>JBAMIG010000014.1:13147803-13169937 GCA_037177335.1 Kiunga ballochi
GTGTGAGGAGCTGCAGATAGAGCTGCACACTATGGAGCAGGAGTGTCAGTCCAGCCAGGCCCGGCTGTCACAGTGCAGAGACGAACTCCGGCAGCTCAGCCACCACCGCAGGAGACCGGTGAGTAGTGTGTCTGCAGTGTGTGTGTGTGTGTGTGTGTGTGTGTGTGCCCTTACCAAGCTCAGAAAGTTCATTCCCTATAGCTGTGACCAGTTTGACCTGTTTTTGCTTCCACACTGATCCCCAGAACAGGAAAACGTATTTGCTGACTATGTGAATTGGACATTTCTTTCCTCTCTGTTCAGATGCTGTGTGACTCTTGGTGGAGGGTGTGCATGTACTTTCTTCTACTCTTCGCCATTGCTGGGGTTGCCATGTTGTGGTTGTGGCATCCTCCTTTCAGGGAGCAAGTTGAAATTCTGTACTTGGACATAGAAACCAGAATTGAAGACTATCTCATGGAAATGGCCTCTCCTCAACACTCAGGCTGTTTTAGACCAATGTGACAAAAATTGGTTGTTTGTTTGTTTGTTTGTTTTACTGTTGAAGCTTTTGTCTTTAAAATAAGACTTTTATAGAGTGGATTTTTAAAAATTGTATCCATATGTTACATTTTTAGTCTTGGAACTAAGAGTTAGTGCGATGTGTTCATGTGGCATAAATATATGTAAGCAGAGACTTCAAGTGAATGTGTATGACACGTGAAACAAAGGACAGCAGCTCAGATGTTAGCTATAGTTATTGTTAGAAAAGATGAAAATGTACTGTAAGAACATGGACAGGCACAGTCTTTAGACTAATTCGTGTGGATTTAAAATGGCATGTCTTATAATGATGGATACTGTCGTTACTGCCTTGCTGACATCTAACCGTAAAGTTTTGCCTTTATTAAAATAAAGACAAAACATTTCTAGATTCCTCCATTGATTCTACTGAGTTTTGAGGAAATATGTAAGTTTAAGTCTTGCTTAAACAATGAAGAACGATGACATGCAATGAAAGACATGGACTGTTTATTTGAAGGAATAAAAATATACTGTGACCAACAAATGCTGGAGTTTGTCAATTATTATTTAGAAAATATATTTTTTTAAGTCGAGATATTTATTTTCATTAAACTGTGTAATTAACATTTCAGTGGAATGAGTACATGTACTGAATTTTTACAAAAGTGGAAGAAACATTTATTCAGATAAAGAAAAAGAAAACTTTACTTATTTTTGACACATTTCAAATCATGTCAATTTAGAAAAAAGGACAAAAATGATCAAATGTTACCTGAACAAAATACATTCAATTATGAGAAATGAGATTCCTTCAGATCAGGGATTAGATTTGTAGATAACAGGGCTAAGTTTATGTTTAATGATGTATGTAGATCAAATAGCAAAAGAAAAGGTCACAATTGAATAAATTTTTAAACATGAAAGAGCTCTTCGCCAAGTAACAAGACTGGACCGACCCTGTTTGTTTCTTTTATTTACAGTATAAAGCAAATTGCTGTATCATTATCAAATTATGTATTGTATAAGTCAATGCAATCAGTCAGTACAAAACTGGGCTGTTTATTCTTAAATTCTGCAGATTATCAGATTTAACCTTTTAAATAAAACGTATAAAAGCCATTTCGTCTATCTGCATCCCCGTGTCCTCCTCACTGGTGTCATGATATGGTGGCAATCATGCTGGATTACTTCCATCCATTTTCCATACCACTTTATCTAATTCCAGTTTGTGGTGTAGCTGGAGCCTAGCCCAGCAATAACTGGAGGTACACCCTGGACAGGTCGCCAGTTCATCACAGGGCAGCAGAGAGACGAGAAAAGCAGATACACATAAATTCACTCCAAAAGGGAATTTAAAGTGACCAAACATGCATCTCTTCGGACGGTTAGGAGGAAGCTGTAGAACCCGAAGAGAACGCATGCTAACACGTGTAGAACATGCAAACTCCACGCAGAAAGGCCACTGCCTGAGCCAAGAATCAAACCAGCAACCTCCTTGCCATGAGGCTGTGGTCCTAACCCCCATCCCCTTGTGCAGCTTGAATAAGTTGATAAAGCATATAAAAATCTAAATTAATGTGTTGTCATTTACTAAAATATGGTTTCTCTGTTAGATAGTTCTGTACAAATAGAATAATCAATACATGTTCTTATGCTTTTGAAACTCTTTAGGATTACATTGTATTCTTTCTTTTATTACTCGACTTCACAAAACTGATCACTGAATTTTAATATTTAAATTTCCATCAGAAATGACAATATTCTGGACATAAAATGCACATTTTGTCGCTGTGTTTAGTTTCACATGCATCTCACTGAGCTGGAAAGCCTTTTCAGGGGTTTTATTCGGCACAAAACTGTTGATGTGATGTTAAAGTGATGTGTGGTAACTACCAGCCTCATACGTAGCACAGCAATAAGAGGTTTATTCCACACAAATGTTCATGAAGCTGACAGACATGGCAGCATGTATTGTCTAATATACACTCAAACTTACAGACAAAACACACTCAAAGCTGCCCTCTCTGAGTTGGATGGAGTCATTGTTTATTGTATTCAGTTCCAGATAAAGCTCCATTCTCAACAGATACTGACGCAGCACATCCACCACACACATCTGTAAACCCTGCCTTTCACTGCTGCTTTTACCTGTATGTTCCCCAAATATACCACAGTGTATTGATGAGATGGATCTCTGGGCTGAGGCCAATCTCCGAGTGATCTCTGAAGGTAAGAGGTGTGTGGCGTGGAGCTGCTGCGGCTGGAAGTTGCTGTAACACATTTTCTAACACATTGAAGGAACCTTGCTAATCTCTGTTTTACTTACAGAGCGTTATTGATCTCCAACATGAGGATCGCAGGGCTGATGCTTGTTGTGGGGATGTGTGTATTGAGCATCACATCTTCCCTGAAAATCTGTGCTTTTAATGTTCAGAGCTTTGGGGAATCGAAGGCAAACAACAGGAGGGTCATGGGGATTATCATAAAGGTACTCTGCCCTGTGTACAACAGCCGCCAGGGCACATAAAACTACAGAGCTGATTTTCCTCTATTTCTTTTGCATCCCAGATTCTGTCTCGGTGTGACTTGTGTCTCATTCAGGAGGTTCGAGACTCTAAAGGAGAAGTAATACAAACTTTGGTCCAGGATCTTAACAGGTACAAAGTTTTGTGGATTTGAAGATGCATTGAATAGGGAAAGATATCTTTCACATTTAAAGTTTTGTTGTTCATGATGTCTGCAGATTTGATCCATCCAACTCATATTCTTATGTGGAAAGTGAAAGGCTAGGGAAGAAAAGCTACAAGGAGCAGTATGTCTATGTTTACAGGTAACCTGTGATGTATGTCAAACACCACCCGATTCTCTCAGTGGACATGATGTCATCACTTGTTTCTCCCCTCGTCTGACCTGCAGGAACAATGTTCTAAAGGTTAAGGATCAGTATGAGCATCCCAAACTGGATGAGGATGGGAAGAATGAAACTGAGGTTTTCTCCAGAGAGCCGTTTATTGTCCGCTTTCACTCCCCCACCACACGTAAGTCTGAGTTATAAACATAAGTTCTTGTTGCAAAAGGTGATGGTTGCTAGCAGGAAGGGACTCCTGAACCACAAAGTCTGACCAGAAAAAAAGTCTCCTGTTAAACAAACGTCTGCCTCCTTGCTGTGTTGTGTGGAGGATGTGGAAAATTTTCCATTAATGTGCAACATTCTTCTCTGAAAAATCAGCCCCAGCAGCCACAGTGTTGTTCCCACAACACAAACCAAAAAAGGTTTCAATCACAGCCTGAGTTGTTTAATATGACTCTAGATCTCTAATGACATCATGCATTTTGACATTTGATGACAAGATGAGCTTGTATTTATGTAATATATTTAGAATAATAACATATGTATCCCCTAACAGCAATGAGTTACAAACAACTTATTAAGTGGAAAATTAAACCTGTGAGACCACACACTGAGGGGTTCCCATGTGAGGGGAATGCTTTTCCTCGGATGGTTTAGAAAAAAAAAAGTACCATTGAACAAAGCGCAACACAAAATTGTTGTTTGTGAACACTATTATCCTATGATTCAATCTGATAAAGGAATTATAAGTACCCCAACAATCAGGTAAGAAGAGTCTCTGAATGGTTTGATTACCAGGAGTAATCTGAATCAAATGTGTCCTTTATCAGCTTTCAACTCACTGATGACACATTTTAGATTTTAAAATTAGAATAAAAAATGCCTTTTGAAACAATTATTTCCAATACATCAACTGATATCAGACTGGTTGATCGTTCAGCCATCATGCACATGTTCAATCCAACATGTTCAGGTCTGTGAGCACGTGGAGACTTTAGCGTGAATGTTTTTATGGGGTTTATTTTCATTTATCTCCCAACTTTAACTGTAAACAGAGCTGGGGGAATAAAAGAGGACTTATAATCAGTACGTCAAAGGGAATTCTGACAGAAAATTGCATTTTGGCAAACATGTAAAACTTAGATGGGATTGAATAAGAGAGTGACCAAGTTTTGTCTGTGAAAACAAACTGCAAATGTAAGTAAACACACACACACACACGTCATATCTGGGACTAAGTTTTAATTGAAATTGTATTCACTTTTTTCAGTGGTGAAAGACTTTGTCCTGATTGGACAGCACACTTGTCCCAAAACCGCAATGAAGGAGATTGATGAACTGCATACCGTGGTTAAAGGACTTAACAAGAAGTGGAAAACTGACGTAGGCTCATTTCTATTATCTATCCATTCTTATGCATATGTTTACATTTTTCTTGTTTTTTTTTTTCTTTTTTTTTTTTGGCCTGCTGTTCAGCCAGAGGTCTGCAGCATGAATTTATATTTGTGTTTCTATTTTCTCATGACTTATGAGCAGCCTCATGTTTTTCCACTACCCTTTTTTCTTCCTTTCATTCACACCAGAATGTGATGATCTTAGGGGACCTGAATGCTGGATGCAGCTACATCACCATAAAGGGCTGGAAGGCTGTGCGCTTGAGGAGTGATCCCCGATTTCGCTGGTTAATTGGAGATGAGCAGGACACCACAGTACGGGAGAAGACGCATTGCGCCTATGACAGGTAAGAGGCTCCTGAGAACTGAAATGCACCAATAAAAGGTCTTTTTTACAACACATCTGGCAATCCCTATGATAAATTATTGTTTTGTTGTGTTTTTTGTTTGTTTGTTTAAAGAAATATCAGTCATATTAGAAAATATAATATCTCAAAATGCATTTTCCTTATGAAATAGGATCATTGTGCATGGTCAGGAGATTACTTCCAGTGTTGTGCCAGGATCAGCCAAACCATTTAATTTTAAAGAAAGCTTCCATCTCACAGAGGCACAGGTAAACCCTGAAAATTAACATCTGACCTCACACAAAAATGATCTGCAACATAACAAAAATTTTTTCATTTCATGTCAATTCAGGCTCTGGAGGTGAGTGATCATTTTCCTGTAGAAGTCGACCTAAAACCCAACCCCCGCTATCTCCTCCGACATGAACTATAGACGGTTGCCAAACACCACTCAAAAATTTTTTTAAACTGTAGCTTTATTTATTTTCAAAATAATAAACTATTCAAATGCATTTTCCTTGATTTTGGGGGGTTTTGCTCTATTTTACTTGCAAACAATTAACTCTCAAGGGCATGTCACCCATCTCAGACACACTGATAAAAAGTTGTTTCAGGCTGAACAAACTTCGTGTTCAGCTGCCGGAGCTCATAACGCACATCTGAAACCAAAACCACATCAAGGCTGACATCTTCTCTTGAGTTTACTAAGTGCGCTCCAGCAACAGTAGACAGAAAAACATATTACTTTGGTGATTACACTTTTTGGAGAAACAAGAGGAATTGTGTCTCATCTTCATCTTTTACGGTAGGTTTCCATCATATGAACAGTAGCTGTCATTTGCTTATATATTTGAGTTGTGATGCTTATTTAATCTGTTTGACAGGAAACCGCTTGCAGCAAATGCAATGAGAGCCACTTTGAGCTCTCTTCCTTCTAATTTTTTTAAAGAGTGCAGACTGTCTTGAAATGAATTCACATTTGCTTTCATTTAATACCTAACTTTTTGATTTGTCTGTTAGTAAAGATGGAAGGTTTTGCTGATCTCCTCACTGATGCATTTTCAGGTAACAAAAACACATCCTTCTGTTTTGTTTTGTTAATTATATTTTAAATACCTATTTATGAAACCTAATTTTTGGTTAATGATGTGATTATAGAGCCTTCTGTTCCATCGTTTTCTGAAGGGGATTTGGACTTTGAAAACTTAAGTGTTGATGAGAAGAGCGAGGAAGACGAGTCAGAAAACACAACAGATGCAGATGGGATTCTGCTCCAGGAAGCATCTGCAGAAACCATCGCTTTGTTAGACAAGGCAGCTGAAGATTTACTGTGCAAAGCTGAAAATGACAATGAAGAGCAGAGGAACGAGGAGGGTGATGAGGAAGACTCTAAAGGGGTCAGTCGCGTGAATGAAATACCTGAGAATGATTTCACAAGCTCAGATGGAGAGTCTGAACAGGAAGGTTCTGTCTCCGGAGATGATGAAGAGGAGTATGGTGGGTCAGAAGAGGAAGCAGGGGATTTGTTGATGAAGGTTCACTGCAGGGATGAGTTCTGCCGGGGTGATAAAGAGGACAAGATCCTTACTGAGGAGAGACCTATGGACCTGGAGGGTGCTGACAACCCTCAAGATAGTAACAAGGTGGAAGGTGAAGCAGAGAGTGATGAGGATTTGGCCTATTTGGGAGAAGTCCCTGAACGTGGGAATGAAATGAAAGATACTGAGACTGAAGAGGACAAGCAAGAAAGAGAAGAGAACCCCTCCAGCTCCAACTGTGAAGGCATCACAATCGAACAAAAAAACACAGAAAATCCCTACTGGGGCGATTCTGTGAAAGACAACTTAGAGTTCCCAAATATACCTTTGCAAAATCTGCAGGATCTAATTGCAGAAGTTGATGGTGAGGAATATGAAGAGAAAATGACAGATTTCTCAGGGGAGGAGCACCAAGAGGCCGGTGATTGCTTTGCAGAGTATCCCTCAGACTTGTCTTCTTTTGAATATGCAGAAGATGGAGGAAATATTTCAAATGCATCAACTTGCATGAAGGAAAATGCACGCCTGGGAAATGCTGATTCAGAATTAGCATGGTTGGACAATGCTGAGGACAGTGCCGAAACAAGGGAAAGTGCGATCTTGTACAGTAAAGAGATAAATGCTGGTGAAATGATGAGCCAGGATGTGGTGTCCGGAGAAGATGAGGAGAAATCAGAGCATTTGTTGGTTGTGAGGGGATTAGATGAGGGAGATGAGACAGATGAGAGTAGCAGCTCCAGTGATGATGAAGAAACAGTGAAGATTACCACGGGGAAGCTATTGGATACATTGCACATGCAAGAGTTTGAACTCGACAAGCAGCTGAAGGAAAATCAGCTGTCCAATGAAAGCAGTGCTGCAGCTTCTGCGTGGAGCAAAGCTGATGAATCCCCCGTCACAGACAACAGAGCTTACGCTTTAGATTTCATCAACTGGGATTTCAGCGTGCTAAAAACAGACAGCCTTCTTTCTGAATACCTCTTAGCTGCAGAGACACCCTCCACAGATGTGCAACATTGTCCCGCTGATGATGCCAACAGACAAACAATGAGGGCCTCCAATCAGGGATCTCTCGATGACAGCTTCTTCTTCAACTCTGAACCCAAGCCCTATGGAGTCTCTGAGCTGGGACAGCTGGGAGATGATGAGTGTGAAGAGGAAAGGAACTGGGAGCAGGAGCAGGAGAGAATCAAGGCGTTCTACAGATTTTATGACGACATTGATGAAGAAGATGAAAGAGAAGGTGAGATTACATAAAGGCTTATAATCTAAAGCAGAAACATACCTGCAATGTTTTTTACTTCATAATAGTCTTATATCACTTTTCTAATGTTTTCATTTAAAGGGAGGCCGAAAAAAGTTCAGTTCTGTGCCAACCCATTGTCTCAAGTCATTCACTATGAAACTGACAGGTAGACCTATTTTCCTCCACTTTACAACTCTTTATGTTTGTTTGCTGTGTAAACATTATTATGTTTTATACACAATTTAACATAAAGAACTTAATTTATATCTGTTTCTTGTTTTTTCTCTAGTGAGACAGATTCACTCAGCAGCTCCACAGACAGGGAGGAGGAGGAGGAGGAAGAAGTGGAGGAGGAGGAGGACCTGGACTTTGCAGGAGCTGCTGATGTAAGACAATTATCATTTATATGAGTGAACATGGCCCAGCGCAGACATATAACAACACAAAATCAACATTTATGCTTTTTACCTTCTTTTCCTGTCTCCAGGGACTGAGGGAGCCTGAACACAACCTCCAAATAAAACCAACAGCTGATCACCCAAATGTTCAGCTCCCAGAGAGTCTGTCTGATGACCGTAATGCACAAATGTGCACTGAAACTCACAAGGTGTGCATTCACAAACTCTTACTGATCATTAAATATATATGGTTTAAAAAACTTAACTTCCCCAAACTTTGTTTTTATAGAGTCTCAGGATACTGAAGCTGATGATGAAGATGGGTGTGGTGATGGTGATGGGAGTGCTGATGTTCTGGCTGACCACTGACCATACAGAGTGGCTAAGGCACCCCTTCTTTTAAGACTGTTGATCATCCATTCATTTATCTATTCATTCATTTATTTTTTTACGCTGCTTAATCCAATTTATAGCCACAGGGAAGTTGGATTAGCGATTAGCAGGTGAGAGACAGATACAGGTCACCCGTCCATTACAGTGGTTTGTATTCTTTTGGGAAAAAGGTTTGTTGTGAAAAGTTCAATAGAAAGCAGATTTCCTTTTCTTTCTGTACATACATATTTCTGTACATGTTCTTTTACCTGTTTCTGGTGTGTGCCTAATAAAGTTGTTTCTTTGTTTAAAATGACACCAGCATAATAATTTGAAACAAATTTCTCATGTCCTCAGCTGGCAGATTTATTGTTTCCATGTGGCCTTAAAGTCAATACATCTGAGAAAAATGTTACATTTTATCCTTTTGTTAAATTATTTTTAACATCAGCATCATGTGATCATTTCTAACTGCTTTATGGCTTTTAAATAAAAAAAAGAAAAACCAATAAGATATATGTAATAGTTGCATATTAAACTTATTTGCTTTATTATATATTAGAGTATAAATAAATATTAGAGTATGAGACCTATAAGTCTATTTAATGCTGATCTTAAGCTCATTTGTGCAGTTTTGGTGTGTCAATAAATCAATTGATGCCTGTCTTGAAATCACCGATGTCATCTGGAATTGGCTTCAACAATTGACAATTTATTCCCAACAAAACAAACTACATTGAACCTTCAACTCTTGGTTGTATCCAGAAAACAACATCTTCAACAAAAGTGGAGTGTTCATAGATATCAGCTTGTTAAATGTAAAAAGATGTATTGCATTCAGTGGAAAAAGATCCACAGAACATGGGTGACTCAGTGGATAAGACCGATGTTAACAAGTCTTCCACTTGAAAAGAATAACAGATATACAGAAATGTAAAGATTATATAGGCCTAGAGAAATTTTTGTTGACTGTGTTAAAAAGGTAAACCTATTTCCTGAAGAAACAAATGAATGATCTGGATAGACCCTGTAGTTTCTATGCTTCTCTCTATTTTTGTTTGTTCTTTCATAAAAACAATGTATTATCTCAGTCAAACAGGGGAGCATTATTGTTTGTTTTTGTTTGTTGAGAGGCCTGTAACTCTGTATCTACATTATATCTTTTTCAGTTGGGAAAAATACAATTTAAATCAATTCATTCATTAATTAACTAATTTGTCTGTCCGCCTGTCTGTTCGTTTGTACATTCATTCATTCATTCATTTATTCTTTCTTTTCTATACTGCTTAATCTAATTCAGGGTCATGGAGAAGCTGGAGTTTATCTCAGCAATTATTAGGTGAGAGGCAGTGTTCCTGTTTCCTCACAGATAATTCAATTTTAATTAAAAGGAATAATCAAGCAAATAATAATTACAAATTGAGAGTTAGCATTTATAAATGTTGTATAGCTAGGAGTGATGGTGATAAATAAAATTTATAACGAGGCTGCATAATATACTTTATCTGTAAATATTAGCAAAAAGACTTTCATTCTTTTCATCTGATTTTAGTCTCATGTAAATGTGAAGCGCGTAGTTCCTCGTATTTCCTAATAGTGGCGCTGCTTTATTTATTACGACAAAAAACGTACACGAAGAAGAGTTAGGCGGAAATGATGAATTTTCCAGTGGGCGTTTGCTTGTTTTAATACTAGGCTTATTTAAGAAGGGCGGAGTTAAATCCCTCCTTCGTTATCCTCCATAGATTTGACGTCCGCACCACCCACGATAGAAAGCAAAGACTTGACTGAGATCAGTGGGAGGAGTATTTACTGTTTTCTTTTCTTGCCAAATAAAACGAAAGCGTAACGGGGACGAAAACTTGGGAAAAGCAGACGAAATCAGGAAAGTAATTATGTCTTTGCTGAGTGACAAATCTGCGCAGGAAATCAGCGAGCTGTTGGATGAATATGGGATAAAACATGGACCTGTTGTCGGTGAGTGACTCCTACCAAGTCGAGTCAACGTTAGTACCAGCTAACTCAGGCCTCCAGCCTGTCTGTGCAATAATGCTTTTACATAACTTGGGTTTTGTTGTTGTTGTTTATAAGTTAATGCTTTTCTGTGTACACATGTCCATATTCTCATGTCTGTGATATTTTCCTGATTTAGGCTCCACCAGAAGTCTGTATGAGAAAAAGCTGAAAGAAGCCATGGCCAAAGGGAAAAAAGCTAATCCATCACCTGATAAAACTTACTACAGAGAGGAAGGTGATTTATTATTTATTATACTACTCACGTATTACTAAAACACAGATGTTTTCAGCCGTATATATATATATATATATATATATATATGTGTGTGTGTATAAATCTTTTTTAGTGTAATTAGTTCTCATTGCATGATGTGTGCTTCCTTTCAGAGGATGAAGTCACCTATGTGTACAGGACACCAGTAAGTATCATTTTCATTTGTGTGTCTGTGCCTCTGTTGTTTTGCAATACTTGCTTCTTGAGTTTTGAATCCAGGCAGAGATGACACATTTCTTCATAGTTTGTGTAATAGTCATTTGTGCATGTTTTGGTAAATAGTATTTAGTAATTGTTACCCTCTGGCAGTAGAAACATATCTGCCGTGCAGCAGCAGGTTATTTTGGTCGTGTTTAGTGTAGCATATTTAACTTTTGTTAGTGTTATTTGTGTTTACTTAACACTTAATGTTATTACTTAATAATATTGTTAAATAAAAGGTGGTGATGAACAACACTTGCTTTTCCTTTTTGTTTGAGCAGAATTAAAACTGCAAGTGGAAACACAACTCAATGTAGATGTTGGAATTTATTGTCTTTTTTAATCACTGGTGATGGAAATACCACGAGTACAAAGACTGCAGACAAAGTGACCGGTTTCTGGATCATTATGTCGCTTTTTATTGTATTTATCAAATCAAAATTATGTGAATGCATAAATGAGGGGAGCATATTTCTTAAAGGACTATGGATGCTTATGTGTCTTAGTTGTAGAAAGACTTAAAGTTGTAGGACGTGTGCTGTAAATGTTAAAAATCACTTGTTTTATAAATATCTGTGCTTTTTTTCAGGTCAGAAGTGAAGGTACTGAAGACAGGTCAGTTTGCTAAAACTTCATAGCTCAAACTGTGTTTTCACCAAGCTAATATAAAAATGCATTAAGCATTTACTTCTTATGACGAGTACGTTTGTGCTGTCCATCTAGTGGGCCGTACATGAGATCAAGAGCAGACTGGGCTGAGAGGGAATATGAACACAAGTAAGTATTGTTATATAAACTGTAGTTTTGTTATTAGTTGATGAAGAGTATATATAAATCTTAACAAGTGTTCTTGTGGTTTTCTACAGGAGTTCCTACTCCGGCTACTCCAGGTCCAGCCCTGAGAAGACAGGGAGGAATTTGGTGGATGAGTAAGTGTTTTTTGTGAAAAGCCAGGTATTAAATATAATGGACTTTGTCGTGCATGAAGTTTTAAAGCCATACTGTTACTTAAACTGGAAGAGTTCCAGTTAAGTGTGATGCCATTTTGTTCCACTAGATGGGATATGTGTCCCTGTCATGTCCTGTGTGTTCTGCAACCAGCAGACAAATAAGAAAATGCATCTCGAGTTGTTTATGACTTCACAAACAACCAGAAGCAGAGAGATCACAGCTTTAACGCGACTCTAACTCGTCTCACATGAAACTCCACTGGCAGGAATTTATATCATAAATGATTAATTTATGTTAAAATGTACACTTTACCATAAAAAAGCTCAATTTAGTATTTTTTATAATATTTAATCTGATTATTAAACATTAGTAACACCTGATGCTTCTAAAACTTTGTCATTGTTTGAACAAGAAACAAAGTATTTTCAGGTTAACTATAATTTATCAGTTTTTAAGGAGCAAATGTTTGACTTTTCATTTAACCTGAATAAATTTGACACTTTGTGGAAAATCAGACTTATTACTAAACATTAAAGAAATGTAAAACAACAGCTGTGTTTTCCTTTCAGGCCCTACATGTATGACACGCCGTCCACTTACAGAAACTCCTATTTGAAGGCAACACCTATGAAAGCGGGTCAAGATCCGAAGGAACAAAAGCCAGCTCGTCTCATCCCCCTGTGGGTTCAGATCGGGTTCTTCCTCGCTGTGGCGGTCTTCCTCTACTTTGTTTTCTCCAATATGGAGGCGAATGAATCTCTTAAAGTAATTGAATGATTTTGGTTTTACATTCTGGGTTCTTTATCCTTCATTTTATACAAAGAATTGTTTTATATTATATGTTGTTGAAACATGAAAGTCATTTATGCAATATGTGTTTGTGACGGAGGTTTGCTTGCTTATGCTCACCCCAGGGGCAGTGTGGTTACCTAAGGTTTTTAATAAATGTAGTTCCTGCCAGCTCGGTTCACAACCCCTACCCTACTGCAGTTCCACATCTGCTAATTTACCTCAAAGTCGGGTAAAAGACAGAATATATCTACTGCATCTTACCATAAACTGTTCTGCATTGGAAAAATCTAAATGTCTGATTTTAATTCCTTATTTTTGGGGTTTTCTCTGCACTACAGATGTGTGAAACATGGCTGGAAAGAGTCAGACTGTAAACATAAATGTTAGATTACATTCTGGTTATTTGCAGCCTCCATTCATCCATTTTAGTAAAATATATTCCTGTGCCTGTTTTTTTTAGTAACTTGTTTTATTCGAGCACAAACTTAGAAATAACATCTGTAATGTTTTGGCTATTTTGACACCTTCCTATAAAACCCTTACATACTTCTGGAGTGTTGTTTGATTCCTGTTTCATACAAGAAATAATAAAGCTTTATATATAGATTTCAGCTTCAGAGCAATTTATTTAGGAACCAAAATATTTTAACAGTGAAATAAAAGTACAAAAATAAATGAAAACATACTGTATCATGTTAAAATGTTTATGTAGTTTATTCTGATGCTATAAAGCATTTTCTGTATTAGCTTCAGATTGTCAAACATTCACTAAACGCTCATCTAAAGCATTTTAATCCCCTAAAGCTTCTGTTTTTAGACATGACTGCATTAATGAGACATTTTGACAATGAAAGATGCATAGCAGTGTTAACTTGGAGTACAAAAGCATCCAGTAATCCTTTAAAGATCATTGTTCAGCAGGTGAGGGTATCAATACCTCGTGTAGCCTTTTATTCTTGTTGCATTCACAATACAAAACGTTATGCAACTGGGTTTCTAGGGACCTGCAGCATGAAGCGAGGGATCTGACTTCACTAAACCAGAGAATGGAGCTCCCACCAAGCAGGAGTACAATACTGTTTATTAACCCAGATAAACCCAGGTAATGTTTTCCACAGCTGGTGCTAAAGGTTCAGAGTCCAACCTGAACTGGCCTCAAACAGCCATTAATCCTGCTTCATTGTACAGGCCACTGATGTCTCCATGTCAGTCTCCCCAGATTTTAGTACCAGTTTTTACCTCCAGCTGAGTAGTGAGTATTTTTAAGATAGAGGTTTCCAAGTTCGATCCTCAAGCTCTCTCATCCTACAGCCTCTAGGTGCAACACGTTGAATCAAATGGCTTGGTACCAGACCTCTGCAGGGCAAAGATCTCGAGGACTGGATCTGGGTACCCCTGCTTTAAGAACTACTAACATAACAGAAGACTTATATTAAACTGAGAGCTTCCAGCTTTTTATAACAAAAAGAAAAACTCCCCAGCAGGTCAGAGTCATGGGTTTCCAGCAGTTGCACTAGCCTGGTGTTTGGTGCATAAGTGCTACAGTGCTGTCTCAGAAAGGTCCATTGTAGTGCTGAGTTAAAACGGTCTCATCCGGAGAATGTCAGACTGGTTCCAGCAGGAGGTGGGCAGCAAATCCAAGCCGTTTGGTTCACATCTCCTCTCGTCTGGATGCAGAAAGGACAGTTTGTGCATCTAAAGCAGACAAAATAAACCAATTTACCAATAATGTTAAGTTAGGAAACACAATAAAACCATATAGATTCATATTAAAGACATTGTCCTGGAAAACTATGATATAATTCACAAATTAATCTGGTCTACAATGAGTCCTTTACATCATCATCATCACTATTGATGGTGCAGTCGTTGGCTCTTATTAATCCCAGGATGGGTGAAACTGAGATTACCTATTTGTATTAGTCAACTATATAAAGATTACAGTAGAACCACGTGCATCTTGGAGCATTTTCACCCTCCTGTCATTAACATGCTGATTCATTTGTTTTGTTTGAGCCCACTGGCTAGTAAGGTAAAGTAAGCGCTCTCAGTCAGATCCATGAACAGAAAGAGGCCATGACAAGCGGGAGGGGAATGTAATCTCTCAAACTAACAGGAGGAGGCTTGCTGGTGTGGGGAGTTACCACTGCAAAACAACCACAATCTGGTGCTGATTAGATAATACACCACAGCAAAAACAAGCAGAACCAGTAACATTAGCTAGTTAACATTAGCAAATATCCATCCATCTATTTAATACTACCTTGTTGTTTGGTGTTCAATCAATCATGTTGGATTTGTAACAACTATGTTACTGAGGTGTTTTTATGCTGCTTGCATGCTTGAATCCTCCCACATGTGTCTCCTGATATGCAGTTTAAGACGCAAATCTATTTAGCACACTGCTTACTGCACAAACAAGCGCATGGTTTGCCTTAGCTAAGCTATTGGTTATGCACCGTTTCAAACTGATGATATATATAATAATGTAAATAACATCAGAGGGGAGAATTATAATCCATACCCTTCCAGTATCTGTAGTATCTGTATCTGTAGCCAGTACACACCGTCATAGCTTGTTAACTGACAAGGCAACATATGTGTTGTCCACACCTGCACAAAAAAAGCATGTTACACATACACACAGAGGAAGGTCACTAATAACACTCTCAGTTTAAAGCTTGTAATGAGTGAATTAACTCACAGGTTCTGGTCTCTCGCTCCAGTTCAGACGGCTTCTTCTCCTTATTACACAGCACCTTAGTCACAACAATTATCATAATAACAGCTACAACAAATGTCACCCCAGACACAAGCCAGCTGATCACTATTGGACTCAGAACTGGGTCAGGATCTGAGAATGAGAGGACACAAGCGAATCACCAAACAGGTAGTACCCTGAAACATTTTAGGAATGTTTGAGTCACATCTAAATGAGAAAACTCTCAAAATGTCTCTATGATTAATACAAACTCGCCTCTTATGGCTATAGGCAGCGGCTGGCTTTCTCTGGACACAAAGGTACGTCCGTCCAGTTGGACCCGATACAGGCAGAAATAGTATCCCTCGTTGGAAGTCTGAGCATTGGGGAAGCTGAAAGTGACCGACTGGGTGAGGGCAGGCAGTGACCGGCGCACTGTGCCATTAGAGCGGATTAGACGCAGCTGGAAGGAACCGCCAGAGTACTGCTGCGGCGTGGAGCAGGTGATGTTAAAACTCTGCCCTTTGATGACAGAGCCGGCCGGGGCCTCCGAGGACGTGTTAAACCAGTGTTGGGGAGTCAAGAGTTCCACTGCCAAACAACCCAAAAAACAAGGAAATGATTTAAAGTATTAAAAAAAACTAATGACAGATTTAGCTTGAATAATTTCCAATAAGTTTTGCAAAACCCTCTAAAATGAGATGATAGATTTAACAAAATCCATATTTTTCTGTATTGATAAACAACAAAACCATTAGTGGTTAATATGCCGACTCACGACTCACCCACAGTGATGTTAATAGAAATGCTGCGTGGAGAGATGAACAGCTGACGAGCGAAACCGTTCTGTAAGCTGTAACCACAGCTGTAGCTGCCTTCATGGATAGTCTCTAGATCAGACAGAGTGAGGTCGACTCCGGTCTGGACCTGGTCGGCCCTCTGTGTGACCAGAGGTGTTGAAACACCCTGCTTGAACAGGTGGAAGTCGCAGAGGTGCCGACACAGCAGAGTACTGCAGTGAAAGCGAACAGACTCCCCGGGAGAGAACACAGTGTGAGGTGACAGCAAGGAGAGGCTGGGCATTAACCTGCGAGTACCTGTATCCACAATACCTGTAAGTTCATCGCAATGTCATGTTAGTGTCACATGTAGAACAGTAGAAATACTATATCCAGACCTGCCTAGATCAAAGCTGATGTTAACACGTCTATAAAATAATAAAACTTATCTGGCTGATACATTCAGAGCTCCTAAATGGAGCCAGTGAAATAAAAAAAAGGGTTAAAAAAAAAAGGATCAAATCAAGAGTCAAGTCTCACCTGAGCATCTTACACCTGCAACATTATCACGGGTGCAGTGGTAGTTACTGATGTACAGGGGAGCACCACAGTGCGTCAAACTGGACTCGTGTCCTGAACACTGGAAGTGATGCAACATGATCTGTGTATTTCCTGGCCCGAATTGTGCATTACTCAAGGCAGATACAGCGAAGCCACAATCCAGCTCCAAGCACACCACATCAGCCTCCCGGAAGTCCCAATCATGGCCACAGACAGAACCCCATCCTTCAAGGTTGTGCACTTCAACTCTACCAGAACATGGGTCGTTGCCGTTCACCAGCCTGACCTTTCCGCCTGTGGGTCAGAGGAAATCCACTTAGAAACAAACACTGCAGGAAAGGGTGCAGATGAAGGTTTTAGTCTATCCCAGACTTACCATGAGCAACTGCTCCATCCCACAGATCACCTAGCAGGCCTGTAAAGACATGATCAGACAAATATAGGTTCAGATTCATGTTTCATAAATGTGTGATTATTATTCATATAATCAGTTTTCAGTTTCACAAACTTTTCAGTCTTTCAGATCTGAGAGTTTATTTGAGTCATGTATGTGAATGAACATGTCCAAACATCCCTAACCTAACCAAGAGAGGGGGAAATGTCACAACACAGCTTTTAAAAATAAAGTTACAGGAACATCTCCTGTAAAATAGGTTTTTAAGGTTTCTCCATAGGCAACTAACTCTGCAAGGTCCTCCAGTTTTCCGCAAAAGCACGACTCTTCTCAGCACTACAGCTTCAATATAATAGCTAATAAACATAAATAATATCACCATCGACACAAACATTGCATATTTACATAAAAAAACACACTGTTACTTATCATGTTGCATAATCACCCAGACAAAAGTTACCTTAAATATTCTGCTCCAGAACACGTTGGCAAACAGGATTAGTAAATGGTTATTCACTTACTTGTTAGAAGGAAAATGTGGGAGACCAGCATTGTTCCGTCAGCCATCCATCAGATGGATGGATGAAGAGCTCCAGTTGTCTCGCTGATGCTTCTGACAGCCACCTACAAACATGAGCTAGCTTGTATGCTAAGGGAGTTTTGGCTAACTGGTCCAACAAAAGACACGGCGGAGAGGAGGAGCTAGCTAACACAATATCAGGACACGGTTGTACGTAAGGCTGACATTTCTTCGGGCAACTCTAGTTGATGCTCTGGACAAGAAATAATTTGTCTGATTGCGAGTGAGGCTGTTGTAGCTGCCACTTAAACGCGCGACTGGTTAAGTTACATACACCTTCAGGCACCACGCTGAAGTTAGCTTCTGTTTAGGAGCTTTCGAGTTGTTCTATGTGTTAAAGGGCGAGTTTTTGTAAACCCAGACCATCAAGTACTACAAAACTCTGGTTTTTGCTCGATAAACGATTTTTTTCTATTCGTGAAAATTCAAATTAAGCTATCTTTTTGTACGTTTTTGTCATGTCACGTCTTGTCACTACTACAGTCTTATGCCTATGGCGCTCTGCCTTTCTGACCACCTTCTGCTTCATCTCATCCCAACCTACAGCAGAAATGTAAAACTTGTAAGCCTGTGGTAAGCACTTTAAAGAAATGGACCGAGGAGTCAACGTTGAAGTTACAGGCCATATGGCTGTTTTGAAGCTGCAGTAGCTGACAGACATCCTCAGTGAGGACATATAGCCTATGTGCAAACTAAAGCTGTCTGCACCTTCAACAGCAATAAACCAAACTAATAACCACAGGAAGCTACAATGTCAGCCACTGACCCTGCTGATCAGCTGATGCCTGATATTGGACCATCTAAAGGACATTGTGTTGGACCATCTGTAGTTTGTCCACTGTGCAAACAGGTATTCATTTCCACATTCAATACTGCCATCCCTGAAATACTCCATCAGAAGCTCAACCTCTACCTGCCAGCGGGTTACCAGGTTTTTATGGACAGAACGATAGAGGTGGGGCCCGGCAGCATCACATCCGGAACTCAGACGATCCGCACCGCTACCCAACAGGGCTGTGTTCTCTCCCTGCTTCTATTCTCCCTCTACACATTTTTCTATGAAAATCCAAAATATGCAAACGACACCACTGTAATTTGCCTGATCCAGGACTGTGGTGAGTCCATACAGGCAGGAAGTGGAACTGCTGGTCCACTGGTACAGTCAAAACCACCTGGAGCTGAACCCGCTCTAGATTCTGGATGATAGTGGACTTCAGGAGAAATTACCCGACACATGCGCTCCTCACCATCCTCAACAACACAGCACCTATAGTGGACACTTTCAGGTTTCTGAAGCAGACTCTGGATATGGAGTGCATGTAAGGAAAAACGCCCAGCAGGGCTTGTAGTTCCTGCAACAGCTCAAAGAGTTTAACCTGTTACGATTACATTTTACTCTGCCATCATCCAGTCTGTACTCTGCACTTCCAGCACAATTTGCTTTGCATCCGCCACCAAAGAGACTGCAAAGAGAGTAGAGATTGCAGATGACAATCAGGTCTGCAGAGAGGATAATTGGGGTCAATCTGACCCCCCACCTGGGACTTGTATCTGTCCTTCTATGCAGACCCTTCACACTTAGCACACACACCTTTCCAACTCCTCCTGTCTGGTAAACAGTATAGAGCACTGTACACAAAAACCAGCAGATGCAAGAGCAGTTTCTTCCCCCAAACCATCACTGTCATGAACAAAAATGGCCGCTGATGCACATATCTGTGTAAACTCAACCTGTAATTACTGTCATATATGTGTATATACCATGTGAACAATTTGAGTATTATCATTGTTGCTTGTATTTATTGTCCTACTTTTTTAACGTAAGAACAGTGAGAGCAGAGAGTCAAATTCCTTGTTTGTTTGTACAAACATGCTAGAAGAGGAACATCCGGGAAATTGCCAAATTTACGTGACGTGTCTCCTTAGCAACGGACGCAAAGCGTACAAACATTCGGCCAAGAAAAAAGGTTCTCCAAGAAAAACCGTAAATATGCCTAAAGGTTGCTGTGTTGTGATTTGTCACATCACTACTAGAAAAAAAAAAGATTCAACTTTTTATAAGATTCCTTCTGAGGAAACAGAACCAGAACCAAGATGTCAATCAGACATAGTAACAGAAACAGTTCCAGTGGACCCAAGTCCGAATATAGTTACGTTTATTCACACTTCATCAAAGGCAAGTCTTTATTTTATAATGTATTTTAGTTAGTTTTACCACGTAAAACTTTTACAACTTTTTATTAAATGACACTATAATATAAAGAAATAATATATACAATACATATTGTAATTTCCAGTTGCTTTGTGTGGCAGAGAAAAAGCCATTTTGGTTTTGCGTGTTTATTTAGTCAAATATAATGAAGACATTTCGTTTTTATGTTCGTTTATCGCATTGTTGGATCAGGTTTTTGTAGCTAAACACTTTTCACCCAACTAGCAACAAATAAATGATAGGACTCTTAGGATCTAAAATTTCTCATCTGTGCCTTTGAGCAAACGCCTGTAATAACCTCCACCAAGCGGAGGTTATGTTTCGCTAGAGTAAAGGGTATTTGTAAAAGAAAAAAAAGAGTAAATGTAAATAATTTACAGATAAAATGTAGTAGTTGTTTCATTCAGGGTCTTACTCGTGTTTTCCACTAAATACTCCGCAATATCACCCCATTGCACACAGAGCCTGGGAGTGGGGTCCTCAGCACAAGCAGTTTCTTCTAGTTTGTAAAAACATTTTACAAGGCCTGAAAGTTTTAATTTAGCGGCAGACCTGGACTTTGCAGTGCCTTCCAATTTTTTGAAGTAATCACGTGACATTATAACAAAGCAGACTGCGATAAATTACATTTTTAGAATGCAGCGAATGCAGGGGTCTAATGAACCACGCTGTTGTACCCTTCGCTGTGGGTTGCTAAGGACGTCACGTGATCAGTGACGTCAGTTCCTCCTCTTCCATAGTAAAGAAAGCGATTCTGACACTAATAAACTAATAATATACTAATATCACATTTTTAAAGTCCTTAACAACTTTAATACTTACTCTTAAAATCAAGATAAAATATTCTACATATGTAATGTATTTCAGTCCATATTTGAAGAGTGTATGTTTTTAATCAAGACCTGGATAAATAAGGTCAAAAAGTTTTGTGGAATCGTTCTTTACGTATCGGGAACGTTGAATCAGAAGCTAGCTTCAGCATCGTCCTTCAGGCTTCCGTAGTCACGTGAGCGGTTTTCTTATGGTGTTCCGGTGCGGAGTCCTTCTCCCTGCGGCTGGCAGAGGTCACCACCAGCTGCAGCCTGCCTTTAAAACTTTAGCTTTCTGTTCTGGAGGCTTGCCAGAAGTCCTACAGTCCACTTGGTCTCTGTAACCTTTAAAATAATACTTTTCTAATAACTTCAAAATAGGAATAGAAATAGTTACATCTTTAGAGGAACATATGTGATTATTAGAACATTAGAAGATTATGGTGATCTTTAGTTATATAACATATTAGTACAAACAACATTTATCCTTTTTATTTGCTTTTGGCAATCGCTAGACTGTTCTTTTCCGGGTTGTTAATGTAACTAATAAATAACTTTCTCTGTGAACTCGGGGCAATCTGTAAAATTTACATTGTTACAGTTCACCAGACCCATCTTGGCCTTTATAATGGCATTTATATAAATGTACCATATTTTTCTGAATTTAGAATTAATTTTATCATTTAAATTTGACCTCAGCGTGTTTGTTTGTTTGTTTACCAAACTTACCATATATGCATGAATAACACACACATAGAAACATACATATTCAGTTTTTCTAATTCCTCAAATCAATTTATCGTACTGGAAGCAACCAGCAGAAGATGGGCATACCCCAGTCATTAGGAAATACCTGGACAGACTAAACATTATTTAGATAAGTTGTCATATTTACATTATACTCCCTTGGTACAAAGTGTGCCAAGATAATAGCCCCCCATCAGGTTGTGGCAACCTCAGCTGTTGAGTCAAGGCAGGATGAATAAATAAAGTCATGTGACTTCCACAAGCTTCTGACCACTGAATGATCAGGTAACAATTTTACAATCTGCTATTTATATATATATATATATATATATATATATATATATATGTGTGTGTGTGTGTGTGTGTGTGTGTGTTCACTTAGGCTTCATAGAGGAACAAACACTTACCCCGTCACATGCCTGCTCCTCCCATTTGTCCCAGAGTCTGTTCTAACCAGTTGAGATGAC
>JBAMIG010000014.1:13170037-13191825 GCA_037177335.1 Kiunga ballochi
GAGGAACAAACACTTACCCCGTCACATGCCTGCTCCTCCCATTTGTCCCAGAGTCTGTTCTAACCAGTTGAGATGACGACATGTCCGTGTCAACCAAAAGCAGAAGGAAGAGTTCATATTTTCTGATTCATGTCTGCGCGTCATTTCACTCCCACAGTTAAAACCCATGAAGCATTTTTCTGTTGGTTTCCTGTTTAAGATGATAAAGCAGCTTTAGTTTATTTCTTTCTCATTCCACTTTTACAAAACTGACTATTTCACAAAGTATGAAGCATAAAAACCTTTTGGTCTGAAAAGTTTACTTTGACTCATGGTGTCTGGGTAATCTAGCGGACCTTGAACAGAAGTGCGGACCGATAACATTAAATTCCATTTATATTAGTACACAATACTTTTAACTTATATCAGATTAGTATTAAAAAGCCTAAATGTACTTCCTGTAAAAAAGGAGGGAAGAAAAACTATTTCTATCAATACCATATGAAAGAATTACTCATTAATTTTTTAGACAGGGAATAAAATCCAAGGAAACTTAAAAAAAGTCTTCATTAGTAGTTATAAAAAATGCCTTTTGTCTTTAAAAGACTGTACTCTGAGTCAAACATAAATAACGTAAATGGGTGAAAAAACATGTTATTCGGCATTATCCCTGTATTTAACAAAGACAACGTAAGCTTTACCATTTCAGTCTAAACTGAGTTTTTGATGCATTTTATTGATGCATTATATAGTCAAGTAAAGCATCCAGGTTCTATATTGTGAAAGGTGACCATTTACTTCAGAAAGAAAAACATACAGATTAGTCTGTAGAAATGTACATTTATGGAAAAATATGATAAATCTCTTTGTTGCACAAACTTCAAGTCCAACAGAGCAATGAACAAAACTCAAAGCAGCCCATATTATCATCACAGTGCAAAGAACAGCACAATTCCTACAACTTCTGAATGATTTCCCTTTTCTAACTGAGCCACCAGCCTGGTTATGTGTTTATGGTACAATGATAAAACAAACACAGTCAAATAATAACAAAACAAAAATAATTTAGTTAACTTAAAACTCAACAAATATGACCTTTTTCCACAGGTTTGGATCAATAAGTACAACCTCTTGCATCATTCTGATAAACTAAGCAGCTTTCACTTAAATAATGAACAAAGATCTTTGGATACCAGTACAAGCTGCTACGGTTACATCATAACAGTGTGGATAGCACCGCATCAAAAAACATGTTTGTGCTGCAAAAGTCTCTCGCCCAGTGTTTATTGGGGTTTTGTGAGGCTTCATTGTTTGACAGGAAAGTCCCAACATTCAAACAAGCCTTCACTTGGATTCTCCTAGCAGATGGACAAGAAGTTCATATGTGGAGAGGACGATGGCCGTGTTCGGGATTTGTCTAATTAGTTGTGGAATGAGTCCTCTGTAAAAAGCAGCGTAGCCTTCCTCCACCGCTATTAACCTCCCGGTCTGGAAGAAGTACTTGTACTTGCTGCCCTCCTCTCGCAGCCTTGTCCGAATAACCTCTGTGGACACAGAAAACATTTAATCACACTGTTGTCTGACTCAAGGTTGTTGTGTTACAAGCAAACAACAGATGTGTTTACCATGTGGGTAGGCTATGCAGGAAGCACAACCCTTTGAAAAAGCAGCTGCCATCATCAGGCTCAGGAAGTCTGATGGTCCCTTCTCATTTTCACTGTTCGGGGATGAGAACTGGTTCTTGGCAAGGTGTTTCTTCAGCGTCTCATAGATGAGGAAGCAGATCATGGTTTCGGAGATGCCAGCGTAAGACGCAGTCAGACCCCGGTAGAAGCCCCGGATTCCTTCTGTTTTGTAAACATAGCGCGCACACTGCAGAGCATTCATCTTCTTCTCTCCTCTTGCTCTGAAAGTAAACAAGTCCGGTACATGAGTGGCAAGCTCCACAAGCAGTTATGGTGGGTGGGCATAGGGGGGGGGAGGGGGTTAAACAATTTAAGGCATCAGAGGCCATCAAGTCCATAAAACAGTTCAGGTTAGAATGGCAGTGAGCCTACAGCTCTTATCAAATATCTTATTTACAACTGGATACTGAAAATAGAGAACCTCTGGGAGATACACACCCACCCCGGACATGGATAAGGGTTTTTAAAAGACAGTGTTTATTAAAAAAAAAAATAATAAAAAAAAAAAAAAACTTGTTTCTTTGACCTTGCATGATTCTACTGTCCTGTACTTGGTAGTGCAAATATAGACTCTTGCATGAAGGACATAGCGTCAGCACTGTGTATTTGCGGAGGCCGGTCACACGCTCGGTCTCATGCCCTGCAGCATGTTAGGACACTGTGGTGAGGGTTCCTGCTAAAGGTCACATTATACTTTACCACCTGCCAAGTCCTTAAAATAGGTTAGACTGTTGTAGAGATCTATGTAAAACACTGGAGGTAAAGATCTCAAAGACATGAACAGCTGTTCTTGAATTTTACTTACTTTTTCTCCAACTGCATCCTGGTCTTGACCATCCAGATGGGGTTCATCAGAGTATTAGTCACAAAAGCTGAGAACAAAATAAAACACATTAAGAATCTAATTTAATGTTTTATATTAAAATATCAATCGTTATTATAAGTTATAAGAACTGAACACTGTACTTCTAGTGTTGACAAAAATGGAAGAAATAACTTCTTATTTAAAGTTTTTATGTTTATGCATAAAACACCACAGATGACTCACCTGCAACACCAGCTGATGACATGTGCACCAGTCCACTGTTGGGGACGAACAGCCCATTGAATAACTCTTTAGATCTCGAGTATGCAGCAAAATAAATGGCTCTGAAACACATAAGAAATATACATGAAAGCACCTGTAAACAAACTCACTTAGATGATCAGTGTCGTTTAATAGCTATACAAAAGGAGTTCATTAGGTTTGGTGTAACCGAGTCCACAGCAAACTGTTGCCCTATACCTGCCCTGCTTCTGGTTCAGCCCACCAGCATATCAAAATGGGCCGAATAAGCACTGGGCACCAGAGCTGCTTTGAATGTAAAGCTGCCCAAACTGGATGGTAGAACGGCAAGGTGCTGAAACATTACAGAGTCAAATGAAACTGCTGATACTGTTTAACCAGAGAGGAACTTATAAGTAACCTCTTTCAGTTTCACACAGTCTGATTAACATCTCATGCTACACGTATCATTTGCATGTTTTATTTCCGTCTATAGTCAATTTTATGGAACAAATTATTGACTATGCTGATACCAAAAATAGAACAAGGTTAAAAGTCCACAAAATATCATCAGGACTTCATGTTTGTTCTCATGATTTATTATTGTTCTGGTTCCCGATAGCACTGGTTAATGACAAACCACTGTGACCAAGTTATTTTTCTACATTTTGGTCAACTCATGCTGACAGTTTGAGCCAACTATACACAAAAGATCTCACCCATTTAACAGTGCAGGACTAGGAAGTCGTCCTGACAACAGCTTCCTGTTTATACAGCAAGTTGATATTTGCAGCAATAAAAAAAAAAACAAAACATGGGGACTCTAAACACAAGTCAGATCTATTTGTTCGGTCATCTTTGGGTTGTTAACCACAACATAATATATTCACATGAGAAAAAGAAAGACATCTGTTTTTTGTTTACAAATAACTTTGTTGACTTGTACGTCAGCAGACGCTTGCCATGTAACTTCCACACAGTTAAAACTACAATCTTGACAAACAGACATTAAAGTCAGATTGACATGATGCGAGCTCTGAATGCACTGTACCTTGAAGGAGCAACGCCAACAAGGTTCGGCCCCAGTCCACGAAAAAGAGATCGTGGTCCCTCTTTTTCAAGAATTGATCTGAAATAAAAAACAAACACAGAGCCATTAAGCATTAACACAGGGAAATATTTAACAGACTTTCATAAATATGCACAAAGCTTAAACCATGAGGTTTGTTTTTACACCTCTATCTCCGGCCATCATCTCCGCTATTACATCGGCTCACTTAAGCTGGTTTTGTGGATTCTGTGCTGAACTTTACAGCCAGCATTTAGCAAGTCACGCCAGCTATATCACCACAGAAGTATTTTAACTCTTTACAGGGAGTGACCCGTATGTGTCAAATAACAGCTTGCTTTTCCAGGAACCATACAGACAGGCTACAACACACACGTCGTAAATCAAGCAGGGTTCAAGCCCTTCATTACTTTTCTCTCCCATTGACACCCGACACGTCTTCTCAAACAACAAGGTGCTTATAGACAATATAAACCACTTTTTAGGTCACAACAGCAGCATGTCTCAAGGTTCAAAAGCAAAAGGAGATTCAAGTCCACTTTGAATTTACTTCAGATTTCACATTAATCAGAGCCTCACAAGGTACAACTCAGGGAAATTAAACCTAAACCAACTAAATTCTGCAGAGAGAAAAGCTTGTTTTAGTAAATTTCACAGCAGCCTATGACACCAGCTTAAATAAGTGATCAAAGAGATTTTTTTTTACCACTGATGAAGCACCAAAGTTAATACCTTTCCTGCATTTTGTTTTAGCCAGCTAGGTCAGACTCAACTCTTCCCTGATAAACACCAGAAGATAAACAAAGGAGCTCATTTCATAGACACTGAAGATTTGTTTTATCCAAATCCTGAGGGAAAGAGGAGAGAGAGGCTTGTGTTTCCCTAACAGCTGGTCAGAGTCACCAAATATGAGCAGGATACGGTGCACTTAATCCTCAGACTGTGTAGGACAAGATTAAAAACCTTCATTTTAAGAGTATTAGAGTGGATAGCAGATGATAACTGTTCTTCAAAGAATTTTCAAGGAACTAACAGAGAATGGATCATAAATCTCTAAACTATTGCCAAGAAAATGTGTTGTTTTGCTAACAAACCAGGTGTGAAACTACAGGAGATCATTTGCCAACAAAAATGCCACACCGTATTTGACCAATCTGATGAAAAGTAGAGCCTGAAAAGAACATTTTGTCCCTGTAGAAAGAAACGCAGCATCCTCAGGGAGATCCCACAATATACACAAACATCTCACCTGAGAACCTGCAGCAGCCCAGGTGTAACAGTCCCTGGTCGGATAACTCCAGTGCCACTAAGGGTGCCAAGCTGGACCTGGAAGACAGGTCGAAGGGTGAGGCCAGAGGACTGCAACCGTGTCTTCAACACCTCCAGCGGACAGGTCATAATGGCTCCCACTGTGCCACTACATCTGTAAATGAAATCACACATGGAAGGATTGTGAGCATTGGGGCGTTTCAAATCTGAAAAACTGAGATGGTTTTTTGTCCTTGTGAGGTAAAAAGATACTTTAATCTACAACATGTCTTTATAATAGAGTTTACTCAAACTATGAGGTGAGTAATTTGCCCATAAAAACATAGCTGAAGCATTACATGGCAAGTAAATTATGGTTGCAGACTGGTCTCTAACTCTGCAGAGGAAATACTTTCACATTAACACATCTGTAGTACACATGGAAAGGGCGTTTTGTCTGAAAATAGACCGCTTTAGGACAGGACTTTCACAATTTCCACATTTGTTTTTTAAAGCTCTCACCAGTCATCCTTTATGAACAGTGCAACCTTCACAGAGACTAGTTTTAGTCTGGAACAGATTAGACTAAATCTGTACCGTGTCTGAAGGACAGAGTCAAACATCTTAGCAAAAGTAACACTTAACCTAATTATCCAGTCACTTGCCATCCATCCAACACCTGTAAAGCTGTATAAATGATGAGAAGGACATGGTTTTAGGAAAGCCGTTCCAGTCCTCTGCCCTTAGAGGGAAAAACTTACCTCTCCGTTTCGCTTTAAACCATTTTGCTTTCGTAACTTTGCATCTTTCCAATAATAAAATGCTCTAAATCTACATTCATGTATCTGTTTACCTGCATTTTTCCACTATAAAAGAGTTATCATTGTGTCACATTTGCATAACAAACATTCTTATAAAGTGAGATTTCAGTAAAGGCAAAGCAAAATATTTTGTAAGCATAAATCCTCTCCTAAATGAGTATCATGGGTTACAGTTTAGTAAAATATTCTCCCAATTCGCCTTCAGCCCACTACTTATCATCTTTGACTTTGCTGTTTAGATGTCATTATCAGGTCTCATATTTCAAGGGTAAAATGGCGTCATTTAAATAAAATGCTTATAAAAAAGTGACCTTAACTGCGACTATGCAACTCAGCTCCTTGTTTTGCCACAGTTTCATCATTTCGTGGTTTTCCAATAGCACATGGTCGTGTGTCAGTGTTGCTGGGATCACCAGCATGCAAGAGTGGATGTTCCGGTGAGAAATTATGTAACAGTGAAGGGCATCAAGCAGCTGAAGGCTAAGCGCACACGTGACTGCGCTAAACTCAGTCACACCGACGACAGAAAGCCACACGCCTTCTAATTCTGTTTTATGAAACTCATGAGTGTTATTAGTGTTTTTTTTTTTCAAATACATCTTAGATTTTAAATGACCCAGGACAAAAACACGCATATGCAAGTAACCAGTAACAACACTTTGTGGATGAGCGGAAGAGATAAAGCATTATATTATGAATAGACGTAACCGATGGTTAAATTCTTCACAGTGACGTTAGCTAGCTCATAAATGTATGGGCTGTATAGTTAACAAATATCCTTTTTATAGTTTTAAATAATTCAATATTTATTTATTTAAAATCTCGGTGTTTCTTAATTAAACTAAAAAATATGATAAACTCGTTTAAGAAAAGCTAAAAATTGTGCTGCGCTGACGCGAGCTAGCTAGCTTGACTCTGTATACTAGCATACTGGAATGAGGCTATATGACCCTGAAAGTGTGTTAGTCTATCCAAATAAAATGTTTAAAAGCAGTTAAAAGAGAAAGAATCAAGTTGCTTAAGTTATATTTTTAAGTAACATTAACCTTCCGGTAGTACCTTAACATAAACTGAACATGCTAAATTTACTTACCCGCCTGCGAATAGATGCAGCAGCGTGTCTTTCTGTGTCATCTTTAATCGCTTTTTGTTTCTCCCTTTTCAGTTCGCTGTCATTATCTCAATATTCTATTGGTAAAACCGTGTAAAGGAGAAGGTAAAAATGTTACTACCCCAGTAAGCTACCGTTCGTCGACCTCTTTCTGCCGGCTTGCGCGAGCTGTCAGCCAGACTGAACTGCCGGGTGACGTGACTCACATTTACGTCAGAAGGCCGGACGGGGGCGTTGTCCATGACGCTGCCACGCGCTCTTACCACCTTGCCCCTTTGGCCTTTTTCAAGTTGTTACATAATTACCGGTGCCACCAACAGATAAAAATAAATAAACAAACAACTAGACGCAGTGTATCTGCTGACATTCACCAGGTTTAATAACAGATAAAGGTGCGCCTCACCACAACGCACCATATTTCTACCATGGCGTCTGACTTTCGGTGTTTTATGCAGGTATGACATTATACTGTCTGAATGACATTTATTAACATACACCACCAGTCAAAAGTTTCAGACCAATTACTGATGCTTTAAAATGAATCCCATTTTTGTTTGTTAGGTATAGGATTTCAAAGACTCCTTTGGCGCAATATTTGTAATGTGATACTTTAAATATTTACGACAGACCTGGTCTGCAAACGGGCCATAAGCATTCAGACTCTTTTATCATAGAGACATGGTGCTGCGATGGGTATGCGCACTATAAAAGCACTAAAAACATGTCTGCTGATGATGGCACTGCTGATAAAAAAAACCCCTGATATTATTCAGTATTGGTCACAATGTCTAATTTTAATCTTTCTGCAATAACTAGACATAAAAAGATAAGGCATTGTGACTATATCTCCTATAACACTTTTTATGTTTTTATTCTTTCTCAAATGTATATTAAATTTAGTTAGCCTAAATCAGACAACAGACTTAGTTTAAAATAATCTTAAATGAGATTGTTCCATATTTCCTGATCAGTGGTTTGATCCTCAATTGCTGTCCTTTACCTTTTACATGTCTCTTTCTGAAGATAAATAAATAAATAAATAAATATTTTGCAGAAACGAAGTAATAAGGCAACCTGCAACCTACCAGCAGCCATGTTTATGAGGCATAAAAGGGCAATCGTACTTCATCCATGCACTACAGTACATTTTAATCAGTGTGTTAATCACCAACTTGTTATCCAACATTTATTACCTCCTGTTTCCTGAATCAAACTGTTTTCCTGAAATAGATAAGGACATGGAAAGTAAAACAAAAACAACCCTGTCTTTTACAACAACACCACGTATGAGTACAAACTGTGACTTAAAGACTGTTAACTATGTTATTGTCGGCTTGTAGCATTATATTATTAACCATCTAAGAAGACAAATTATGCAATCAGAACAAAACAGACTCATGTTTGCCACCAACAATGTTTATGTCACTGTGTATTTACAGCAAAATACTGACACTGGGTGTTAGTTTACTTTTCTTCCTGTCAAAGTTACAAATATTGTTTCCCTTTATTTGTTTTTACTGTTTTAAGTGAGCAAGCAGTGTCATCATGTCATGTATTACATAATGAGGCTTGGGTGTCCTTTTCATCAGTTATGCCAACATAAAATGGCCTAGTTTAAACTTTGGTAAATGATCCGACTGATGATACAAGGTACCCCTGCACTAGGAGGCTTTTAATAACCCCACTCCACGTCAGAGGAGTAAAAAACATGGGAAAGCTTTTGCATGTGGTGTCAGATTGCTATGTGACATGTCTGATGTGAGCAACAGCTCAAATGTGTCTAATTTATTTTGTGTGGCCCAATGAGGTAGGACTGACCAATTAAAAAGAAAACATCTAATGGTTTGATGTATTTGACATTTCAGACCGCTTGAATTAAAAGATGCTTTTGAGTTTTTGATCCATCACTTCAGAAAATGCAAAGGAAGTGTTATGTGCTGGAAATGCTGACATCTGGTGACCAAACTTGCAAGGAGCACCTGTAAGAGTAAGAGAAGGCAAAATTTCTACTAACTTCTGATTATACAGCAAAATATTTATTTAAAATCATCTTTAAATCTGTTTGCTTTTCCTGACCCAAAATGTCATTGTTTTATACCTGCAAATTTTATTGTTTTAAAACAAATACCTGCAAATTCTGCTTTTTTTCATAAACTATATGGTCCTGCTAATTTCCTTTAGTTCTCCCTGAAACTGCTCTCAGAAATTAATCTTTTCTTTTAGCTATTCCTGAGCTTCATGTGAAAAACTGAGCAGTAGGATTAGTGTCTTAGTTTCTCTAAACCCGTCATAAAACTCAGACACAAATATGGTAAAATTGAAATACCCCAAACGCTATTTACTACTTTTGAAAACAGTTTGATCTACTGTCACGTGTTCACAATAAAACTATAATACTCAGTTCTTCACTAAACTTCCAGCCTGTGTAAAACTATCCCCAAATTTAAATGTTCAAAATAAAATTAAACTAAACCAAATACTAAAATCAGCGATTTTTATAGGATTATTCTGGGTGGACAGATTGATCAGACAGTGTGGTTACATTTTTTTAGTCCAGTACTTTTTAGATACTTTATCTGTAGAGTTGAAAGGCTTCTCTTGTGGCTCATTTGGTCATGTAAAACAGTAGTTTAGTCTTCTTCTGGATCTTCTTAATCAGTAGATAATGGAGACCAAACTGGTGTCAGGGGGCTTAAAACCAGACCAAAGTAAGTACTGACATAGTGTCAACATAAAATAAAACAAGTCTCACTGCTTTCATAGAAATACAAAAGGACTGCTATCAAGTAGTATTTCTATAAAAACCCAAGGTTGACACTTTGTGGGTTAACTACAGTATAAGTCAAAAAAGACTTAAATACAACTTGGTGAACATGGATGCTACTAGTAGTTTCCGACTTGTTTTCCAGTCAGAAGACCTGAGCGCTATACAGGTAGAGCCACTCGTGGCTTCTTCTGGTAACAAAAATCTTCTTGAGTGTAAAGTAAGAATTTCAATGCCAAACCCATCAGAAACCGGTCATGCAACCAGAAAGTGAATAAAACTTTTATGCTCCGATTTCAGTCTGCAAAGCATTTAAAGCAAAGTCTGCATTTATTCGCATGTCAGAAGCAGATGCTCAGAGTACAACAGAACATAACACCATGCAGTAAATAGTTTGAAATAATCTTTAATATACACTTTACAAACAAATCTACAACAATGAATATAAAATCAAGTGGAAGCTGCAAGAAAGGAAAAGTAAGATGTAGCAGTGTTGACATTCAGAGGACTGAATGCGTACCGTTCTACACATTACAAAAATGCTAAAATGTGATATGGCATTTGACAATGTGTTGGCAATCGGATCTTTTGTTACATTTGTGCAGCACTTTGTGGATTGTCGTTTTGCCTTTATGGTGCTTTAAGAAAAAAAAAAAAGTTTGTAAATTCCTACACAGCCTGTTTGCCAAAACCCAGTCCGCCCCTCTATATGTTTTTTTAAAAATATCACATAAACACAAAAAAGGTTCTCAACCATGTGCTAGAGGGACCCAAGAGTCAGCCAACTTTTACACATATTGCTTCCCCATCGTCTGCGTTACATGATACCGAGGCTGGTGGAGTTAAAACTCTCTTGGGGCTCAACAGCAGGTGCTTGAAAACTACTGTATTAAAAATAGCAGGAGTGGCAGAAGTGATGAAAAGGGGTGTGTTGAGAAGTTTCCTGCAGATGCATGCTACGAGTAATCACAGTGACAACATAATTTCATTAATAAAAAAAACAAAAACAAACTGATAACGCTCCCAGTGGCTGCCTGAATGGACACAGCCACATCACAGAGAAAGCAGACAGTGCAGTGGTCAGTGCTGCTTTTTATATGCCAGGCAGCACATTCATCCTAAGTGGTCAGTATCTCTTCTGTGTTGTGCAGGAAGTATGTAATATCCATCTAAAACCAGTTTCTAAAAAACATAATGCTCAATTTGAGACAATGTACTGTTGACTATGATGCACTGCCACCTTGTGGTCAGAATAAAGCAATACACTGTCAACATTTAAAATGTTCATCACATCTGTGTCAACTTATCACCTAAAATTTCAAAAGCTACCAGACAGGAATGCATAAACTGGAAACGTATCGAGGTCACAGCAGAGGCACCGACCACTTTTACCACACGGACCATAAACCTGGAGATGGTTCAACATGGCATTGACTGGATCAGCATGTGCATAGAGCTCAACGATTCCTGATTTTGTAGAGTTAGAGAACACAGTTGCTAAGAGTCATAAAAACAGGATAAGAAACTCAAAAAGAAGTCCAGCCACTGACAGAAGTGTACTTGCTGGAGCAATCCCGGAGACCAGAGTAATGCTGTCAAATGGGTCAAACCCACAAAAGATCCCAGAGAAAAAGACGAGAAAGTAGCATCGTTGTGCCGAGCGCGAGGTTCTCAGCTTCGTCATTGGTAGAGCAGGTAGTTCTTGAGTGAGGCTGGCAGGGGCAATCTATGGATTTCACTCAGGCGGTCTCTTCCTAACGCCACCCTCACTGAACGCCTACACAGGTCCATCAGAGAGAGCGGTTCAGCTGTGGAAGAAAAGGAGAGAGCTGAGGAGTGGAACAAGTTTACATAGAGCCATCTTTATATATGGAAATGTCTGGTTGCTGCTTTCATTTAGGAGGCAATAAAAATATGCCATTTATCTTCTGCTACTCTTGAGTTAGGCTAAAAGACATTTTACGGATATTTCAAGTAAGTTGCTCACTAATTTTACTGAAAAAAAAGCAAATGATTGGTGGTTTTTATCAGTTTTCATGGCTGCGTCACAAACAGGACCTAAACTGCAAAGATTAAAAACCCGTAACGTAATATTCAGTGTGACGTTTCTAACATAGTATGTACATTTATTATAAGCTGTAAACTAACACTTCTTAGACACCAAACAAAGACTAACTTCTTAATTTTACAAGCATCACTATAAAAACTAAAAGAATGAATGTTAAAATATAAAGAAACAGCACAAATTAAAAGGTTTCCCTGCTCTCAGCCAGCAGTGAGGAGGATCTTATCACAACTGGCTTTGTGCATACCACAGCACATGCAGCTCTTCATGCACAGGCCTAAACTAGGTCAGGAGATCAGAGCAGAACATAAAAATCTAATGAGCACGGAGCATTTGCTTAGTAAATGTTTTGATATGCTCTTATGTTTCCTCCCTAAACCACATGGACCTTTTGCAAATAAATAAATTGGATTAATCCACCTGAAATTTGTTTGACATTAGTCACAATGAAAACAAGAAGCATCTGTTTTCGCAACATGTGCGTTGCAAGCCAAACATCTGCACTGGAGGCTTTTCGGCATATTAACAAGGCAAGAACAGACAAGATGGCAAGATGGAGCAGAAGATCACATCTCTGCCGCATCATGTCTAGGATGCACACGGTCACATGGAAGCAGGTGACGGATACATTTAGGCGATCTTGATGCAAGGAGGCAAGAAAAATCATCCGGGGTTATGATGCACTGCTTTACAAATTAAAAGTGCCATAATATTCTGTTTTAAGTTTATAGTATTTTATACATTTTAACTTAGGTCATCTCTTCAGCGTCCTTGTTGCTGCATTGGAACAGTGCTTTGTTTTTACTTTGTCTGGTCACTTGATTGAATATCTGTCAGGTTCCTGTTGTGTGTTTTAATCAAAGCCAAATGCTTTTACCATTTATGCTTTACAAATGGACCCGTTGGTATTATTAGTTATCTTGAAGGCTTTTAATTTAGATACTAAAAAACATTAAACCTCATTACAAAGATAATCCTATCAGTTATGCAATCTCTGACAGTGATACCGTTGCTAATAAAAATAAAATACATCTCAGCAAGTTAGAAATGTTTACTTACGATCAAGTCCATTGATGTACCGGATTCGTATTTCACAGTGTCCCCACACAGCGCTGACCACAGGGTACAACTTCCGGCCTTTAAGCCCCCTGAATGCCACTCCTAAATAATGTCCATCCACTATATAACCCAGAGTCCCTTCATCCATGTCCAAGACTACTAGAAGGGAGTCTGGTATTATGAAGGTATCTTCTGGTTCGAGGAAGGCAGGATAGGGTTTTCCTGGGAGATTCTTGCCATCGTGGTAGAGTTTACTCCTGCACAGGTCCCAGCCCCATGATTCAGCGTTGCTTCCTACTAAAGCCGTGTAACCCACTGAATGCAGAGGAGCATCGCTGGTGGCCACTCCGACCACCGCATGCGTGCCCCTCTGGCGCATGGCCCAGCTGATCTCCCACACATGCAGTCCCCTCGTGTAGCCAACGCGGCCGCGGATGGCGTCCGTGCTCTGCGCCACCGGGTGCCTGTGAAACACCAGCTTGTTGTCATCCTTCACAAAGACATTGAGCGAGCGGTCTTCGTTGTTCCACGAGTGCTGGACCTGGACGTCCAGGCCGGCGGGCGGCATGTCAAGCAGCAGATCCAGTCGGGACGGCTTGGTGAAATGCAATTTCTGAAGTGCCAACTTGAGGGGGCTGAATGCTGGATCCCGCATATCAATGGTTTTAATGCCACCTGGGACTTTCTGCCCCATGCTCCAGGTGGTTATAGCAGCTCGTCCTTCCTCCTCTTTTCTCCCCCCCCCTGCCCCTTCTCTGTGACTAATGGGGGGAGTTAATTAGCCTCAGACCCTCGCCTCCACTGTTCTCCCACAGCCTAAAATGGAAGTTTGTTGTCCACTTCCTGAAGACGACCATCAAGGAGACAATATTGTTTCAGGGGAATCTGGAGGGAAGCACAAATATCATTAGTGTCGGTAAATGTTATCAAATTCTGACAAGACACTTTAAGTTTACCATGAGACCAACAAAGTGGTACATGACAAAGTATTTACTGGCAATATTACCAGTATACGGTGAATACAGCACATGCTTACATCGAAAAACAGGGAATTCCTCTAAATATCTTAATTCATTAAAGGGGGGGGGGACACAACAACAGTTTAGCTGCAGGGAACCAAGTGGTCTCAAATGTGCCTTTGTTCTCATGTGATTCTTAGAGTTTAGAAAAGTCAAAGACTACAGTGTCCCATGTCCAAGAAATCCGAGACATACACCAAAATACAGATTTACTTATAATGTCCTCCATTTCTACATCCAAACAAGGGCTTGTAAAGACAAACCATGATGTACGTCAGACTCTCCATTTAATTTAGTCTCAAATTGTTTCGCTCTTGAAAAGCGACTTGTTTTTCCTCCATCAACCATCACTATAATGAGTCAGCCAAGACATACAGGACCAACAGGTTTCTGTCACTCAGCAGTCAAACGTTTTAAGACGGAAAGGATTATGATAGATAGATTAGATTATTAGAGAATAGACTGAACTGGTTCCAGTAAAAACCTCACAGATTTTAACTGCAATGAACAATCCAGTAGTGGAAACCCATAGCTGGGTATGGTGGCAATATGCAAGTTGATACGCGCCTCAGAGTTTGCTTTGTGTCGACTCATTATGAACAAAGTTGCAGGACTGCTTTATGGCATCGTGCACACATGGATTAAAGCCAGAGCAAAACCCTGATAGTCTCACCAGGAGATTCCCCTGACACTTTATTAAACGTCTGCTTTTGTTAAGTAATGGAAACTAAAGTATCAATTTACACAGTATCCGTAAAACTGACAGGAAGATCATTTCAAATGCTTAAAATATGCTTTACTTTGAGTCAAAAACATGAAAGTTACACCCAATAGTGACCAAATTCATGCTTTAAAAAGGGTTATGTTTGAATTAAATCATGCCATGGTAAAATCTAGGGCCTTTCAAAGAGATAGAAAAAAAAGTTTATTGAATGCTTGACTAATTTAATTTGAACATTTAGCATTTTGAGAGCCATGTCCCCATCTGAAAAAAAAGACAAGTTATACATTTTACATCAATTTCAAAGCCAAAACGGAGCTAAAATGTACCGAATCCCGTGTGAAATCCTGCTCTAAAGTACTTTTTGTGCAGCTGGTAAACAACTTTTTTATATCGCAATATCATGTAGGATCACAGTGCACAAACATGCAGCAGACTGTCCAGTTCTTATTTGATTAGCCGTCCTCAATCACACGCTTTGCTTTTTTCCAGCCTCTCTGGACAAAGTGGAGACTAGAATTTAAGATAAAAAGCGGCAAAGCCAATTTAAACCACCTATCAAACAGCGTAAGCACACCAACCCAGAACAAAGTGGGACTTAAGACCAACAGCAAAAAGAACAATAAATGTAATCTTAAAGATCATCAATACTAAAAAAGGTAGAAAAAAAAAAGTGTTTCAGATATTATTTAGCTGCTCTTAAAAGTAAAATATCCCACAAACTCCAACCACGTCCTATGATGCGACCGTGTGGTCCGAGAGAAACAGGAAAGCAGTAATAAAACGTCTGGCTTTGAAAAGAAAAAAAAACGTACCATGTTTGACCGATAAACTGAGCAAACAAATTATTTAAGAACCTAAACTTTACAAACTCCATATGAGAGAGATGTGCATGCTTGTGGTTTGATTTTCCAGTTCTAATACATAAAAATATTTTGGCAAGAGAACATAAGCAACACTTCATAAGCTTGCTGAACAAGAACAAACAAAAAAAGTGACTTGTTTGTGCAGGTGTCACTGCTGTTTGGTCTATTCTGCCCGTATAGCAGCCGGACTGCAGATAGCCTTGTGTAATGAGGAAAATTGTACTGCTGGGAAGGCCACTCTAATTGAATTGTAGACAAGAGTTCATTGAGCAGTGCCTTGGCTCTTCTTCTAATGCAAGTAAACAACCATTTAAAGGGGTCATGTCTCCTTAGTGATTGGAAAACAGAAGGGAAGAAAAAGCCAGAAGCGGGTGGCCAGCATCTGAATGTAAACAATCTCCTTTTCAATGCCTGTCCGGGATTCAGGCAGAGAGAAACATGTTCATTTGCTCACTCCTTGAGCCAGGACTTTACCATTTTCCCTCTCGGTACAACACACAAATAAAAAAAAATAACCCGAGGTATTCCCACATTTAAAGAAAAAAAACAGACGTATGATAATGTGGCTTGTGGATGGGATGCGTTTTTGGGCGCTGAGAGCCAAGCCTGGCAGGTTGGGGCCCCGAGATGGTTTAGAGCCGATTGAAATGCAAGAGGAAGTGCTAGTTGGGTTTGCTGAGCAAAGCAAACATTTGTTTCTGTTGTGTGGAGCAATTTAGAGAGTTTACCTGAATTTAGCTTGTTTGTTAACCTGCAGAAGACAACCGTCACAATTTCTCAAACATTATAGCATTCAATTGACCTGGGTTACAATTATGGACTTATGTTTATTAAACAGAACAATGAAAATAATATAACAATCTTCTGTAACAAGCCAGCTTTGACATTTTGGCATGTCATCCTTTTTGGTGCCGTTTTGCTGTGATGTCCCAGCAAACAATGTTTCCATTTGTTCCAACTCACCATAATTACAGCACACTGACTTAAAACTTCCCTTCTAAAATTCAGTGAAGACAAACTCACCTAAAGAAAAATCTCAAGTCAGCTGTGCCATTAGCTGCAGGTCCAGACTGGCACAGGTTTGACCAAAGCCTGGGTTGTGTACATTTGTATGAAACGTGTTGGGAGGCTATTCTGTGGGCACTTTAGTTAAAAGTAGTATAGAAAGAGGCCTGCTATCCAGTGAGCTAGCCATGCTAACCATTGCAAAAAGCAGCCAAATCCCCAAACCAGCTCTTTTGGACCAGGTTACCTTTTGCGCCAGGTTGGCAGAACTTCACGCGCCAACCAAACGCCGCTTCGCCATCACTTTCTAAGGCTGTATGGGTTTAACTGGAGCTCTGCCTCGAAGCGTTTGTTACACAACAAGAAGCACAGAGCATTTGCCGTTAGCGCAAACGGAAACACAACGTGGTCCGGTCATAATGACTGGCGACGACGACAAAGAGACGCACGTACTGTCCTACTACTACACTACACGTTCGCGGAGCGCGAGCCCCTCGGAACCGCTGTATGCGATACCAAAGATGGGGGTGTGAAGACGAACACTGAAACCGAAACATACACTTCGGACAAGCTGCAAAGGAGAGCTGTGGAGCAGAGAGGAGACAGACCTTGAGTTGTGAAGCGGGTGAAACCGGGTGGAGCGTCGGCGTCTTCTTCTACTTCATCATGGTTTTTTCTCCAGCTTCTCGTCTCACCTTTTAGCATTTCAGGCAGGACATGAAGTAGGTGAAATGGTGATGGCTGCCCTAACATCTCTCGCATCACGTGGTAAATGCTCCCAGCTGCTACACCAGATTAGGACCTCCCCATGACGCGCAGCCACAGAAAAGATGGCTCCATGATGATTCTGCTCTGTGGGTCTGATCATTTTTACACCGTTCAGGAAATTATGATCAGTGCACACTTTTCTAAAGAAAAAGGAAAGAAAAAGCTCACATTTTCCTCATGAGACTTTAAAAAATGCTTTTGAGGGTTATGTGGATGCTTTATTTCAGATGATATATTTACTCATATAGTTTCAAATAAAGATTACAGAATAGCTGTTTTCATTTTATAAATATAAATAATGAAATAAATAGATTTACATGTCATTGGAAACAACATATTGCAAAATAAAATTTAATTTGTATTCATTGGAGCACTGTGTTGTTTAATGTAATGCAATGCATGTGACAATACAGGATTCCTGTGGGCAAAAAGAAATATTTTTGTTTACAAATTAGGAAATTATTAAACTGATCTGTCTCTTCCTTTTTCTTCCGTCTTTTTGTCCAGGAAAATGATCTGAACATGGCATGCTGAAAGTTCTCCTAAAGGAGGAAACAGTAGGGAAAACAGGAGGCTGTAGGAGCAACACACAATACACCTCAGTTCTGCATCATTAAGGTGCAGTAATATAATACAGCTGCAGCATAGCCGTGCTTAGATAATACAGTAGTTTGTCAGATTTAACAGATGGCTCTAAAAGAAAAAGCTTGTCACAATTTAAAATGTCCTACTTCTGCACCTACCTCCTGGTTGCTCTGGTCCCCTCTGTTTCCAGGGAGGGAGTAATGTTGAGAGTAGCTCAGGGTGTTGAAATCAGGAAATGAGATAAAGAGATGATCATAGGAAAACCAGAACACAGCAAATAATAATAAAATATATATTTAAAACATTATTGTGTGGGGGGAAAAGCTCTCCTTTTATCCCCATGCTTTTGAAACCTGCAGTATGGTGCTTAGGTTTTACAGGGTTAAGTTAAATATTAGCCTACTGAAAATGGCTTTTTCACAGTAAGGATAATTTTATGTATAGTGATTTTATATGATGACTTCATATGGTCCACTGTTACAATAATAAAAAAAACATATTTTTTTCCAAATATGACATTAATAGGATACTTCTGATTCATGTCTTGACTCTTCTGTTATTTCACAGGATTTGATGTCTGCCCTACAACTGACAGGAGATACTGAAACACACCTAAAAAACAAAAAACACACTCAGTTTAAAATACAAAAAACCTATATGACCAGCTTCAGCACGACATTAATATCTACACCAGTCAACCCTGAATCTCCATGCACTGCAACAGTGATGCATTTTGTTGCTCAGCTTGACCTTGAGACCATTCTGTCCCTCAATGGAGAATCCTGGTGAGTGGAGCTCCTCAATACAGCTCACTTAGTCACAGTTGTACTTCACTGCTTGACACACTGAACCCTGGGGTACATCAAGTACGTTCACTGATGGGTGATTTGTACTGAACGGGATGATGCACCTCACATGCAGTTCCCATGTGCAGGACAGCTGATGCAGCCACTTCTAATCTTTCAAACTGATAATATTAACAAATCAACTCCTTTGCCACAAAGCCTGGTTATAAAGCAAGCAGAAACAAGTACAGTCATTCAGTCTATATTAGTGCTGACACTAGTTACTGATTATTTGCTCCTGATTAGTTCTACTTGGTATCCCCAACACAGACTGGTCTCCACAGACTCTGCAACCCAGTGTGAGCCAGAGACATATGCAGTGGTATTCTTTGATGGGATGCACTAGGAGACTGTTGCCATCTAGTGGATTCTTTGAAACATATACCTTCAAACTAGCATTATGCTGACTTTCTACTGTACATAGCTCACCTCCATTCATAGAAACTACATGCAGAACACCATTTAACTTCTAAAGAATCTCACTATGCAAGGTGCGCACACGCTCATCCAGATCAAGTGCTGAGCTTAACATATATAGGGGCAGTTGTTGAATGAACATCCTCTTAAATTCCTCCTTACCCTCAATCCCCATGCTTATTTTCACACTCATCATCTGACTTTTCTGTGACAGGGACAGGAATTAAAGGGACTTTTATATATGACCTTATTTGTCCACAGCATGAGGCTTTTGAAGGTAACATGGCTCATTTTACATCCTCGGTGAGGAACACAGCTTGGCGACTTGAATTACCTTCCACTCAGCTCATCTGCCGGTGAAAATCCCATTTTCCCATGCGGTGATGGTGCAATGTGCTGAGCTTGGTGATATCTCAGGGCCATTCCACAGTGGAGGAGGGGCAGCCAGACATGCTTACTGCCTCCCTTTTAGAAACCATCATTTCAGCAGGATCGATAGTACATCCCACTCCACGCCTGGCAGAGTGCACTGCCTTTACAGGGGGTGGAGAGCTGCAGGGTATGCGCGGACAGCTGCAACCAAGGCAAGTCCAAGCAACGCATACAGTTAAGGTGAATGATCGCATGCTGCGTCAGACACTCTGCTGCTCACTTGCACCAAGATGCAGTTTCTGAGGAGGGCCAGTGGGTGGATGCTGTGCTCAAGTGGTGGATGCAGTTTCAGGAAACAAAAAGATGAAGCTTTTGAATTAGTCAGGTACTTTCTGTTTATTTTTCAGTTTTTTGTCTCCAATTTATAAACATGCATGAAGATAATAAAGGTTTTATTTCTGATGCATCTTGCATAAATCCCTCCTGATACCTCTCTGAATTGTCCTACAGCTCGTTGACTGTATTGAAGGTTGAGCTCTTAAATAGACTCCTGTTGTAGGTGAGAGGACTTCTCATGTTTCAGCGGATCGCTTGCAATATAAGACCAGCACAATTCAGCTCTGCGAAGGCAAAATCCCGATTCAGCAATAAAACAAAGATCTTTACTGATCCATGGAGATGTGTGGACGGGCAGATATGTTGAGAAAATCATTGACTCTGACCTCTGGTTACTTTTTTAATAATAACAACGCGCTTTGTGATGGTCAGGAGGCCCAGCGAGTTGCTATAAGAATTGTTTCATTTCAGTCATAGTCACATTTTTACTGTAAAGAGCAGTTTTCCTATACAAGCTCAACGGAGCATCTATTATTATTTTATATAAATACCTTTGACCAGGTCTTGTTCTAAGTTAAACATTAAATTATTTTTAAATGGGACTGAAATAACTGATTGACTAGAGGAAGGGTGTAATACTTTTTTTATTACTTTACTAAAATAATATGATTTTCTGTCCTACCTAGTCAAATTTACTATAAATATCAAAATCCAGAAAAATAGAATTACACAGGCTTCATTCATTCATTTTGCTTTTGTATATACATGTGTCAGCAAACAAATATTCTGCTTGTGTGACTTTGAATGAAGCTCTTGCTGGTTTAGAGTGAGGAAAGGGCGTCGGTTAAGGGAGGTGAATCACTGCAGGGCAGGGGGATGTGGACGGGACAGGATGTGGTGCAGTACAAGCATCCCCCCACTACTCAGATCGCTGCTCATTTGTCAAGTTGCCTGCAGACTTGAATGGTGCATTGCTGCTGAAACACAGAGGCAATCAGCAGAGAAACGGCGCACCTTGTCCACCTGAGACGGGTTCCAGGTGGATGACAGCCTCCTTTGCTAATGTGCAGATGAAATATTCTTGATGATGCAGTTAGTGAGGATACATTTGCACTGTTCATTCCAGGGGAGTGCGTCTTACAATCTTTGCCATTTAAAAAAGTTGTAAATTCATCAAATCCAACCTCAGATTGTGCTGAACCAAGTTTCATGTTGCAACAGTAAAGCGATGTAGTTGTAGCAGAGAGACTCACGGAGATAATCCTGCAGGTCAAAAGCAAAGCCAGGAGTTGGCCACTCTGTCTGCATACTCTGCAACTGTGTAGGTCCTCTTAGCTCTCACAGCTCGTCAGAAAGTATCCTGGATGCAGGGCGATCCATCTCATCCGTCTCAAAGCAGTTTGGCAGAAGCGGACCCTCTGCGGACAGGGCCTACGTCGGGCTCAGAGAGCTCATCCAGAAGTAGAACTGGCAGCAGCAGCAGCACCTTCCTGGTATAAAGAGAAAAATATAAGCAGAAATTATGAGCATGAATCAATGAAATTTACACCATATTTTCTAATCTTACTCATCATTTGCAAAGAATAATGGAGCTGGACTGAACTGAGGTCAGGATTGTAGTTATAAAATCAATCATACCACTTTATACTCTCCCCCTGTAGCAGATGAAGGAGTTAGAACAATAACGTTCTGCTATTTATGGTAGCAAATTATTTGATGTGTTAGCAAATTTCAAAGACAAAAGAGAGGTGAGTTTATATTAACTAGCTTTTATAATTGAAACAATGGGTCCAAATAATGAGAAAGGCTTTTCATTATGTGTCTCTATAAATAAGTAAGGTTTATCTAAAAAAACACATAAAGAAAGCTTCAGCTGAACAACCTGCTACACACAATATATATATATATATATATATATATATATATCCCTACCGGTGTCGCTGGAGCCTATCCCAGCTGTCAACAGGCGGGGTTGTATATATACAAGATATATATATTCAAAACTATA
>JBAMIG010000014.1:13201005-13223110 GCA_037177335.1 Kiunga ballochi
TATATATTCTGTCTGCCACTGCATTATTGAACTGATGTCTAATTCAAAATTGACATCAAATGCTAATGCTCTTAGATTTCATCAATATTTTAACATGTATTTTATGTCTTTGTTGATGCATTCCCTGTGATTTTAATGTTTTATAACTCATACAGGTGATGGGCCTCATCTGTAATTGATGTCACCTAGTGATTATTACAGTATAAAATGATTTAATGAATCAGCAGCTCTGCTAGCATGCAGCGCTGTTACCTGGTTACCTCGGTATCCTGCTAAATTAAAAAGATATTTACAAATACAAGCATAAGTTTCTGCACTGCACTGAAAATATTTAGTCTATGCGCTTGGATACATTCGCTTCCAAACAGACTGAGATTTTGGCATCAGTCAGGAAACAGACTTTGTGAGCTGTTTCCATCTTTGGGACAGAAAAAAAATGTTTTGCATCAACTGGGACAAAAAACAAACAGGATCCATCCACTTGTTGCAGTTTAAGAATGTTTTTCTTATAAAAGGCATGTTTTTTAATCACATCATCAGTTTAAAGAATAAGTTGTGTTGAAGTGAAGGTGAAAGTTATGCTAACCCACTGAAGCAGGCTGAGTCATGCTGGGTCTTTTCTGGGCTTCCCCCCTCTCTGATCCTCTGCTCCTCCCCTTGTGGTCTAGGCTCATGCACAGGGCTGTTGGTGGCGTGTTGGAACATGCCTTGACTTGTTGTGCTGCCTGAACAGCACAGAGAAAACAGAGGGAGAGAGAGAACACACTGGTGGTCAACTTATCTTGTGAGAAGTGACCCACACACAGGAGCAGCCCTGCAGCACCCTGGGATATCAACAGTGGAGGTAAAGGCTGGATGGAGGAGCTCTGCTACTGCCTTGTGGCCTGGTGAGTGAATAAATGCCTCTGACATTAAAACAACTAAACACTGAGGTCAATTTCTTGTTCATAGTTATTGCAAAAAGGTGCATTTCCCTTTTGGGTGTACAAAGAGGCAAAATTTGAAAACTGATAATGTGAGAAAGAGAAAACAAAGTTAAGGGTTTGGGTTGATGGAAATATAACTGGCATCACTTTAATCTGAAGCATGCAGACTTCTATGATGTGAAAACATCTGAGCAGAGCTTTAATGCTGTTATTTTCACAGAACTATGGTAATTAGGAAAGACATTGCTGAATCCGAGCAATGGCATACCCAAACAGTTGCACAGTATCCTCACACATAACGCAATCAGTGACCCTTTCACTTTTAGCTCCCCAAAGAGAGAAACATCTCTTTTCTTTATTTCCTCTCCTCTATTCAGAATGACATTCAGTTTCCTCTAAAAGACCTAGCAGACAGGCTTCCCTCGGCCTAAAGAGAAAGAGTTTCTGATCAGAAGTCGTGGCGTGAGACAAGTTTTAAATCACTTGTGGAGAGTGTCATCTGTGTTTTAGTCTGGAAGCACCAACAGATTGCATAGTGTACACAAAGATGCAGATAAACAGGTTCAGACTGTCCAAATTATCACTCATAATGACATTAGTGATAAAACTAATGACGCAGTAATTAGTCAATGACTCAGATAATAATCATTTTGTGTCCACTGCACTATGACCTGTGTGCAGTCATGCAGTCACATAGTTACTGCAGATACTGTGTAAATAAATACTCCTGAATTCTAAAAATCATGCAGTCCATATATAATTATAATAATCTTGTGGAATAGTTTTATAAGTTTTGTTGCTTCATTTTGTCTTTTATAAAAAAAAATGCATTCAATTTAGGGTTTCTAATCATCATCCCTGAGTAAGCAGTGAGTGGTGACAGACAGGTGTAAGACTGTTCAGAACCACCACTGCAAAATAAATACTGACGGCATTGTTAGCCATAAGATGATTATGTGAGAGGAATGAGACCGGAGAAGTGAAGCGTGACTGTGAGTGTTGTTAGCTGACACTGGAACAGCCAAGAAATGTATAGGAAGAGGCGTGAGGAGGGGTGAAGATAAGGAAAAAAGTACAGGAGGGTGGTGAGGGGTAGAAGGGTGGATGTGTTTTTCAGCCCACTCATACTGAGCCCTGACTGTAGCGGGATCCGGCATGCTCAGTGTGGACGAGTCCAAGGTTTGAGTGTGTGTCTGTGCTTTGTTGAGGTGATTCAAAATATGTGTTGCTGAGAATTGTTGCCTGTATGTTGAACATGTCACAAACTGTAGACTTCTTCAGGAGTACTGCTGGAGTCGCACGGATTCCTGAACGAAGGTTGTTCCTAACACAATATGCTTAATGCATGCCTTCCCTGCAGATGGAGTGGGCTTCATGTAATTATCTGACATTTTTAATTGAGATAATCTTTAAAAATGTGTTTTACAACAAAATATGCGTTGGATCCTTAACTCTATTACAAATAATGTATCATCTGGATACGGGGATGCACGTGAAAAGTGGAAAAGTTTAGAAAGATTACAGGAACCTTTTGGTGTCAGATTATGATCAAAGAAAGTTACCAATAACCTGTGAAACATTTTAAATATCAATGTAGTTCATGTTTATCAGGAGTTTTTTGTCATAGTCAATAAAATAATCTAGTTTTTTAACTAAAGCCTTGATGCTTTGCTAAAAGGAATCATTAGATATCTTTCCATTTTGTATGTCTTTGTGGTTTTTCTACTGGTGCCAGTATCTCTCCTGGCATCAGTATAATTTATTCATCATCACACAATTCATCAAGAATAGTTTCTACAATAAAATCACGTCATGTATCATTCTGAGTAACTAAAAAGATGTTAATCCACTTTGCTGCTTCCTTATTAAACACACTACGGTTGCTTCACTCATCTGTATCAACAAACTGACCATCTAAGCTGTGGTCCAAACAAAAAGTTGAGACAGACATCTTAAACGTTTGGAAAAGATAACAAACATTTTTAATGTCTGACATTTTGATCAATAACTGATTAAGTGAGAAAATACTCAAACACAATTATTTTCCGTAGCTTTAATTCACTCATATTTAAACATATTTGTGACCTTTCAGTCGGTTCGGTCAGCCTGCTGCTGCACCTAATGCAGTGTTGCTGACTGAACTGGCGAGGCTACCAGTCAGCAAGCATGCATGGTTGTGTTTTAATAGGGATTCCATCAAGGTCTAAACAGGAAGGAATTCCTGTCATCATGTGCTCATCGAAGGCAGTGTCTGTTTTGATGCTAAGACACAAAACAACATGGATGCAGTGGCAGGTTAGAAACAGGTCAATGGGAGTGTGTGTTAGACATCCGTTGGACAAGTTTTATGTTAAGCAGAGGTAGACCAATTAGCTTCTGTTAGCATAAACAATGATCAGAAAATCTCCCTCTGTTTCTTCAAAGTATGTCATTTCCTTGATAAGAGTTAAAAAAAACTCAAGCCACAAATCAAGCTTCAGAATCTCCAGTTATACAATCAACAGTGTGTCACGCAATTCCCCAAAAGCAGATGTGGAAGATCACAAAGAGCCTTGCTACAGAAATTATGTGTAAAAATACCAATATGTCCTTCACTTCCGAATATCCCCCCCTTTTTCTTTCATTTGCCAGCAGCTGCGCACTCGCATGTCCATTGTCCTGTCAGCAAAGCAGTGTCCACACACAGACGGCGGTATGAAGGGGTCAGTCAGCCCAAAATAGCACTGCAGTGAGCCGACACAGCTGATAGCAGCGGGATTACAGCTGTTGTCCATGGGCTGTAAGGCACATAAGTGAACAGATAGAAAGACACACACACAAAAAGGATGAGGGTTATATCAAAACGAGCTTTTTGTTGCAAAATCATGAGTCATGGCAAGTCTATTCTTAGTCGGGGGTGTTGGTGTTTGCCCAAGTTATGTGAACTTAAAGTGATGCAGCACAAAAAGGCTAGATCATTGAGAATCTGTTTTGGAATAAGCCCAGGGTCAATGAGTGTACACTCATCAATGAATTATAGGTAAAGATGAATACACACAAAAATATTGTCTTCAGATTAAACCTAAGCATAACTGGACAGATAAGTTGTACTTCATGTGGTAAATATTACCCATATTTTCTCCCCCACCTCTGTTCTGTTTTAGGATCGTCCGGCTGTTGGCAAAGAATCACACCACCTTAAAGCCGGGCCTTAAAGATGCAGTGCAGGACACACAGGTGGAAATAAGCCGCATGGAGCCTTGGGGGATCTTGCTGAGAAGAAGCAGGTGGACAGACGGATGGTGGGATGCGGCTGCTGTGGGTGTTTCTCTGGCAGTGTCTTAGCTGGTTGTTGTGAGGAGTGAGAACGAAGCAATCAGCAAGTATACTGCCGCAGAAATTCTTCACAATAAGAAGCCCTGGGACCACAGCTGTTTTGCTTTGAAGAAAAAGCAGAGAAGGATGTAGCTGCCTCTATAAGTTTACACCTGACACACAATTAAGTGAAGATTTGCAAACAAATCAAACTTTTACAGTGTTTACAGCACTGTTATGGTCCTTTGGTGCCATCTTGTGACTGAAAGCAACTTGCAACCATCGCTGCGCCATAATCTACACGTGATGCTTCGTTTTTCCTTGAATCAAAGGTAAATCTGTTTCAAATGAAAATGTCTGCTTGATCAATCACACATGGATTTTTTGTATTTTGTAATTGCAAATGTATGTTTTTTCTCACTAAATCTGATTTTTGCATCAAAAATAATATTTTATTCTACTCGATACAAGCAAATTAAAGTTAATATGCTTAATTAATCCACTGCTGCCTAATAAATGTTGCATTAAGGCTGATTTGTCAGGTTGTCTTGTTTACTTTCACACCACACATCATTACAAAATCTTGTGTAAACCACTCTGTACTGAGTAAAAGCATGAAGAGGCTCCTCAGAGAACTCAAATTGCCATGATAAAGTGGCTCTAATTAGTGCAGAGGATCCAGGTGCACATCATTTTAACCATGCTTGCACACAATGAAAACAGCTGAATGTATTTTGTTTCTCACTTTTTTGTTCTGATGTTTTTCTGATGTACATTCAGTCAAAGCATGTTGGTGAGAAGCTGTTTGCATTTCAAAGCTGATCTCAACACAATGCAGATGCTGTGTTTGCTGCAGTCTGCAGAAAAAGGACTGATGTTCCACTGCACTGCTGTAAACACTTAAAGAAGGTTGCAGTTTTTTTTTTTTTTTTTAATTTCTGTGCTGCAGCACTGCAGAAGCAGGAAAGTCCCGCTCTCACACAAGGTCGATGCTTTACGAGCTCCACACATCAGCTCGGTGGAAAACCCCACAAGGCCAACAGATAATTACCAGCTGCTGGACACAAAGCACAGCAAAAACGACTCATTAATTAAAATATCACAATTTGCATTGTGATTAAGGACACCCTATTAAATAGTTTGATAACCGGAAAATGTACCTAATTGTAAAAAGCGACCATAAGCAGCCTATTTCCATTAATTTACTGCTACTTTTTTTTTATTAAAACTTTCTTTAATTGTGATAAGATGCATAGAATGTGTTTATTCTTAAATAGCTTTTTTTTTTAATGTTGAAAAATGCTAAACATTTTTTTTGCATTTTTCTACTTTTGTTTGTCACATACATTATTAGATATTTTATAAAAACAAACAATGGTATTAATAACTAGTAATCATTTAATTGAATTAAGTAAAATCTTGTTTAGCTTTTTGTGTGTACGATTATATAAGCACTAATATTATTAAAGGTCGGTCTGTGACTTTATCTAATAAAATCAGTGACATGAGTGCAATACTCACTAAGAATGATGTGAAATCATGAAAAATGTGTGGAATTTTTTTCACTGTTTTATTTACTGTAAAAACAAGGAGAAAAACTCTCTGTTGCCAATTACTACTAATTAGTTTTACTAACACAAACATTTAGGGTATGAAGAGCTGCTTTGATTTACACTCGAACCACTGCTCAGACTACAGCAATGCTCTGATAGGTAACTATATAAGCATCTAATTATTTTAAAAACACAGTGACAGGTGGCTTTAAAGATGCATACAACAGTTTTAAAAGTATTTATTTTTTTGTGTACAGTGACCTGAAGCAGCCTTCTCAACAAATAAGCTAACTTTTAATGATGCACAGCGATGTTGAAGTGGAAAATTTTACCTGATAAAAAAATTTATGACAGAAAATTCTTGCTGGTTTAAAAATTTCTTCAAGAAAGGTAACTTGGCTGAAATTGTATTATTTAATTCATAGTTCAGAGAAAATTATCCTACAAACTCATACATATACACTCATACTATAAAACATAATTATACAGTCTTCATTTATAAAATAAAAAATGTAACGGTTGTCAACTAATTTGAGCTTTTTTTGTAGGCTAATTGCTTTGTTTAAATAGGTCCCAAGGAGCCACATGGTCAGAGAATAGTCAATGAAATAATGATACAGAAATACAAGCATGCTTAAAGTCAGCAAAACTGGGAATAAAAACCAAATCTGATATATAATACGAATACGTGCAGTTCTGTTATTCAGTATCTAAACAGAGTTAATAAATCATAAGCATATGTAAAGGTTTTTTTTATTTTAAATGTGTCCAAAACTTGTCAGATAATGTGACCTGGTTGTGACCTCATTCATTCATCTTCTATAAGATAATATGAAGCATTAAAATAACACAATATTTACTTTGTGTATGCAAACTCCAGATGATCTGAATTACTAATAAAGAAGTAGCAGATGGATTATTTTTTACTAAGTCAAACCCAAACACATTTCATACTTCCGTCTCATGGATTCATTTTAACTGATCAAACTGAAGAAGTCATGTATTATGTTTGAAAGTTTTATTTATTTATTCTATTCAAATGGTAACTTTAGTCTTTTCTTTTTACCAATTTCATTTTATTTAAACAGTAAGATTATGTCATGTGTCTTGTGTGACACACTGTGATCCCATAGATGTACTGCAGTCACACACAAAGACAAACAGAGACAGAAATAGACCTGTCTGCCCTTACCAGCTGACAAACTTCTGCTTTGGTTTCCGGTTTGCAGCGACGAGGAAAGAGGAGAGAATGCGGGGAGGGAGGGCTCAAACGCGGGGAGAAAAGTTTCCTTTCGTCCCCTGGAAGCACCGAGCGAAGTTTGGCTGAACTGGACCGAAACGCTTTGCATTTAGAAAACCTGTATGAGATGATCAGATCTAAGATGCGTCAGCTGCGGCATGTTAGGAAACACGGTGTTAAAGTAGCTCGTATCCCACATTAAACCATGTTTTACGCAAATCAGACAGAGTTGTATTTGTCTGAGCAGGTGGTTGTGTTGTGTACCTGCGCCCTGTCGCTACTGGGCTCGTCTCTGATAATCTTTACCTACATAATTTGGTCAGATTTGAGGACAACACCTCGGAAACTGCTAGTTTACCTGTCGGTGTCTGACTGGTTGTCAGCCGTGTCTTACGCCTTCGGTGTGTGGAGTGTTTTCCGCACCAACTCGCCACAATGCGTCGCGCAGGGAGCGATATCCACTTTCGCCAACACCAGCAGCTTCTTCTGGACAGTATCCATCGCTGTGTACCTTTACATTTTCATCGTTAGGTCCAGTCAAAGAATCGCTGACAGCCTGGTCGTCTTTTTTCACCTTGTCAGGTATGTAAGTTAGGCTAAGTTTAACCCGGAGCATCCTGGGATGTGTGGTTAAAGTTTGAAGCTTGTTGTTTCATTTATTTCTAATTAAATAAACAGGTTTTATTTGACTCAATTTTAATTTTTAATATTAAAAACATAAAAATGTTTTTAACGTATTAATCTGAGAAAAGCTGAACCCACTATGGTAACACGGAGTGAGGCGGCATTATTTTGGTGTAAAATATTCAAATAATTCCCCCGAAATTTAGGATTTAAGTGTTTGTGGATCCCTTTTTTTTTTTTTTATACCTCCTGCACTTCACTCAATTAGGCTGTTTTTATGACCCGTGAGATAAACCAGTTGTTCCTGAATGTGAAAGTGCATAAAAATACATTTTAAAGCAGATTCATGGGCGCCATCCTGTCTGCACACATATATAAAGTATAGGAGGTTCATAGTTTTATTTTTGTAGGTTATTTTCAGCTTTTTCCCCTGCTACTGTATTTATTCTGGAGCACATTTTTCTGACATCACATTTTCATTTTCAGCATTTTCTTCCTCCACAGCAGGTGGGTTTCATCTGAAGCTGCTAGTTTATTGCCTCAAGAGGAAACATGTTTTTAGAAAAAAAAGCTACATAAAATTACCCTTCGCTTGTATTTAACTAAAAAGGATAATAAAATAGATTTAATTTGATCACTGATGATATACACATAGTATCTGTGCAATCGATAGAGAGATTCTTACTGAGCCCACTATAAACCCATATGTCAGTTTGATCATCAAGACACGCTTTTTTTCCAGCTTCCTAACGACAAAAACAAATATAACAGTTTAAATTTTTTTTGGCCCTTTTTTAAGAGTAGCTAAAGACCTCCCCAAATGATGTTTTACTCTGAAAGTTATTGGCTTAATAAAATAAGTGGGATTTGAAATAAACTTGGATTTTTAATCATCAACTTGGCAAGGCAAGTTTATTTGTATTGTACCTTTCAGTCTAATTTGGTTTCTTTGAATTCTCAATAATACACCAAGGTTCTTCATGCAGGCTCATATCTACCAGACCTTGGGTATTGTGGTATTGAACATTTACCTGCCATGTTATTCTTTTTTAGTGGAAGTATTAAAAGTCGATGTTACACTTTAGGGTGAAATAGAGAAAAAATAATGGGAAGAAATGCTTTTATGATGTAAAAGTTAGACTATCAGAACTGGTATGACTGTGCTGAATACAACACGTTACACAATTAGCACATGGAAATCTTTCACATGGCTTCACATATCTTTGCATTAGTTGTTGTAATCACCAAATATTTACATAAAATTCTTGTGTTTTGAAATTTGTCGACCTTTGTTTGTTCTAGCTGGGGTGTCCCTCTGGCCATCACGGTCACCGCCGTGTGTCTCAACAAGATTGGTTATGATGCATCTGAGGTGTCGGTGGGCTGGTGCTGGGTCAGGATCGCAGCTCCAGACCGGGTCCTGTGGATGCTTCTGACTGGGAAAATATGGGAGTTCCTGGCATATCTCACTCTCCCTGTACTCTACATCCTGATCAAGAAGCACATCCATAGTGCGGTGAGGGCTTTTGCCAAGCGTGCACTGAGTATTTTGCTTGATCTTTGCTAAACCTTGATCAATCGTTTAATTTCTGTACTTGACCTCCCCTGCAGAAAAGGATCAACAAATTCCCTGATGTATAATTATGAAAGAACCAATGTCTAAAGGACAAATCTTAACACAAGTCAGTCATGTGATATTCTGCAAATCCTCATACAAGATCAGATGCTTTGTGTTGGACAGGTGTACATGTACATTACTTTGCACTCGTCCCAAAAATTGAGTTGCTTTCCTGCTTTGATTTAACACAAAGTGAAGCCTGTCAATCAGCAGCAATTTGTAGGACAAGTGAAATATAAAAGAAATCTGTGACGATCCTTTTCAAAGGTCTGGTCACCCTACATTCACCACTTCCACCACATCTCATCCAAAATTATTCAAGTGGAAATAATGAGATTTTATAAATCATTCATCTTCAAACAGTGTAAAGTATCATCCTAAACAGTCAGGCAGTGATCTGCAGTAGCCCTGCGTGTATCGACAGGAGTCTTGTCTGTGTCTCAATTCAGAGACTGCACACTTTGCAATGCGGATTTGTAGACCGCATACGTCGTGCTGGCACGCCAAGTGCTGTCCCAATTCGAAGTGTGCTTCTGATCCACACTTCATACGCACGCTTCGTTTGGGGCTAAATTAGCTTAAAACAAGTGTACATGCTATGTATTCTTCATGGTCTCCAATCACCCAGAATTCATTGTGCGCCAGATAGAAATGAAAAAGCATCCGTTCACTGTCTGCGAGCACTATGGGTAAGTCTCATACACAAGTTTGCAGTCTCATTTCAAACAGAAGGTGCACTTTGGAGTGCGCAGACTACAAAGAAGTATGCTGTCTCTGTATTGAGACACAGCCTCGCTACTAACCAGTCGGTATCGATCCTGGACCACCCTAGTGCAACAAGTTGCTGTAATTCCTCATCAGTGCAATGTCCAACTGGTTTCCTGAAAAGCCTTCAGCAGATTCACAAATTTGTGACAGGAGTTAACAGGGGTAAGGAAATCTGACCATCCATCCAGCTGTTTTGTAGCAATAAACCTCAATTTTTCTCATTTCCTTTTTGCTCATCCATATAAAAACCATTATTAGCTATGGTAAAATAATTGAGTTCTGTCCAACATAACTGTTTTATGTGCTGATTTTGGGTTGAAACAATCTCACTACAGGGTAACACATCTGCAGATCTGAAGTAACATAAAAGCCACCCTAACAGACGACAGAAAGTAAAAAGCAAAGCCCAACTCCTCTTTCATGCACAGCATTGTTTCCCTCCTTATTAAGCTTTGAAACATTCATAGTTGTTAGTTTGGGCAATGCGGATGTGTTTTTTGTTTGTGTTTTAAATAGAAGTCGTTTCTTGTGATGTGTCACACATCAGACCTATCACCTTATATTTACATCATCTGCTCCAGTTAGCATGTGAGAAAGCTCCCGGTCTGATGTGATGTAAGCTCATAAAACAAACTGAAACAAGGAGCTAAATTTCCTCTGGTACGTATACAAAAGTAGAAATAGTGAAACAGGGGTTGCCTTTCATTCTGGTTTGGTTTTAGGAGGCAGATGTATTTTAAATATATGATGTTCCTTTTTTTGGTTTAAAAAGTTATTTTTTCAAAGGTATGCTGCACAAGGCATTAGGATTCATCCATCAGTCCATCCAGTGTCTGTACCCTTTATTCCAGTGAAGAGTAGCTGGAGGGCATCGTAGCAATCAGATGAGGTCGCCGGTCCAGTTACAGGGCCTCATTAGAATACTCAACTAAACCATGCTTCTAAACTTTACCGGTGTGGCATTAAAAGTCCTCTAACTGGCTCTGTAACTGCGTGGTTTGGTAATGTCAACTTTAAATGGAGTGATTCGCTCTGCTTGCTGATCAATCGGCCGGAACTTAGTCCTGGAGGACATTTACAAATCTGGACTTTTATCAAGAGCTTTACAGATTGTTAATTATCCTTCAGCCACTCTGCTGCGGAGATGTTTGACCTCATGCCCTCTTTTTTTTTTTTTCTTCACACGCTATTATGACTTTGATCAATGCACTTTGAAACACCTCATACATGCAGCCTATTGTTTCAGTCACTGCTTTTACTGTGATTCATTCATACAATGCTTTTATTTCTTTGCATTTATGTGCTTTAGGACATGTCCAGGTGTGTTTTATGTTGTGTCTGATAAATGTTGACGGTGCACTTTGAGCTCCTGCAATTTTATTTTCTTCTATACACCAAATAAACTAAACAGAACTGATGAAAAACAGTGTCAGCGTGGCTCAAATCAACCTGAAATATGACAATGATAATAGCATACAGCTAAGGACTCAACTTTGTTCATGACAGTTGTCACGTCATACCACATTTGCTTTTGTTCTAATCATAAATGCTGAAGGAAGTCCGCCACACTTATTTATATTCATCCTAATAACAGAATGAATGCTATTATATGCTCATTATAATCTGCCATGTTCATTTACACACACTGTTCTAATGAAATATAAGCTTTTTGTTAGTTCTGTGTACTTCATCTAACATTTCATCTCCATTTTGCTTTTGGTTTATTGATATTCTTTGCCTCCTTCCTTCTGATGTAGCATGCAGCCCTGTCCGAGTACCGTCCCATCTTAGCCAACAGGCCTCCATCACACTCCTTCACCTCTATGGCTGATATGAAGCTGACTCTTATTCCCATCATCTTCATTATTCTTCGCATTTGGAGCACTGTGCGCTTTGTGCTGCTGCTCACTGAGTCTCCAGTCAGACAGAACCCAGTGCTGGTAACACTACATGTAAGTTTAAGCCATCAATGTTTACTTTAGAGGAAGTCTATGAATACCCTGCGGTTGTTTTGTGCATTCAGTAAGGCAGTGTGTGTCATTAGTTGATGCGCTGTTACATTTTTGATTGCATAGTAAATGATCACATACTTTGCATGATAAGTGGAAAATAATTCTGATGTTATTGTTCCCAGGACTATTTTAAGATCTCATTCCTTCACTTTATTCTATTCTATGAATCAATAACACTCTTTCCTTTAACTTTGACCCAACAGGGCATAGGCAACACCTCTCAGGGAGCAGCCAACTGTATCATGTTTGTTCTGTTTACTCAGCCGATCCGCAGACGCCTCTGCACTGCGCTCTGCTGCTGCTTCTCTACATGCAGAGAGTTGCAACACTCCCATGGTGCTGCACAGAGGCTGCAGCCTGAACAGGACTCCTCCATCCAGGGGGAGGAAGATGGCACCAGCCAAATACGGACAGGCAGATGAGAACTTATTCTGTGGATGGGAAAAGACAGCCTGAAAAGCTGACGCAGAGATCTCCACTTTGAGCCAGTCCTCAATATATTAAGTGCCTGCAGGGAGGATTGCAGATTTTGCAGGTGCATGCACATCTGTGTTACATACCTGCATTGTGGAGAATGCTGTGTGACTCTACACCAGCATGTAACCAAGTGCTCTTATACCTTTGGTTGTTTCTGGTTCACTTCATGAAGGATAGTTTACTGTAACGTCTCCATTTATCATGTACTGCTCTGAGGTTGTTATATTTAGTTTTTCTTGTTTCAGCATTGTGGTTTTGATATACTTTCACAGGATTCTGCTGAGAACAGAAAAACACTTTGAGTCATGAGGAAGCTGTTTGTTTCATTTAACGGATGTTGAACTTTTGCATAACATCTAAAGAAAAAAACCACTCAAGACCTCTTTGAATTTTACTATTTGACTACTTGAAATTGGTAAATGTGGCCAGTGTGAACTTCTTTGTTCTTATTCCAGTGCTGCAGCGGGATCTTTCAGCTCGATAAGGCTTTGGTTACATGTTTAGATATGCTTTTTCTAGACAAAAGCAACATTTGATATGGTTTCCAAAAATGTCACGGTGTGTAAAATGTAAATAATTTATTGGTTTGTCAAACACTTGAAATCAGTTGATTATAGCATCAACATAGCCTCCCTGTTTATTTAAGAAACTTTCACCTTAATAAAGAATTAAAAAAAATGTAACTTATATTCCAGCAAGGTGTGTTTTAAAAAGGATGAACAGGAGGAGTATGTTCATCTGTTTGCAAACCATGTGTCATCCTTTCACAGTTTGGGAGCTACTTTTCTCATTTATTTTTCTTACCACCAAAATGTTTTGATTGTGGGATGGTTCAGCGTCTGTAAAGCGGTACGCGGTTGTAATGGGAACTGTGGTGTGGCATTATAGTTTTGAAAAAGAAGATGCCGTTGTTTCTTTATCATTTTTCTTTTTCAGTAAATTTTATTTTCTTTATATGACTGATTTATTCTTTCATGATTATAATGGAGTTTCCATGCACCTCAACATTTCTGCACACCAGCATGTAATACTGCCCAGCAGGACAACACACACACTGGTATGGGTTCAAGGGACACAGTCAACTGGTCACTAAGCCTGCAAACCACTGTATTACCAATCTGAGATCTGACACACACAAAAAATCCCCCTCACAGTACCTATTATAAGTTTACCAGTAGCAGACACTCCAGAACTCTTGGCAGGACCAGTAATGTGAATGGTCATAATGGCTGATTGGCAGAGGCTTTTAGGAAGTTTACAAACTGATGCTTTATTGTTTGTTTTCACTTTTTTTAACATTTTCCACAGCATCCCAACGTTTTGGAGCAAAGTAACTGGTGACGCAGAAATGAATAATTTTTTTTATGTAAGTGAATGCAGCATGGCTGTGCTGAGCTCAGGCTCACTACTGTTGCTGAACTGAGGACTCCACATCTTTATTTCAGTTAAAACATTAAGTTGTTACGATTTTGTGAGTTGATCATCATTTTATCTTGGTTTAGTGTTAAAATAAAGTTCACACAGTTCACATTCACATAAAGCATACAAGTTCGACTGAGCCTGAAACGGTTGACACTCATAGCAAGCTTTTCTTTCCTTGCTGTCCTTTTTTTAAAAGTATTTTTTTATCTATTAACTTTTTCCCAATTTAGTTGCAGTATAGTTCTTGCAGATGTTGTGAAATGCCAGCAGGCATTGACGTGCTGCTGAATTTACCTCTGTCATCGCTGTCAGGAGAAGTCTGAATGATCATCACATGTCATGCTTCCTCTACTCACGACCTTTACTTCTGCTTCTGACGGTGTCTCCTCTTTGCCTCAGTTAGCGATCAGCCAAACGCATACCAAAGAGGAGTGTATGAACTCTATGAACCCCACACACAGCTCAAGCCACTGATCTACTGTGTCATGATAATCCTGCTTTGGTCCTGATTGATTGGTGCAACGGTTAGTTAGTTTTATAAGTCAGGGTCTCGTGGGTGTAAAAGTCGTGGACTTTAGTATCCTAACCTGCACATGAATGATGCTGCAACCTTCAGGGTGCACTTAGTTCTCATGCAGTAGTATTAAGTCCACGGTTTGTATAGAGATAGTGAAAATAAATAAAGCGGTGAAAGTTTTTATTTTTGGTCAAAGTAATGAGACACATTGCAGGGTTCATTCCCTTAAGCCGTCAGTAATATTGGTGACTGCACTAAAAATGGAGGAAGTCATTATTGCTCCTGTTGGTGACATCTGAAGCAGACGTAGGACAGCTTTTTGTCCTTGTAGACAGCAAGGGACAGACAGAGAGCCCATGTGGTTTTGCATTTCCTGCAGGAATTGAACCATTGGGCTAGTACTAAGATTTGGCTGACATTGAAACAAGTGGGCCTGGATAAAACACTTAAGGAATAGTTTTTTTTCTGTTTTTCCCTCTGCTGGCTCTTTGCCCATTTAATTCATTACGTTCATGAGTTTTCCTGAGCTGTGCTAAGCCAGTGGAGTGACCGCTGGTTGGGGAGGGGGCAGTTTCACAATACAGGCATTTGGCTGCATTGGTTTAATGAGCTCATACTGAAACTCGTGTTTACTGTGAATCAGAACCTCAACAGCATGTTTAACAATAAAAAAATCCATGATCTAAAAACAGATGTGTAACAAAGGGTTTTTCCATTTTATTGGTACTTTTTAGGCTTCTAACTCGAGCTGAATACTCCTTGCTGTGTTTTTTGTTATTTTTGTCAGTTTTTTAAATGTATCTGTGCTCTCACAGCTTTGGAGATATTAGTTCTATAGAAAGATCTTAAAGTTTGCCATCAATACCTGTAGACCAATCCTAAATCTCCTCTGAGTCTTACCACTGGTTTTAAACCTCTGTTCTTCAAAGATTCAGCATCCCTTTTCCTTAGAGGTTTAAGGAGTACCCATCTACCCACCCAAATGGCTTCAACACCCCAAGTCCCAGAGTGACTTATCCCATAAAGAGTCCTTTTACACCTGCAAAATGAAAGGCTAGGTTCAAAGGGAGTAATTGCCTAAGTTGCGTGACTGTAGCTCAAGGGTTGCTTTGTTTAATCCCCTTTAGTGAGTCTAAGCACATAAAAATGGGTACAGAACCTGGAAATTTGTTTCCTTTAGTTTCCTGTTGGCATTTTATGAACATAGAGAAATTATGTGGAAATGGATGAAAGTTATGGATGGATTTGTTTTACCAGTCAGCACAGCAGCTGCCGGCTAAACCTCCTGCTGTGTGGGACAAAAGAATACATTTATTTTCTCATAGTTTCATATCAGCCTGTATCATCCTGTAGTTTGTCCAGACATCATCCCTTTCTGAAGTAATGAACCTGTTGCTTTCTTTTGTTTGTGGGTTATTTTTTTTATGTGTGCATATATGTGTTACTTTAGAGTCAAAGGGTTAATTTATATTTGCTTTTATTTTGATGAATATTTTGTAACCAGAAGGGTTTTTGTTTTCCTTCTGAATCTTTCTGGTTGTATTGTATCACTTTTAGCTTATTTGCTGTTTTTTATGTTTGTTGTACTGTATATCTGTTTTTATTATCATTATTCTGTGAATCAATTGTAATTTTAATATAAATTATAATCAAGAAATAAAGTTTTCAGACCACAGGCTCTGTAATATGGCTGTCAGTTCTTTGTAGACCTTTTCAACGGCTGGGACTTTCTATTTGGTTAAACATCCTTAGCTTATTGATGGTAATATTATAGACCTTACTACACCAACACTCTTTCAATTAATCGATAAAAATAAAACAGTCTCATGAACAGACACAGAAGAATGAGAAAACCCAACTTCAATCTCACTGAACCCATTCTGCTGCTGTGACAGGCTGCCAAAATAAAAAAGAGCTAAACGTAAACTTGAACAGGGCATTAATCACACATGACATGAACCAACACTGCAAACAGCAATACTAGACTGGCAAAAATGAAAGGAAACGGAAGATAAAAAGGAAATTAACTGAGGTCTAAAAGGAAACTCATTTTTAGAAGAAAACAAGAAGTGAATTTTATTGAGAAACAACATTAAAGGACCACTTTAGGTTAATAAACAGCAAAATGAACCCATAAACTAATAATCTAATAATAATGATAATAATATGCCTTATTTTGGGAATAAAACCTTGTGTGAAATCATTGAACTTTTCTGAAAAACTCAAATAAAATTGGAAAAATCCATTATAATCATCTCAATTCACAATTTCAGGAGTCATTTTTGCCCTTAAACACAATGGTTGTAGTCATGATGTACAATAAAAGTCCTTCCTAACCTCATGCACTGAGCTTTGAAACTGTAATTATTCCTTTCCCCTGCTGGTATTACTGTATCTTCTTATTGGCATATGGTCACTGTGTATACAAGGCATCCCTCACATATATGATATCCAGCTTGAGCAAACCAATGTCAGACTTCCTCATCTTATCAACAGGTGAACTTTAGGGATATGAACCAAGGCTGCACATTGTTTTTTTCTGCAGAAAAACTGCATCTATCCAGCAAGTGTGAAATTATTTGTGTGTGCAAAGCAGGTAAATCTCAGGAGGTTTCCTTTTGTTGTAACCAAAACAAACTGCAGCATAACACCCGATAACAGCGCTTTATCCTTATCATTCACACTGTAATCACATGCAATTCCAGAACCATATTTAGTCCAAGGCAGATTGTTTTATGTTGAGTCCACCACAAAACAAAGTCAGCAATGTGAAAGCTGTAAACTGCTGCCGTGCTCTCTGATCGCTTGTCTAAAGGGCACGTTGGATTCAGTGGTGTGATAACAACAAAACACACCATCAAGATACCTGATCGTGACAAAACAGCCAAGCAACCATGGCAGAAAGGGAGGAATGGGGTAAGCCTGTGGAGAGGAGAGGGGTGAGTTCAAGTCCAGGAATGAATATCAGGTTATGTCTAAAAATGATGGATGATGATTGTGATGATAAAGAGGCTATATAAATCCTTTGTTAATGTCCCCTGGTAGAAACTGACTGCAGTTCTGGGACTGGCTACGCTCATATCTGCATTTGGTTCATCCTTTCAGTATGGTTATAATGTAGCTGCCATTAACTCTCCAGCACCGGTGATCACAACACTCTAACAGAAAGTCATACCTAAGGCTTGTGTCATTGACATGCTTTTTTCAGCGTTGTGCTGCTCTCTTTAGTACATGCAGCAGTTTTATAATACCACCTACATGGAGCGTTATGGCACACACATAGAGGACAACCTCCTGACTCTGCTTTGGTCCCTGTCAGTATCTATGTACCCTTTTGGAGGCTTCTTTGGTTCCCTAATGGTGGCTCCTCTGGTTAACAAGCTAGGGAGGTAAAGACTCCTTTCTACCTAAAAGGACCTGAAGGATGTTTTGTAACAGCTGCACGGTGTATTAATTTTTATCTGCTTTGACTCTACATAGAAAGGGCACCCTTCTCTTCAACAACATTTTCTCTATTGTCCCTGCTGTCATGATGGGAGTCAGTGAGATTGCAGAGTCTTATGAGATCATCATTGTGGCCAGGTTTATAGTGGGCATATGTGCAGGTCAGATGTGTATTTTCCGCCATTTTTTTTTGCGTCAAACATGAGTAGAAGGTGGGTTTCATCCCTGCATTTATTCCGGCTTGCAGGTCTGTCCTCCAATGTGGTGCCAATGTACCTGGGTGAACTCTCTCCCAAAAACTTGAGGGGGGCCCTTGGCATCATACCACAGCTCTTCATCACCATTGGCATCCTGGCTGCACAAGTGCTCGGCATTAGAAACATCCTGGGCAACAGCACAGGTTTAGAGACTGATGCAAATTCTCATAAAAAAAACTGATTGAAACGAAGGAGAGGCATTTTTTGGGCTGTGTGTTCATCTCTATTTCAGGGTGGACCCTCATGCTTGGTCTGACTGGTATTCCTGCTGTGATAGAGCTTCTGCTGCTGCCTTTTTTTCCAGAGAGCCCAAGGTACATGCTTATCCAAAAAGGAAATGAGAAGAAAGCAAAGAAAGGTAGGAGAACACAAAAAGGTTTCGCAATGCAGCCAAAAAAAAGGTAGATGATTGTAATTTTGGTACTCAAAGCATTACAGCGTCTGCGCGGCTGGGAAGATGTAGATGCAGAGATGACAGAGATGCGTCTTGAGGATCAGTCCGAGCGGGCAGAGGGTCGCTTGTCTGTGCTCAGTTTGCTGTCCCAGCAATCTCTCCGCTGGCAGCTGGTCTCCATCATCATCTTGAACATGGGCCAGCAGCTGTCAGGGGTCAATGCGGTGAGACATGCACATCTCTGGGGCTGTTAATCGCATACATTTACATTGTTTTAGCATTATTTTCTGATGAGGATGTATTTTCACTTCTTTAACCTCTTTAAACTTTTTTCTACAAGAAAAACTTGTTTGTGTATCTTCATTCTTGTTTATTTCCATTCAAATGTTTTAATAATAACCCATACCTCATGCCTTTCTTAGATCTACTACTATGCAGACAGCATTTATGGCACTGCAGGAGTCAATCAGAATGACATCCAGTATGTTACAGTGGGAACAGGTGCAGTAAATGTTGTCATGACCATGGCTGCTGTAAGTACCCTGAAAAGCGGAAAAAAACCCATTAATCTGCCTATTCTGTTTGTTGACTGTGCCAGCAGGAGGTTTTTTTCTCTGAACAGACTTTCTTTTTCTCAGGTCTTCATTGTGGAGTCATCAGGCCGACGACTGCTCCTCCTTTTGGGATTTGGGATCTGCTGTGGGGCCTGTGTGCTGCTCACTATCGCCCTCCACTTCCAGGTACCATCTAACAGCTGCAGACCCAGTTAGACCATTTACATGTTCCATTGCTGCCCTCCAGTGGCTCAGAGTTTACCATGTTAGTATGAAATGAGGAGATTCATTATGAAAATCAGCTATACTCAGATGTTTCTCATCTGTAAATGAATGAATAAGACAGGCAAATAAACACTGACTGGTCACATTGAAGAAACATTCTTGCAATGGTTCTATATATATATATATATATATATATTGCACTGTGGCTTTGCTAGAGTGCAAAGCCTCAGTGCCAAATCTGCCAAAATCACTTCGTAGCCACCCCATAATGATTGGACATTAGTCTGAACTACAACCCCGCCTCAATCCAGCATCCATCCCCAACAGAGAGGCTAAACTGGACATGAAATCAGACGCATATGTCATGTTGAAAACCATTAATGATAACAACAGATGCTTATATCTGTCAACAGGAAAGCGTGACGTGGATGTCCTATGTCAGCATTGCATGTGTCATCATCTACGTCATTGGACACGCTATAGGTCCCAGTGAGTCTGACCCACCTGTGATTATCTGCACACACTGATTACAGACAGGTGCTTCATTTGCTGAAGTGTTGTTTGGATCTGAACAGACATGTAATTATTTATTCTGTCAATCAGCACTCAGTTGTTTGAGACACACGCAGCCTCATAGTGACTTCAAACTGATGGTATGTCGCCAGTGTTTTGGTTGTGGTTATCCACATCTTTGCTCTGCAGGCCCCATCCCTAATGTGGTGACCACAGAGATGTTCAGGCAGTCAGCCAGACCTGCAGCCTTCATGGTCGCAGGCTGTGTCCACTGGCTTTCTAACTTCACCGTTGGCCTTGTTTTCCCCTTCATGGAGGTTGGTGACGCAAGTTTTTTATTTGTTTTTATTTATTTTCAACATTATATTAGTCACAAGTGTTTCCTAAGGGTAGCCAAGAAGATGAGTAGCAAAATTACATCTATATTATAATGTAATAGATTACAACACATACATTTTGCGTTACTCTGATATAATACTTGGTGGAAAGAGAAACCATTAAGCAAATATGATGAGTGCTATACTGTATATCAAAATTAAAAATAACTTTAACCCTCTCTCCGGGTCAGTCCATTGATCACAACAAAGAGCTGAGTAAATAAAAAAAGCAAATTATAAAATATCAGCTATCTCTCTCTGAACATTATTTAAGATACATCCTCACAAATTAATCCTAAAAAACTATTAGGTGTCAAACGTAAAGAAAAAATAAGTCAAAGATGCAGCATTTTAATTATTTATCCCACTATTCTCACATTTAGCCCAGTTTCCCTACATTTAACATACCCTTTAACTACACAGGTCAAATATGGCAAATCCAAAAATCAAAAGAAAATACTAGATATTTATCTAAATCCTAAATGTTTTATATAATACTAAATCATATCTGTAAATCAGAAATATTACAAGTCTGTTTAAAAGTTATGTCATAGGATTTAATGTAAATCAAAATGTTATATGTTAAATCCTAATGTTTAAGCAAACATACATGTTATAATCTCTGTTTGATCTCAGATCATTTGCAAATCTTTAATGTTATAAAAGCTAAATGCTACATTATACCATAAAATCTTAATGTCCAAAGCACCTGCAGCTGCAGTGTAAGTGAACAAAACCAAGCAAAAGTTTCTGCTGTAAAATATCTCCATAGATCTTTTTAATGGTTATAGTATTTAAACGAGCTGCACTGTGAGATGCTGGTTAGCACAGCAGCATCACAGTGAGAAGGATGCTGATTCGAGCCTCGGTTCAGACAGTGGCCTTTCTGTGTGGAGTGTGCATGTTCTCCCCCTGTTGGGTTCTCTCCTTGGTACTCCTGCCTCCTCCCACCATCCAAACACATGCATGTTGGGTTGATTAATCATTTAAAATTGTCCTTCTAAGTGAACGTGTGTGGTTGTCTCTGTGACCTGTCCAGTCACCTGTTAATTGCTGGATAGGCTCCAGCTACGCATGACCCTTTATGGGACTCTTTGAATGGGTGCTGCTGTGTGCAACCTTTCATTGTGTGGAGGCAGGTGACCGACTGATTTGCTCATATTTACCCCACATTGTCCCTGCATTAACCTTTATTAAATGGGGTAAATTCATCTTTAGCATGATAAAATATTGAATTAAATTAGCACTTGTGTTTACGAGGAAACTGTTTTAACAGATACATTTTTTGTTTTGTTTTGAAGATGGTGAGTTTGTAAGATGTCAGGGCAACTAAAGGCTCTGCTCCCGAGGGGCCACAGAGAGATGTAGGAAGGAGGAAGATCTGAGTCAGAGGTTTCCTGCTGCAGCACACCTGAATCAGACTAATGAATGTATAAAACTGGGCAGAACCTTGCAATAAGCTAGTGAAGAGATATATTTAATTTGAATCAGTCTGTTGGATCAGGAAGACGACTAAAACCTGCTGGTCCTTGAAGGTGAAATTGCTTGACACCCCTGTTTGAGTATTATTTATTTAAAGTGCAGAATCAACTCAAAGTGTAAAGTGACAGGATGGATGACTGAGGAAATGTTGTTGCTGGCAGTTTACTAAACATGCATTATTCTGAAATTATAAAAAGTTAAAGTGGGTCAAGCAACACTTGGCATTATTTACATGCCATGCTGTTTGTCTTTAGCAAATGTTTCTCTTAGAGATGTTAAGGAGTTGGGTGCAGGGAAGGAAACTTGGCGGAGGCAAGAGATGATGTTATCTGGCAGTTTATTTATGAAGTGGGCTCTTGGATGGCATGGGGGTTGTGGAGCTGAGGTAGTGCAGAGTAGGAGTCCTGG
>JBAMIG010000014.1:13223210-13237012 GCA_037177335.1 Kiunga ballochi
AAGGTGGAGGATCCAGGTAGTCGGGCGGTGAGTGGCTGAACAGACGGAGGAGGAAAAAACAGATTAGAAATCTACAAAGGGTTATCATACCGCCAAACGATACCGCTGGCAAGCAGACGAACTGGCACTGGATGGATTGCAGTCTCTGGTCTTATAGCTGATGAGGATGACGAGCCACAGCTGAATCCAATCTCTCCAGAGATCTGCGAGGAGCAGAGAAGACAGCACCCCGACAGGTCCCAACAAGAGAAGAACTTTATTTCCATTGTAGAAGAGACACAGCCCATGTTCACATCATGTGAATCAGTAGCAAGCAGATTCTTTGTTGCAGTGAGTGTGAGTGTTTTTATGTCTGTGTGTGTTGTGCGTGGCATTGTTTAACATCTGTTTAACATCTTAAAGATACAGAATTAGTTTAACTTTGAGTGTGTTGTTAGTGTTGTAGGTAAAGCTGTTAATTATCTGTGGTATGAAATCAAAACAGTGTCACTTGTGCCAAATGGTGACATGACCGCTTATCCATCTCAGAGTTAGCTCCACCATGGATTAGACACAATGACCCTTTCACCATGGCAATGTTCTGTCTCTGGTCAATAGAACTGGATCATTTGCATCCTCCTGAGCCCACAGCACCCTCCTGTCCATCCTATCCTTTCTAAATCCAGTCTGATTTTTTTTCCTCGTTGAGCTTTGATTTTACCCTCACATTGATACACATGGTCAAAAGCATTCAAGGGAATGTTCATCCATGCAAAGCAGATATCTTACATGTCCATCAAACATCTGGTTTGCCTCTTTTTGAGGCTTGTGGAGCAGAGGAACTCTGTGGTGATAATTTACTGGAAATCAAATGTCCTTGCTCCAGGCAGGGATGGGTGTTAGTTTGTAGAAAATGGTGGTGATAGATTTTTCTTTTTTAAAAATTATTATTGTTGGTGGGTCTCTGCTGAATTTATTGAACGGACTATCCGAGTAGAGATTCACAACCTGTGAAGAACTTCAGGAGTTAGTCAGACGGAGAAAGCCAGAGACAGAAAGAAAAAAAAACACTTATACCACACAGTGTGTGAGTGATTATATCTGTTTCTGACAAGAGTTGCAAATGTTTTTCTCCTAAAGGTTAGAAGGGACAAACATCCTCAGTGTGTGTGAGCTAAACAAGTTCATACTGAAATCAGCTTTAAGGTCAGAAAGTGATAATAAGTCCAGTATATGACCTGGATAATTTACTTATAACAATACAACAGAACTACATGCAACTTAGTGGTTCTGTTTGATCAACCACTTGATTTTTGAGAACTATACATATACTATGGAGGAAGTGCAGTTGACATCACTGACTTTGTGAAAACACCTGACTTTATTTTTCTGCCATTTTGGAAGGCAATTAGTTCAGTGTCAGACCAGTTAAAATGGGACAGATTGTAGTGTGTGGAGTATTCTTACTGGTCTAAATGGGGATTTCATGCTCCGCATTTGGGTGTAGCAGCTTAACAGGCAGGGCAAAAAGAACGACGCGTCATTTTACAGATTAATCAGACATTAACAGACAACGTGGAAGTACGGTTGCTTCTGTGAAGTCTATTAATTTCTTCAAATGGACACTTCGAAGGACATTATGCTGCTTCTACCACAGTCACTTACACAAGAAATAAATATTAAATATTTATTAACAAATTAACGTTTTTTAAACCATAAAAATTGTCAGCTTTCCAACATGAAGCAGCCGAGTGGATTATTTACCGTCATGGTGACACGTTGCCATGGTAACCAGCAGCTGTGTCTGCAGCAGCTGGTAACTTATGTTCTGAGTTTCTGTTTCTTTGTGTTGTAGTTTCACAATTACTATGAAATAAAATATAATGTAACTGGGAACTGTGGGTTTATTTCTGCTCATAGATTTCACATAAATACAGCACATTCTGGCTGATACTAGAGACGGATATGGAGCGCTTAGTGATAGATTGATGTAAACTTACCCGAGACATAATGAGATAGAGGTTTCTGTTGGTACTATCCACAGATATTTGCTGTGTGAATGTGTTTAGGTTTAATCCATGCTTTATTCAGTGTGTAAATGCTAGGCACTCTATGGTTATCACTGGATCATTCCCCTCAAAGTGACAACGTCAACAACCAGAAACGTGACTGCACATCCTCCATATGCATAAACAAAAAATCAGTGATAAACCCAGAGCTCATACACAAAATGATGTTTGCAGAAGGTTTGCAGTTTTAAGATCTCAAACTAGAAAGTTTCAGAGGTTTTTTTGCAAACTAATGTTGTGGGACAATAATGCCATATTTGAAACTCTGAAGCATGGGTGCAGCAAGAGGTTTAAAATATGCATCCTATGAAGAATGTTTAATTCTAGTACAAAATGATACTTGTAGAGATTCAAACCTTTTTTTCAAAATATTTTCCAAGGTTCAAAACAGATTTTCAGCGTGAAAAACATTATTTCAAGTTTTCAGATTTCAAACACGGACTTTCAAGATTTCAAAGAATTTCTCTCGGTTTCACATCATTGCTGGAGTTTAATCCCAAACATCTCTCACAATAAAAGTTTTATTTTCCTCTCAAAAATATTTTCTGTTGTTTACCAGTTACAGAAATCCTGGCCTACCATGTAACTGAGGCTCGGTTAAACGTGTCAGATCAAACGTAACAACACTCAGTGGTGATAAAAACTGCACGTTGGGAGCTTGTAATAAAAACTATTTTACCAAGACTCACTGCAACTGGCACAAACCATACAGAGTTACTGCTCACACATAAACTGACTGAAGAGAAATGAGAATTACATGAATCTCATTTAATTCCTAGCAAGAGCTCCATTACAAATGTTCTCCTCTCTGAGTTATTTGTGGCTTTGACTGCATGCTTGGAGCCATTTCCATGTTGCAGAATGAAACTTGGACTGATCAGACACTCACCTGATGGATAAGCATAAAAAATATTTTAAACATTTTGCACTCCTTGTGTGAAGTCTCAAGCATGTTTTTTCACATGTATTTGCTGAAAGAGGAAGGTTTCTCACTACACCAATGAAGAACTTTTCATTGGGGAACGCATCCTGTTTTGGGTTGTTGTTTTCAGTGAGCAATGTTTTCCCCTAATGGATGGCATGGTGTAGTTTCAAATATAAACAGAAACGTTTCCAAAGGATACAAGCAAACAAGTCAGGAATGTGTTTGAGTGAAAGAGACTAAACAAAAGACCATTAACATAAAAAAAAAGCATTAAAGCAGACATCATTTAACCTTAAGTCAAACTCTTTGTACTTAACTCTGATCTCATTTCCTTTTCTTCTCTCTCCAGAGAGGCCTTGGCCCATACAGCTTCATCATTTTCTCTGTTGTCTGTCTGATCACGCTGGTCTACGTCTGGCTGGTGGTGCCAGAAACCAAGAACAAGACCTTCCTGGAGGTCTCCCAAATGTTTAGTAAGAGGAACAAAACAGAGATCAAACTGGGTGATGGCGACATACCTCTGAAAAACACCAAAACAAGCCCAGAGGACTCCGAAAAGGTCACGGCCTTCTGAGGAAGAATGAGAGCACTTAAAGGAGAGGAAGCCTTCATGGCAGGAGGATGATGAGGGTTTAATTTCTCCTCTTTATCTTATGAGGAACGTTGATAAACCCTGTGCAGTTTGTGGCAACACATCATAAAGCATTCTTATGCCTGCTAAAAATACAGCGTTGACCTCACTTCATTCAGCTGTAGAGGTGTGAATTATGTGCATGACTCATTAAACCAAACAGAAAGTCTTTTGTAAGCTTTATTAAAGCATACACTTGAATACATGATTAAGCTGTAACATACATTTATTCCTTCATTAAACATCCCATAAACATTTTAAAACCCCCATCATCAGCAGTGATATATTTGTTTATTGCAGCACTGTAGAGCTTATATCGGGACAAGCTATCAAGGCTTTTTAAGAGCATCTGTACTGGCTATCCAGCTGCACCCCTCCATACAGACTCAGCTTGGTGCTTCCCCAGCTGAACACATTGCCCGCTACAGTACCGTTACTCCCACATGACATCTGATTGCGGATATCTGCTGTTGTCAGCACATAGTCCCACACGTTTACATCAGTCATCTTACCCACAAAGGCATCTGAGTTAGAGATTCCCAGTAGTCCATCCTGGTCTTTGCCCAGGATGAACACACCACCAGGGCTAATTGTGTAACTGCTCCTCAAGTACCTCTGCTCCCCTACCATCCCGTTAATCCAGAGCTCTGCCCCACCAGTGTGGGATGACCAGGTAACACAGTAGTTGGCCCAGTCATGGGGCCTAAAGTTGTGTGGCAAGTTAACAAACTCATTGCCAATCCAGAGGCCCACCTCTTTCGCATTTGAGTCCTCGCCGATGGTAATCATCAGCTCATTGTCGACACCATGACTAGAGTAGGAGATGACAGTGTGGACACCTTCAACTTGAGGCAGGACATGCATGCAGACAGTGAAGGAGTCCAGATCCATGGGTTGGCTGAGACGGGCCAAGGCATAACTGTCTGAATTCTTCTCAAGGAAGCTGAGCACCAGTGGAAACAGATCTTGATGTTCTGAGGAAGACAGAGGACCCATAATCAGAATACAGATCTTTTTATTACAGTTTCATCACAGACACTCACCATATCTTGAAGGTCTGGAGGTCCAAGATCCTCCTAAAGAAAAAGACGTGAACATGGGTGAGTGATATTTAACTGCCTGCATAGCAAAGACGCCGTCTTAAGAAGTTGATTCACCTGAATGCATGTTTTTTCCAAGAGACGTTATCAATCCCTCGATCCTCAGCAACCTGGACTCTATTTCATCTTGCCGACAAAAGGCTGAGGACAAACGTGAATGAAAATGATCATATTCGGTTCTTGGAAAATTCTCCATCACTTCTGACTAAAGAGTTGTAGAATCTCACGGACTTCCTTTCCCAAGGCGTGGCAGGAAAGAAGACTCCACTTCACGCTCGTTGAGAGGCTGGGCGATGCGGTAGTCGTTCCAGAGGGTCTGGTTGTCCATATCCATGAGGGTACTCTCCAGCTTCCTGATCTGAATGCAACACACAGCATATAAATGTTTGCCACAGTAGCACAGATAGTCAAAATAAACCTGCTTTGTGCTGATTTTTATCCCAGTTTTAGCTCTCAGCCTGCTGTACCTGGTTATGTGAAAGAGTGATGGGTGTATCAAACACAGTCCAGATGATGCTCTCGTAGCAGGGTGGAGTGGTAAGGGAGCCCTCATACCTGAAGAAATGGTTGAGGTTCTCTGGGAGCATGGAGCGCACGTCAATACGTGAAATGTTCATGGACTGACCTGTCAGAGTTACACAAGTGTGTGATTAGACTCAAGCCTGCAATAAAGGAACTGGTCGAAAGCAATAGCACATTTTAAATGTATCTTTTAATTAACATTCACCCGAATTAATGCTAAATGCACGAAAAACTCACCTGCATACTTGATTTTTCCCAGGTTTGAGATAAAATCACTATAGTAGGTGTTCTCAAAATGGCCATCCTGGAAATAAACCAATACCAGGGTAAACCTTCAGCCAAAACGTTCAATTACAACAAATCTTTTTTACTTGTATATCTCACTTCCAATTTCTTTCACATAACCAACTCCTTATACACAGATAAATTATGTGTCATGTTAATGTTTCAGGATGTTGCATTTAAATCAAAACCTCACAATAAAAATAAATAAATAAATAATGGCCTGTTTTGAGTCATAAACCTGAACATGTAAAGATTTACTACTAATGTGAGGCATGATGAGTTCCACAGCAAATGTGACCTCCAGGGTTGTGGGATGATGTTTTAACTTTGTTTCAACAATCCAACCTCAAACAGCAGAGCTTATAACAAGCTCACTGCTCTGCATCTCAAATCCAAAATCACGCAAAGAAACAATGAGAAGACAAACAGGGAAATCTGAAACAAAAAAAAAAGATGGGAGATCTGGACAGTAACAACTGGAAACACAGTCCACCAGAAAGCAAAGTAGTAAGACTAAACAGCAAAAAGCAGACAACAACAAAAGAAGCTTATTTTGTGCTGGTTAATGAAGTTTAGACTAAATTAAATGATGTTATTGGACTTATCTTTTTCTATTTATTTGCCTACATGGAGAGATTTTTTAATGTTTCAGGTTTACTATGACTATCGTTCAATATGTTTCATACCTCATATAAACTTTCTCCTGCTGTTGATTTAGGTTTAAGCACCTAAACAGGAGGACAATTGTCTCCAAAGCACACAAAATGTGGTGTATACGAACAAGAAACTGCTTAGTGTATTTAATAAACTACAATGATAGACTCTAAGCAGCCAAATACTTGATAAGGAATCTGCATGTGATGAGCTGAAGAAAGAAATATTGTATAAATATGCAGCTTTTGCTTTACAGATCCTTGTTTGGAACATATTTTAGTCATTTATAAACAACTAGGCCTAACTCATTTTTCAGCTAATTCGGGCAGAGGACTTTGTCCTTAGTTGCTTTAGTTGATGCTAGCAGTGACGTTGCTGCAGAGACAACCTCTAAAAGGACAGGAAAGGAGGTGTCTCATTGCTTATAGTTCTCTTGTGCTGCAGGAAGCAAGCTCTCATCCAATATTTGGGTCAGCAGCTGAAAACTCAATGGAGCCTTTAATCCAGCAGGATGACCAAAAAAAAAAAAAAACACTTCAAAGAAGAAAGGGATTGCAAACGATCATTTTTCAGCACAACGGCATTCTTTCAAATTTCCTACAACATGCTCATTTTTCTCCGATGGTGCCTGAATCCTGTGCAGATGTATTATAAATAAGGCAAACCAGAGGAGAAGGTATTTAGGGTCTACGTACATCATAGAAAAAGGCGAGTACTGCCAGCCCGTCTGGTTTGTCTATGGCTTCAGAAAAACTCTTGTACTTGTCTGAATTGTAATGGACCACATGGAGCTGAGAGACATGGAAAACAAAGACAGATTTAGTGTCAACATTGCTTATCAAACATGACCTTATCTGACTATGTGGATGTAAATATGGTATTTAAACTCAGTTAAAATAAAACAAACACATCTGTATTAGCAAAAACGTGTAAAGAAAATAAAAATGATAAGACTAACAATACAAGAAAATCTTTCTTAAATAAGACAAGAAGCTCTTAACTGCAAAGCTGCACGGTTTCCTAATATTGGCTCTGTGTCCTTTAAAAATAACATAATTCTACAGTAAACTTTGCAGTGTCCAACAGGTTGTGTCTTCTCTGCTGACTTTTAAGCCCACCTCTGCCATGTATCGGATGCCATCTATCGTGTGCTCTGCTCCACTGGCCTCCAGGTCCCAGCCACCCCAGTGCAGGTGCATCTGGACAGCTGTGTACTTTCCTGGGAGACCCGTGGAGATCATCATAGAGGGAGGGAGTTCAATTTGAACTGATGGGGACGTAAAGATTTGATCAGGGCTCATACTTAAGAATGCTGCTGTTCAGTTCAGACATGAATGAATAGTAAATCTTCAGCATGTCCAGAAAGAAGCAACTTCCTGTTAGTTGCATAAAAAGGAAAGTCAAACTATTTTTTTTCTGTAATTCAGTCTCTTAATGATGTAAAAATGCAGAAGAAATCTGGTTTAGACAATATTCAACAACACACACAAACACATTTTTTTCAGATTATCAGCTATAAATATGCATGTTAAACACATCTACCTGAGTGGCCATTGTTAGACATGAGGAAATTCCCTTTCTGTGCATCATATCCTTTGAGCTCCAGTTGCAACATGTCTGGGTTGTACTTCACGTTGCGCCTCTGGATGTCAATTGGAGACTGCTTTTTGCCGCCACACGCAGGGTACTTGGTTGGCCAGTGCATCTGGTCCAAAGCTCCCTCTGTTTGCAAAACAGTCACCCAGTCAGATGGAGCTTACTTGGCGGACATAAATTCACACTATGTGACGCTGCTGAAAATGGTTTGTTAGCGTTTATTTGCGGATGATTAAAAAACGCTTGCAGGTGGTTCTTTACCCACAGAACTTGTTCTACGGCAAGTTGCATTGGTTCCTTGTATTATCCCCAGAAATATGTCCAACAGCGCAACCAAACTGATCAGTTTCTCCCATGGATGTCTTTACCAGCTACGGATGTAACAAGAGCATGAAATTGCTCATCCGAAAAGTATTTTACCATTGGTGCGCGTGTTGCTTGGAAATCTGCAAACAGCGTTGATTTTATATCACAAACTAACAAAAACTTTTGACTTATTTGCTGATTATTTATCTTAAAATAAAACAAATGCCCTCTTTACGCACGCTTTACGCATCAATCCCTTTTCCATTAGTATTGGTGTCTTTCCAACAGCAAAAACATGATCTGTTTTTCTTTTCTAAATGTATTCTGAAAATAAAAAATCCCACCTTTATATGTCCAGTGAATATTGTCATGATGGACTCCTGCACTCACTAAACAAACCAAAACGGCGGAGACAAACGCAGAGAGGATCTTCATCGCCGCGTCTCTGTTCCGTGACGCACAACAGTGACTCCTCACAGAGCTTTTCTCTGCACATTTAACCCACCAGTAAAGAAGGGAGGTGTTTAAACTTCGGGTGTAAACGCCCAGAGCGCTTCCCAGCAGTGTCAAAGTGACAGGAATGGGAAAAAAAGAAAAAAATATCTGATCCTAATTAAAACTGTAAGTTTTTCTGTTAGTTTAAAATGTGAATGTGTGTGCTGGAGAACATAAGGTTGTAATTAATGTGGGCTTATTTGTTGATTTACATGCGTTATTTTCCCCGTATTTGACTTTCAGGGTTGAAATAAATTATTAGTCATTAATGTGTTCTTTTTTTCAGAATCAGTCATTGACTGTAAGCGTCTTAGAAGAAGTGCTGACTTAATTAAAGGACTTCCACATAATAAACTTGGCATCAAGCCTTGCGCTCTGACAAAAAAGATGCAGGTCATTCTGTCAAACAAAAGAACAGATGACTCTTGATATGAAAGAAATTATGATTAGTGTTATTATGATTTTGCCATGACAAAAACAAATCCCTGTGTGTATTACCTGGTAATGCAAGCTAGTCGCAACATGCCTAACACTTTAGGTCTAAATGCCAGAAATGTCAAACTGAGGGTGTGTGAGAGTGAATAGTGAGAGTGGTTTGCCTATAATACTCACAGAAAAAGGGGGGGATGGGGTGATCTATTTTTTCCTCAGAGGGCTTATGGGGTTACTTGGAGTTATGGGACAAAAATCAAACATTCAAATAAATAACTCAACATAGTTAAATGTGTTTAATAAAACAGTTTCACTGGCCTCTGTTCAATGTCAGGGTTGACATCATCATCATCATCATCATCCAGTGAGCTTACTGCTGTATGCAAGTGTTTGGTTACTTCTGAATAAACATAACCATATTTATCAGTCACCAAAATTAAGGATGTTTTGTCACGCTGAGAGGCACGGAGGTGAGTGGGAGCGGTGTGCAGGTACAGACAGGAGGCAGCAAGAATGCAGTAAATTGGGTTTTAATTTAACTTAAGACTGAACAGATGGAAACAGCAAACAGACTAAAGAAGACAAAGGGGCTTAAAAAAACTGAACCAGATAAGAAACAGGTGAACATAATAATCCATATGAAACCAGGTGAAAACAATTAACAGTAAAATAAAGCTATATGAACACATGGAAGAACAAAAACAACCCAATAAAACAAAGTGAAATAATCATTCAAAAAGTCCAACTCATGACATGTCTAAGTTTTACTGCACAGGTTTGATTAAAATCTGATTTATTAAAATAAAATCCTGTCAGGAAGTCAACAGGTTTCAGTGCACAACAGCGTTCTCTGACTTTGTTCAGTCTGTTCAACTGTGACCATCCTGACTGTCTTTTTATGTCTAAAATCTCTCTATGCATCATTTAAATACTTTGGTCAAGTTCGTCCCAAACACACTAAAAGTTCAGGTTTTGTGAGAGTGACAATATTGACTGGTATCGAATAACTGGCCAATATCAGTTAAGAAATGTGGATCGGATTGAATCGGAGTGCATCAAAATTAATGGCTCACATAGCCAACAGCTAATGTGATCCTGAACACCATGAGCTGCTGCGTGGCGGGAAAGTTGACAAACAGAAGATCCACATTGTTTTGAGAGAAAATGCTACCAATACAAGAGGATCAGCTAAGTGTGCCAAGCATTGGATGTTCTGCATACAGTCAGCAGCTGGTGGTCCATGATGGAGTGATGTCACAGCGAGCTATAAGTGGTGTACACATGATTTTTAATACATTTTTAAATGTATTTTCAAATATTTTTTTCTAAATGGACATTATGAATACCTTTACATTTTTTTAATCTAAAAACACAATTCCCTTTTCCATTTCCACTTTCTCTTCCACTCTGCATTTCCACTTTCTTTTTGCATTTCCTTCATGGTTTTCCCTGCTGAGCTTTTGCCGGACTCTTTGGGGTCTTAGGCAGTAAAACCAATATGAGCCAATCACAGCTGCCCCTCGATGCTAACCAGCTCTGTTATCAGTTACAAAGCACGCTGGAGAAAGTAACAACTTTTTTATTGTATGAAGTTATGGAATTTAAAATTATATTATATTTTTATTGTACATTTTATTTATTCTCATGAAAATGCTGTATTGCTTTTCCAAATACTCTCCTGGCACTCAATAAACTCAAACCAAGAATGAAAACAATTTTCAGGTCAATAATCTTTGGCACAAAACACAACTAAGAATGGGTGCCGGCTGATACTTGCCCTGTGGTATCGGCATTTAAAGTAAAAGTGGAATCAGGACAGCCCTATCAGTATATTTATATCAGTATACTTTATTTTCACTAGAGATCATACAGGCAAAGTTGGATGGGACCCTTTAAACCAGTTCTTGAAAGTCAAAGTTTAATGTTTAAGCATCAAACTACCTGTGATAGATAAATGCAGAGGTTGGCATTTAAAGGTGTTTTTCTGGCATGAGTCTGGTGATACGATAACAGAACAGGTTCTGCTAAAACCAGCATGTGGTTTATCATGCACCCCTCTGGGTAGCTTTCTCTTGTATTCATTTTGTGTTTCTCCACTGATCTTACTTCAGCATTCTTTTGATTTGCTTACATAATCTGCCCAATAAAAGATGCACGGCCGGGGCTGAGACTTTGGAGTTGACTGGAGAAGCGCTGAGAGTGCTGACTCTGTTGTCTCTTCCCATTATGATGCCCTGAAACTTATCCTGAGTTCCAGGGTCTTATTTTTGTGCTAGAAAATCTTTAACAACCTGCAACAAAAACATGAATTGTGAATGTTTGAACCGAAGAATCATTTTCTGTCCTTTCTGATGCCTCAGTGAAATGTAGATGATCCACTCACTTCAGGCTTTTGTTCTTTTTTGGGTATCATCCCATACGAGTCCAAAATTAAAACTCATGAGAAAAATATCTAATCCTTCTTAGATCTTAAAATAAATTCAAGTCAACCCTTGATGAAGAGTAAATGTGACGGTTCAGCTTTATTGCTTTAATCGAAACTCAGACGGCCACCAGCATCCAAATGCTGCTTATTCTTGACTCTTAACGATATCGCTCAGGTTTGCAGAGTTGCATCTAAACAAACCATGAGACACCTGGAAGAAGGTCCAATGGACTGACAAGATCCAAAAGGAGATGTTTTATTGTAATGCAAAGACAGATGTAAGACATCTGTCCAATAACTAAAGACAAGCTGAAAATGGGAAATGCAAAAAGACAATGATCAACAGCAAATCTAACAGAATGACTGTATAAGAAAATGTTACAAAGTTCAGCTGCTGGTCTGACTAAAGTACTGTGGCATGATTGTAAAAAAGCTGTGCTTAAATCAAGGCCTGAATAGAAGCACCACAGCAAGATGAATGACATAAGACAGAATAGGATTATTTCCAACATATTGCTGCAAAGGAGCAATACCCTAGGTCAGTGTTGGGATACCACAGACCCAAAAATTCATTTGTGGATTAAAGGACTCTCCTCACTTCTGCCTCTCAAAAAGCTAGACCTTTGACCAGGTCACACTACTCCTTGCTTTGATCCTGGAGGATCAAGGGAGGCTCCAGGTTCAGAGGAACAGAAGGCCTCATCACAGACAGCTAACTTCAAATTGCTCTCACCGATTTCCAGGTCAACCAGCAAGAAACCAGCAGTCCCTGTCTGCTTTGTTTTGCATCAGTATAAAAAAAAATCTCCAGTCATACCAAAAGAAAGGTTTTCTCCAAGAGAGGCACTTGGTTAGCTTTCCTGTTAACCTCTCTGGCTGAGAAGAGCCACCCAGAGTCCTCGTCTAAAAGAGCAAAAGCTTAACTGAGACAACTATACAGCCCCCCAAACAAACATATGTGACTGTCTGTATTATACAGTTATTAGCATTTGTGCTTTGAATGACAAAGTTCAACTGTTCCATTCATTACAGTAAATAAAATAGATTATCATAGTATATTTATTATTCTAATAAATATATTATTTTGTAACAAAGGACAACATCTGGTAAATATTACTTTTATTAAACATAAACATTTTCCATAGACATTTAATAATAGTTGCTAATTAGAAGATATGCTACTACTAAAACCCATAATCATGATTCTTAATCCTGGTCTTCATGGAACGCTCTCCTCTAAGTTTTTGGATGTTTCCCTGCTGCAACACACCTGACTCAGATTAAATGAATCTCCAACAGCTCCATGTGAAGCTTTGAGTAATAGTGATTTGAGTCATGAGAATGTAGACAGGATGGGCTTTATTTTCCACATGTCCATCTCTTCCTTTGTGTGCAAAAGCCTCAAGGCCAAGTTAAAGACTCCACATACTGTCAGGACCCTTTAACTTTTAGTTCTCATGAAGCTTTGGTTCATTTTAAAATGGCTCTCATCCCTGCATCCTATCTTGATATCCCTCTGTGAGTCCCTCCCTGCCAAATTGTCTTGACCCGTGTTGCTTTGTCTTCCTTCCCTCCCAGCTATTTAAGATGAGTTTGCCTTCGTTTCTGTGCCTGATTTTATTTTCTGTTTGTCTGAATAACAACACTGGTTTTTAACTTCAGCATCTGATGCATAGATCCTTCCTGTGTGAACAGTAGTCAGTAGTTTTATAACCTGCAGTTGATTAGTGCCAGTTGTTTGGTTAAAAACACATAAAAAAAAAGAGATAAATAAAACATTCTAGCTCTGCCAAGATGGGAAACCAGGACTGATCTTTATGGGTGAAGAGAAAGGTATGAATTTGTACTGGCTGAGATCATTAGCAAGCCACAGCAATGATACCCCACAATTCCCAACTAGACACAAACCTGTATTGTCTTCCTCCTTAGTAATCACAAGGTTTATCTAAACCATGAGAGCAATGACAGTTTTCAACATTTCAGATACTTTAATGGCATAATTGTACCAGCCAAGAGCAAGCTGGTAATTTAAAGCCCACGTAAGGTGAGTTTGACGTAGACTGCATGATTCAGACGCAGACAGGACCCAAGAAAGAAGACAGAAGCAAAACAATAGATCATAATTTGGTCAAAAAGAAAATGCATAATGGACTTATACTTAAAAAGCGCCGATCCAGTCATGCTGACCACTCAAAGCGCTTTAAACCTTATGTCACATTGTCACAAAGACCTGATTGTGACATTATTGCAGGTTATTTCCCTTATTGACAAAGCAGACGTTAATTGGTTAATTGATTTTATTGATATATTTGTATTTGCATGTATGGCAGCAGAGGCTGGGGCCCATCCATTGAATGCACACCTGTAAAGAGATTGAGAATGG
>JBAMIG010000014.1:13238034-13250278 GCA_037177335.1 Kiunga ballochi
AGTTTAGGCTAATTGTTGTTTAGTTTATTTTGTATTAGTTGCCAAGTAATTTGTGTTAGTGTAAATATGTGTATAGCTTTTTTGTGAAACTTTATTGTAAATATTTTAAATAATCATCTTGTAGTTGGGTGTCTTAGGTACCTATGGGAATGGTTTAATCCAATTAAGGATCTCTATATAAGCTGTAGAGTTTAGTTGTTCGGGTGACTTGTGGCTTGTGTCATGATTTAAAAAAAAAAAAAAAGTCAACATTAAAGAGAAATTCATGTGACTTCAAAGAATCTGGTTCCGATGTGCTTATTCCCCTCATGGTCGCCTCTGAGACTGTGTGCTGAGGCTCACACACATCCACCTATTCACACGCTTTCATGACCTGATAAACTGTGTGACCATCACCATCACAATATATCACCATATGTATATGAATGGATAATTTCTACTCTGCTTCTTTCAGTTCAGGGAGGTGCAGGGAGGGGACACACTGGGCAGGTCACCAGTCCCTCACAGGACCAACCAAGAGGCAAACCTCGCATCCTTACTCTTAGGGAGAATTTAAAGCAGGGATGTCCAGCCCCTGTCCACGAGGGCCACAATCCTGCAGGCTCCAATTAAGCAGATGATGTGTGTTGGATCAGGGGTATATCAAAAACCTGCAGGATCCTCGGGCACTGACTGATTTACAGTGACCCACTAACCCACTGTGACCATCTTGGGATGGTGGGAAAATGCTGGACGAGAACCCAAAGAGAACCCACGCATACATGTAGAGCTGAGGCTTGACTCAGCAGCCTTCCTGCAGTGAAGCGGTGGTGCTAACTACCATGAACCCTCTGTGCAAAGTATTTTATCTGCCCGCCATGGAGCTGAGAAGTTTGGACTAATCATAAATTCATGTCTTTATTTTTCTTTTCAGCTTCTCGCTACACAACAACTTTTAAAATTCTCTTCTTATTTTATTGTTAATCTAGTTTTTGTCTTTGACATTTTATGGACAGTAAATAAGTCCAAAGGTTATGGTTTTATTCTTTAACATACTTTTGGTATCTGTTCATAGTGTATCAAAAATCTCCTAAAGTGAACAGGGTGTAAAGAAAACACACTCCAGATATCTAATGTGCTTGTGATAATAAACTTTAAGGGGATCAAATCATTCGTCCTCTTTTTAGTGGTAGATAATAAGCAGCTTTTCTTTCATATATATATATATATATATATATATATATATATATATATATATAGCATATCATATCATGACTCATGCCAGTTCCTAGATAAGGGGAATTTATGGCTTTTTGGAACCAAACTGATGTGTCAAAAAAAAAATATTATATGATTTAAACAAGCCCATTTGGTGGTTTTACCCAAAATTTGGATAAATTATTTCACAATGTAGAGAGAACTGATCGGGATTAATGTGGATTTTTAAAAACAAAACAAAATCATAATCTACTGAACATTTTGGCCGACATGCTGATCAACACTGTTCTCTCGGTTGCACAATAATACATCTAAAAGCTGCACACAGACACACGAGCAGTGTCTCAGCAGCTCTTTGGCGACACAGTCAGCTTCTAGTTTGCATGAAGGCAGTAGGACATATTTTAATAAAGACAAGCTTTATTAGAAGCTTCTGTCTTCCGAGTTAAGAATCATGAGTGTGGTAAAAGTTCTGTGCATTATGGATCCAATTACATGTGGCTGTTTTCTAAGAAGTTTCTGGAAATATGCAGTATTGTCTGGTGGAGCAGAAACGTTTTCATGCTTTCCAGGCCTGTCATCTCTCCTCCATCTTTCCTCCTGGCTGGCAGCAACATGTTATACTCATCCAGTTGTTACTGTTACATGGTGACCAGCTTATTAGCAGAGCGATGCTTCACAGGGAAGTAACAACGGAAGAATATGTAAGAAGGGTTTCACACAGTTCTGATAAAGTAAATTTTACACTCTAAGATAACTTTGATTCAGGCATTTTGTGAATTTAGATTAAAGCTGACTTTTCAACAGACAATGAAATGCACCAAATATCCCAATCAGCAGAAACTTTTGGTTGATCAGATTAATTTCTGTAAAGAGATTTGAAATATTTTCCCCACAAATTTAAATACACATAAATCCAACACTGTTTCTATCCAGGTGTATTGATAGGCCTAAGAACTCCTTTGTCCACATCACTCCCTGCAACTCCTCCCTGGAGGAGAGGAGGAGAGCACAGAGGGCAGAGGGGAGGACTGGTAGGCACGCAATATTAAATACTTACCCATACATAACTACCACAGAGCAGTAATTTAAGTTAACCATAAGCCACATGCATTCTTTGTTTGTTCTTTTTTATTATATTTGTTTTTTATTCTATTTATTTCACAATTGTTTCTTTGTATTGAGGGGACATTCTTTCTGTGTAAGCAGCTGGAAAACTCATTTCTCTGTCGGAGTCATCCCAAATGGATCAATAAAGTCTAAGTCTATCATAGTGTAGCGAATGGATACATTTGAGCGAAAGATATTATCCTTCTGTCAGATTTGCACACATTCAGTGACACTCAAGGACCATCTAAAGTTTGGTACCACTCAACTCACAGCACAAGGCTAAAAAGACATGGACGCACGTACCAATACCATTTAAAAATAACATACTATGGTAAAATCAGCAAATATGTGTTTAAACACTGCAGCTCTTATCCACAACAGCCAACTACTGAAGCCAGGAACACTATTCATTCAAACAGACAATGGCAATGAGTTATTAATGTGCACAATTGAGTGATTGCCACATTTCCATCTCTACTTTGTTATTATGGTTGATTGCCACCAGAGGACACAGTAACACAAAGTTATTATGTTTGAAGGGATCTCAAGAGGAAGAACGGAAGCACGGACACTAAGCAAAAGCCTTTGTGAGAAACAGGAAGAAAGAAGAAGCCAAAGCCAATTCCTCTGCAGGGCTCAGCCAATGAGGTACTGTTTACTTTGCTTATTTGTTTATTATTTTTTTTCAAGTGTCTTATTTTTTTAAGCTAATTATTGTCTTGTATGTGCCTTTTAGTTTCCACATTGTGTTTATGGGTCCAAACAGAGATGGATCCATAATCTCACAAGTTAAGAAAACCCTTTGTGTCCACCAGTACCTGCAAGAATGATAAAATACATTTCACTAGGTAGGAGACTTTAAAAGTGCTCCAATAGTACTTGAAAAAGTGAGATTTGTTTAGTGGACAGCACAGCGCAAAGAGTGACAACCGACCTCTAATAGTGTCCATGTTGTCCGCTTCAGATGAAATTGTGTCAATGCAACAACAGCCAGGTTTGGCACAGCTAAAATCAAAAGACATATCACTCTGCAGCCACTGACCGAGCTTATGGAATGGGCTATAACACCTGCCCCTGATATGACTGCAGTGGAAAGTTATGGTTGAACCCAAACAGTCTGATCTGCACAGATTCTGCTATGGAAAGTTATCACTTCCTCATGGGGAGATGGTTATGTTCCGCTCAACATAATAAATCCTACTGACAGGCCACTCACCCAAAAGACAAATGCTGAATCTGCCTCTGTGCAAGATTTACCTGAACCTTATCATATCCAGTCAAATGCAGACCACATCCTCTATTGTGAGCTCAGACATGGCAAAAAGGAATTTAACCTCCCAGCTTTTGAAGTGTCCCTCCACATGGGGTTGCTGCTGCTCATAGAACAGTACAGGTCCATGTTTTCCTAACATTGTGGTAAAACTAAAGATTTTGTACACAGAAAGCATCTGATGACATGTCTTTCAGACTGTTGTTAGTGCTGGTTCCATCAGACCATTATGCAAACTCAGAACTGCTCTGAACAAAATTATAAAAAATGGGATCATTTGTGAGTTTCAAAGTGAATATTCTTCTGACTTTTGTCCCGTTTGTTAAGCTTTCAGATGGCAGCCTTAGTTTGTGTTATACTGTCTGGCAAGGTGCAGCATGAGTGACTCAGATGTCTGTGCAGATCCCATTCATCCTGTATTTATAGCTTTATTTAGAGAACAAAGAATGTAAATAAGTCAGTAAGTCATTATTTACATTTTATTTTAGAAGATGCAAATCTGGTAATTATTTATAAATCAACTATATATTAGCTCCCCTTGTAGGGCATTTTAAGGGTTTTCACTTATATTTTCTTAATATGTATCTAAACAAAACAAAAAAGTGTAAATAATTCAGTATTTTAATTAAAGTAAATAATAAAGTTGATTACAGCGGCGTTGGGTTTCAGGATGCTGAGTGCATGTTGTGTCATAGTAAACTGCATGGTGCTCTGAGAGCAGATTAGTAGAAAAATTACTGCTCTCCATGAGGTTTCTGCATTTATGTCAGCCACTCATAAACATTATTGTTATCAGTAGTAATGTGCTCTTTGTTTTCTCACTAAGCAAAACATCAGCATGGGGGGGAGTCCCACTGTTCAGAGGTTTTAGTCTGATTATGCTTTCATTCATAATGAATGATTATTTACAGATGCTCAGTGTATTAAATGGAATCAAGTCCATTTATGTTCTTACATAAAACAGATCAGATAAAAAGAAAATAACAAACAAACAAATGAACAAAACCCAGAAAAGAGACAGATAAAGGAAATCAAATGACATACACATTTCAGCCAGTGCATCCTCAGTCTGGATGAGAAATGGCATCAGCTCACTGGGATTTGAAGTGTTTAAATATTGCTTGCCTTTAACATTTTGAAGGCCATAATCAGTGCCAGCATCAGTGACTCTAATAGCTAAGTTCAGTTATAGCTAAGAAACATTATGTCTCTGAATGATGTGAACAACAGGAAGCAAGGCAGAATATAACGGACTCTCAACCAAAGTAAAAGTGTATTTATGCATACTGATTGCAGCACTAAACTGCATTATAAATATAATGAGAACCCCTGTAAAGCTGTATCAGATAATTGAACCTCCTGGCTCAGCTTGTGCAGGAGGAAGCTGTGAACAGCAGTGCCGAAGGCAGAACAGAGATCCAGCAGAAGCAGGACTGAATAAAACCATCATTTGCTGACATTAAAAGATCATTAACACCGCTGAGGATGGCGCTTCAGTGCTAGTATGTTTACCAAACTTCTCAGACATTAGCCTATTATTTTTCAGTTGTTGAAAGCAGTTCAGCAGCAAAATATATTTTAAACCCGTTGAATTACCCAGGACACGCTGGACTGAACCCAGGACAAGCTGGACTGATTACATCTCGGGTCACAGTGGGTCTCGGGGTCCCCCCAGATGAGCTGGTTAATGTGGCTGGGGAAAGGGAAGTCTGGGCTTCCCTCCTTGAGCTGCTGCCCCCGCGACCCGACCTCGGATAAGCGGCAGAAGATGGATGGATGAACTACATTGGAGCTTGGAGAAGTATATAATAATAATAATAATAATAAAACAGAGGGATCCAGTCCTGTTTCCTGTAAAAGAGGATGAACATAAGCTTTGAAAAAGAAAACATCCTGTTGAGAAGATAATTAGAGAAAAATTAAATGGGTGAAAAGTTACCTAAAATGAAAAGAGTGACGCAGATAAGAGCTTGCTGAATTTGTGGAAATGGAAGATAGACTTTGTATTACTCCTCATTTAAGGTCAAATATTTTCACAGCCATGTCATATTTGACTGGCCACTGGGAGGCACTGGCCTAAGTAATGGTTTACAGCCTTATATACTTATATAATAAATGTCAGGTTCTGCTGATTATTAAAAATATAAAACGATCATAATTAATAGAAAAATCATTTAAATAATACAGAGCTTTTGTTGACCTAACAAAATAATTAGAGTAATATGAGTTCCTTAATGGCCAAATAGTGCAGTAAAGACCCCCTTCCAGCATACCAGAATCAGAAAATACTTGATTACTCCCAGTTGTAAACCAGACATCTAACTCCAGTCCTCCAGCTAATTTTAGATCCTTTCCTGTTTTAACACACTTGATTCAAATCCAATGGATTAGTTTTCTGTCAGGTTCCCATTGATTAGAGTTCATATCTGTTGTAGCAGGGAAACATTTAAAACGTGCAGAACAATGTCCTTTAAAAACTGGATTTTGACTGTCCTGGTTTATACACAACATGGGAGTAATCCGGCATATAGACATGTTTTCTTGGAAGTCTGAGAGATTGAATCTCTCATCGCTACTTTCCGTATGCTACTAATCCAAAATAAAATTTTTCTACTGAGCACATGCCAAAATAAGACTCAACTGCGCAAACCTATTACTCTGATCGGGACTGGGAACCAGTTGAAATCCGTATAGCCTATTTGAAAACTTGTTGCTACATCTTACTAAGTATTTTGGCACCAGGTGGCGCAGTTGCTTCAAAACAATGACGCTGTCAAGGTCACTGCGGTAGGATTTCATCACTGCTGAAGCTGCCATTGATGCTGTGCGCCGCGCAGCTGCACAAACACTAATGTTACAGGAGTGGGCGTCACAAGCCAGGAACTCACTCATGCTGTGACTTTTTGGTGGAATTTCCATGTGAGCAACATGTTCATGCAGTAAGCCTGGGGACTGTCAAGAAAAGCACCAGCAGATTGTTGTTTGCATTAAAGTGTATTTAGATGTACATTTTCCAACACCAATTCAATGAAAAGACTTGTCAATCATCTGTATGCTATCTTTGTTTTAGACATCAGTGTTGAGTCTTGGTTTTATGCAGGGAAAGTCACTTCCTGGAAACGTGACCACAACGTGACTAATGAAAGACTGAATGGGAGATTCCTGCATGCTTCTCTGCACGTACTACTGTCTGCGTCATCCTCCTCTCCGCATAGCAAACCCTTCTGAATTCAGTGTCTCCCACACCAGTAAGAATACATTTCCCACAATTCACTTGACTCAAAACCCCCTCTTCTCCTTCTCTTTCTGTCATTTGTTGAGATTATGCAGCTAAGATTGAAAATCAGCATCCTCTTCCCCTTCATTGGCGATGTCTGCCTCCTGATGGTGAACGTGCCCCTCTTACTCGTTCACATCTGCGTCGTGACTCAGTCTCAGCCAATGGGGTGGCGATGTTGCTCCGTTCCTTCCTGATTCTGACCACTTATCATCCAGCTCGCAGCGTCACGAGCGCCTTCTCTGCCTGCCCAGCACGAGAGACATACCGCACCGTCCTTGCACACAGTTAGGCCGGAAAGGTAACTATAAGGTTGTTATTGCCTCTTTTTTGAAAAGAAATTACATAAAAGGTAGAGTCAGAGGTTTGGTTATTTTTGCGTCTGTTGTAATGTTGTGTTATAATAACTTTTCCGCGAATATAGTTGCCCAAAAGGTGGTTTTCATCCTCAATGACAACCTCGAAATCTCTTTGCAGTAGACTGTAAGTGTAATTTTTACTTTGTTTCCAGCTTGAACGCCATTAAAATCTTCATTTTAGTAATGCAGGCTGTACAGCAGTATGGAGCATTTTGAAGCCCACCAGCTATTTTTAAACTAAGCCGTCAGCTGGCGACAGCTCTCTCCATTTAGAGCTGCAGTGTGTGTGTGGGAAAAAGGCATCAGGTTGCAAGCCCAACTCCCAGCTTAGAGGTTTTTCCCCTTCGTTTTGGTAAAGAAACTCTGTCTCCTTCGTGTACATTGATGAAATACGTAGGCTACTGGGAACGTGGTGAAAGCCTGGCGATGACTCAGGCAAACCTACTGGTTGCATGCAGCAGACATGGAGGTGTGTCCATAGAGGTTAGAAAAACTAGTGTGAAGCAGGACTACACCTACTTCACCATTTGCTCTAGTCTTGAGTTTTTCCCCACTTGGTTTACTTCTAAATGATTTAAACACTTAGACATTATATTAGTAGCAAAGTACTATAGGTTTACTGGAGTTTTAAAGTTTTTTTTATATAAATGTAAATGAAACTTCATTAATATGGTGTAATGCTTGATTAAACTATTTGCAGCCTAGTTAAAGATTGAACTTTGCATTCATAGCTGTTTGCAAACTATCAAGTGTCTTTCCTTTTTTATTATTTATTTATCCATGGAAGCCATTTTGTACTGCAGCAATTTGTTGCTTGTTTTTCTGTATTCTTTAAACAAACTGGATCATTTCAGTTTAATGTGATTTTAGGATTATTGATGGAGAAGTTACCTATTCAGATATTTGGTTGGTGATTTAAGTTGGTGCTTTGGAAAAAAAAAAATGTTAGCCATCCCAAAACAGTTTTAAATAAATAAAAATAAATGTATATAAATAAAATTTCAGTTTATGTAATGAATAATTCTTTTCCCAGGTTGTCGATGCAATATAAAAACAAACTATGTTCATGTCTGTCATTGGTGTTTGTGTGTATGTGATATATATTTGAAAAATGTATTTGAAAAATGTTATTAAAACTAGAACCTTTAATAATTTGATGCTTAAAATGGTGTGTTGAACACATCTATTGCTTGTTTTTTTTTTTTTAACTTCCCACAAAAGCTCATGTTTTTATTAAACCCAGCTCTTTGGAAGTCACAAACTTTTGAGCACAGTGTATTTTATTTTTAGTTCTGATGCACTGAAATGGTTTTTCAGGCTGAACTCTGGCTACAGTTTAATTTTCAGTGTTGTAATCCATGGATTTGGGCCACCTTGTATATGGAACAAATGCTAATCAATACAGCGCTTCAGGCGTCATGGCCAGACTTCCTGGCTTAAAACCCTCTCTAACCTCCACTGCCCAAATACTGAGAGATAAGGAAATACAATGATTAGATAATGCATATCAGTGATGTGATTGAACAAAAAGAAGCCAAATATTGTAGTTTGGCCAAGTCACTAACCTATTGTCTAAACAATACTGGTGTTAAGAAATGTTGCATAATCAATGCCGTTGTGCAAGAAGAGTTTTTTTTTTTTTTTTTTTAACCTGATATGTTAATGATCTAAATGAACCTGTTGAGATTTTCCTTGTGCTGCAGGAGCTACACCTCCTTTAGGACTTAAAACACATCTGCCTTCCTGACCAGCTCGCAGAAGTCTTGATTGTGCAGCTAATGTACGGGATTAATTAGGGAACCCGCAAGACTATCTATTGCCTTGACTCAAGCTCCATTTGTAGATTACTTATTGTGAGTTTGTCGCTGAGCAATTTATTTAAATTCAGGTTTTTTTTTTCTTTTTGCTGAGTCACTGTGGCTGTATTTATTTAAATTGCCTCTGCAGGATGGGCTGTCTGTAGGGCTGCACTGTATTTGTGACTCTGCTGTCATTTCACCTGCAGATCCAGAACCATGTCCATCCTGAAGATACATGCCCGTGAGATTTTTGACTCCCGTGGAAACCCCACTGTGGAGGTTGACCTGTACACTAAGAAAGGTATGTCATCCTCTGCATGTTGTCCTACGTTTTCTGACTTTATTGCATGTTTTTGCATCTTACAACAGGTCAATTTAATGGACAAAAATCTCAATTAGCAGACTTGTGCAGAGCTTCCCATCAAACTGCACATGTGTGCTAATTACCCACTGATCTGAGTCAGGTGTGACGCAGCAGGGAAATGCCCCACACCTGCAGGACTATGGTCCTTGAATGCCGGAGTTGCACGTCCCTGATGTAGAGGTTAAGAGTCTGATGCTAATTTGCTCTGTTGGGCTAAGAGTTCATACGTTTATCTAAGTCAAACCTAAGATTGCGTTCCTCTTTACATAGTTTCTAAAATAATGTGTTTCTGAAATAAGTATTTTATAGTTTTAACAGATGGAGAAGTATAGTGGAGTAGTGGGTGAGGTTCAGTTAGCCTGCACTGATGCCAGCTGCAGGCCCAGAGTGGATCAGGTAGTGAATGTGTGAAAATAGCTCCTATATGTGCTTTGCACATACAGTAGTGTGGAAACATTACAGTAACAGTCTTTTATTTTTTTTCATGCACGGTAGAGATGTTTAAAACCTGCAGTTTGCTTCCTCTACTTAACATGGGCTCTGATCCAGGCTCTGAATGTTTCAGATCAACCATAGCCTGGCTGTTTGTGTTTGGATATCTCTGTTCTCTTTGTCCCCTGTTGAAGCCAAATGAAAGCTCGACCCACTGAAATGTCCTGAGAATGTTAATGAAGCAACCTCAATGGTCACTGACATGGAAGAGTGAAAATGGCTGCACTGTCCTGAATATAGTGGACTGTCTTTTCCTTTTGGTTTTTAATGGTGACTACGTGTTCTGCTTACTGTAAACAACTGTTCATTTGTTTAGTTTTTTTTAAGACAAGATGGTCTTTTAAGTCTAGCAGCTGTGTTTTGACATTAAAAGGGTGAACCGTTGTGATTCTGTGCAGCACCCAGAACATGTCTGACATGATTACTGTATTTATTTTTTTTATCTCTGTTAGACATTTACAATCCTGTGACACAACTGATCTCTTCTGTAACAATCTGCATAAATTCCCATTTTCTATACCAGATTTGTCATGTATATGTCAGAATAACACTTGATCTTTATAGCCTGATGAATAGTTGCCAGTATTCCCTGCTGCTGGCAGCGGACTAACGTTAAGCCTGAACTCAGGGCCTACACAGCGGTTGTGTGCTCTTGTCTTAAGCTGTAAATCCCCTCAAACTCATCATCTCTGCCGCTCCACTGAGCAAAATGAATTGATTTTTTTGTACAATCACTTCACATGGGTGAATCCAAAATGGCTATCCTCCCATGTGTGGGTTGGTATCCAGCCACAGATTCTCTGCACATGCTCAGTAGCATCTCTTCCCTGTGACATCCCAGCCTCCCACTGCAGTCAAGGCAACTTCATCCTCTGCTCTGCCTTGTTTCCTCCTTCCATGACAGAGTAAAATGTTAGCTGACTGTAGCTCCTTTCTGCACTTAATATATCAACCGCCGTATTTCTGTGCTGTATAATATATCACAGATTTTACAGTAAGGATGTGTGGGTTGTCATGGTAATGCCACAAGTATTTAATTTTTTGTAGCCAAACTGTCAAAATACTTGGACATAGTTCACCACTTGGGAAAAGTAAGCATCTTTTATGGTTTTCAAAGGTCTTTTCAGGGCAGCAGTTCCCAGCGGTGCTTCCACAGGCATTTATGAGGCTCTGGAGCTCCGTGACAATGACAAGACACGCTACATGGGAAAGGGTAAGATGTCCCCATCATTTCCTGCTCTAAATGTTCTAGTTATTTCCATTATTTGCAATCTCATTTCAACACTTCTATGAAGTCTGTCTTCTGCTCGTCTTCATTTCCTTCGTTTCTCTTCCTCTTGTTAGGAGTCAAAAGAGCAGTTAAATATATAAATGAGTTCTTGGCCCCTGCATTATGTAACCAGGTAAATTAAGTGTGGGGGCGGGGGGGGGAAACAGGATAGTTCTTGTGGAAATGGCTATGCAAAGCAGCATGAAGAGTGTTTGGTAGTTTTTAAAGACTAATCTTTCCACTAACAGATGTTCACAGACCTGGAAAGGAAAGAAAATCTGGATATTTTATGTAGTATTTGCACACTAGCATGAAACTGGACCTTCTCTGGTCATGTGTTTTCTGCTCTGCATGGTCATCTGACTGCTCAGTCATGGTCTGCTTGTCCTTTGCAGGTGTCTCAAAAGCAGTTGATCATATCAATAAAACTATTGCACCTGCACTGGTTAGCAAGGTAGGACCATTTATCGTTTGACTGATATTAATATACTAATGTATTAAACCTGCTATGTTATTAACTGATGATTAAAGCATCAGAAATTGGACAATTGTGGTTTGCTTCTAAGATGCTGCTATTACTCTGAATGTCTTTTGGTTATTTGTTTGTTCAGAAAAAAAAACTAATCGAGTAAAAGATTATCTCCTTTCGTACGTTGAACTTTTCCTATGTCTAATTCAGGATGTGAGTGTACTGGAACAGGAGAAGATTGACAAGCTGATGCTGGACATGGATGGAACAGAAAACAAGTGTAAGATGCTGCTATGAAACATTTACTCTTTATTAGAAAATAAACTGACTTTCAATCAAAAATAAAGTGCTATAACTGATGTCATTCAATATGGCAAATAAATTTAATATAGTATCCCACAGGTTTAGACTGTATTTGACTTAACTAGAGACTCTGCAACTTAAAATGCATCCAGATGATGTTAAATGGCTTGTAGGCTGAAAGACTACTATATTTATTTATAATTAATTACAACCTTTTTACATAAAAAAAAAAAGTGTACTGAATGTGAGTTATTTTTGTGAAGAGCAGGAATAGGAGGGGGGGGGGGGGGGGGGTGTGGGGGGGGGGGGGGGGGGGGGGGGGGGGGGGGGGGGG
>JBAMIG010000014.1:13257005-13270838 GCA_037177335.1 Kiunga ballochi
TTTTCATATGATGCTGTGTTGGCATGTAGGTGGGTATGTAGAGAAACGTATGCTTTCCAGAGGCAACGCGGCGAATGAAGCATCTAGACATCACACTTGCAGTAAAATGAATGTGCGAAGCCTCGTGTTTATATTACAGTGATTATGCATACTTTCATCAAAGCGCAATCCGAGGACAACTCGGAAGCTAATGGATAAACATAATTTCCCTTTTTCCTTTGCAGCGTTGGATATCCGCTACATTGCAAGATATCTGGCTGTTACATAGAAAATTAATGCCCAGAACAAAGGAGCAATGTTCACTCAAAGATCTCTTGATGGGCTATTCGAGTGCTGTATATTCATTAAAAATAACAATCTGTCAGCACTTACTGACAGTGTGCACAACAAGCCAAGCTCTCTTTATTGTTCTCCGAAGATGTGTCTCAGTTCCCGTGCCAGGAGCTGGGTAATTGGCTGTAGCAAAGCCTTGCATGTGTTGTTTTAAGATATTGGACTGACACGCACAGGGCACGCTGGCAGAAATAAGGCAAGCACACTCCCCTCCTCTCCTCCTCCTGACTTCCCCAAGCAGAGAGACGTTAGATGTGTTTTGGTTTTTATTTTTTGACAGCTTCCCTTCACCTCTCATAAGAGGAGATCCAAGCGCGCTGCATCACATCTCATCTTTGTTTGATTCAGGCCTAGTTTTACTGCACCGCAATTGTGCTAAGAAGATGGTATCAGCAAGTGCTATTTGTGGTTACAATGGTGAACGGTCTTGCCGCCTAATGCTGGTGGTATTTGTTGCACTAGGTGTGATTAAATCTGCTTTCCCTATAAGCTTAGTCTAGGTGAAGTCTGTAGCTCTAGCTTATACAAATGCCAACGTGCATCAGGACTGGCTTGTTATTCCTTGCAGCATAACTAACAAGACGTGGTGTTTTGTGCTGTTGTCTGACTATCATAAGGTCACAGATGGTGTGCATATTGCTTTGTTGAATTTTGTATCTTGTAACTCGGCACGTGTTGTGCCCTTTGTGCTCTATGTACCTAAGTGGTTGTATAATGGCGTGTGGTAACTATAAATGGAGAGTTGGCTAATATTCAAGATGTGAAGAAACACCAAATAGAGGAATGAAGAAATGATTGCTGCTTTTCTTTCCTCCTGCTGTTGCTACCACTACCTGGGAGCCTGAACACACACTTTAGATTCCCCTCACATCCTAATAATTATGTATATCATATAAAGCCACGGTCTAAGCTGCAGATAATGTCGTTTTTCAGTGTTTTGGTGAGATGGGCCATTAATAGCAGCACTTAATCTTAGCGTGTGAACAGGCATAAGTTGTAGTGAGAAAAAATAAGAGTCAGCCATTTGCCATCCCAGGAAAAAGGAAAATGAAATGGTGTAGGATCAGTTGGGTGGTCCCTGAGGAGACGGAGAGAGGGGTTGGTGTGGTAGTGGAGGGTTTCGTTGGAGGAGGAGTGCTTTACCGCTGTGTGTGTGTGTGTGTGTGTGTCAGTACTGATTAGGTAAGAGATTGCCTCATGTAATGACAAGGCATGGCGCTTGTGGTGCAGAAACACAAACAATGCATACCAGTGTTTTACTGTGCACACCCCCTGCAGCTGCCTGCTGAAAGATGTTTATATAGACATGCATGCTCGCTCTACAGTATTTCAGCATCTTTAGCTCTCTCCCCCCACTCTCCAGTAACAAACACACACTTTCACTCTATCTAGAAGCCAGTAGCCTTTTTTTTTTCTTTCTCCTGTTGCACAGATAAAAGTTGGAGGTGATAAAGGGAGAGGAGCACAATGGAGTGTGTTGTTTTCTATTAGCGCTCATTGTTGCCACTTGCCAGCACAACTATCTGTCTGAATGAGCTGTGCAACCTGACAAGCCGCCTACTGTTAGTTTAACCTTAAGTCTTAAAAGGGAACCTGCCATATTTTCTTCTGACATGGGAACAGGACATTTCCTGCTCATGTTTGTGACTTGACACACACACACACACACGTTCCATGAGTTTTAAATGGGTTGGAATAGGCTTCCTTATGGTATGTCTTGGTTGAAAAAGGCAAGTCCTAAAAACCTAGCGTCTCCCAGTGGTAGTAATTAAGGAAGAGCTATCGGTGCCACCTTGATTAGCAAGTCTAAACAATATGGTTGGTTCAATTGATTATTTTATAGAGAGATTTGTCAATAACAGCTGTCTATTTTATAGACTAACATGGGTTTGCCATTAATTACAGTGACTTTAACTGCTTGTTATGTTGTGTATTTCAGTATGATAATGGGTCTGCTGCACATTGATTTTCACCAGTATGGATGAAACAAATCATACATGGAGCTTTGCAGAATGTGCTGTTTGTGCTTCGTGGTCTCTGTGACTAATACTGATTCTGCACTGATGTTGTGACTGTACACATGAGGCCCAGTTTGTAGAGCTACACGCTCTGTGACTGATGTTTTAATGGAGACTGCAGGCAGTGGAAAGGTTGCTTAGGGTTTATGCAGTGGGGAGGAAAAGACCCCGTTGACATTGTGATTATTCTGCTCTCGTGTTCGCGAGGTGCTTCCGGTAAACGGTGTCCTTGCCTGTCCTTGCAGGTCGGGCTCGTACCTATTGAGCGTGCTGAGCCTTCAGTTTAGATGCGGGGACGGCGAGTTGGATCGACTGGGTTTAAGGATGGACATCCTGTCTCTGCACCTCAGTTCCAGGAGCCGGCAAAGAGAAAATGAGTTCTGAGGATTGGGTTTAGATTTGCCACTGTAGCACTTCCTCTCTGATACACTCGAGCTACCATCAGGGAAAGGTTGTCGGAGATGGAGAGAGAGAGCGAGCGAGAAAACAGCGAAGCACAGCAGTGCTATCTAATAGATCAATTTGTAATAAATCTGTTGCCTCAAGCTGTTGTTGTTCGTTTCTACTCAGTAAAAGGTGTCTGCATTTCTCAGGCAAGAAAATGCTTGTCAGGCTGGGCATACAGAGCTATCAGTGAATGAGACACGCCTAAAGCAGAGTAAATCGTTCTTTCTCTGCTCAGTTTACATAGGTTGAACGCACGGCTCTCTTATCTGCGCATTTCATTGGTCAAAAAGGGAGGTTAAAAACCAATCAATAGACCCAAGCACTAAAATCAGGAAGCAACGCTCCCCTCACATTAAATTTTCCTATTATCCAATATGAACCATTAATCATGATGAAGGAGCTATTGATTGGGCTTTCAGCTAAGGTTGGTCAATTTATATACAAAGAGTCTTTGAAGAAGTGCTGCTTTGCAGAAAGAAGGTAATTCAAATGATCTCATTATTATGACAGTAGTTTGATCTTTAAGGTAAGCGAGGAGCAGGACTGTAGAAAGTCCACATAGGACATCTCCTGCTCCTCCTCCACTAGCAGCCATATGGACCGTGCTAATTGTGTTTTACGCCAACCATTTTCCCCCGATCCATCGGGGACTTGTGGAAGTGTAGCTATAATGTCACCAGCAGTGGGCTGGCTCATGAAAGAAACATTAGAGAGCGAGAAGAGAAGACAGGCAGGCAATACACTGCAAGTCAACACAATTATTGATTTTATTCAAATGAAATCTGTGGTTGTCTTCTCCCCTCTGGATCTGATGTCGGTTGCCTTCAAAGTATTGTTTCTGGCCGTTTTTAAACATTTTGTGGGATGTTTTTATGTGTAAGGATATAGCAGGAAGATGATCACCTGCTCGGCCACTCCTCCATTAAGGATGTTTCCTAATAAGTGAATATGAGCTTCTTCTTTCATTCTTTTTTTATTTTTTGACATCCGCAGAAATCGCTCTGCCCTTCTGTTTAGGAAATATTGTAGTGCACAATGTTACAGGAGAAGATCAGCGTGTGTTTTCTTTTTTTTAAATATGCGATTGTATAAAGAGCACATCTATGGAAATCAGATCCTGTGAAGGATGGGTGAGGCTTTTGAGAGGTGGTGTTATTGAGAGGGAGGGCGGGGGGCATGTTTCATTGTGTCCTCTCCACTAGTTTTCTTGTAATTATTTAAATGGATGTTTGCTGCAAAGCTATAAATCTGCAAGATCTCCTTCTGTTAATAAAGCGGTGGATTCAGCCGAGCTGTTAGGCAGGGAATAAAAAGCAATCAAGCCTCCAACATCCTGTCCCTCACCCCAAAATGAAGCAGCAGAAATCCTAATTAACTGAGAGGATGAGCTGCTCTTATTACAGTGCTTGGCTAGCTGCTATACACTAATGAAGACACTGTGCTAGTCTCCTCCAACCTCTCTGTTTCCCTCCCCCTGCCTTCCACCCTTCTTTATCTGGCTCTGGCTTGTCTGGGGTATTTTTCCCCCCTTGGCTCCTCTATTCCTCTGCCTCCTCCTCTTCCCTGTCTTGTGCATGTGTGTGTGTGTGTTTGTGTGTGAAGTTGTTGATGTGACCGTAGCCTGGAGGTGCGTGGAAGTCTTGTACAGGATGTCGGTGAGCTCGATGACGGGGCTCCGTGTCGGTGATGAGTGCTTATGTAAAAAGAAAAGACGAGAAGCAGCATTGATCTATTTCCATTGATTTCACAGATCCTCTTTAAGGTGACAGTACGGTTGTCTCGCTGTGTCATCTTCAAGTGCTCCTTTTCAAATCAGGGATGTGGGAAATGATTTCTGTCATAAGCTGCACATATTCGAGCTTTCTTTGTGGAGTTGAGAGTCAGGTTAAATCTTGCATTCCTCATTTGATAGCTGCACGCGTCATTGCTGAAATCGACATATTGATGAGGTGAAATGAACATTTTGATGATGCGTCGCTGCTTTTTGCAAGGTTTGAAAGTCCTGCAGACTGGCTTTAGCTTAGAGTAACGTATGCTTTTGTTTTATCCACGTTTCTATTATGGAGCAGTGTGTAATTATTGATTGTGTGGTTCAAGCTCTCAGCAGGCTGCTTCTCACTATTTACCTGTAAATTTGTCTTTTTTCTTCTTTTTATCTGTGAATGGCTGCAGAGCGCTTTTTTTCCTCCTCCTGCTTCCCCCAACAAACCCTTTTGTTGTACCAAGCAGCCCAAAAGCCTCCAGGGATGCACAGACAAATAGAGGACAGCGACAGGTGAGGCTCTGTCCCTGCTTCCTTCCATCTGTCTGTCTCCCATGCGAGCACTCTACCAGACAAGTTTCCAGACACTCAGAAACAGCAAATCGACTCGCTGTATGATGCACTGTCACTTAGCTGATCTGGGGCATAGCAGCTCACTAGGAGTCCATATCCTCCTCCTCTTCCTCGTGTTGTCGCCTTCCTAAATGCAGCAAACACCATTTGATGTGTTGCCAGGGCCTTGCTTTCTGTATATATCACCGAATCGCAGCTCTTCAAAGTTTTAATGTGGATCTTCATTAATACATTAATTGGGATTATTAACGACAACCAGATTAAGTGCCTGTCACGTCTCTGATCATTTTGTTTTGATGTGTTCAGTCAGCAGCCTTCCTTTTTTTTTTTTTTGGTTTGCTGTGTTTAACTTCAACACGATTCTTGGAAACCTCATAAAGGTGGCGGATGTTTTGTTTGGGCACACCTTTCGTGATTATGATTGAAGGTGAAGAGAGCGCTGTCAGGCTTCCTACCTCCTCTTTTATTCCGAGCACAAAGCGAATAAATATGCTCAGCACAAAGCCAGAGCTTTCTGCAAATGCAAGCAGAGGATGATGGCATTTGGCTTCGTACCATGCTCGAGCACCTACCCTTACATGCATGCATAAGAGCAGACGCATACACTCTCTGTAATAACAGCCAGAAATTCTTATAATGTGGAGAATTTAAATTTTACTCCTCGATATGACAGCTTTGTCACAGGGGATGATTCACCACCACCTCTTGCAGCATGTAGCAATCTCTCCTAGGTGAACCTGCAGTTTTCTCCCAGGTTTCCTCTGTTTTAGCAGCACTCAGTCCTTTCCTCTAATCAACAGCCTTGTAAATGTGTCAACATGAAACAATACCTGTTTTTTCTTATTCCATTTTCTGCAGACTGTCTCAAGAGGCTCTTTTCCCTCCATCTTGCCTGTACAGCTGTAGTTATGAGGAGGATGAGAACAGTGGCTGAAAACTAAAAGGACACTTCTTTTTTTACCCTCCTGCCTTTGTTTAGCTTTTCTCTGTATCACTCAACTTCACTAACGCAGCTCCTCACATTACACAAGGCTTGTCCATCTTGACTTTGCTGTTGCAGAGAGATAAAGACGATGAAAGCGAGAAATGTGTGTGACATTTTCTGGGACTTTGGGATGTGGGTGTGTGACAATATTTTTTTTTTTGGATGGGTTTTCTTTTTTTCCATTCTTTTCTCTTTTTTTTGTATAACCAAATGGAGCTCTCAGAGCAGAGGAATTGTCAGGTGAACCTGTGGTGCTGCTGGCGAAAAACAGAATAAATCCTCTAATGTCTGTGTCTCCGCTCGCTGCCTTGGTTCTCAGCAAATATCTGCAGCACCACCTGATTTGACTTGGTAATGGGACATTGATGAGTCTTGGGGGAAATCGGGAAAGGAGCACAAAACCGTGCAGCAAAAACCCACTACTGCGAGGCGGTAATAAAGGCTGCGTAAGGTTCCTCAATAGCAATTGACACAGGTTTTTAGAAAATGAAAAGGGCAAAGTATAAACGGAAGACTATAGAATATAGCTGTCATCTGTTAGTCTGTGGCTGCCTGCTATTCCTTCAGGGTAAGAAAAAAAAAAAGAGGAAAAGAAACGAGGTGAGACAGGCTTCAGCTCCAAGGCTTCAAATCAATTTGTATTTTTTTTTCAATACAGCAGGTTGTCTCTGCAGAACATTAGATTATTTACATCTAAAACCAACTCACTGCTCAAAGAGTCCTGGATACAGTGTGGTAGACATAAAAGGTAGCCAAGCCAGGAGTAATAGTGGAGATAAAAGCAGGATCGCTTAAGCACTGTTATATTTGAAGCACATTTCAATTGCTGTTGATGTCAGTAGTCTAATAATTCATCTTAGTAGGTTTTATCATAACTGCTCATGAACAGAGACACCCACTCACACTTTCTACTCACTGACACAAATTCCCCTTGCTGGCGAAGCCAGACCCTTCTAATATAAAACAAGCAATTCGGAGATGAAAAACCCGTCATGCCGCCGTCTCACCGAACTCATCTTACAGATGAGTAGTGCTGCTAACAGAACGCAGGGGCTGACTGCGCCCAGCTCCCTCGTAGGGGCATCTTGTCTATGTTATCACTCTAGCTACTGCTGCAATTAATATTAATGCGCTTTAAAGCACGCTCCAGCAGCCCTGCCTCCCTCTCCAAGTTGCTTTGTGTGTGTTTATGTGTGTGTGTGTTGTGACTCAGGAGGAAGAGAGCAATAAAGCTGGCAGGGGGATAAGAATCTAGGCAGGATATGACAGTCCTCATGTCAGCTGTCGTAAAGCTTGAGGGATATGTGGATAAAGACAAGGGATGAAGCTGAATCCCAACCAGCCAAACAGGCAGGTAGTACAGCTTGTATGTAGAGAATTTTCTGTATCCACCACGGCTAGACTGAGGGCTGTGCACAGCCTGTTTACTTAGTCATGTTGTAATAATGCTTGACCTTTTCTTTCAAGTGCACGGTGTGACCTTTAGCACCTTACTCGTCTGCAAATCAACGTCTGTGTGTCTCGCATAAGCACACACCCATGCAGAGAGAAGCGGCAACGTTCTTAGCAGGGAGCTTCATGGTCTATCAACTCTAGGAGTGGATTGTTCCAAATTAGTATGCTTTAGGTGGTTGGAGCAAAGCATTTAATTATGCTAGATGGCACTAAACTGTCTATGTTATGATTAGCCCAACACGTTCAAACCTCACTCTACATTATAAACATTTTTTTTTCCTTGGTAAAAAGGTTGGACAGAGATGTGAATAGTGGTGTGTTGGAGGTTTTATTTTCATGGCTGCCTCAAAAGCAACACTGACATGTCCCCTGTGAAATCGGGGCTCGGTTTCTTTATCTGTTGGTTTTCCACACCAGACTTAAAGCTTTTTCATGTTTTGACCATATGAATGGACAGAGCCTCCCAGTAAGTTTCTAGAGAGCAAAAGTGAAGCTTATGGGGTGGTTCCTCCTGTCACCAGCTTGGCAGTTTGACACTTATCAAACTCCCTGCTGCCTGTAGCTAAGCGCTAACTGAGCTAACTCGACTCTTAATAGAAGCTAACTGGCTAATGGAGGTAGGTGGGCTAAAGCTAAGGTGCGTTGAGCTAGGTTAGCTCAGTTAAGGTTAGCTCAGTTAAGGTTAGCTCAACTAAGGTTAGCTAACTACAGTGTTTGTGCTACATTCTGCCTTCTTGCTGTGGAGATTAAAGACCAGTCAATCAAATTAAATGCCCATAATTATACCAAATGTCAAGATTAACATTGAAACGGACGAGTTATTAAAAATAATGACCTCCTCACAGTTACAGTGAAGGTAAACATGGCCTATTATAGCTTAAATCTTTTTTGTACCAGGCTGTATTCATGTTTATTTCTGCTTTGAAATGGGTCTTTTAACATGGGGTCTGTGGGGATTAGCTCTGTTTATGAGCCCCTGGTGGATGAGGAGTGAACTGCAATGTTTGGGACTTCTATGAAATGGGGGGATAAATTGCACACCCCACATTCGGAACAAAATTTAACCCCACATTTAGTTGTGACTCTTGAATGCTCAACAGTCTTATTCACAAGCTGTGTCAAAGTTAAACAGCTAATTTGGACTATTGTCCATCTTATTTTCTTCCTCTGGGTGGGTCACTTTTGAGCTTATGGAGGATGTAAATGTGCATTGTTAGCTTGAAGACAGTTTGTATAAATTTGTATTGCAAATTTGATAGCAATGTTCCTGTTTGTTGGTTTGGGACAGAAAAAACTGAACGAAGCACTCCTGTATCATATGCACCATACCTCAAATGGACATCTGTGGTTGATGGTGAATATTGTCTTTTCCTTTATCCAAGGTGTTTTCAAAGAAACAGGGTAAAGGGAAACATTACATTATAAAAATGTTCCTAATATTTGCCTGAGGAGGAGCAGTTTGAGCCCAATTATGGTCAAAATGGATGGAATAAGCTGCTTGCACAGCTGGGAGTTTTACCTGTTTGAGCTGCCCAATTAACTCATTCAGCAATGAACCACAAGTCCCATGGCACACATCTGCATTCTTTTAATCAGAAAAAAGAAAAGTCCTCTACTCATCAGTAGGTTACTGTATTTCTAGTGATGTTACGGTTTTCAGCTTGGAAGGAGCTGGTCTGTCGTCGTACATTCCCCCTGATCCTTTGTCACACAATATTGAATCAAGTCAATTCCTTTTCTGTGTGTGTGTGCATATCCCTGCTCTCTGTTTTCACTGAGTGCCTTTTCATGGTTAGGCAAGGCTTTTTAATCTTGAGGAACAGAAGCAGCCTGGGCTGAGCTGGAGCGAGCCAGGCAGCCATCCAGCCAGGCAGGCAGGCAGTCAGTCGGTCGCTGCAGTGGAGTCCTAGCAGCTCCCCGGAGGAGCCCATTATACAGGAGAGATATCAAACCATGAATCATTTACGCCAGTCCTCCCGTCCCCTCCCTACTCTTACCATTGCACGCAGGTCTGATGGCTGGCCAGGCTGCCTGCTTGCTCCTGTCTGCATCTTTAATGAATAATTATTGCATTTCATAAACATGGGTCAGAGTAATTAAAGTATTATGGATTTTTTTCCCTTCATGCTGGCTCCAAGGTGAACAAAATGTTTTGTGCCCTGCACTTTTACACGTGTGTTTTTTTTAGGTCTGTGGTCAGATTTATGGTCGTATTTCTATCCAGCCCTGTCCATTTTAAGATGCAGAATGGAGGATGATGATGCCAGTACTTTTGGTTGATGGGAGTAGTTTTCATTTGGCAGTGTTTGTGTTAGTGTTTCATTATGTTGGTGTTCTGTTTTTTTTGCATAGAAGGTGGATTCATTGAGGTTAATGTTCTGGAAAAGAGTGATTTAGGCCAGTAGTCGTATCTGCTTCTGTCACTGTTGATGCTTTAGGAGGCTGTTTGGTGTTCAATAAAAGAGAGACAAGTGGAGAGAGCTGGCTCCTTTTTTTAAATGAGAGAAAGAAGAAAACCTGACTCGACTGTGATTTGTGCTCTTGGCATCAGGCACCGCGTTACGTGCCGGCTTTTGATAAAAAACCTAATCAGGTTCACCTTGTCATTTGATTATCAAGACATTTTTAAATCCCTGCAAATAAGTGCACTTCTCCCTGTCTCCATCTGTTTCTTTCCTTTCTGCTCTCTCTGCCCTGCTGTAATTCCTCCTGCAACCCCCCCTGTCCCTCCTCCCCGTCCCCCTTTTCCTTGTCTCATTTCCACCTCACTTGTCTCTTTCTCTCTGGACATTTTCCTTGCATCTCCTCCTCCTCCACTTTCTCTGTTTAATCAGGAGCGATGATCAGTTTTCATTTCTAAATCGCAGATTAGGGAATAAATGACTGGCTTCTCGTCTTAAGGGGATTGCGTAAGAATGTTTGTGTGTTATTTAGTAATGCGGGGCGCTGTATGGATTTCCTTTTTACACAATCAAGCTTATAGATCTGTTTACAACATGCGAGTTTCCTCTGTAATTCCTTTGTAGCGACAAATGCGGGCACTCAATTAATTTCCTTGGGTTCAATTTTTTTTCAGGTTGTTGATGTAGGCTCAAACTAATCAGGTTTATTTATTTGTGTTGCTCACTTTCACTATATCTTTAAATTAAAATAATCGCAATTGGTGTGGTTAAGCGCAGCAGAAAAATGTGAAAATCAGATTGATCCAATCATTAAATCTGAGACAATCTGTTCCAGTGAGCCTGTGCTGATTAGTAGCCTTTTCTTCCTGCCCCATGGCTTGTCCCTTTTGTTAGCGAGCCACATGGCTCTCTTCAGGGTTTAGTCTAATCAGGGCTAAATATTCAGCAGTAGCCCACAGCCTAATCAACCAGAGCATAATCATTGTCAACCAATTGCATTCCTCTTGACCTCTCAGATGGAGGTAAACTGCGAAGCCTCTCCACGGCCTTGCCTCAATTACCGCAGTAGTAATAGTGATAAAGAAGACCACTAGCACAAATGGAAATGGCTGATTTGTGTAGACACACGGCTCATAATTGGATCATAAGGATGAGCATTAATGGTGTTACTGGTGCTGTGATGGAGCAACGCTGACCAGGTATTTAGTGATTTTAATCCTGCTGCCTCTTCAACAGTTTGACAGTATCCCTAGGGATCCAGTCTCCTTAAGCTCTCCCATTTTCGTCCTTTTTATCCGCTGCACAAAAGACGGGCTATGCATGTGTGTGTTGGGTGAAATGCTAGTGTTAGTGAGCAGTGACTGGCCCTCTTATACTAGTGACAGCTGTAGGGTCAGGACAAAAAGCTGCCTCTTTCCTCAACACCAGCTTCCTCTTTCTCGTTTTAAACACACGCTCTCTGTTGTTGTTCTTTTAAATACTTTTCTCTTTCATTCTTTTTAATGCACGTCTAAGTTCAATGAAAAATAATCACATTTGAGATGTTAACTGAGGACTGTTTGACATTAGGGAGGGGAATTATTGATTTACAGACATAAAAAGAAGTTTGTCCTTTGCTGGGAGAAACCGTATAGAGCTCTTCTTATTGTCAGACGGCTCTTCGCTTATTTCTGTTTATCCTAATGGAGAACATTAAGAGAGGGATGTAATTAATTGACCCTGGCAGCTCAAAGAGGCAGCAGCAGAGCTGGGGAGCAGGTGCTGAGCAGGCTGCCCACCGCCTCTCACTGTAGTCCTCATCTCAGTGTGCATATCACTGCTGAGTAACCAACATTCCCTGCTGACCGATCGGCTCCGACGGCTCTTGGTAAGTGCAATGATGCTGGATGCCTGAGCCTGCATGGACAGCATAATACCCAGTAATGCCTGAAGGAGCGCTCTTCTCATTCCTATTTTGCTGCTTCCCTCAGCTGCTGCTGCTCAGCCAAGGCTGGCTGGTGCAGAGCTGAGTGCCTCCTTTTCCTGTTCTGCTTTGCCTGGCAGTTTACTAAAAGGAGTACAAGCCTTTTCCTCGTGCTCGGGTGTTTGATTTCTGCAGCAGCAGAGGCTGTCAAGGCAGATAAAAGGAAGTGGGGCCCCCGAAATTACGGTGCACGCTGCATCTGTATTTACTGCATCCTCCCTCCCTGCCTCTGACGAGGAGGGAGGAGGAGAAAATGGAGGACGGGGCTGCTGCATTCACGTCTTTACTTTGACACGTCTCGTCAGGGAAAGAAGTGGACAGACAGTCCACAGTGAAGCCATCAATCACCCCTTTTTTTCACTTTGCCCATGCGGCACAGTGCTATATTTGCACCTAATTACTGAAACTTGAAGGCGCTTTTGGTTCCGTTGACTTATTTCCACAAACATCCCTTTCAGACGACTTTTTAGATTGACTTAAATAATCAGGAGATGGTTGTCTGCTCACTATACTGCATGCTTAAAATGATAATGATATAAGATTCTGTGTGTACGTGCGTTTAGATACTTTCCACTTGAATCAGATTGATGTTAATAATTCAATTTGACTTAAATTTCTGTTTCTACAACACTGTTTCTGTAAGTCCAGTTTTCAAAAATGGTACAATATTTTTGGCTGTATCTCTCGCTGAAGTCTTGATGCATCTAATACAAGCCATGCTGCCAATTTATGAAATAATGCATGTTTTTTTTTTCTCCATGCAAAGTAAGTTTTTTCAAAATGATTTGCCTTCATGCAGAGTATTGTAGCTTCTTTTAAAAACATTACAGTCCTTGCACTACTTCGCCTAATCTGCAGGTGTCTGTCTGTCTTTATGCATCTCTATGTTGTAGCCTGTGGTGACAGCGAGACTAATGTATTCATGGCGCCGCCACAGTGAGAGGCATTACTTTACCTCGGCTTAATTGAGGGGAAACTCCCCTGACACCTGCTTAGCACAGTACCAGGTTAGGAAAGTAGCCAGACTCAACCCTAAGAGCCGAGGCCACTGAACCCTGACTGAGAAATAACACAAGCCGAGACCACCCGGGGACTGCTGAGAGAAGAAATGATTTAATAATGTTGATGAGATATTACACCAGACCTTCCTCCACGTTTTTTTTTTTTGCTCTCATTCTCTCTTGCTTACTTCAGACCTGGCTTGCGAGACGGCTCCGACTGCCTGAAGATGTATTGAAACAAAGCTGCTAAATATTTCAGACCTAAAGGACGTGTATGATGAGTAAGAGAAGCAGCAGCAAAGAGGGGCCCACAAAATCAGCACATACGGGTTTGACATGGATTGTGGGGGGGGGGTTAGGGGGGTTAGGACCGGGGGCGGTGGGGCAGGCCTGTACTTGGCTGACACTGGAATATCGCAGTGGATTTGTGGGTGATTGTGTGCGCTGTAAGTACTCTAAAGCCAAATATATCACTCCAGCCAGACCTCATTGCTTTCAGGGTGTTGATATGCTGCCATCACCTTGCTCCAGAGTGAATGTTGATCTCAAGTACAACAGTTGCACTGTGTTATTTCCTCACGGACCACGCTCTCTTTACATCTGCAGCCATATAGACGACGTCCCATCTGAGACTTGGAATTGACATCTAGCCTGGGCTCCTGCTTTGCTTTAATTGTCCCGGGCCCCAGGGGCTGCTGAGAGCCAGCTGGGTGGGGCAAAAGGATTTTCACCTGAGCGAGGAGTAGCGTGTGACAGAACAGCCGTAGTGTCAGGTGCAGGGAGAGGTGGGGGTAGGGGGGTAGGGGGGGGGGGGGGGGGGGGGCTGACAACAAAACCGTGGGGAGCCAAAAAGTGGGAACTCTTTCATCCAAAGCTCGGAAAAACCCACTTCTC
>JBAMIG010000014.1:13279138-13294772 GCA_037177335.1 Kiunga ballochi
TCTCTAGAAGACTGTTATTTGTTGAGATTGAGTCAAGGTTAGTGAACAATGCTTCATGACACTGAGGCACTAAGGTTTTTTTTCTTTTCCTCTCCTTCCTCACTCATTGGGCCTTGATCCTGTTGTCCCTGTGGCCTTTGTACCTCTCTGTGTGATACTTCATCATCATCATCACCCTTACCCCTCTGTGCTGCTTCTTCGCTGTACTCTTGCTGTATCATAGCTATCTTCCATGCTATTTATGTCCCTCTGTGGGGGGAGCAGCTCAAACCAATGATTCACTCCTGAGTTGCTAACTCAATCCTGTTTGTTCTTTTCTTTGTGTTTTGATTCATTGTAAGTTTTTTTTTAAGCATTACCCGTTGTGCTGTACATGGTATTTTGTTTGCACCTTTTGGCTGCATTGTACCCGTAAGCACCACACTTTTAGTTGGGATTCTTTTCATTCTAATGTGATTATTTTTTTTGCCGTTTTGTGTCTGCTCTGCTGCTGTTTTCAAGAAAAGAAATGCAACAATGGAAGCAGCATTTATCCGAATGCCCACAATGGCAACGGAGAATCCAGTCACAATACGGATGGGGCTGCAGTTCAAAGCTGGCGAGCAGGTTATTTAATGAATTTGGTAATTGGCTTGCTCCTGCTGCTGACGTGAGCAGGAACAGAGATGCAGCCTCCATCCCATCCTTTCTTTTCTTTCTTCCTTCCATCCTTTCTCCTCTCACTCAACCCATCCACCCATTCATTTTCCATTAGCAGAACAGAAGAACCAATGCTGCACCAGTCTTCCTCTTTCTGTATAGTGTTTTAAAACACAGTTACTATGCTTTGTTTCATATTTCCACAGTATTTATTCTTATCAAATTTGAACACCGCTGCATTTCACCTTCTCTGTTCTTTCATTTTGATTGACTCTCTTTCATGCACTCACCTCCTACTACACACTCCTATTCACACATTTTATTTCAGGTGTTTTGTCCTAATGAAAAATCTGCAGATTTCCCCTTTTCACTATTGCTCAGAAGTAAATCTAAACAGAATAGCGATATTATGAACCAGCAAGTAACAGCAAAGAGTCGTGGGCTTGCTTTAATTTATAAATGCTTTTTAATGTGACTTTAGTTCATATTTCTGCTGCACAGTGTTGGTTGTAAATCCCTTTGGTTGACATTTGAACCAGTTGTGATAACTGGTGATGGCATTTGCTTATGGGAATGTTGTCAGTCTGGCACTCTTACTGGTTTGTTTGTTTAGATAAAGATCTAACAGGAATATGTGCTAGTACATCTAATCAACTGCAAGATTGATAAATAGCCTCTTGTTTATCTTATTTACTCTTGTGGTAGAAGAGTTGACTCTGAATGCTGTAAGGGTTTGAATGCTTAAAAAAAAAAAGCCCAGCTAAGTGGCTCCTCTTGACCTCAGCGATGATCTCCACGCTGCCTCCACTGACTCCACACCGACTAAAGTTTGGACCATTCACTCCCACATTAAACAGCTTAATCTCATAAAACAGCCTCAGCACTGTGACCGTGTGCTGTCTCTTTGAATAACACATCCTTTTTCTCACCGCACCTAGTTCTGACAAGCTGACCAGACATTTGCCTTTGAGAATACTTCCCTCTGCTATTATTCATGCTAAGTGAAACGAGGAATGTGAGTAAAGTGAGGTGGAAAGAGGTGCAAAAATCAGCCTGAATGACTTGAAAATCATGTTCCCCTGACCTGTAATGGATGTGTATATTCTAGTTATCACTACCTAGCTGTAAACTAGACGGCTGAATCATTAACTCACATACTGAGAAGCCATGTGTGACCAGAGGAGAGTAATTGATTTCTGAATAAGCAATGGAGGGTGAAGATGGAGGCGGCACTGTGAACTATCCTAACCATACATGTCAAAGTTATATATCTTTGTTTGTTTGTTTTGTTTTTTTTTAACCCCCTTGTTTTAGACATTATGAGCTTTGGTTCCCCTCCCCCATCAGAACAAAGCTGCACCTCTGCTTATTGTCCACAGGGTGGCAGCCTGGGGAGGTGAGACAGGCATGCCCTGTGTGAAATGGAGCAGTCACAGGCTATCTGAGTGCATTAGCTTGGAGACAGTAACCACACAATAATTACACACCCCAACTGCCACTCTGTCTCGTGCTTCCAGGACCGTGGTCCTCGTGTGCTTTGCTAGTGCCTGATCACTTTCAATCAGAGACTCCTCCTACTGGCAGAAGCTTTTCCTAGCTGGACCCACAGCTCAGCATCAGACACTTGCACCGTTTGTTTATATTTGCTTTGTCTTTGTTCACAAAAAGGACTCGGCTAAAATGCAAACTTCCTCTTTTGCACCACTGTGCCCCGTCTCCCCGTGGCCCTTTCAAATACAGTCTCATTCCTCTGAGGCTGTTCTCAGTGCAGCCACAGCAGGCTGAACTGCTCTTTTATTCAGATGAATGAGGCCCTGTTTTTGCCTGGAGAATCAGACAGACACACACAGTCCATGTGAGAGGTTGAGGAATATCTGTGGAAAATCAGTGGCATGGTAAAATGGTATGAGAGATATTACACATGCATGCATATATCTACGCACATGTCAAATGTTCTTATTTTGTTGATAGTTTTTCTATTTTCTGAGTGTTTAACACCTGGCCCACTCGCACCATGGCTTCTTTCTTTATTCCAGAAAGCTGTGCAAACGCTTCTTTCAAACTGCAGGTTTTTTTTTTTGTTGTTCCTGTAAGCATGTATCTTCAGTCTGATGTTGGTATTTGTGGTATTTTGCAAAAAGGAAGTGGAGTTCTTTTTCCCAAGTAACATTTAATGAATTTATCACCCAGACAGCAGACTTACTCCAGATGGCTACCTCCATCTGGAGTAAGGTTTACTTTTACTGTAGTATTTTTTAAAATGTTACTATATACAGTACAATACTTTGACCACATGTCTGCTAAGAACATGCTCTATAGAGTTTAACACATGTGCAGACTACAAGTGTCTTGGTTTTCAGAGTGTTGCGAGGCAGCCAAATGTGACTGGGAATAGCTATGTAAACAAGATAGCTATGTGAGGCTAGAGCGTGCGTTGCTTGCCTACGGTGAAATACCATTCCTTGGCTTCCATCACATTTTTACAACTTGTTAATGAAGGCAAATAAAGGCTTGCTAAGATCCTGCTCGATTACTGTCTATGTAGATTGTCCTCAAAGGACATTTTTATTTTCACTTAGTTTCTTGTCACCTTAAAAAGGTGTTTTGTAAAGAGAGAAGTGCTGCCTCTGTTGCATTTTTCTTTCTGCTTTTTACGTCTAGTAGCATTATTTGTAACTAAAGAGAACTGTCCCTGGAAAACCTGAATCTTGGTTATCCACAAGTGTGAAGTGAACCATATTTTGTTGAGTAATTTCCTTGAGTTACTTGGTTGGGAAATTGGAGAAGATTGTTTTATTGCCTCCCTTCTCCCCCAGCCCCTCCAGCTAGCGTTTCTGTTTTAATTAGTCGTGTAAGACCCTATTTTTTCCTTAGATTCCCCGAACGTGTAAAATTGCTCACTTAAGAGTCCGTGAAGGCTAAAAGGAGCAATGAATGATCTGAAGTCAGCCTTGCCTGCTTGCAGAGAGAGGGGAGGGCTTTTGCACTCAGTATGAGGAACAGCAATTCCTAACTAACAGCAGTCACACAGAGCCTTTGTTCTTTATGGATTTAGTGCATGTGGCAAAGAGAGGCGCTGGTTTAAAGCCACATCTGGAAAAGCACAATGTCACATTTCTAATGCGAGATGAAAAGCTCTGTTAGATAAAAACCTGCATAAGAATGGTAAAAAAAACAAAAAAAACCCCTCAAAGTTCAAACTGGCACATGCCCCCCTGTTTTGGCAGCAGGGACGCTAGCTTGTTACTCTGTAGAGATTTAGTCATGTGTTAAAATGCAGCTTCTGAAGTACACCACAACCATCACCACAATCTAAACCTCTTCTTGGTTTCCTCGTCTGTTTTCTTCTCCTGATCCTTTTTTTTCCCCTCCGACTTGTCAGCTCATCCCTGGTGAATGTATTAAATGAAGTTACTAGATATGAGTGCTTAAGAGGCCAGGGCCTCTGAGGCTTGCCAAGTCTCTCACAGGCTTGGCTCAGTCATCCATGTCACTTTTTTCCTGTTGTTTCAGCTACTGGCTGACTTATTTGTATTGCTGTGCACTTTTTTTTTCCCCTTCTCCCTCTCTGTTTGCTGTCTCTGAGTGACTTTGTTTCTTTTTCTCCTGCTTGGAGAAATCAGGCTAAAGCAAACAGTTTGTGTCAGCCACAGCTTTTGTTAAGTATTCATTTTTAATGAGCCTAAGTGGCTACAGGATCCTATAAAGCATAAATGGAGTAGTCGGGCTGGGGAGGGAGAAGGCGAGGGGCATGTTGGTCTTTGATTCTCTTTATTCAGTAACACTTGTACTAATTATTCATTGATGTGTTTGAGTGAAACCCATTTCAATACGATAGTTAATGCTTGTTAAAGTCGTTTCTTTTCCCAAATCACCCTTGTTAGCTTAGTAAGTGTAATTTTTCATCATGTATTGCCCCTGAATTTAGAAAGAAACCAAGTACTCTGTGTTATTTTTCATTAGCAGCAAAGGCTCCATAGCTGGAGGAAAGAGGAAAAAAAAAAGGTGCTCAGGGAAAAGGTATTGTGATGATTTGAATGCTGAACAGAATTGAATAGACACAGTCAGCTTCCCAGATACATGCTTAGGCCTGTAGAATGTGGAGTGCTTTGCTTGTAACTGCACCGGTTGTCTTCTTTCATTATCGCTTAATGGTGCCCAACTTGACAGAGCCATGTGATAAACAGAGGAGCTGTGAAATCCTGGAGGTGGAGTTCTCGTCTCCCCGATAATGGGATCTCATCTGCCAGGGAGGGGAGCCTGCCCCACCAGCCAATCCAGCTTTGCTTTGCACAGCCCTCACAGTGGATTCATTGCACTCGACTCGCTTCCACTGCTGTCTTGGGCCAACTTAAGCCCGACAGTTTCTTGAAAATGTTGCCGTTTAACCTCCTGCTTCTAAGAACACTTGATAGGAAATGGTGGTGTTGTGCATTAGGAACTGAGATTTCAACCTTCTTATCCATCTTGGAGCCTATGAATGTTTGCGTAACAGAGGAAAGGGTGCAGACTGTGTGTGTACATATCATAAACACTGACCTTGTGAAATGTATACATACTGTGATAAGGGAGGCGCTGTGGAGTTGGGTTACCATGGAGGGGGGAGTACTACTTCTCAGGACAGTTGCCTCAGGTTTTACCAGCACACAGAAGAATCTCTCCTCCCCACACACACACACACACACACACACACACACACCATCGCTATTGAAGCAAAGACGACCAACGTGGTTTGTAGCACAATGAAGGGCCCCCTGCACACCACCCTCAACTCAATTTCTATTGATCCTTCCTGCCTGTCTGATGCCGCCCATGTTTGGCTTTAGTGCAAAAGAGTCCAATGTGCAGACTATTTGCTTCAGTTAATTGGATTCTGACAGCTATCCAATATCATGTTAAAGATGATGAAAATGTGTTGAGCTATTCTTTTAGTCAAATGAAAAAGATCCTGTTCCTTCATAACACGAAGCACTCCCTCTTTGTTTCCCTGCTGTTTTTACATGTGTGGAGAGTTTTTGTTGGCAGCATGGACACAAAGAATAAACAAACTGTTGGGCATTTGCAGCCATGACAAACAACAAAATCAGCACACAGACAGTGGAAAATGAGATTTAAAAAAATAGATGCTTGCTGAGGCTGTTAAAATCTGCCTCCCAAATGCGGGTAATGGACTACTGGCATCATCATCTCTACTTGTTCCTGCCTTTTTAATGGGTGGGGTGACTAATTAATTCATTATCCAAAAAATGCAAATGAGCTTCACAAGCTTAAGTAGCTTCAAATCTCCCCCCTCTGATGTCATTTCCCTTGAGGTGCATAAAGTAATGCTTTCTGGTTTAAATCACCGACATGTAGCCTATGTGAGACAGCCATTTTCTGCTGTTATTTATATATTTAGTCTATAGAACAGTTACAACGCGGCTGTGCGCAGAGAAAGATAAACTATTAAGCCTTTATTTACAAATATTCCAGCTCTCATTGACTCGCTCTTGTGTTTTTAGTCACATTCCCATAAGCGCTATCATTGATCGGTCGGGCCACTTTGGCTACCGTGCATCTCGTTTCCTCGTGCAGTTGTACGCACTTATACGCACGCGCACGCCGCGCTTCCCCGAGGGGCTGCCATCAATCAACAGCCCCATTGGCGTCCCCCCCCACCGCCACCCCCTTTTGTCCCTGACAAATATTATTTGAGTCCAGTCCATGTTTTTCTTTCGTTTAAGTTTTTTTTTGTTTATTTGTTTTTGTGCTCGTTTTTTTTTTTTTTTTTTTTTTTAAAGTGTGGTCAGCCTAATTCTCCTTCACTTGTGTCTGGATAAAGAAAGACTAGGTCAACCATGTGGATGCGTCTGTTGAACAGCTGAAGAAGAGGAGGAGGGGGGTTTACAGAGACGAAGGCAGCGATAGAGAGAGCGTTGAATGAGTGTGTGTGCATAGAAAAGACGGAGAAGCGCGTGTGTGTGTGGCGCGAGCGTGTGTGTGTGTGTGGAAAAGGAAGCAGAGCCTGTTAACGGCGAAGTCGCTGGTTTCCTTCCCCTCGAAACAAGCGCCGTGTTACTTTTCATGTGGACACTGTAATCGGTAGCAAGAGGACGGCCAAAGGGGGAAAGGAGCCGTTTGGAGAGGAGCCTAGCTGACGTTACAGTGCCTTTTGCTCGGTTATTTCCTACGTAAGCGGCTCTATCTGTAAAGTGAAACCGTCTTTTGTTGAAGCAAGTGCTCGTCTGAGCCGTACCGTGCTGGCAGCGGTTTTTATTTTATTTATGTTTTATTTTTTTTTACCGTGGATAAAAAGTGTCCCACGTTCGCTCCTTTTTGTCCCAGGTCTTGGATTTGGTTCAGTTGGCTTGCTTTTTTTTTCTTCTCTCCTCTGCCTTTTGAAGGGTCACCTCGGGCAAGGATCGCTTTTTCAACTTGTTTGCAGCAGTCTGTGGGACTCCAAGAATCAGCAGACTGGCGGGTGAGTAGTTTACTAGAGAGAGGAAAAGATCGCAGGATAGTTGTGGTTTTTTTTAGGGGGGGTTGGAGACACTGGTGAATGTGGATGATAAAGAAGCTACATTTGGGTAACGGTGGGAACTACCAAAGCCGGGTGACACTTGTACTTTTAAGCAGACTGTCCTAATTTAGTTAATACCCGGAGGAGGAAGCGTGAATGACCCGGAGTCAAATGTTGTGAGTGCTCTGGGGAGCTGAAAGTTGGCTGCATTGTAGTAAAACTTGGCTCTCTCTGGACTGTTGTAGACCTCTAAGCAACCTCTGTGACCTGACCATCCTGCTACAGTGTTTCTGCAGCTAATGGTCTTAAAGTGAGAATAATAACGTAAACAAAGTGCTGCTACCCTGCAAACATGAATATGTTTAAGTTTTTCTGTGTTTTCTGGAGGCATGAAACATCCCAGAGGAAAGGAGGATCAAGTTGTGTTTTCACTGGAAAACCACTGAAGAGATCTACATGGGATTTCTATAAAAGGCTGGATGTGTGAGATGGAGCTTTTTCCTCGTGTCATAAATGGATAATACGGCTGTAACAAGGGAAACTTTCTTTTTTTCTCTTGATAAATATGTGTAAAGGGAAATGTGGGTGTGAGATGGCTGTACCAGTTCCAAACTGTTGAAGAACCATCAAATTAACTTCACACCCCCCCCCCCCCTCCCTCCACTTTTGCACCCCAGAGGCTATGAACTCTGGCTTAAGCACATGCAGCTATGTGTGTGTGTGTGTGTGTGTGGGAGAGAGGGTAGCCTGTTGTTGAAAAGAGCAGGGGAGAGGGGGTGGCTGGTGGGATGTGTGTGTGTGTGTGTTTTGGGAGGCCGCAGCTTAGGATAAAAGCACACTACAGTTATTTGTCTGAAAAACAGCTTATGGAGTGTTTTTGCTGTGAAAGAGGAGGAGGACATGTTTACTTTTAACCACTATAAAATGATCATAGCAATCCATCACATAATACACAGAATATGGGGAGTGTGGCCCACATGCGCACAATGAAACGTCCACATCGATGGGGTGAAACGGGGATTGCCTTCCATCTGTGTCATATAGAGACATGCCCTTCCTAAAGTCCTCTTCCTGCTGTTTCATTTTTCACTGACTGATTTAGATGAATTCAGATGCTACATGGCTAATTGTAAGGAGCTGATCACCACCCCCCTCAGACGCAGGAAATAGTTTCCTGTGTCTTTGTTTTTTGTCGTCTTGGTGGCTGAGAAGTGACCTCTGAATGATTCAGAAATGATGAATCCGCTCGCTACATAACACTGCAGACAGCGGAAAGTTGTTGGGGTATATTTGACCTCACTTGTGCATTGTTTAAACATTTTCAGGATTACAAGTCACGTGGATGTGAATATGTCACATTGTATTTGATAATGAAGTCCACTTAGGCTTTTTCCACACGGCTTTCATCTCTGATCAGTTATTCATTTCTGTCTAATCTCCAGTGGGGTTTACTGGTTTTAGTAGTTTTGTCTTTTTAATGAGCATTTCCATGATGGTGTGTAAAGACCTAATAGATAGCAAGACATTCTCCCCCTTTTACTGATTATATTTAGTTAATCACATGGGCTCGGTTTATTTTGTGCCACCCAAATGGCCTTTAAGCAAGACATGTATGAGCATTCAAATGAGGAAGACTTTTTTTTTGTAGCACTTAAAAGATCTGTCCTTTGTTTTCAGACAGGGGGTGTCCTTTTTCTCTCACTGGCAGTTGCTAAACTGTCTTAGGTTTCATCCTGTTTTAGACTGATGGGCTTTATTGCAACCATAAAAACAATCAGCAGTGTCACTGAAATCTTTGCAGAGCTTCATCTCAATAACATGTAATCACAGTCTCAGCCTACAACGTCACATGGGAAAACTTGCATAGCGTGTCCCTCAGAACTCATTTTGAAATAGCATCCTCCTCACTTCCCCAGAGATTAGGATACCCATTTAGTGTTACTACTTGTGGACTGAATGGAAGAGGAAGTGGTCGGCCCTCTTAATGGAGTTGTATACAGGAGCCCGAGTTGTTTTGCAGTGTGGGATTGAATAGCTAGTGGGCAGAGCATTTTGAGGTAAAGCTCCTGTCAGATGAGACTACACTAGCCTAGGTGGTAATTATGTGCACGCTGCGTTCTGCTCTCAGTATCTTTTCTATCATCTCTATTTGCAAAGCTTCATGCCGGTGTTTATGGGAAATTAAATCTGATGTGGAATTTGATCTGGGTCTGAGTCTGCAGTCTGTGTTGTTGAATCATGTAAACCAGGGAAAGCATAGTAGCAGCGTGAGTCACCCTGCTTCACAAACACAAGTCTCTCTGCTGACAAGGTACAGAGTGCTGGTAAACATGCAGCTCACATACAGGCGTGTGTATTAGTGTCACCAAAGAGGAATCAGAGAGGCGATATCGGGATCAAAGAGGCTGTTTCGGACCATACAAAGGGAGAGATGCTTCATAGTGTGAGGCTGTAACGGCTGTCTAGCAGCGCAGAGGTGGCTGGATGTTTGACAGGGCATTGGAAAAACGTTATTTAATCTGCTCGCATGATGGCCCTCACTGGGATTGCACCACGCTGCGTCTCTGCCCCCTCTCTTCCTCCCTGTGTCAGGATGATGGCAATAGCTGGGTGGCAGAAAAACACTTTGAGGTTGTCTGTGGACTGTGTTTTTTACATCATGATGTAATGTATTGGGAATCATAAGAAGCCGTGTGATGCCAGGTTGGCAGGATGCTTGTGTATTTTTCCCCTAATGAGAAAACCCGATGGGGTCTTTCCATTTGGGTGATGGTTTAACTCTATTGTATTTAGTGTCATTCATTTATAATCTAGCTGGTATTACAACCTTTTACATGAATAAAAACAGAGTGTTTGACTAGTAAAAATAAGATTGTTAGATAAAGACAAATTGTTTCCTGTAAATGTTGCAGAATCGGAACGATCTCAACCATAAAGAGGCTTATCTTTTCCTTCCCACTTATGACTAACCACACAATCCGAGAGCTGCTTTGTCAAAAGCTAGGTGGAAAATCTATGAAGTCATTACTTCATGCCATCGTTGATACCACCTCCGTACCCCATGCTGAAACTGATTTGGAGGTGCAGTGATAAATCTCTTCAATTCTTCTCGAGTCTTTCGAGGGGTTTCGTTTCTAAATGGAACAAGCACAATCTGCACCTCATGACCTATTGTCCTTGCAGATAGTCCAGTGACTCATTTGGAATACATTAGCCATAGATTGACTTAGTAACAATGGTATCACTGTTAAGGAGGCAGTACCCTCTGGTGGGTGACTACAGAAATGGAGACCAACGAAGAACCAAAGAGGTGCTTTGACTGTTCATAGAAAATTCCAACTAACGTGTTGTGTGTGCAGAAGTGCTTGTATCTTTAATTAACATAAACCTCAGGAGCAAGTCATGAGTGAGAAATTGGGATAATTGAAAATAAGCCGTATCTCTTCCCTACCTCCATGTCTGTACGGAAAGCAGCTGAGCCCATCAGAGGGCAGTTTTCTCACATGTTAAGTGGGGAGGGGGACATCTGGCCTTGTTAATTCAGTGCATGGTCATAAAGTGGAATGGCGGTCCCCACTGGGCCTCCCTGCTCTGAACACCGTCAGATGGAGCCTGCATGTTCTCTTTACCATTTCATTCTCCCTATTGACTGTCCGTTTGACACCAGCTCTGACACATCAACAGGAATAACCTTGCAATCTTGATATGAGGGTTAAACACTGCCGATGTCTGCGGGAGATAAAACGACAGAACATAAATCATCTTGTCCCTGAAAATTAAATTATTTCATAGCTGTCATGTGCGGTTTCATTTAACAGTCCTGATTTGTATTTATGTAGGAAAGTACAGTGTGGAAATTGTTGTGCTTTATTGCACCTGATTGTTACTGTTCACATCACGTTAGAAGTAAGTGGCCTGTTTGCAGGCCGTGCTCAGGTATCGACCTTTCACCTGTACATCTACAGAAATGCTAATCGGATAACACCAGCGGGGAAGCATTCACGCTGTGCATTCATATCCTATTTTATCAAGTAAACATTTAATGTGTTTAAATGTACCACAGCTTTATTTATGCATAGAATTTGCTGTTAAATCTAAATTATACATTAGTCAATGAATAATTCATCAGTGCCGGTCCTTAATAATTACTTGCAAGGCAGCGAATGGTAATATTTGCTGATAAATTTGCCCATTGATCTGGCTTGTGTTGAAGGAAGCTTGTAGAGGCGATATGTGCTGTTTTGTGTTAATGGTTTCTTTTTTCTTTGTCTTTCCAACGCATGCGAGCTAAAGCAAGCTAATGGTCAGAGTTTCTTTCTAACATAAAAATGACAGGTGGAATCTACTCGGATGGAAACGGTTTCTAAGTAGTAAATGTTTTTTTTTCTTCTTTTGTCTCCAACCTCTGAGGTTGGTGTGTTAGTAACAGCACTATTTATGTCTTTCAGAGTGTGTTGTACATGCTTCCACCTCAATAGATCAAAGCTGCTTTTTTGTTTTTGTAGCTATTGCACAATAGACTCTTCTCAGTCTTGGTACTGTTGATTTAGTAAATTAGCTTGATGAAGGTTGCCTTTTGATACTGTGTCTTTTATTGACACGGGTCTTAACAACCTCACCGAGCAAGATTATCGGCACGTTATCCTTATAATGCTGTGAGTCTAGTACTGCCTAAGCCTCGGAGCACAGGCTGTATCTGCGGATGTATTGCTTGTCCACACAATGAGAAAATATTGACTTGTTGTCACTCACTCGTTTGATTAGTTGTGTGGGTGATTCTGCTTTTCATTTGTCACCCAGGCAACCTAAACAGGGAAAAACGCAGCAACTGCCTCTTTGTATGCTGAAATGAAGCTCTGGAGCCATGCAGGCGATCACATCTGGAAAAACACTCTCCAAGCAGGATTGAATGTCTTTATCGCTCGTCTTGTACCTTCTGGTGCTTGTCAGCCCCGTTAGCATCCACATAAAACGTAACGTTTCACAGGTTTTCTGACTGTAGAGTGAAACAGCAGTGTGGGAGGGCTGCCGCCCAGCAATTCACCTTTGCAGCTCATTTGAGTGCGATTTATCTTTGTGTTTATTTTGCAGGCATGTTGCTTCATTTTGCTTTTGTAAGGAGAGCAGCTTAAAGCAGTCAACTGTTGTGTGTAAGCCCAGTCACAACAAGAGCACCTTGTGTTTAATCCAGCAGGATTCATCAGTACCCTTGTTCTTCGAAAAAATAATGAGATCGACAGCCAGGGCTACCCCAGGCTGCATGTAGGGAGGTGATCGCTCTGAACCGGCAAATCATTCCCGTTTTCTACGCTAAAAAGACAGGCTAATGACTATTCTTGATGTGTGTCAGTGCTTTAAGTTAACCAGCGTTAATTCACAGAAAGATCTAATGGGCTTGATTGTCAAGCTGAGTCGAGGCAGTCAGTGAGAGGTTTGGCCTTAGGGGTTGCGGGTGGGGGTAGTAATTGTTTTTTTTTTCTTTCCCAGCAGCGATTCTTTGTGGAAGAGATGACTGCACAATCCAGATATGTAAACACAAAGACCCTGAAAGGCACTATGCTGATACTTGAATAAGTAAGCTCTGCCCAAATGCTCTTTGGATTGAGCTTGGCCGTAAGGGTTATTTTACAAACCTGTGCCTACCCGACTGTGCACTGCAAACATGTAAATCATATGTGGAAAAAGTTCTTGGGGGAATTATTAACTGTGACAGCACACAGTAAAACAAATGCAGGGCGAGGTAAAGACAACAGCTGCTCAGAGAATTTGAGTCTGCTTACCAGAGCATGACACTTTCAGTGCAACGGAGAATCTCAGCGTTCAAGGTAGACGATGATACCGCTGCCCTGTCAAGTCATGGGCTTTTCAGTGGCATTTACAAAATAGATTTAATGCTTATGACTTGCGTTTCTTTGTGTGCTCATATGTGGTGTCATATTTGAGAATTGAGTTAGTTTCCACAGGACCGCTTGTGATATTTATCAGGCTGTTGTGGGAGAAAAGACTTCCACTTCTCATGTTTCACAAATAACAAAGCCACTCAGCTCTGCACCAGCAAAAGAGACGGGTTGCCATGATAAAGTCTGATAAAGATCAACTTAAGAACCACCAGGAAGCCGTCCAGTTTGCAAACATTCAGTTATTGGGGTTAGCGCTTGAGTCAGCGCTGGGACAAGACCGGACATCTGTCTCGCAGTGATCTATAACGCCCACAATCCTCGCACAGACTGTCGGCTTTGGCACTCGAGCGGTACACCGGTTGCTGTAGTACACCCAGGAACCTGCAACAGTGGCTTATCTCACAAGCATAACAAACAGCAGACTAGCAGAAAGGATTGAAAGCAATAGGACACACTGCAACAGAGGACCTTAAGAGCTCTGTACCATCGTAACTCCACTTCAAAATGCAGCCCTTTGTTCTGAGATTGTTGGAGAGGACATCATAGCGAGGTAGCAGCACATCTTTTCATCCTCAAACACACTCACTCCCACTCAGTCAGTCTGCTGTGGGTGAAGGAGATCCTCTGCCTGATAGGGCTTCAGAGAAAGGTATTCCTCTGGGACTGTTGTTCAGGGATTTCTACGGTTCTGCCATGCGCTGATTAAAGGAACACTTGTAGATAATCCTTTTAAAAATAGCTCTTTGTTGTGGCAGTGCTGGGGTGAGCTGGGGGTGTGAGAGGCAGAAAAGTCCTGGATTTGGTTTTTAAAATGTTATCACCTTGATATCCGCCACTCTTCAAAGATAAATATTTAATGACTCGGTGGCTGAAATAGAGCTGTTGCAGAATGCTGGTGAGAAATTGAGCTTCTATTTAGAGCCCATACTGTTCCATAAAGTCATGCCATTGGTAGACAGCCCAAGGTTATTAGTGTGGTATGAGAGTAGTGTGTGTCTGTGGGTTGCTGAGAAGTTTGCACTCCTTTCTTGCTGCAGTGATATGAAGGAGAGACATGAGCTCGCTCTGTTATTGAGCATTCGCTCATGAATCCTTGATGTATTTTGTGTGTGAGAAGCAAAGCTGTTGTAGCAGAAGCAAAGCACTTAATGCACAGCAGCAGCTCTGTTAAGGTACACCTCATTTGAAGCAGTATACTTAGCTTTTTACTACGTTTGCTTTGTTTCACTTCATCGGGTCTCAGCTCTCAGGGTGCCTGTTCGATGTTACTCGCATTATACTTAACTGATCGCTAAGGTTACCGTCCCCCTGGTTGCAATGAAGTTATCGCAACACAAACACAGATTTTCCTGCATCCATTGTTCCAATTGGCTTAAACTAGATGGATAACCTTGTTAGGTTTTGGGCTTGGGTTATTTTTGTGATGATCAGGACTTGAATATTACTGCTGAGCACATTTAAACACTCATCTAGGCTCTACTTGATTCGACCTGTTTACTCATTACATGATAGCTGTGGCAAAAGCAATTACTTTCAGCTTTCAAGTACCTTGCTTCTGGTCGCATAGCGCCTCTTATTCATTTCACTGGCGCTCCTGAGGGCCCCGAGGCTTCCAATCAGTCCGGTGAGTGCGGTGCACGAACATCTTGCATCTTTGTGTCGGGAGTAGTTGGGCAAACACAGCAGAGTCCTTGAAACACTTCCCATTGCTGCTATTGGATTACCAGCTGCCTTTCCAGGCCCTATTCGCACATATGAGCACTAAGATCAATGGAGCTCTTAGTGCAAAGCTGATTCAGTCACAAATGGCTTCACTAGTGCTGATCAGAGATTTTTATTTTTAGTTTTTATGTTGCATACAAACATAACCAGAGCAAGCCAGTATCCAATAGCTAAGTATTTTCAGCTACTCCAACTCCCACAGACATCAATTAGGAGGCTATTCATATTCATTATTGAATTGTTGGTTGACCTGCTGGGAAGTGGTGTAGAGATAGAAGTGATGAAACGCTGTGTAAAGTGATCTGGCTGGTTTTGCTGAGTGTAGCAGGAATGCTGCTTTTTCTCCAGTGGAGCAACTGGCATCATAAATAAGCTTAAAGTGTGTTGTTAGAGGAATGAGGTGTCTTCAGTTTTGACAGTGAGCAGAGAGAAAGGGTTGAAGGGCATATTGACCCTCTTGTTCCGGAAAGCGAAAAGCAGACTTTTCATTGCCCCTTGTTCCCTGTTAATTATTGTTTGATACTAATAAAGCAGGGTGGGGGTGGCGCATGTTATGAAACATAATTATTCATTGCAGCATTTCCCCCAGACGAGGCTTGTTCCCCCTCCCCTTGTGCTCAGCGAGGGAGCTGCCAGGGCTGTCAATTGGTACAGCAGGCAAAGATGTCCCCTCAGCCTTTAAAGGAGGGGACAGGAGGGAGCAGGTTGAAGGACGCCATTTGCCCAAGTGATATATGAGGACAGACGGCAATATATGTAAAGAGCTGCTGAAAGAGAGATGCAAGGTCGAGGCACATTGCACCTTAGCCATTTACTTCAGAATACAGTCTAACCAATACTACAAATAAACCTGCTGAGCAGCAGTTTTTGTTTA
>JBAMIG010000014.1:13294872-13312064 GCA_037177335.1 Kiunga ballochi
TGTGTGTCAGTAACAGACACGTTTTAGATTGATGTGAGCTTACAGACAGATGAATGCAGTACTGTGGTGAATATGCTCCGTGGCTTTTTATAAGCCTACAGATGCAGTGAGAAGCTATTTTAACGAGAGTGTTGCTCCACAAACCTGCCCTGCTAGATTTTCACTAAGCAAATGGCAGAGGTCCTATTCATGAACACAGCATATGGTGCGCTTGCATTGCATTAGTTCACAATTGCCTCAAAACATTTTTGGTCTTTAGTGCAAACAGTTTCTTTCTGTTGTTGTTTAAAAGTAAATTATTGCATAGAAAGAATTCATAGAAAGAACTTCTTTTTTTTAGTTGTCATTAATTGACTGGAGATGTCAGTCAGACTGCCACGGTCAGAGCCCGACATTAACATACCAAGAATATCTGAGGGTTATTCACAGCAACTCGGACACGCAGATAGCTTTGTTCACTTATGGTTTAAAGAAAACAATCAGACGGCAGGAGGTCTGAGTTGTGGTTGTGTTGAGATGTGTTTTTTATGCTATGTTGTCGTTGCACTGTGAGAGATTCAATGTGTAATCCAATATATTGCAGCTGTTAGGTGTTTGGAAAATGAATAATATGCACCTCGTATTTGCTGGAGGCGTAGCACACTATCAGTTGGGGATCAAGTCTCCATTTCACACATGAACAGAGTTAATCTGCGGATCACCACTGTACAGTGCGTAATACTCAGCCTCTCAAGTTTTTCCAAAAGGCCTTTGTTCTACTGTAGAACCATGTTGTGAGTATTTTTGTGTAATAGTTGCTTTGTTGTAGCTGATGTCTATATTTAGGCGAGGACCTACGGTGCGTTCACATCAGGATAGTATGCTAGACTCAATCCGATTGGGGAATCGGTTCAGTAGGAGGCGTGCAGCGGTACTGAGGGTATGTTCACGCTGTGCTTCTCGCAGCTATGGAGCTGTATTTGGAGGCAGACCAAGTCCGCTTATTTGATCCAAAACAGAATTCATTAGTGCGTTCAGAGCATCTCGCACAAAGCAAACTTTCCAAACCCATGAAGTAGGATTTGAATCAAAAAGGTTGGTGTGAATGTCCGTAGTGGGCATGAAGTTTTCAGCTCATAACCATAGGAGGAGGAAGACTCCAGCTTCTCCTGACTGGAGCAAGAGTGTGTCTGACTTGATCTTCCTGAAAAAATATCCAAATTTGCTAAGATTTTCAGGTAGATGATGTATTTTCTGTTGTGCATACTCTGTCTGCAGATAGAGGTGTGCTCACACACATGCAGATAGAGGTGTGCTCACCTGTGTGTGTGTGTGTGTGTGTCTATCCCTCAGGCATCAGGGCAGAAATCGCAGAGCGACAAAGAGAGGAGCTTTGACATGCTGTCATGTAAAGGCTTATTTATGCTCCCTCACGTATGTAAATGGGGACATCCGTTTCAAACATTGCCATGCCCCTATACACACCTCACACTTTGAATCAGATGAATAATAGTTTGTAGTTTGAATAACATCCTGACTGCCAAATACATCTGCTATAACAATGGCTGGCAGCCAGTGAGTTAATTTGTTTAGGGAAACGCTTGTTTTTGTCTTGCTATGTAATAAACTCTGCAGTTTTGACTCATTCACAGTCTTTAAAATTAATTGTATAGATTTGCAGGCTACCTGTGTGTGCGGCTTGTCTTTTTGGGGTGTGTGCCACTGTTGCAAGAGGCCCGCTCCCAGGCACTGCATGTTTTATGAGCGGTCCTTAGAGGATATGGGAGCTCTGAACCCAGATCATGTTTGTTCCAGCAGTGTTTTCATCACTCTGAGCTGCTTCCCTTGCCCTTTTTTCTTGTGTGCATGAAAGTAAATACATGTAGAATCAGGTAACATTTACAGCACCTTCCTTCCCAAATTTGTGGTTGTAGTTTAAGAAGCATGGCTAGTTTCACAGATTAATCATTCATAATCTTGCACTGCATAAGGTTGTTTTACCTTTGCCTTGGCTCACTGGCCTGTATGACTGAGATGGTGGACGACAAGGGTGAATGCTGCACTGATGTTTGCACTCTTCCAGTCACCTCCCCCGTTCTGGCTTCTCTCAGAAACCCATTTTATATTACCCTGTGAGTAGTTATAGCGATAGTCATTTACTCATATTCACATTTAATATTATAACAAAATGAGGTTAAAAATAAAAGCAGTCATGAAAGTTTGTGAGGTGATGGTTGGTGGTTAGTGAAGCACCATTTCCATATGACATAAAAACCCTTAATTGGTGGAAAACCATCTTGTGGAGGTGGTATTAGCTTGGATCATTGTAAGGCTTTGAGAGGAGGATTTTCTAATCATCTCAACCATCTGTTTAGAGAATAGTTGCTATGATATTGTGTAACATTTTAGAGAATAGAGGCGGGAGACCTAATGACTTGTTTTTGGGAGCTGCTCTTAAAGACGTTCTCGGTGCCCTTTCTGGTCCGTGTTGTCAGTTTGAAACCTCAGAGCTGTCTTGTCTATCACTCTAATCTATTTGTGTTAGTTTTTCCTCAGACTTGTACGTCTCTGTGTGGCATAGTGATTAGTGTTGCTGGAGGATGTAGGGCAACCGTAAGAATACATTTCCTCCCCTCTCACACTCATGTAGACTCCCAGTTGAAGTTGGAACTGATGGATAGGCTTGTTAAGCTGATAGGCAGATTGCAGAGGAAGAGTGGGGATATTTGATTGCAGAATAGCATGGAAATGATACGTGATTGAGCGCTTAGATATTAAAATCTCAAGAGTGCTTTACACTGTTGGCTAAACTCACCCCCCTCCTCCAGTAAATCTCTTTACTGAATCAAGAAAATGTCATGTAGCCACCCCCCCATGGCCACTGTAGCTGTGCTGTGAGTCATAAAGATAAATATTTGGAGACACATACATGATACAGACATTCTCCAGTCCAGATCAGCCTTAAATATGTCCCTGGTGTGTATTTATATCTCTCCTGACCCTAGTTTTACCTCAGAGTAAATTTCCATCTCAGCAACATAATGCACCAGAAAACTGAATGGCCTGTGCTTTACCAAAACTGAAGGACACAAAAATCTTCTGGGAACAGGTTCTTTATTCACACTTGCAGTGGCTCATAGATCTACTCGTTTTAAAGCTACGCTCATGAATGGTGCTGTCTGCCACTGCATACCTCACATTCTCTGGTGTCTCTTATCAATGACACATTGGGAGAGGTTCTTGACTAGCTCGCTTACAATTACATTTCTCAAGAGTGCCTCATTTAGAAGAAAGGGGGAAGATCCCCCTCCCCCCACAGTGGTGCTAAAACACGATGCCCCACGACGAAGCAGTCGGAGCTTAAGAAATAGCAGGCTGCTTTGCTCAAGCCAGACATACGTGGCAAACCCAGTGTGTCGAGTAGCTGGTATTAGGCTGCAAAATGAAGACGTGCTCATAAACCTTGTAGATAATAGGAATCTTGGGTTGCTGAGTGCCCCCCCCTCAGGGCCATTCGGAGACTTCATGGAGAGCCCACAAACAGGGAGAGGAGGATTTAGCCTTTTAGAGACGTAGGAGAGGTGAACACACTGATGATCATAGAGGATCTTCTTTATATCTGTGACTTTTAGCTTTCAGACAAAAATATATTTAGTTTTTATTTAGGATAGGAAAAGGTCATTTACACAAAATGTTTTTATTCTGGTACTGAAGAATCTGTTTATGTACATCAGTGATTGTCTTTGCACCATGTGAGTCTTAAGTAGTTTTACATGTTTACGTTGGAAAGCCCCAAGTTATCTTTTTTTCTGTTATTTTTTCCGCTTATGGTTTTTACCTACTAAACTAACCCTGGATGTTGTCTAAAAAATAGAGCATTTGTGAACACAGCTTTAGAGAGAGAGAGAGAGGAAAAATGTGGTTATCATCAGTGAATTGAAAAACAAGTGGAGTAGACAAGTGTCTGTGCCCTGCCAATGTGAAGTAAAACGGAGAGAGCCTCAGAGAATAACGCAAGCTATGATTGCACAGGTAAGACAAAGCAGGCAGGGTGCAGAGACCACAGAGAATCCCTTATGAAGTGGCCTGCCCCTTGCCTCCAGCTGAGCCTTTCATTGTGCTGTTGTTTCTCAGGAGCTTGGATGGCAGCTTAGATTAGATCGCACTGAGTAATGGATTGGAGCTGACGAAAACCTGCTGCAGTTCCAAATCACCAATGTTAGGATCCCTACACTACCGAGGATCTTGGCTGGTTTATTCGGATCAATTTGAGTCGCCCTCATTGTTAATAACCCTGTGTATATTCATGCTAACATTGTTCTCCTCTAATCTGTATTCATGCGAGTATTCGTTCAATCCTTCTGCAAAGCCAGCTCTAAATCCTTGCCAATCACATTTTGCTACTTCATAATTCTCCAATTGAAAATGCCATGAATGACTTTTCAGCCTCTGTCTAATCTGAGTTGATCGCTGTGTTCGGCATATTGTTGTTATATTCTATTTACATGTTATTATAGGAATTTCTAGTCGTTTAATAGAATCTTCTACGGGAATGTACATCTTGTGCAACATTTGCGAAGATTTTTGTGATAAAACACAAACCCTGCAGCTTTATCACGTTGTGTGGGCACTCGAGCAAAGCATGGTAATTTGAATGTTTTTCCTAAGACAAGTTTGGATTAAAGGTACAGAGATGAGCATGGATTTAGTGAAATGTGGGAGTGATTGGGATGAATAAAACATGTATTTAAAAGGCTGTGTTTAGTAACAGAAACCTGCTGTGTGGCCATTGTGGGGGATGATGTGTTAATCGAGCCACAAACGGTTTGGTTTTTCAGGCCAGAGGTCTCATTTTAAATGGCACGCAAAACAGAAATGTATTTGAATGTGGCCCTGCTGGCTGTTAGACCTTGACTCCATTGCAGTAATGTAAATGGTGGATTATGAGCCGTTAGCTAGGACCCCTTAAACACCCCCCTCCCTCCCTCTGGCCACTTCTCCCTCCTTCGCTTTTCCATTAAGACAGCTGGTATCTTTCAAAGGGTCCTGGCCCAGTGATTGATGTGTAATAGCTCCAAGCCTCACCTGCCCCCTTGCAGCGTTTTTCATCGGCCAGGCAGTCAGAGCTGTGTTCCACTAAGCACTTTGTTTTTTTGGGTGATGGGTGAAGAGCCATCTTTTCTCTGTATCCCACTTTCTGCACTTCATTCTCTCCCCTCTTGCCATCAATACATTGACTTTTCATTGCCACAGAGTTGGTACTTCAGATTCACTCACTGCTTTCTACTCACTCAATTTGTTCATCCTCAATTAGCTGCGAAAAACCACGCTGCTATTATAAGCGATGGCAGCACTGTTTCAACACAATGAAATATGAGCAGGTGCCATTCTGTATGAAAATCTTTTGTTCCTGGATAAGAGTTAATAAAATCTCATCCAAAGCTTCAACAAGGCAGAGATTCAGAAACTGGAATGAGGCTGTTGTAGAAAGTGAATCCGGATGCAAACTAATAGGTGCTGAATTGTAAAGACCATAACAGGGCAATACATCTGCCTACAACATCATAAGAAATCGGGTCAGCCCTCCATTTGCAACAGTTTGGATTGTTGTTGGTTTCACTACAAAAGGCTTATGTTACTAATCAGACATAAGAGGTGCTTAGCATACACAAGCATTCTGGTATACAGTCCACAGTATTAGAGCTGTGCTATCAAATGGTGCCATTGTGAATAGGTTTGTATGTATGTTACACGTCTAAGGTATGCTGCTGGAGATGGACAGAGTATATCCAGCCAGCTAAAACCCTGAGTAATGAACACTGGGGGGGGCGGGGGGAGGTACATTTTCAAAGTGTACATTTCACAAGTCCAAGTCCATTTCCTCAGACCTCTGCCCCCTGAAGCCATGCCTCCAAAGCACAGGAACTTCAAGTGCTTGTTCCTGATGGGTTGACAAGGAGAGCGACAAATGGGTTTGAGTTTGATAGACATATCACCATTCAATATTATATAATGGGCTGGTTAAAATAATTGCTAGTTTATTTGTTTAATTTTCATGTTTTAGCATGTACTGTGATTAATTTGCTGCAGGTAGAGTGTGATGGGGATTTTCATTCACATAGTATAAAATGTTCCTGGAAAACATAATTTATCCTGCTTTTAAGCTGTGGATAATGGTGGTATACAGTGTTAAAGTAGTGTCTAGTATAATCCCATTTTAACTCTGAATTTGTAATTCATAGACCTGTTGCATTAAATCAAATGATTGCATGATAAGAAAAAGTGAACACAATAAGATTGTTGACCACAAAATTTTAGTTTGTTTCTCCCTTTAACTAAGACTGGATGACAATAGGTTTCTTTATGGCGCCGCATTGTAAAAGAGACCAATTCAGAGGCAGTGGTGCCTTTGTCTACAATATTTCACATATTTGTAGTCCAAGTCCATGAGTACTAGCAAGCCCAGAGCAAACCAGGGAAACTTGAGGTTAAAAAGAGGAAAGCATAGTCATTTTGTTCTCATGAGCGGGAAATAAGATGGCTTGCTCTCAACCCATCAGGTTAATTTTACATAGCTAGCATTAGAACTTAGCATTATTATGGCATTTTTAAACATTGAAATGGTTTTAAAAATGACATTATTTGCTTACAATCACAATAATTTCTAAGACAATTAATTGTATAGCAAAATATGTTATTGTGACAGGCCTAGTAATTCCTTTGTCATATAAATGTTCATTCTGCTCCAAGTTAATTCCAGTTGTATTGTGCATACTCATTACCTTGTCCTGTCCTGATGACACACGCGTGCAGTCTCCCATTCCTGTACCTTCTTCTCCTCCTCACCTGCTGATCAATGTGAAGTAGCATCCATGTCAAGCATGCATACTTCCAAATTTAATTTGAATTATTTAATTCAGACAAAATAACTCCAAAATAAAAAAAACAAAACATTGTGTAACCATGGCCAATGACTAGTTTTCATAGCAACATATGAATGACAAAATCTTTTTAGTATTGTCTAGTATAAGGGAGGAAAAAAAAACTTGGCAAGTAGTCTTTTTTTCCTAGCCCTTGTCACAAAGTCAGAAAGGTTATTTCCGACATCGGACACACAGGGGCCACACTGTGTCTTCTCACACCATCTTAAGTATGCATCATGGGTGGGTGTGTGCCCTTGCACAAACACGCCCGTTAGAATACTCCAGAGCCCTTTCATCGTCCGTGTTCACTAATGTGTTCCTGTGTGTCTATGGCGGCAGCCCAGTGGTCGCCGTGGTAACTCATCATTAGGTGATTAATGGGGCTGTGACGAGGCTGCAGTTTAATCAGGCCCGGTGTTTGTGCTGAAGTCGACGACAAGAGCAGCTGCCCTGTCAGTTGGTGTCTGCTCGCAAGATGACAGCACCCGCTGCTGAGGAGTGCCATTGTCAAACACGCATCATTGTATGCGTTTGGGTTTTAGCTGGAGCCAAAAGCATTTCCCCAGCCTTCCTTTTCTCTTTTCATCTCACCTTGTTGCGGCTCTTTCCGTAAATGCTTGTTCACCTTTCGATGTGCTGTTAAGTTTTCACTCAGCTGTGGTTTTGCTTTACTTGACTCGATCTCTTTCCCTGCCTCATTTTTACTCTCCCTTTCCGCTCTGCCATCACGACCGTGGTAATGCGGGTACTGATTGCCTGGTCTGTTCTCTCTTGGGGCTATAATAACTATTTCTAGTTAATTTGTTGCCTTGGGGATGGAGGAGCAGAACACTGGCAGTAAATGAGTAGCCTCCTTTTGTAGGAACTGTGTGTAGGGCTAGTGTTGCGCAGACTGTGTGCTGCTGCAGCTATGCCCACTTCACTGTTTGTGGAGGATTTCTTCATAGCATGAGAAAGTGGTAGCTGGGTGAAGATAGCAGTAAGTGGCAGCAGACTAGGCATGGCAAATTACTGACTGTGCCTCTGTCCTCTCCCCTCCCTCCTTTACTCAGTGGATTGCTAGATTCTTCCCTCCAGAGCTGTCACTTCACATTATCACATCTGTGACTGTCAGCCAGGGCAGAGGGTTGTGGTGGGTGCAGTCCAGTAAGACAGACTACACACACACTGATGAGGATGAGCAGAATTGAGCCTGGTGTCATAAAAAATGGTCTGCCAAGAAGCTTGCCTGTTAACTCTGTTATTGAGCTTTATGCTACATACTTCCCATGGCTTTACAAACCAGACTAGTTTTGTTCAGGGAAGAAAAAGCTGTGACATATTTTCTCTGGGGAATCCTATAGACTGCCAAGCTTTTTCTTTTTTTTAATACATTGCTGCCTTATTCAGTTATAACCTCCCTTTTGCTAATTCTATTACTTGAAGCCCTTGCTTTTCTTATTCTCTCTTTTACCCTTTAAGAATCATTCTCCCTCTCTGAAAGAATAGAAACATTTGAAAGCAGGAAGCTAGAAAGTTTGTTCTTTGATAAAGCTGCTTAGTTCTCTCCAGAGCATACATGCTAGTGGAGGGGATTGCCAACAATTACTGTGATGTGGAGAATAGTCTGCACAGCTGCCTCATCTCCAGGAGCTAATCTTGCATTCTCACCCTGAGGAGATCTGTAAAAACAGAAAATAAACCTTTTACTTCAGGAAATGTAGCCTATTGTTTACTAAATTATGCTAACTATTTCTGTTTTTCTTTTTTTTATCCACAGCTTTTCTGAAATACTGGGGTTGTTGGTGTGGCCAAATTTTCCCTGGATTTGACTGGTAAATTCAGAAGACTGAAGCCCAGGCTCACAGTCTACCTTTCACGGAGGCCCAGCCGTGAGAGGACTGAGGAAGGCACGTGGCAGATCATGACGGCCGACAAAGAGAAGGAAAGGGAGAAAGAGCGGGACAGAGACAGAGACAGGGACCGGGACAAAAGAGAGGCCGGTAAGTCCCGCCGGCAGGACGGAGATCGGGGTGACCGTGAAAGTGAGAGCTCCAGGCCCCGACGCAGTTGTACGCTGGAGGGCGGGGCCAAGAACTATGCAGAGAGCGACCACAGCGAGGATGAAGACAATGACAATGGCAGCACTGGTGGAGGCAGCGGGACGGCCGAGGAGGCCGGGAAGAAGGGCAAAAAGAAGTTGCCCAAGAAGAAGTCGCGCTACGAGCGCACAGAAAATGGAGAAATAACGTCCTTTATCACAGAAGATGATGTTGTTTACAGACCTGGAGGTGAGTCTTTGTTACGACTTGCTTACATGTGTTAACAGGTGTTGTGCAGCCGTTAGTTTGGTGACTACAATAAACCCACATTAGTCCTATTTTGTGGGTTTTCCTTGATCACTAATTATAAACAGAACTTTTTAACATGGCAAGCGTTCACTTACAGCCCTTTTCCACCAACACCTACTAAGCCCAACCCAACACACTCCTCATGATTCACAAGAGTTTCCATTGGGAATTTCCAGAGCTGAGTTGACACATTTTTAGCACAGACTCCATTTGGCTTCCAACGGTGCAAAGTCGGACTGAAAATGTGACATGTAAAATTTGCAGCCCCTGTTTGGCATAAAGAGAGTGACTCCCAATAACAAGTTTGGGTAGTATCAGCAGCAGCTCAATGCCTTATCGACCAACGACCTTCTCCCACTCTTTTCATAGAATCTCCTTCTGATTACAAGTCATAGAGCGAGCAAACAAATTACTTGACAATACTTACACGCCACCTTGCTGTGGCGACACGCACACACACGCACACACACACACACACACTGAGGAGGGCGCTTCAACTGTAACAGAAGCGATCGAAACCAGGTAGTGTGGCTGAAATAGGGTAAGGCTTAGCAGCTGCTAGTGGAAAAGCTCCATTAAACATCACACTTTGATCTTAGTGGGCTTGCTTTAGGAATCCAGAAACAAAAACTTAATTGATCAATAATTGATTCTTCTTAAAAAGCAGCTATCTCTGCAGAGGAATTGCAGACTCAAAAAGTATCATCTCACTAACGGCAGAAACACTCCCTCAGGCTAGAGGCTGATGCATCATGCAATCAATTCCATGATGCACTCTGAGCTTTGTCTTGAGCTAAGTCAATAAAGCAAAGTGGTGCTTCACTAGATGATGTGATCGTGACGACAGCCATGATAATGATTTCATCCTAACACGTCTGACTCACTGAAAGTATGCTATCTCCTCTGGGGCCAAAAAGTACTCCAGTGTCATGGAGATGAGTTTTTTTTAAGATGTCTTGATTTAGTTAGAAAATTGAGGATTGAGATTTAACCTTCTCCACAGATGTAAACATGGCTTCTCATTCATATGCTTTTCATAAAGCGTCAAAACTTACTGACTGAAGGAAAGTCAGCCTTGCTTTTCTTTTCTCCCTCAGAGCTCAGTGCTATCAGCACTAAATAATTTCCGCTGTCTATTCATTTATCCAGGAACCAGCAAAAGGTCAAGTAGTGGAAGGGGGGAGCTCATGTTGCTTGAGTGTTTAATTGGAAGACTTAAAAAATAACAGGCAGTGTGCTAAATGATCTTTAATCGTCTAAATTTACACACATTCACATAAATACACAGTGGACTTTGACTCCAGACACAGCCCTGCACTCTGACACGACAGAGAGGGATAACGTTTGACTTTCTACAAGCTTTAGTAGACTGCTATTTTTAATGAGCAGTCTTTTTTATTGAGAAAGGATTTAGTAGTATTATCAATGTTTTATATTACAGCAATTGTTTTTTAAACCTAACCATGACCCCAAAGATAACATGCATTGGTGAGTAGGTAATTGTGTGATTTTAAGTAGGTCATCCTGTGACCATCCTCTCAATAAAAGGCTTAAAACCATCAAGATTTTCCAAAATAATGGGAATAAAATGGTGTTTGGTGAATTATGATGACAGTTGTGACAAAGTATGCCAAATTTCAGTGTATATCACAAAGATAATGCCAGATCTGGTGTTTTTTAATACCATCAGTAATGTTTTCCCAGTGATTAAAAAACAATTAAAACCATATTTAAAAAATAGAAACGTCATAAATAAGTGAAAAAAGTACTTTTTGTTGGGCTCACCACAAAGGTCCAAGATCAGCTTCACTTGCTTGAGATATTCAGATTTTTATTCATCTAATAATTTGTTGAAAATGTATTTATTTCACCGAATAATTTCTCTTCATTAACGGGTTAATTTGGACAGCTCTAACAAAAATCCCAAATTTATCTGGTGAGGAAGCTTGAGACTGTGGTTTAAACAAACAAAGCAAAAGGAGTCCATTGTGTCTGTCTGTTTCTGCGGGTTGGTTCTCCTGTCAGTTTCACCACCACATGATGTCAGTGAACTAGTGGGTGAAGCTTATGTCAAGGCTCACTGCAGTCTCCACAGCACACACTGGAAGTTAGCTTGTCGGCCCAGGTGTCAGCTTTACCTCACTCTCAGTTGGAATTGGATCTGATGAATACAATGCCTACTGTAGAGTTTTTAACACATTTAAATACAATTCAAACCATTTCTCAATTTATATAAAAAGATATATTTTGGGGTATATGTTGATTTATTTTTTAATGAAGTGAAAGGCACTGTAAAAACCATGGTAAGGGGGTTCTGTTTTATTTGTTTTTAGTTTCATTTTCCATAAAATCTCTTAAAGAAACTGGAGTAAATGAATTGCATCAGTGAAACGTTCAAAACCAATCCAGCTATCTCAGTTTGATTAGTTTTACTCATTAACTTTGTTTCCACATCGGAGCAAACAGTCACTCTTCTCGATGTGCAATATTTATGTTTCCTGTCTTCTCCCACAATTAGGTTGACAGGTTTAGAGGGGCTTGAATGTCACATCCCACTCCTACCATGAGGGCTGGAGCTGTTAGATTGGTTTAGATTAGGAATGAGCCCCAACCCGGCAGTGACAGCCTCAGCAACCGTACACTCATTTGTAATTTACCTCCTGGTGTCAACATGGAAGATCCTCCACCTTACCAACTGCCTTCCTGCTGTCTCCTTTCCTTATTGTTCAAGTGATGAACTGTGTGTGTGTGTGTGCGTGTGTGTGTGTGCGTGCTTGTTTTCCTCCTCCTGCTTGGTCATTGGTAGCAGGCTTCTTGCAATCAGATTCGATGTGTGCAGCTTAGACAGGCACAAATCCTGCAATGGATTATGCGTTACTAAATGTTAAATCCCTTTATAGCCGTCTAGTGACACACAATATGTAAAACTGACCACCCTCAGAGAAGGATTTACATCACCCCAGACATGAAGAGAGAGAGGCTGTAATTTAGAGCAAACTGGAATAAATTCTGAACCTTAATTTGTTTTGATTACTTTTGTCAGAGGGAGATTTAGCAACATACTGATCTGTGTCATCACATAACAAATAACAGGTAAGCTAGTATTGAAAACCTCCCAGTCTCCATCTAGCCTCCAATCTCTCTGCTTAGCTTTTCTATCCCTTGAAGATGGGTTCAGGCGGCTTAGTGCACATCGATTGGATGGGAAGGGTGGGAAGTGAAGTGCAAGTGGCCAGAAGGTGGGCCTGCAGCTAACTCGAGCTTTGCTGCTGTTTTAAGAAGCATGGAACAGTATTTCTGGTGGTGGTGTCCAGCCACAGTAGTGAACAGCCCAGTGCAGGCCAAGCAGACATGCTTGATTGATCTGTACCCTGTGGCTCAGCTTTCACCACTTCTCCAGGCCTGGCTAGACACCTCCGAGCCTGTTCTTTACACTCATGCAACCTCCCACCTGAGATTATAGATCCTCTCTTTAGAGATTATACACACTGCAAGGGGGATCAATAAGAGACACCCTTGAAGCAGGGAGATGCTCAAAAAGAAGTCAGTGCACATATATTTATTCAAAGTAGTACCCAGTATTATGCATACTAATGGCTAGACTGTAACACAAATGTGTGTACATACTAGTAGATATACAAAAATGGTACTAAGCATATGATATGGGGTCCCCTTAGTTGGTCAGGTTCTCATAAAATTGGTCACCTGAAAATGAAAGATCTGGTTTTTCAATGACTTTTTTTTATTCTCCAATAGCACAGTCACATTATTGGCCATTAAAAAGTCTGCACTTTAAACCTACTGAGAATCTCCCTGGTGTGTTATAGAAGGCAAAATGCAAAAATGTGACTCTTCAATCAAAGCTAAAAGGTTAAATATGGATGCAACTATTAGTGAATATCAGTGTAAACCTTGCATAGTCTTATTGAGGCCTATTTCGAAATCTAAATGCATTTAAACATATTAGTGTGACTGTTGTTTCTAGATGGCGTTTTTGTTTCTTGTATCGGACAAGGACACTCCGTTTAGTGCACACATAATACTATTCCCTGTGCTCATCCACCACTACAGCTAGACTGTGCTTGTTGCTGGTGGCTGGCTGCCATAGCATGTCTCCTTCCTTCCTAACTGGCTGGCTGGCAAGTTTAAAATGGAGACCCCCCACCACCACCCTCTCATCACCAAACACTTGCATGCATACAAAAGTTTTCCGGCTTGCTACTTGGGTGTATGTCTTCCAGAAAGGCTGCCTCGTCATGTCAAGACCAAACATGTGGTGAATTCCATGTAGAAAGTGATATTTTTGTATTGCGAGTGCTGAATTTAGAAAAAAAACACCATCTCAACAGATATACTTTGAGTGCTGAGGAAGTTGTTGATGTGGACATCTGGTGCTGCAGCCACCACAGACTCTTAGGGGAGTAGAGGGGGGTGTCCACAGCAGGAGTCTGTCTGCCACAAACGCACTTGATAACTAGTCATTTTTTTTATTTAAACTTAGGACCAACTGTTGGCCAGCATGCAATGGTTTTATGTTTACCAAAGCTGGGGACACACAAAATGACTTTATGCCAGATTTTGCCCACAATTTTCCATTGTGCATAGTCTGCAGTAGTTTCAGGCTGTCTGCATGACAAGTTGGCACAGAAATCTGTGTGTGATGGAGTTCAGACTCAAATCAGAAACACAGGAAATGGCATATTGTACTATAATTTTTAACTGTTTGGCTATTTATTATTATACTATGGGTTTTTAAATTAACATTGCATAAAATGATAAATCAGCTGATGAACTGTTTCCTAAGAGTATTTCATTCACTCACCTCCAACATCTTTTGCAATTTAAAAATCCACATTTCAGGTTTTTTTTTCTTTTCTTTTGTATCTCTCACTGCAAATAACCGCATAAGCGAGCAGTCTGCTGGTAATAGTTGTTTGTTGACACACAGAGTTTGATGTGGTAAGTTGGCATCATTTGAGGTTATCAAAACAACTAGCCAGTCACCACAGGTTTCATTTCAACAATTACAGAGACAAACTTCATAGTTATATTTTAACTAATAATGAGCTCATTCACGACTATGTTTTAGGGACATGCTATCATAACTTAAATAAAACCTACTCCAGTGGCAGTGAAGAAAAATTGAGTGTAAAATTTTGTTATGCACAAAGGGCATCTGCATACATTCTGCATACAGCATCGCTGTTTTATTTATAAAAACTCATTAAGGCTCAAAAGCGGGACAGTTTAGTCTGTCTCCCGCATCGGTTGCTCACATAATTTGGTTAATTTTCAAGAGTCTTGGTGCAAAAAATGTTGCAATACCACTAGAAATCTTGGGGGCAGTGGTGAATTGTTAAACTAAAGCAAGAAAATGCTAAAATGCAACAGAAGAAAATGATAAGTTTATTTTCTTTTCTTTTTTTTTTATTTAGTGCACCAATGAAAAGCTTGTAAAAAAAGCCAAGACAACTGCTACGGCACATTAGCATAGCATGTCCCCAGTCCTACAAAGCCTAGTTGTCAATCACTTTGCAATTTACAGTCAAGCCTACGTAAAGGGAGTCATTTCCTGTAGAAACATGGCAGTGTGAATCTGTAGCCTGTCATTAACTGAATAGATCTATTTTTAAAATACCCTCTCTGCGCTGCTGTCTTTCCCCCACACTAGAGACTTGGGGAAAAGGGCTTTTTAGTGAAATCCAACCACCTGCCGACTGCTAAACGAGAAAGCGTGGGCTAGCCGAGAGGGAATGGAGAGGGTTAGAGGGGTGTGGGGGTTTGGGGTTGTCAAAGAGCCTCTGTTCTCCCCCAGGAGCCCAGTCAGCTGTAGGTCTGCCCTTATTGTAGAGAGCTGCTGGTATCACTGCCAGGTATTTCCCACTGCTTTTGCAGAGAGGAGAAGAGCGACTTGTTGTGTTAGTGGAGGAAAGGAAACTGTGGAAGAATCGTGCCCTTGCACCTCCAGGCCTTGACTGCTTCTAATCCCACCCTACTGGGACACAACCAGCAGGAAGTAGTACAAGGCAGCCTTGGCCATGAACTGGTTTTGATTGAGCTGCTGGAGTCTGTGATGAATTAGTAGATGTACTGCAGGTCTCCTTTGTTGGAAGTTCTTTGTCTTTATTCACCCTTTAGTCTCACACCCCTGTACTCCTATCCTTGCATTCCTTGTGCTACTTAATTTTAGGATCAGTAGACTAAAAGGAGGGATAGCTTTTCTGAAGCCACACACTCCCTTATTGTACGCCTGTGTTTGTGTGTGTGGTGTCAGTTTTAGCTCAGCACCAGTTTTAACAATGCAGGTGCATCCTGCTTCATGCCCAACGCTATCCACCTAAATAAACATTCTTCTTTTATTTAATAACCCTGTCTTGCATCCCCCCCCCTCCTTTCCCACAGCACTGTTTACTAAACACTGGCAGATATGACCACGTTCACAATGTGCCTTGCTCATTGTTTTTGCCTCGTAAAATAAAGCCACACTGACATTATTGTAAGAACCCTCCTCCCTCTCCTCTGCAGGAATACTGCAGCAAATTAAACAGTGTCTTATTTGTTTGATACAGACAAATACAGGCTCTTTTACTGAGGGTAGGTGTGTTTTAGATTAGTCATGCCCGGCAGCCCTAAGAGAATGGCAGACTGAACAAAGAACGTAATCAGAAAAATTGAGTATTTGTGTGCGTGTGTCATGAGGTTATAACAATCCATTTGTAGTTGCTTTAACTCTGTTGTGATTGTGTAATTGGAAGCACGCTGTCCACTACGGTCCACGGTTTTAGTAATGTGTTCGGGTCCAGAGAACTGTACTCTGCAGTTTTACAATTAGCATCCTTTGTCAGCAGCTCAAGTCCATGCTTATGCAGCTGCTGGAGAAATGACAGCATCCATCTACTAACACTGTGGTCTGCAATACAGTGAACTACATGCATGCAGGCAGCACACTCCAATACTTAAATATTCTGCCCATCCCCCATGTAGAACCCCACCACCTCTCTTGTCCCTCCCCTTTCCACCTCTCCACTTGAACAAGGAGACCCACTTGGAAATGCACAAAATGGCAGGAATGTTTAACAAGCCATACAGACCCTTGAAGAACCGGGTTGGCCATTTCAAACACCCCTCGCACACACTCTTTATCCCACAGAACCTCCCTGAACCCTGTTGCCTCTTTTTTCATTCATTTTACATATTTTGAAACGCTAACTTGGATTTAACTTTCTTCTTATAGTCGCTTTTAGAAAAATGCCCTGGAGGTAGTAGACTTTTACTGCCCAAAATGAATTCAAAATGTGCTCGGGCATTCGAAGAATAGACTTGCATGCTGTCTGAATGATTGAACCAGAACCCCCCCTCTTACCATCCCCACCTATCTTTTTCATTCTCTCTGTCTGTTCTTTATGCCTGTTGATGTGCTCGTGGGAGCAGACGAAGAGATCTGGCCTCTCTAAATGAATTTGCTGCCAAGGTGAAGGGATACTAAACCCTAATTCCCCCGATTTGACTCCTCCAAAACATGTCATCTCATTCAGATTAGGCTCTTTTGTTCTCTGCCCTCCCCCCACAACCCTCTGTCCTGCTCCCTTCTCCTCCCCTTCCCGCTTCATCCTGTCTCTCAACACACACACAGACCCTGCGTTGCTCACAGATCACACAATAGCTCTGATGGATATTTTCATTCATGTTATCTTGTAAATGACTTCCAGGGATGGTGTAGGGGTGGAGGAGGGACTAAAGGAAAGAGAGGGGGGAAAGAGGGAAGAGGGCAGTAGTGAGAGAGATATAATGCGTCACTCAGACTGTGGGCGATAAGTCCTCCCACCCTCCCTTTTAGAACAGCTCATTCAGCTCACAGCAGATAACAAGCCCACCCTGGGGTTACACACACACACACACACACACACACACACACACACACGCACACATGCACAAAAGCTCTCAAAAAACAAAGCCAATG
>JBAMIG010000014.1:13318920-13330343 GCA_037177335.1 Kiunga ballochi
TGTCTGTACATGCAGTAATTGTATGTGCAAGATGAACTGGAGATAATTTATATGTTGGATTTTAATTTGTAGGATGTGTGAAAACAGAGAAACTTTTTAAACGTAGCTTTGTTAAAAAAAAGACAACTAAAAATTATTTTCCCATGCAGCTTTTTACCCAAGCTTGTTTTGTGATGCCCAGTTTAATAAATAAATAAATTATCTTTTTTTTTTTTTAGTCCAAAAACATTTTGACCACCTAATATGTTTGTGGATGGGTTTCTCTCAGATAAGGCCTAATTTATGAGGTTATCATTAGGAACAAGGTTTTAATTAAATAAATCCAACTATGATCCGCATAATTCATTATAATCCTAAATTTTTGATTAAATTGTATTAAAATGATATGGTGATACTTAACATCTGTGCTTCTTGGAGTGCAGTGAGGATATAATAACCATCCAGATGTTATCATACATGTATTCCATCGTAAATTGGGTTGGATTAATATAACTGGACAATGGTTTTGTAAACAACTATACTGCATGCATGCATATATACTTGATGTTAATTATGTCTCTCACAACTGACAGTTTGAGCTTGAGCTTATCACTCTGCTTTGGAAAATGCTGCCTATTCAAAGCCCATAATTAAAATTGTTTGATAAAAATGCAAATATATGTGCATAAATACGCATGCTTAACATGATCAGCTAATAGGTTTTCTGTGGACCCTGACTTGCCGTCCTAATGGAATCCAAAGTGCTGAGAATTAGCTTAACAATGAGATCCTCATGCTAATTAGCTTGTGGCAATAAGATATTCAGATCAATGCAGAAACATCACTTAATGCACATGTGGGATGGGCGATGAGCATGCCGGGCACTCCTCTGATCCATCCACACATATTCCCCTTTATTTGGTGTCAGTGATTTGTGCATGCAGCTGCAGGTCAGTGAAAAAAACTGCAGTGGATTGTAATGCTCAACCTGCATATAACTCACCAAAGAGTCTCTCGCTGGGCCTGAGCTGTTGAGATGATAGTAGGAGGTTGACTAGACAGCCATCACTTGTCTGTTGTCCCTCCCCTGAAGCCAGAGTTTCCTCTTTTTATCTTCCCTTTTTTCCACACGCTGCCCCACCCCCGCCGAACATTTGAAATGCAATTATGGATCAGTGAGCACCGCCATCAGTCGCACTTCTTGTTAATATTTATTGAGTAGAGCAGCAGCCGCTGCCATCTCCTGAGAGAGGGGCACTGTGGTCATTAGGGGCAATTTTGTGTGTGTGAATTTGTGTGTCTGCGCTCGGCTCTTCTCCTCGTACCACAGTCTACTCAGCAGCTATAAACGAGCTGGTACATTTCACAGGCATGTGGAGGTGCAGGCTTTCACATTTATATGTGGGGCTGTCTTAAATATTGGCTGGTCTTTGTGCTCTCTGTGAGGAAGCAGCTTTGACAAGGGCATCTATGCGTCTATAGACATAGCTGGACAGGCGAGCGAGTCTGCTTCAGGCTGTTTGATTGAAGCAATCGGCCTGTCATGTTGCCCATTGAGAGCCCGCTTTAAAGAATAAAATCACAGCAGAACAGATCCTAAACTCTGAATGGCCTTTTGTTGTCACTTACTTACAAAGCAACAACAGAACAGAAGTTATAAATATTATTCAGGTTAACTCATTGGCTTTATGTAAACATGGTAGCTGCTAATACTGTGTGTTGCATTGGATTTTAATGAGCTACTTTAAGGAAACCACAGCAGGATAATTCCTCATGTATAACACATATGAGTATATATTTCTCTTAACAAAAAAACTACAAAGGACCTACTGTGATGTGACAAATAGCTCTATGCTTTTTTCTCTTCTCAGATGACTGTAAGTACAACCCGCTAGCTATGTCTTTATTCTTTTTTTGCTTTGGCAGTATTAGATGACTTTCACCATTACGACCATTTTGATTAATGTTCTTCTGTGGGGTATAAAGCCCCTCACCAATCCTGCCTTCCCCTCCCATTTTCTCCCTCCTCCTCTGTCTCTGAACACTTTAAATTTCATTGAGGTGAAGCCATTAATGCCATTCTTTGTAATAACATTAGCTAATTTAGGTGAGGTGTTGGGGTCACTGGCTGTAGCAGCTGCCGCTTCTGTGCAAACATGCTCTTAAGCAGTCACGGTCTGCAACACTGGAAAGTACCAGTCCTACTCTGGTGTCAGTTTGCATGCTTGGTGCATTTCTCAGATTAGATGGAGACGGGCAGGCATCTCTCATAGCTTACAGAGTTTAGTCTTTTTTGGGGGGGAGGCAGGTAAGATTGATTGTCCACATGCACACAGCGATGATTAAATAAAGCAGTATAAAGGGAAATGGTTGAGATGATGCATTTCAGCTCCAGAGAGAGCAGAGTGCTGAATACAAACATCCTACCAAATCCCTCAACGTGCTTCCTCCACTTCTCTACTCATCATTTTGGGCCTATAATGCTATTCTTTCACCCCCACCTTGTTTATTAGCTAAATGCTGCTATGGAAACTAGTTGATTAGCCAATAGGATTATGTCTTTCTCATGGATTAAAGACAGGAGGGGAGAGTAGCCTGAAATCAAAACGGGGATTGTGTATGTGTTTTCATGTGTGGTGATTACTTTCACAGATGGGACGTGGGTGCAGCTTTCGAACAATGGGGGTTGGTCAGGCCGAAGGAGGAACACAAAGCAGTTTTTAGAAACTTTTTCAAAATGTTTTGATTTTTGCAAAACAGACAGCACTACTACTTTTATTGAAAATAATGAAATATATATTGAAGTACAGGACTTTGCCTCCTGGTAAAGTTTATTTGCTCTATAAGGGATGCATGCTAAATAGGAGGGGGATGTGTATTTAAAAGCTTTTGTTCATAGTTTTGCACAAAAGCAGGATTTGAATTGTAAATTCATTCTTTATTTATTGCTCACATCTAATTTTCATCATCTTTAATGTCTCTGTGGCTGCAGTTGTCGTTATGTCTCGTCTCTTTCTGGCCACCCAGTGTCGATGTGTTGTAACCAGACACTAAACACATTTGCGTGAACTAGTCAAGCTTTAATTGTATTGCCCTCTGCTTTGACAATGGAAGGCTAATTTTAACCCAGCACCTATAGTCTTCCTCTACATTATATTACCACTTCTTTCCTGTCCCCCCTTTTTTCTCTCCACCCCCTTCCCTTTCTCAGTTTAGGTATATATCTCATGTGCTTCACTGCTGGTTCTCAGCTCAGTTCAGTGTAATTTCCAGCTTGTCCAATATGTGACATGCCAATAAAAAAAGAGCGAGAGAGAACAGGAGAGGAGGAGAGGCAATGGGTGTAACGCTGTGGAAGTAGAGATTTACAGTGGTATTGGGTTTGCACACTTCCACTAGAGCCCTATTTTTCCTTCTTTTTTTCTCCATTAAAGAACACATGGTGCAAATTAACTCTTGCCAGTAGGGAGAGCAAAGGGGAGGAAAGAAGGAAGAAGGGCATCGGTCAAATAGAGGAGCAGACACAAGAAGAGGAAATTTCAGAGATTGCTGTGAGGTCTGAGGAATGTCTACACTTTGTACCGTGGAACTCACACAGCTTTTAAAACAAAAGCAACATCACCACAGGCAGCCATCTACAGCGGCTTCCCTGCAGCAGCACTGCGAGCTTATACAGACCCTCTGACATTTTGTACATGTGCTGCAGCTTGACTCCCACCTAACTATCTATCCTCCATTTCTGAGTGCTTGTTGACCTAATGCAAGACAACTGGCACACATATGCTCATGCTTTGATCATGAAAGGGGAGTCTTTCTGTTTGAGACACTTGAATACAATATCTCAAAACCAAATCAGCCTCTAAATGTAAACAGAAATCTTTCATTTAAACCTGCAAAGCAAAGAATCACTAACCTTAGTAATCTCCCACCACAGGGGTTTGTCTTAAAAATGTACAATGGAGAATAAATTAAAAGATTTAAAGAGGAGTAAAAAATGATGACATTTTGTTTTCTCATGCACATAAGGATGTGTGTGTATTTTCCATTTTGGTGGTTTGTTGTCTTTACTTTGATGGGCAAGTCTAAATTGTATGTGCCTGTCTGTCACCGTGAGTAGATGGATTGAAGGAACCACAGCTGCCAAAGCTCGGAGACGCTTCACCACACTTGTGCACACACTTAATTTATTCTGCAGGATAGGTGTTTGTGCTTTTTTTGTGTGCGTGTGTGCAAGTCCCATTCACACACGACGCATTGCACACTTCATTATTCCAGCCTCGTGTAACACCCCCCTGTTCTGTTATGCTTACCAAACGAAGTCGAAACCTCAAACTATCTCCTTCTCTGCCATAATCTCCCCAAAACATTTCTGCCAGGATTCCACAGCGTTACCAGTTTGTTTTGTTGTTGCCTCAAGCTTTAAAAAAGTACGCTAACAAACATTATCCACGATGATAAAGACATTTCCTGCCATCAAAGGACGAGCTGTGCTGTCCCTCCTCTGTAGCTATATTCATTTCTTTCCCTGCCACGCTCCAATACTCTTTGTTCTTCTCTTTATAGGAGCGTATTTAACAGATGAGCTGTTTGTGAACAGAACTGCCTTTGTTCCAGCAGGAAGTTAACACTTGTGTACAGAGCAGATAGAAGAAAGCCTGTATTATTAAGCCTACTGTTAGATAAGAAAAAGTACTGTATTAATGAAAGGACTCCAGATGTACACACCTCCCCAAAGTCTTTTTTTCTTTTTTGTACTTTTCTCAATGCTTGACTTTACACTGCCTGGCCATTATAATGTTGCCACCTTGGATTAACTAGGCCTTCTATGGGTTAACTACAGCATGGGCTATTGTCTTCCAGCTGGTTACAAGTTATTTAACATATGCAATGAGTTGATTCTCTTTTCTTTAAAAAACTCTGGAAAGTTGCATCCCATAGTCTTGGCAAAGATGTTAGTATGTTAAAGGAGGGTGAAATCATTGGCTTGCATCAAGCAATGAAAACACCTAAAGAGAAACTAATAAAACAAACTGGGAAGGACAGTAGGGAGGGTTTTCAGAAGTACAATGTGAAGAGGAATCAAGAGATTGGGAGTGAAGAAGAGGATGGCTTTACTGTCATCTATCAAGCTGTGTAGCCAAAAGAAAACCACTAATCAATTATGCTAATTGGAGAAAGAAGCATAATTTTGCCAAGAAGTATAAAGATTGAAGTCTAGAGCAACTGGAGGTCATGTGGTCTGAGTCCAGATCTACCCTGTTTTACCCTGTTCTAGAGTGATATATATATATATATATAATATATAGCCTATGGGGGTAGTCTGGGTCTAGATATCATGTGCCAGGTTATTCCATCCATAGATCTGTTGGCACGGCCATATCCTAAGGTTGCAGTTAATGTGTTTTGCTTCTCATCAATTGTTTTACGTTGGTAATGTTCGGCTGATCTTTGCTAGTGTGCTGTTTGAAAATGTTCAGGTCCTGTTAGCTCAAGGAAAACGGTGGTGGAGTAAGCGTTACTTTTTTAAAAGAAAATTTTAGCTCTGCCAAGGCAGGAGGCTTTTGTTTAGCACGTTTTATACACAAACGTTATTCAAACTGTGGGTTTTGCTTAGACTAGTACAGCCAGCTGTATAGTCTTTGACTCGAGTGTCATGGCCAGTCATACATGGTCTGTTGAGCTTAATGGGACAGTTATTTTTGCTGGTTGTGCTTACATGAGTCTTTCAAAGCTTCCATGATTTTCCCTTTTATTAGTATTTAACTTGCATTTCCTTTTTCAGTAATTGTCCTCATCTCCTCCTTTTTTTCTTCTTTGCAGTCTAGTCCTTTATGCCAAATCTTGACTTGACTGTAAGCATTTTTGGGAGTGGATGATTATGGCGCCCAACATGCGGACATGTCAGAGTACTTTCACACTCCAGCAAGAAGACGGAGTTTTAAAAAGAAAAGCTTCTCTTCTTCCCCTCGCTTCTTTCTCCTACCTTCAACCTGTTCTCCAGCTGAAATGGGATGATTTAATGTGCAGCCCTGTCAGAGTGGGTAATGGAGTTTGGTGGATGAGTGCTGAGGCTCTCTCCATCAGTAAGTGGAGGGTGTAAAGGGGCGATGAAGGTGATTGAGACCCCCGTCTGTCTTGGTGTGCTCCTTGGATAGACAGTGACCTCTCGTCCTCTCCTCCCTGTAGAGTTGAGAAACACATTTACACAAAAGCACACCTCATTTCTTCAGTGTGCACACCGGAGTGGAACTTGTGCTTACACTGTTCTAGGTTTAGGCTTGTGACAGGACCAGTAGGGGACTGGAGGAGCTTGCTGTTAACAGATGGCTGACTGGTTCCTGGAGGAACTCCTGGCCAAGAATGCACATCTGAAGATGTTTCACAAGATCATCACAGGGGTTTTACTTTGAATGATAATGAGGCACAGGATTATTTATTTGCCAAAGCCGCTAATTGTGTAATTTATTCTGAGATATTTTCTAAAATCCAATCACACAAATGGAATAAAGCATTTTGATCCTGTATAATATATTTAATACATAAAAAACAGTTTCCAAACTATATTAATTCCAGAAAGAGCTATTGATTTCTACCAATGATTGTTCTTCTCCTAGCATAGTCCTTTGTTTTTCTTTGTCTTCACTGTATTTATCTTTAAACATTCTACACTTGATGGGTCCATTTTGTATTTAACAATAACATCCACCCCCTTCCAGCAAAATGTTTAAAGGCAGAGGCACGAGTTATCTTTGAGAGGGTTAGTCATACAATCCTGATCTTCTGAGTACACCAGTTTGAGACCGTTACTTTATTCATTACTCTGCTGCAACTGGCCATAATTGGTGCAAACAGTTTGCTGCCATGCTAAAATGCCACTCAAATGCCAAACGGTTGAGAGTGTGTGTGTATATTATGTGGGATCTTTGGCCTGTTGCTTTAGACTCTCTTTTGGACTATTGCTGCTGCCAGATAGAGGTTATACAAAGATAAGTGGTTGCTTTTGCTACATAAGCCCCACACTGCTTCTGTTAGCTCATCAACCAGGACTCCTCATCCAAAACCTTTCATACTCTGAGCTATTGTGGTAAATGTGAGACGGTTGTTTAACTCATTGTTGTCCTTGTGTGTACAGATGAGCCCTCTGCTCCTGCTGCTTAGTGTTTGGGTATATTTTTGTTGTAATGATTAACAGGACTTGAATAGCTTTTCAGATACACAAAAAGAGCTTCTTTTTTTTTTCTCCCTAGAATTTTATTAGCCTAAGTCTACAACAGTACACTGCTGCTTTTTGCAATGATAAAGTTTTTTTACACCCAATCTTGAGTGTTCATGTCCACATTTTTAACTTTGGTGGTCTGGATAATGGTCTTAGCTAGTAGATGGCACCCAAATGGTCTATATTGGGTGTTTGTATTAGCTCTAAAGGCTTCTGCACATAATCACAAGTTGTCTGGAGTCCACCTGTCAAGTTCTACCACAGCCCTCTTTAGAGCAAGAGCCTGACAGAAAAACACCAGGGCATATTCAGCCTCATGCCAGATTGCTCTTGTGCTATGCTAACGTGGTATAACAACTATATTTATTATGGTTATATGTCACGCTAGGCTAGCAGTCATTGGTTTCCTTGAATGAAAAGCGGCAGTGTTTTCACTAGGCCGGTGAAGCAGCCGCTGAGCATTTATAGCCTTTAAAATACAGCGAAGCTACACGTCCCCACATCCCTTCTAAAGGCAGAGTGTTTGTGTGTGCATGTGTGTGTTTGCCACACTGTATGTGAGCAGCCTGTGTAATCACTCCTAGCTGGCAAGCTTAGAGAGGTAGAATCAATGCTGTGGCCTATGAAAAGAAGAGAAAGAAGGAGAGGGGGAGAGGAGAAAGCTGATCAATATCATAGCAGTAGGGTGGGGTAATATCCACTTCATGCAGAGCTGCCACAAGCGGGGAGGATTGTGGGAGTGAATCGGGGGACACAGAGGAGAAGAAGAGGAAAAGGAGGGGCAGTGGTATAAAGATGCAAATCTCGATGGCACCGGTAAACAAGAAGCTCCATGTCAATCACCAGACGAAGTGGCACATTTAGCATTTCTCTTTCCCTCCTATCATTCCAACACTGCTGGGGATTGTTTGCTTGGCAGCTGCTTGCTCATTGGTTTGAGATTGGGATGGGGAGTGGCTGCATGATAATAATATATGAGCTGCCATGGCAATGATACCCACTGTTAAAGGGAGTCATCAATAACCCCACCCTGCTGGATTCCACACTGTTAGTCAATGTCTGCTGTATTGTTCCATCATCGGTGGATTGTATCACTCTGCACATGCAATCTCTAACATTCATCCACTCTGTTGCAACAAGCCAGCTGTAAGAACACTATTTAATCTTTTGCACAAGGACAAGTAGATGTCAATCACAGCACTACAAAAGAGGGGGGGGGGGGTAGTGTGCAGATCTAATAAGCAAAATAGTCTGAATGTGAATCACTTTAACATTTTACAGTCTGCTCTTTATTTGGCTTCATCGCTTGAGGTTGCGTGTCCCCTAACAGATCTCGTGCTTGTGCTGATTGCATGGTATGGTGAACTGTGTCTCCTTTCTGCTTGATTTAACTTCAAAGCCGTGACTGGGTTGAGCTGAGCATAGCCGTTTAGAGCTGGGAGACAGGATGTGATGGCGGACAACTGAACTGTGCACTGTAAACGGACACTTCCTCTGTGGTGGGTAGGAAGTCCCCGCCAAACCATATGGTCACTCAAGGATGCGCAGCTTTTATGTGTTTGAGGGGGCATTTCTTGATTTTCCTAATGTGTTAATGCTTTTCTTTCTCATATGTTCCTGTCTGCAACATACTGGTACAATTAATAATAATCAACCTGGCTTTTTATTTACACTTTAAAGCGCTTTAAGACAAAGAAAAAAATGAGTACTTATGTGTTTTTGCATGCGCGTCGCTTTTCAATAATACTGTCAGACTAACCAAGAGGTGAAAGTGATGTAAATGGGTGACTTCCTCAGAAGAAAGACGTGGAAACAACCTCTGCGGTTTTTTTTTCCCCTTCTTGGTAAACACTCATCCTCTGCTCCCCCTTTACAGAGTGAGCTGAGGCGAGTAATTCCCTCATCTACAGCAAATCCTTTACCTTACCTGCCCCATCCTGTACGATGCCGCTTGCACAAAGCAAATGCAGTCAGTCTGTGTGTACTTGTGTGCATGCTCAAAGAATGCCTTTTGATTTACAGGCAGACACGGATAAATGGGCGGAGAAGGCTTTGATGTGCTTGGGTTGCACAGAGTAGAGATGTTTGGGTGCTGTTCTACCTCTTTGTCTTGCGCGCTCTCTCTGTGGGCGCCCTGCTTGTGTGTATGTGTGAATGATAACCAGTGTGTTTTACACACAGTGCTCATCATACTCCTGTGTTTTTCCTTGTGTTCACAATTAGCAAGGGATTGTTTATTAAACCATTTATTTTTTATTCTCTGCATGTTTATGAAGCCATTCGCAGGAGACCTTGGGAGGTTGTCACACTTTTAAAAAAAAAAAGTATTTATTTATATTATTGTTTGTTCACCGCTTTTAAGTGTTAAATCCACCCATAAAAATACAAATGAACAATAACATATAAATATGCATTTCCTATTATTCAATAACTTTGATTTGTCTTTATTTATTTTACTATTGCAGATTAGTTGAATCATTATCTTGTTGGCTTTATGGAAACAAAGAATACAGAGTTAATAAATTAGGTTATAATGTTCTCGCACTGCATTTTTAATGTAAAATAAATCACATTAGAGCACGAGCATGTTCTCCAGCCTTAACAGTGTGTGTCATGTGAACAAAAACATCTAACAATTAGTTGTGTTCACAGCATGGCTTCTTAGTAAATACAGAACAAGTTGAGCATTGTATCTGCATTTGGAAAGTGAAAAATAAATACAATGTGCCACCTTTTATCTTTTTTTCCATTAGTTTTAACAACCCAGTTACATCAGATTGTTTTGTTTTATAATCGACTCATTTTGCCTTATTAGTTAAACCTGCTTTCAGTCCACATTACAACAAGCAAAGCAGCTTGATTTTTATCTGCTTAAAACAGAGGAAAAAATATGTAATTAATTGCAAAGGAGAGCTGTGTAAAATATTTAGTTGCTCAGAGCAGTTCAGCCTGAGCAGTTTTTTTTTAAGAATGTCTGGTCTCCGTAACAAATACCAGGTCCTTTTTATGCTTAGTAAAACCTTTCCTGGTTTTAATTAAAGAAGGGAAAATGTTTTATCACAGGGACTTAAAATTCATCACCAGATTAGACATGTTCCAAATTGGCTTAAAGAAGTGGCTTTTAGACAGATGCATAACCTTATCCTTAATCACGTTAGAATATGGCAGCTGTTGATGGTCTTGACTGCGAGTCATGCAGTACATCTCCTTTTAGCACTGGGCCAGCCTTGTTGTTGCAGCTGTGTTGTCTACAATACACCTCTTGTTGCAGCACAGCAGGAGGCTGTTCTAAGCTTCTGGCCTCTGTGTCAGTCTGTGTGTATGTGTGCATGACTGCCATAATCACATTCTTCCCCAACTTTCATGCTACACTTTGTGTGAGTTGGCTTTTTAACTGTGTTTTGGGAAAGAACTGCAGCCTCTTTAAATCTTCCAACGCACATCAGATAGTGTTTTTTTCCATTTGCATCCATGCTGATATACTATCACATACAGAGGCAGGTAATTTGCATGTGATTATTTGCATATTGTACAAAGCAAGCATGCCTGACAGACCACCCACTGCTCTGTTCAAGCAGCATCTGGCTCATACACAGCTTACACGATGTATTGCTGATAGGGCTGGTGTCATCACAAGAGACTGACAGACAGACGAGGTCACCTTTAGACAGAGATGGCGGGTGGGGGAGGCACGGAGAGATGGATATCTTCAGAAGGAGATAAAACAGTACAATCACAAATGGTAGATCTCACATTGTTATGGGCTCTGCGCAGTTGTGTAGCGTGCTGTCTGTCCTGTTTCCTGTTCAGTCTTAAGATCCGTTTTTGCATAATTTCATTATCGTTATTCTCATTTTCCTTCTTACTCTGTGACCAAACATAGCAACAAAAATACCTGCAAAAAAGTGTTTGGAACTGTAAAAGTCATCCTCATGCATAACTCCATTACTACTCTTATTCAGTCTAAAGTAAATAAAAGCTTTCATGCACTGAAAAGTATAGACACTCCCCTCTCATATGTCCACCCTCACACACAAGCTCCATGAGCTGCATTTTAACCTAAGTGTGTATTTGTGTGTGAACATTAAAGTGGCATATTGATTAGCTTTGCCCTAGGCCAGTGCTTCTCAATTATTTTCTATTCCTGACGAGGGGGGGGGGGGGGGGGAGGGGGGGGGGGGGGGGGGAGGGGGGGGGGGGGGGGGGGGGGGGGGGGGGGGGGGGGGGG
>JBAMIG010000014.1:13330443-13345520 GCA_037177335.1 Kiunga ballochi
TCCCTACGCTTATTTGACAATGAGAGCACTACTGCCAACTACTGGAGTGGATGTGCAATTACAGTTTATTTTAGAACAGCAGGAAAAAAGCATGTTCCCCTGGGTCACACGCGCCCCCCCTGGCATTGCACCACGCCCCCCCGCCCCACTATTTGAGAAGCACTGCCCTAGGCTAACACTCTCATAAGCCGACAGCTACATATATGCTGTACCCTCCTCAGAAAGCTGCCACTGGTAGTAACAAACACACACAGGTTGAAATTAATACCTTTCTGAACACCACTCTATGAGCATTCCTTCTGTCTTCCTCTACTCTCACTGCCCACTCAGTTAAAGTAAAATATTACATTACCTCCTCATGCTATGTTAGCAAGACGAAGCTAACAAAGTGGATTATGAAAAAAGCAAACATTTGATTTGAGCACTTCGCACAATGCAACAATACAAAGCAAACTCACACCTCCCCAATCCCCTCAAAAAATGTTAGCATTCCTCAGTGTTTTTGTTTTTGCACTTCACTCTCAGTTCCGACTCACAGGTATTATCTTGAGACGAGACAAGTCGCTGCTCTCCTGAGAACATCCTGGGTTACACACAAGCACACACTTGCAAATACACTAACATGCACAGGAAGCCAGGTATCAAATAATAAATGGCTTTGAAGCTGCTAAATGAAAGGCTGAAGGCAGGAACAACATTCACTGGGAAGCTTTAACTGTCTGTCTGAGAGCAAAAGCCTGGGAAATGTAGGCAGTATTACGACCTACCATCCAGAGATACATTTTCCAAAATGCCTCTATCTGTTAATGTGCAGCCTGCATATAAGCCTTTCTGTTTTGTTGCATTTGAGGGAAAAAGTATGTGTATTTGACTTTAGCTTGCATTACTGAACATTGGTTTACAGGCCACTGGTGCACTTCATTTGTCTTCTCCAGCTAATGATCCTCATTAATAAATGTGCTTTTTTATGTTCTGTCTTTGAAATTTACCAGTACCGCTCTCCACCACCACTTGTTTTGGGTCGCTTGCGTAAAACTGCTTTGCAGCAAAACTGTTTATAAAGGCAAAGACTGTTGTACGAGGCTTAGTTGCTTCATAGAGTGAGAAGACTACAACAATGTTCTCAATTGTCATTCAGTTTCTAGAAGGAAAACACTAAAGTTCACACAATGCTTTTTTCTCATTTCTTCTGCCTTTGGGATGTCGGGTTAAAAAGGGGACATTAAACGAATGTGAGTGCAATTAGGCTGTTTGTTGCTAGAATGCAGTGAAGCAAAGTTACAGACATGAAGATCTCAGATCTGGTAGTCATGTGTGGTGCTTGTGACTCCTCACTGTTTTAAAAAGCTCCTGTTGTTGCCAGTATGATCCACCAGTAGTGGCCCTTCGCCCTGAAGTCTTAATTAGTATCATCTGTGAGTTCCGCGTGACTCAGCCTCTCCTGTTTTTTTTTGTTGTTTTTTTTTACTCTTTCCAAATCTGCTGCCATCATCTTTCTAGCTTGAGAAGAGGACCTGTTAGCATCCAGTGTTGCAGTCTGTCATTAATTTGCACTATGACACAACTAGTCTGTTATTCAGTGATTTATGCTCATCATTTTTCCATAAGTGTGTGTGTGTGTGTGTGTGGGGGGGGGTTAAGGCAGGCGTGGGTGCTCATGCTTAAAGGCGCACACAGCATACACACAGCAAGCAACCAGCAAATCTGTCCACTATGAAATGGCCAGTGCTCATCCAATCTAATATGGACACAGGCTGACAGATGGGCCCAGTGTGTTCAAAGCAGAGGGTGCCGATTTAATATCCAAACGGGTCAAGTCAAAGAGAGAGAGAGAGAGAGAGAGAGAGAAACCCCTGTGTAGGCATGATGCAAAGGCCCTGCCATCACCGCCATGCAGCTGGGACTCACCTCTCCTCATTGCCATCGCCTCCTCCCTCTGCCTCCCACACGTTACCCATTTGTTCTTGCTGCCAGGCAGGGAAACAGCCTGTGCACAGTTCCTGCTCACAAACATTGTAATCAGCATTTGTTTTTTTAATGAAATTGTATGTACCTCAGAGAAGCAAAGCTTTCCTCCGAGTAGCAAAGTGCTCATAAAGCCCTATAAGGATAGGATCCTTTCTTTGACCTCTGACTCATTGTCCCAGTCTGCCCATACCTACCATAAAGCAGGGGAGAAGAATAGTGGTGCTTATCCTAAAAGCCAGTGGTTTTTTTTTGTGTACGTGTGTTGGTCCACGCAGCATGCTTGGATTTCTTTTAACAGCCTTCTCTGTCAGTCTCAAAGATGTTTAAGATTGCATGAGCACAGCAGATCTACCATTATACATGTATAAACACATGCAGGTTTTCAGTGTGTGTGTGTGTTCTGTTGGCCAGATGGAAGTGCTTATTGAGTGTTGGTGTGCTGGCAGAACTCTTTCTAACTATGAGCGAGAGAAAATAAGAGGAGAGAAAGCGGGGTGGAAAACCTTTTCAATCAGATCCATCATCTTTCGGTGTTTCTGTTAATGTAAGCGAATGTGTGATCTTCCCAGCCAGCTCTTCCTGCCTCTTCTTTCTAATCTTATCATGTCAGAACAGCAGATTAGTCCTCCCAGATCCCATCTCTGCTTCCAAATGCCACAATCAGCCTTTTGTTCTTTAGTTGTTCTCACTCTCCCTTTGCTACAGACAAGGTGAAGATTCCCACACTCTGCCCTCCCTACCATTTTAGCCCCCCATGTCAATGTCGCACCACTACCAGCCCTGATCTCCTACACCCAATGCTCCCCTGCCCTTAGGGCATTAGCTAACTAAGCTCTTAGCTCAGCACCCTGCTAGCTTAGCTGAACTGCTTGACATTCCTTGCTAACATCGAGCTGCTGCTGCTGTTCTCATCTATTTGACCTCCCCCTTTTCCCCCCCTCCTTCGTCTTACTCCACACCATCTCCTTTGTCAGTGTGTTTGAGATCTGCTTCCTTACTTTTTGGTTGCCACCTCCAGAAGGAAGCCATAGATCTTGGCTGCTGTTGTCACCAGTTGGGGGAATAGGTCACTAACAGGGTTGGCAGAGGAAGAAGAGTGTGTTTGAAAAGCAGAGAAAATAAACAGAGCTTTCCTGTTAACGAGGTGCACTGCTGCGGCTGTCATGTGGGAGCAGGAGGATCTGGTATTGTTTAAAGCAGAGTTCTAATATTACTGAGCAGGGAGGAGGAGGAGGAATGGGACGTTAGGTTTAAGGGCTACAGGTTGCCTCAGCATTCCCAGGCTGAAAGGCAGCGGCCATGTTGAAAGACACAAGAAACTCACTGTTCGACAGTCAAACACAAGTGCTAACGCGGATTTGTTTCAGCATTTGAAGTGGTTTTGCATTGAATTACGCTGCATTTATTTCACACTCTTTAAAACCCTGATTTAATCCTTTGCTCAGTCCCATCTTTTTAAATGTATACATTAACAGATTAGTCCCTTAGATAAGAGAGCTGGTTCTTTCTACATTTAGACGGGTTAAGAGGAGAAAACTGCCCCCTTTCTTTTTATCCCCTCTCTTACTCCCAGTCTTTATAGTGTTGTGGTTGTACACAGAGGCCCTAGCTCCAGAGTTGACTGCACACACATGCAGCAACACAAAGAAAACCGCACAGCCATTATAGACCCAAGGGGCCAGCCACCTTTAGCTACGCAGAGACTGAATTAACTGGCTCTCTCAGACTCGTCTAGGCTACTGTTACACTAAAGATGAATACATTCATTGTTAACTTTTATTAATATTGACACATATTTTTATTGAGTCTTTAAGAAAAAAAACCCATTTAAATCTTGTAATGTTTACTACTATGTAACCCTGTGGGAAATGGCTCGTCTATATTGCAGCCTCTCTGAGTGATCTGAATGCCACAGGCCAGTCTGAGCCACCGGAGGAAGGGGCTGCCATTGTGTTCATCCCTAGAGCATGACTCTCAGATTTATATCAACTCAATGAATAAAGGGGGTTGCCTTGTACCCTGGGGGTTTTAGTAAAGAAGGAGGAGGGGAGTCGTAATTTCAAGTCTGAGGAAATGAGATGGCCTTCCTCTTCCTACCTTAATCCAGCTCATTTCTCCCCCTTCATTCTGCCCTCTTTATCTCCACTGCTCTGTTTCTTTGCACTTTCTCTTTTTTGTCATTTCTTCCTCTCAGTAGTGGGTTTGTGTGTCTTTTGGCCTCTCTGCAGTGTGCTTTATTCCTAAGGTTTAGGACCCAGGAGGAGGGAGGGCAGGGCCATGTTTAGCTTCTGGTTGGGCAGACAAAGATGTCCACCATTGTGCGAGGCTCAGCTATACTCATCTCTCTACAGGCAGCAAAGAATGTCTCTAATCAATTCAGCGTTGCAGGTTTTTATACGCTCTTGCTCTGTCATTGTCAGTGGATGCTTTGCAAACCGAGACAATGCAACCGGTAGTTTGTCAAGTCTGGGTTGTCTTTCATCTCTCTTCATTTTCTCCTTGTGTTATCTACTCATTTTTCCACCCTGCATGTTTATAGAATTGCGATAATTGAAAGCTATGCTCAACTCCCACTACGTGCTCCATATGTTGCACTCTCTGTTTCTCTCCATCTCCCTCCCTCTTTTGCCTGAGAGGGCTTAACGCTGCTGTGAGCTTCATAACAGCAATCAGCTCTGAAGTGTGGCAGCTTTTCTGTTGCAACAAGGATACTGCTAACAGTGGAAATGAAATTTCATCTATGGTTTAGCATGGTTGAAAACATTTTTGTGCACTAAGCTTCTGTTCAAGCTCTCTTTGATTTAGTGGTTTCACTGGCAGAAAATGAAATGTTCAGGTAATGCGCTAGTAGCATTTATCATCTCTTTTATCGTATCAATTATGTATAAGCACCAGATAACAACTTGCTCTGCTGCGGCTGTCTGTTAGTCTAGAAGGCAGCAATGTCTGCAGATAGACAAGAGGTATGGGGCTCGGAAGAGAGAGGAGGGGGGAGAACCATGACATCATTGCACACATTTCTTTGCACACAGAATGCCTTCATGCTTGGGGGTCCTTGTCTCAGTCCATCAGTATGGTTCTCTGTTGACTCACAAGAAGGGTGTATGTGACTGTGTGATGTTGCATGCATGCTCCTGTAATCATCCAGAGCAGTAAAGCAGCTGACTGACTGCATGCCAGCTGCTGTTTAACACATCCAGGCTCACTTACTCACTCATTCCCCCCTTCCTTGCTCTATGTTAGAAAAGGAAGAAAATGGGAAGGTGGTGGAGGGATGGGTTGGGCTGAGAAAGGTGGAGGAATGAAGGAATGGAGGAAATGGGAAAACCAGAGCTGGGCTTGAGGTTTTGGGAAGGTGATGATTTGCTTGGCTGCATGTGCTTAGTCTCCTCCCCTGTGATATAACAGAACAATATGCTCAAACGGCTTTAAATATTTTAACTCTGACTTCATGTTTCTGTACACTCAAAGCGGTTAACATGCGTACTAGTCTGGAAAGGGTGGACGTTAAACTGCCTGTCTTAGATTTCCTGATAAGATTAATTTCTTTCCTTTTTTTCCTCATGTTCATTTTTCCAGTCATACGCTGGTGTCAGAGTGAGTGCAGGTACCTCACTCTGTTTGTTCAGTGGAGTGTATTGCAGTGCAGACAACTGTCTAATAAAGATGGCCAGAGCCAGTAGGATTGTGTCGCATTCCTGCACCCAGTCTCTCTCTCCCTCTCTCATGTTCTCTCAAACCAATGTTGACGGTCTGTATGACTTATATGAAACCACAATAAATATTTCATAACTTGAAATGAAAATAGTATTTTGCCCTTTTTTATCCCTCACCTCAACACTGGCCTCAGTTTTCACCATTTCCCCCCACCTCCCTTTCCATTCTTCTTTTTTTCCTCTTCAGTCTTGGAAAGACTCTGTTCATGCCTCAGTGCTGCCACTTGCTGGTCATGGGAAGAACTGCACACTCTTTCTGACTTGCATTTAATAAAAAGGCCAGTGGGTGGCAGCAACAAAAGAGTTTAAAGTTCAGAGCATAGAGAAGAGCTACTGTACCTGGGCAAGAATAAGCCATAAAAGCCTTGATGGGATATTAAATACCTTATCTAAGGATTTACATTAAATGAAAACAAATGAGGCTGAGTTTTATTCATTGTTCCTGTCGTTCTCCATATTTTCCCAGCAATGACCATCCCACTGTTTGCTTTATTAAGTCTCTAAATGCTCCACAATCCCTTTTTAATTGACTTTGTCTCTCTGTGGGATTTTTGGCACCAGTCAATGTGAGCCATAAACGGTGCATCTGCACAGCATCATTCTTTGCCAAAAGGCCAGGTTTTGACGTTGTAACCAAACAAAATGATGTCTGTTCATTTTGGTGTGGGATCTTTTTGTGTCTCCTGCTCACTCACTGTGTTGCCTCTCTGTGTTTCAGAGTAAACGGGACCATCTGCTGATGAATGTGAAATGGTACTACCGCCAGTCAGAGGTGCCTGACTCTGTGTACCAGCACCTGGTGCAGGATCGGAACAATGAGAACGGTGAGTCACTCGAGAGCTTTGAAATCTACACAGAAACAAAAGAGGTTCTGAAGTAAATGTGCTCAATTTCTCTATATCACCACTCCTAATGCATCTTCACCCACATGCACACACAGGCACAGACCTACTAAGTTGCTCTCCAGGCTGTTGGGTGACATGGGAGCTAGCTGTGAATTGCATTTCAAATAGAAACCAGATGACGGTGTACCAGGGAGCTGAGCCAATCCCGTGGCTCCGTGCTGTTCCCTGGGTAACACTTCCCAAGGCAAGACAGCAGCACGGTCAAGTGTTAATAACCCGCAGTGTCATGTGGGCCTCGAGCAACACACTCAACATTGACATCATCAGTATACTCATCACCCTCTTAACACACACTCATCTAAAAAAACATGAGCACTGCTAATGATGTTGAGCAACTAAATCTAATTTTTTATGATAAATGGAGCACGGGGAAGATGGTTCAGAAAAACATGTTTCTAAATTTACCCTAAATTTGCCAAAAAACTATACTAGCTGGAATGAGGTAATAAATAACCAAAGACTTGTCTGGAGCGTTCATGATGATTTACATATTATTAGAGCTGAGGAAATTATAATAGTCATAAAATAGAGATAAGTACCTTTGTAATAATTGCACCATGAAATCTAGTAAAACAAAAACAACCTTTCACACGGGGATCAAACAAGGATGCAATTAGTTACAAGCAAACGCTGTTTTCTGTGTCACCTTTAAGATTATCAACCAAATGCAGTATATGCTGCCCCTTCCAGTCGTGTGCGCTCCCCCCCTTTCTCTATCTGTAGCCTGCTTTTGCAGAACCACAGATTATTAGAATTGATGTCACAAGGCCAGAGCACGGTGGTCAGAGCACACCACAGATCGGGTCATTTGTCAAAGATAAGTACTCGGCTCCTTCTTGGAGATGCATCTTAACAGCCCCCCTTCCCCAGTTAGGGTCATTTCACTTGAAAGCATTGCCTCCTCTTCTCAAGGGAAGGGAGATTATTGATTTTATTGAATTATGGTATCATATTGACCTGTGTAGATGCAGTGTGTGGCATACACAAAAATGGACTCAGGAGTTTAATACTAAACCATTATGTTTTTATTCAGGATTTTTTTGTGTGATGGAATAAACGTGGTAATTTCATGTTTAAAACACAAAAGATTTATTTGAGTGCATGTTTTTCTTTTTGCAGACTCTGGCCGGGAGCTGGTCATCACAGACCCGGTGGTCAGGAGTCGAGAACTCTTCATTTCTGACTATGTGGACACTTATCATGCTGCTGCTCTCAGGTACACAAATAAAAAACTTTGCAGACCAAAAACTGCACTTTGTTGCAACGCCATAAAATTTTCTTTCTTTCAAATATCCTCATCTTGAGATCCAGGTGCTGCAGTTGCACTTTTTGCATCTCGTGTTTTATGTTTTTTTTCTTTCAACTCTCATTATTGGTATAATATGTTAGCTTAGAAATTCTTGTACTTGTACTTATGAAACTGAAAACTGGATTCATAATTTTTTTTTAATTAGAATTCATAAATGATATTTAGACATTTCTGTGGCACCCTCTGCTGTTCGGTATAACAATTGTCTGACAATTGTTAATAATTTGATAATTAGTATTTTTGAGTGTTAAGAGACAAGACAATATATAATTCTTGAATAACCATTACCAAATAAAATGGAACTTTGTAGACCTGGCACGACCAGGAGAGATTATAGTGTATTTCTGACAGCTCAAATGAACCATTTACCACACACACACACACACACATTCTAATAAAAAATGGCTTGCTTACATACACACATCAGAACAGCAGTAGATGGTACTACTCATTTGCTCATTGTCAATGGAAAGCATGCCGGTTTAATCAGTGTTCATTCCACGTCTCGCCCCTCCTCCTCCTCTACTCCTTCTCTTTAACCAGAAGCATCTGCAAATAGCAAAGCCATGTCTTCCACAAACCACTGATTTCAGGGAAAATTAGCTGCAATCTCTCCTACACAGAGCTTTCTTTGATTTAACATATTCTCCAGGCTTTAGATAAATGTGTGTGGGGGGGAGTGGGGGGATTCCAGTGGGATGCTGTAATGTTGTACTTTTCCAAAGATGGCTCTCTTTAACACCCTTTAATCTTTTTTAAGGGGAGGAAGATACTTTTTTCTCAGCGAGACAGCCTAAGTCCACATTCCTGTGATGCTGTTATTAGAACAGAGTCAGACAGAGGGGTTCTGGAGACAGGAAATGGTATCAAGATGCACTCAGAGCTTTAACCCTCTCTAGTCTTTGGGTGGGTTAGTGGTGGTCCATACAGGTTGAATTCCTCTTTAGATCTGTTTCCCACATTTTAGCCGTAGTAGACAAGTTAGGGCAGACATGTTCATGTGGCGTTTACTCCTCAAGCAGCAAAAACCTTATGTCTCACCACAAACGTCAGCATGCACTGACAGGCAGGTGGTACTTACTGTTAGGTTTGTCTGTCACTTCTGAAGCATAAACATCTAAAGAGCTTCTAATTACAGCAACTTCTTATGTAATGGCATCTTTTTGTCAGGTGGTTGCTTTTCTTTAATACAGCCTGTCTTTTCTTCTGCAGGGGGAAATGCAACATTTCCCATTTTTCCGACATTTTTGCTGCCCGGGAGTTCAAAGCCTGCATCGACTCCTTTTTCTATATTCTTGGATATAACCCAGAGACCAGGTGAGAAGCTTTCTGTCTAGTTACTTGCACTGATAATGGTCCACATTATGTTATTGCATGAACGACAACATTCTGCTACATCTGTGTTTATACTTTCTGCAAACAATGCAAGCATGCTGTGGCCAAAGTAATTGATTACCTTTTCATAATCAATACTGAAGATCACCGCTAGGTGGTAGTACACAGTACAATGACTTAAAACGTGTGAAAACAGTTTACCACTATTGCTGATTATTAGTTACGAGTGTTTGTCGCCGCAAGGATTGTAATAATGCTGAGAGTCGCCAGAAGGTCCGAGAACTATTGGTCATTGTGTTTACTGCTGATCTTGTTGCCCCGTGTGCGTGCTGCACATTACCTCATACGTAGGTGCCGTGATGCGTACGCTGACGTTAGCAGCAGGTATATACCAGGCCTTAGACATGCACCTGACTCTAACCGTAAACAGGTTAGGATTGGTATAGGTGCAACATCGGCTCTTCAGAGGTTGTTATCAGGATTTGGCAATATACTGTACCCACTGTGGACACACTTTCCCCATTAATTTTACTGGAAACTTGAACAGTAATAGACTGTCTTTTGACAGGCAGTGTACATATCAGCCTATTGTATTTACCTATCAGACCTGATGCAACATATGCCTGCTTTTACCGTTCAGAATAGATTAATAGTTTCACTCATTTCCATGCACATTGCAATCTAGTAAACTATTGCATTATTGCACCAATATGCAGGTGTGCAATATTGTTAATGTGGTTACATTTTCTTTTTTCTTAATCATCTAGCACAACCAAATTAATCGAGAATTTATCCGTCTTTTTTCTTGGGACAGAATGTTTTTTAATGTCACCAACTATGTTTACAAAACTACTAATACTGTCTGCACATAATGCTGCTAATCTGCAAAAGAATGATCAATACAGCATAATTATGGTCAACACATTTAATGTTTGTCAAATAATGTGTAAGATTTAAATGACTTTTTGCTTCAGATTTCACAAAGGATATTTTAACAAGCTTCTGAATCAGAAGCCCTCCTATGACCACTGTGGTAAAAATTATCATTTAGTGTCTTTCTTTTTTTAAACTCTTGTATTTATTTATTTATTGTAAAATAAATAAATAAATAAATACTATGCTAAGCTAATGCTAGTTACTATCTAGCGGAAACCATTCCAGTAACAGATTAATAAATGCACAGCTGACAGAGGGATGGACAGGTGTTCTTTATTCTCAACTGGAGGATATTTAAGCTATGAACTGACCACCTATTGTGAAGAATCATTCTCCAAATTACAGCTTGAACTCACTGACTGCACTACACCCAAACCGCATCTGGTATCAGTGTGCAACAGCCAGGTTAGCACAACTCTAGCCATGCAATGTACGTCAAAAGTATAACCAACACAACAAAGCATGTATCACAACACATGAGAAGGACAGTTAGACTGAAACTGGAGCATTGCTGAGTCCTTATCAATTTCACAGCGTTTTTATGAATTTACCTGTTGGCTCCATTCAGCCCACCGCTGTAATGTTGCCCGACAGAAGCTAGCTATGTAACTGAGAGGACGAAGGTGAAGAGGCCTTAAGGTTGAATGGAGTCAGAGCTCCATCTAATGGACATCCTTCTGTACCCCTCCGACACCTATTACTGTTTATTGTTTGATAAGAAATTAGAAATAAATTGATGTGTAATAGGCCAAACAACAGCCAATAATGGCCATTTTGAAATGTAAGAATATTAGTCGATTTTACCCCTTATGGGGGGATATTTGCTACATACTGTTTCTGAGACATTTTGCATCACTTTATGGCAGAAATTTACACATTATTTTAACCTTTTCCGTGTTAATAAATGGTAGATATGATTTTTTTTTCTCAGGATTTGTTAAAGGGTGAGTCAAAGTTTTCAGATTTAAAAAAATGTGATGTTTCTGCCCAGTCCTTAATTCAGTGACAATAAAGTAGGCATTGTGAAGATACCGATATCCTTTTTGTAATAGATCCTTCTCAGTAACACTTAAATGCTGTAATCATTATACCTTATCAGTGCAACAGCAGCATAGAATAAAGTGACAGCTGCAACTAATCTTTGAGGGTTCATTTATATATAATTTATTTAGCTGTCATATATCATATGAGCTTCATCAGATAACGGCTTCCTGCTGGAATGAGAGATTGATCCGTTTTAAAACTGACCTTTAAAATGTTAGATAAGCTGTGTAATTTAGAGCTGGATATAGCCTACATCTTCTGCTTTTTTTTAAATCACATAAATCCTCACAAAACTTGGGATGAGGCTAGTATTATCTCGTACATGATATATAATATAGATTATTACAAATGAGACATTCTCTGCAGTGTTGTGAGGAAGTGAAGAAACTTGTGTCCAAGCAAAATGGATGAAGCTTCTTTGTAATTATCCACTGGCTGTGATTTGGAGATTTTAAAGCTCAGCAGTGACAGCTGATCTTGCTTTTGGCTCAGAGTTGCAGGTTAGCCCCTGCTCTCTCTGTCTCCCACTCCTTTCCTCCCCCCTACTCCTCTGCTTCCATCCTCTCTCCTCGTTCCTTATTCATGGCGAGGTGTCTGCAGCATAGCAATTTCACTCATGTTTATGATGGGTCAGGTACAGGAGACGCGAATTCCTCATCCTGCATGCCTTCTGTCTGCCTGTGTGCAGGGATGCGCGTGCGTGCCCGTGTAAGGTCGCAGCACATGCTCAGTAGTGTTTACCGAGTAGAGAGCCGAGCTCGCGACGCTGTGCGTGCAGGCTGAGGTCACAGCACAAGCTCAGTGAACACATCTCCGGAGCGAATGCGTGGTTCTCCATTTTGAGCACCTAGACATAGGTGTGAGAGGAGAGTTGTGTCCAGCGAGCATTGTACGCACAGTGTCAACACCCGACCTCAGGGCTCGATGTCAGAAATGGATGATTTGTTCAGTCCTCGGAGGTAGGTCTGCTATCATATCCTGCTGCTCTTTCCTGTCGTTATTAGTTGCTGCGCGAGTCGGCTCGTCTTATGTTCTGGAGTCGTGTTCCAGCTTTCTGCCACAAATGCTGTGTTTGCAAGCTGTCCGCATCACTGTCATTGTATGGAGGGGCTGTGTTTGTGGAAGGAATAAGTGTGCACTTTGTGTCGGGATCCCGGCAGCTGCATGCAGACAGCCACTGCAGCTCTCACTTCGGTGCATGTTTGCGCTGACTTGATAGAAATACAGCTTTATATTTTTCACCGTCTGCATGCTTTTATTAAGGTCAGGATCAATGCGCGGCAGTTTCGGCGGATAATTGTGCAGCCGGTAATGTTGTGGATGTGTAAAGATCTGGAGGGGCTTCCCTGGCTCCCATTTTGCAGCTCGTGTTTACAACCGGGATGACATGGCGAGTAAAGGATCGCCGAGGTTTAGTCCAAGCCGAGCCGGCTCCGTTAAGCAGCCGTTATTTCTACGAGCTTCTTGTCACGAGACTAATTCCGTGAAGTTGTGTCTGCCGTCGCTTGTTGCAATTATGTCAGTGTGCCACAATCTCACGCTGTGATTGGCTGAAATTGATGGAGGGGGTGGGGCTTTCCTTGATTACACTCAGTTAACAGCTGTCGCGTTGTTTGGGTTTGATTAAAACTCTGTAATTAATTGACAGGATTGTGTGCTAATTTAGACTTAATGCAGACGCTAATGTGAGAAAAGAAGGCATGCTTTACATTGTTTATTGATTAAGCTTTTAGCAGCTTTACAGGAAATGTCATTATTACCATGAAAATTACAGTCTTACCAGCATCCAGAATAAAAAATAAGTATAACCTCTGTGTAATTTAATTTTCCACATTTTTTTAATCAATGAATAATAAATATTAAAGTAAAGAAAGGGCTGATTCTGTTACAGGTATGCAAGAGTTTTCCTGTGCAGCAGGCTTTTTCTGTTTAAAAATGTCTGCAGGCTTTATGGCATATCCTTAGCATTTCCTCCTGTGATCAGTATTCTCTCTTGTCTCTCAAGACCTTTACAGCATTAAAGCATGCTTCTCTTCAGACACGCTGTTCTTATTCTGGTGCACAGGTTCTCATTTGTCATCCTTACAACCTCCTGCTTGGAGCCGGCCAACGGCATACTGTCAGAAACATCTTTGCAGCTCTTGTTTGGAAACCTAGCCAAGATTCATGCACATATATATTTCCCTTATCTCGGTCCTCTTGAAGAAAATAATATCTTATATGCTTTATAATGCTTGTGGTGAAAAATTCCTGTTTGAAATGTTATTAATAAATTATCTAAGTTGATGTTAAGCTGCAAATAGTATGAAAAGTTTTGACTGGTGCATGAAAACCAGTTTTAAACAATTTAAAGCCAGAGAAAATGTTGTGAAACCTCTAAAATATAATCTGGAGTTTGAAAGATGCAAGAAATAATTATATTTTTATCGCTCTCTGCACTATTCATCATTTTGGATTCTTGTAGTCTGACAACTTCAGACATTTAGTTTATCTTATTTGCTGACAATGTTTATAATGAAATGAAAAAGTTTAGCTGCGTGTTCTGGAGCGGCAGACTGTTTCATCCAGGGTCATTTGCTGCAGCTGAAATGCATTTTTGGATTGTTAATATCCAGAGCTTTACCAGTGGCTCTGTCAGCTATGCTTTATAACAGTATGGATTACACCTCGGATCACTCCCATCCTGTTGGGGAGGATGTGGATGAGGTGGTCTGTAAAGAGGAGTAAAGGGGAGTTGCATTTGTTACAGAGTTTGTGCGGGTTTAAAGATTATAAAGAGACCAGTGGCTTCTCAAGTTTCCTCCAGGTCTCCATGATGAAGTGCGAGCTTCTCTGGGTGCAAATCACGCTGACAGATTCTGGGCCGCTCCTCGCTCGCTTGTATGGAAATCGGCGCTGTTGCCTAGGCAACAGAGGGAAAGACTTTTCAAAAGGAACATCTTGTCATTTTCTTTAATCCACTGCAGCTGGAGAATCCGAACACTATTATTAAATTGCTGTTGCTATGGCTACCAACGTTTGTACCAGCAGCAGTTTCCAGAGGCTTTCACCGTGCACATCCACAGTCAGCTCCCCCACCTACACCCGTCCTCCACCTTGTAGGGGATTCTGTTTTATTGCTGCATCCATAATATACAGCAAATCTTCTCTGCTGCTCAGCTTGCGGTGCAGGAGTAACCAAGCCGGAATATTCTCATGAAAGCTGTATTTGCTTCTCAGACTAAAACACAAGCTGTTCATTGCACTGGTGACATGTTTGCCCATAACTAGTTCAGCAACAGGAGTCCTGTAGTATCCATGGTCTATGCTTGATTGATGTCAATTCAGACATTTTATTGCTTTCCGGCTTTTAAGCTTCTGTTGATTATTTTCCACATTGTGACTTTTTAGATTGTGCCCTTAAAAAAACAGAATACAAACTAATTTTCTTGCAGTTTTTCTGAGTAAATATTTTGTTTCAACTGTCTCTTTGTCTCTTCCTAGGCGACTAAACAGCACACAGGGGGAAATCCGAGTGGGACCTAGTCACCAAGTAAGTTATTGTGTAGCACATAGTGAGGAGATCAGATATAACCATTTTTAAGGACATGTGTGTCATTTTCATATTAGAGTATGAAAATGGGCAATCCTTTCCATAACTCACATTTAAATGTAATTTTCAGAATAAAACCGCATGGACCTTGACTGTTTTTTTAAACCCTGATGACATTCCTGCCTCCAGCTTTTGATAATTTGTGCAACAAATATGAATGATCATTTAAACCAGTGCTTCTCAATTATTTTCTATTACGCCCCCCCCTAGCAAGTAGAAACAATTTCGCCCCCCCCCCCCAACTCTCCACCATGACTATAAATATCTGCATA
>JBAMIG010000014.1:13349323-13373102 GCA_037177335.1 Kiunga ballochi
TTGAAAACTTCCTGCTGGCTGTTCAGCCACATGAAAACTGCTCCTACTTCCACAGAGATTCGGCTGTATATCTCTTTCTATTGAAAGTAAATTTGCATATTGCCACATTCTTGCATGCAGACAGCTACTCTCCCCCTTGCATGGACTCATTTCTCCATGGTCTGTTATGCAAGCGGGTTTTAGGAGCTGCCAGGAGTCCCATTGCACAGCTTTGGTCATGTTCAAAGCCAGGCATGTTTTGCATTGCTGCTGCAGGCGGTCGGCCGCCTGTCTGTTCCTCCTGACCCGTGTCCACAGCCTGGGGAAGTCGCGTCTCGACCCAGGCCAGTCGGGGACACAGCTTTCAGTGATCTCATCACCACTTGTTCCTTTTCAGCCTTGCAGCCTTGAGGGACAGGTGTAAATGTAGCATCAACCTTGACCGCTCACAGAAGCCAGCCGCGCTACTCTTTATTTATTTATCACCCCTTCCTCTTCCATCTCATCCCTTTTAAGACTTGCATCATTATTCCTGCCTGCCTGCTCTTTTTCACCCCACCCATTCCTTTAAAGATGTGAATAAAAGTGACAACTGGGTCCGCTGAAATGACAGAATCAGCCTGTCTCCAGGGTCACTTGTCACCTTCCCCTCCCCCTACACGACATCTCATACCCCCACCCTCCTCCTCTTGTCCTCTCTCTGACTGCAGCAGCCTCTACATAGCATATAATCTTTGTCATAACACACTTATTATTATTTTTGCTCACACATACATGGATAGAAGTCATTTCAGTAGAGCTGTTACAGGGAGGGAATTATTTTCTTCGTGGGTTTGTGGCAGTTCACAATCTTTTCCTGTGACATCTACACGCTAAAAGTCCATAACCTTTAAGTAAAAACAACTAGTGCCCTACAATGCACTTGTACTGTAGGTGACAGGTGTAGCTAGATTTCACTCAAACAAAGTTTAGTGCATTGTGAACATTATGAAATGGATAGAAATTTAAAACTATAAATAAGCCATGAGAAGCATCAAGTGTACAGCCTGATGTCTTTGTGACTTTTACGCAGAGGGCTGTTGAGTGAAGAGCAGTGATTTCTCAAACCACCAAAAAAATAGGGGCAAACGTTATCTGTTGTGGTTCATCAAAAGGCATTTTAGATTTGGAGCAGTCCTCCTTCAGACTGCATAAGACAGTCTCGCTGCACCACTTTTTATGTTTGTTTCATCAGATGTTAAATCGCAGCTTACAGCCACCACAGAGTTTCATCTTTTTGATGGGAGAATGGTAGAAATCAGCTGTTTGATATTAAGAACAGAAAGCACATCAAGTGAAAAGCACACAAGTTGTTTCTTTTTTCTCGCCTGTGCCCTGACAGTAGATGGAAACTGAGCTGCAACTCAGAACAGTACTGGTACGAATGAATACTGTTGGCGTTTTACATAAAGCCACAATTAGTTGACAAGATGTGTTGATCAACAGTGGGCACAGTTTCCTGCATTTCATTGGAAATCGTAGTACTTGGTGGTTCAGTTTTGGTCTGTCGTTAACCATGCTAACACATGTTCTGTGTTACAAAGTAAAGTTGTGATTCAGCAGCTGATGAATCTGTATAGTTTTTTAAATTCAGTGAACCTTTGCAGACATTGCTTTGCTGCTACTGTTAATAAATACTCACGGTCAAAGAAAAAGAAAAAAAGGGGAAAAAATTATATATATATATATATATATATATAATTAGGTGATGTTAGTACTGAGAATATTTTTTCTTTCTTTTTTTTATCTGAAGGGGTTTCTTTATTCTTGAGCTAACCCACTGAAATGTCTCGTCACCTGTGGCTGCTGTCATTCCCATTTATTAACAAGCGGTGCTGATTTTACTCCGGCCAACAGGAGGTGCCACATAAATGATCAGAATCAGCAGCAGCAGCAGCCTTGCTGCGTGTCGCCATGTCTGAGACGGAGGCTGATCTATGACTGCTGCAGGGCGGGGGGTCTATTCCTCAACCAGCTGCACTGTTCCACGGCTTATCTCCGGCTGTGTCTTTAGTTGATGAATGACTGTAGTGCGGTGGGAGGGGGGTGAGGAAAATGAGGGAACAGTGAAGTAGCCCCCCAGTGGTAGAACACAAGCATGAAGTGTGAAGACAAACCACCATACACAGAAAAAACGATGCAACAAGCGGCGTTGTTTACTTTGCTGGAGGCAGGAATGTCATCAGGGTTTAATTTCATTTACACTTCAGTGCCAGCTATTTTTTTGTGGGGGTGTTTAGTAACTAAAGAGCAGGCAGGATGGGTGTGTACTGGTATTTCCTGTCACCTTTTGTGGCAATACAAATTTGATAGAGCAGTGGTTGTTTCTTTGCCTTCCAAAGGTCATGTTTTTAAGCTTTGTTTTGTTTTCTTCTGTTATGGGAAGATTATAACCGAGGAATATGATCCAGCTTTAAACATTTTCATTTTAGTTTATCTAAATATAGACTGTTGTATGGTGTCAGCAGCGAGGATGTGGGTGGTAATGTATGTCAGTGATTCTCCTTGTTGTGATTTTCTCTTTGCCAGTCTCATTATAAGTTGATATTTCATAAAAGACTTTTTTTTCTTTCCCTTTGGTTTTGGTTTGCTTACTGCTTGTCCTCTGTCCTCTGGGTTTATATACACCAGGCCCAGAAAGGTCACCTTTTAACAACAAGTCAAGTATAATGACTCCATATTGAGTAAACGTAGCTTTATCTGTTGGATGGACTTGCGTCAGTGTTTTCTTGGAATGACATTTAGCAGGAATAATGTTCCATGTATGAGCCTGCCCTCTGTTTGTCATCATGATACCATCTTGTGCTTATGTCTACATTATCTTAACCAGTTTTACGACTCCCAACAATCAGCTTTCAAACAGGATGTGCGCACACACAACAATGGACTATTGAATGATTCTTTTTCTGGTTCTCCGCCTCCTCTTATATGTCTCCTCTCCAGCGTCACAATGGTGCACTGTTAGGCTCTGAGGGGAAACTTGGGGAGGGTGAAAAGCGCCAGCTCCCTGGAACACGCTCAAAAAGAGAAGCCTGTTGTTTCTGCACAGCGGATGGCCATTTGGTAGCACTTCCACTCAGCTGCCTTCAGCCTCCCCCTCCCCTGTCTCCTTCTTTCTCTTGCCTGCTTACCCTGGCCTCTATCAGCCCCTCCTCTGCCGCCGTGTTGCCAGGCAACGGAGGGCTGGAGCAATCGGAGCAGGGGTAGAGCAATTCAGAGAGCAGATTGGCGGATGATTTATTAGCTGGGCTGGAGAGCAGTGAGCCCAGGCAGCTGAAATGGAGCCTTAAACTGGAGCCGACATGTAGAGCGGGAGGAGGGAGCCAGCAAGAGAAAGAAAACCAAAAGGAGGGAGGGGGAGCATGCACACAGCTCCACTGTGGCGATAAACGCTCGGACTGAGTAAATAGTATAGTCGGGGAATACAATTAAGGCAGCATTATTAGGGCAGGCACAGGCTACATGAGCAGGTCTAATTGATTTTTGACTTTGCAGCTCCAGAAGCCGAAGTGAACACACACCATTCACCTCACTGCCGCTGAAGCTGAACCCCAGTCATTACAAACACCACCTCATATATTTCTGGACAAAACTCCACGTTTGACTTTCCACGGAAACATTTGGGAGCCGATTTGTTACGTCAGCCGCTGACAGACGCATGTAATGTTGATCCTTTAAATCTGGAGCGATGGTCATTTCATCTGAGTGACGGTCAAACTGGTAATCTGCCCTTAACCCCTTCACGTAAATGGAGATGTGTGGGCAGCCTGTGTTGGAGACTGCTCCATCTACTGGCTAATCAACCAGTCCTCTGTCAGTATGATGAATGCAGATTAACTGCTGTCCCATGACACTGATAGGATTTTGTGTAGCTGTCTGCATGTGGGTTTTGATTACATCTCTGCTGCAGGATCGTTTAGTCTGTACTTTTATTCTTTTGTTTATTTATAGTCACACCCCTGAACAGTAAAACCGAGAAAATCAAGTTGTTTTACAGCATATAGCTTTCATAAGGAACAACGCCCCCACCCCTACCCCGCTGTGTTTTGCGGCTGTGTTACTTCTGTAAATTTGGCCTTTGTTCTGTTCCAAAGCTGGATTAGTAAACAATCTGTGGTTACATAATGTACTGTACATGGCATGAAAAATGAACTCCTGAAAAGCTTTGGGAGACTCCATGTCAGATTTTCCTTTTCTCTTGTCTCCCTTCTACCATGTCCAGGACCTTTTTCCACACAAACTGTGTCAGCCTGCCTCCCCTCTCAGGCTGCCAGCTAGTTTAGCCTCCGTGCACTAAGCTCTGAATGCATTTAGTGGATTGCTGTAGTTTCCCCCTGTGCAGACTGGTTTATGTGGTATATTTTTAGTAAACAGTGGCTTAGATTTTTTCTCTCTCTGAGGGTGGAGATAGGAAACCTGCTTTTTCAGTGTTAGAGGGAACAGGCTGAAATGAGATCAGTGCCTCACCATAACATGAAGCGCATAACTCCACCTCAGGTTTTCCAGCCTGCTGCAAACCAGAGGCTCTCTTGCAGAAAGATCACATGTAAAGCCTTCCCCTTTGTAGTGGAAGAGCAGAGAGTGACAAGCTATTTCTTTCTTGTTAGAAAAAAAATCGCCGTGCTTTCGGAGACACTGTGGATTTGTCCCCTGATTTGTTTGTTTGTTTTATTTACCTGTGGCTGGACGTAGAGGTTTGCGCTGCGCTCCCAGTGGACTTTTTGCTGGAGTTACTTGGTGGAAACGTTTGGCTGAGATCACTGAGGAACGAGGCTCGCCTCTGGAGCAAGAAAGTAAATCTGTTGGTTGTCTGCTTCGGTGGTTATGAATGTTTTCTTCCATCGCTTTTTATGGCTCGCGCTCCGTGGCTCCTAAAGGAAAGGAAATGCATTCAGGCTGTTAAGGTTTTCGGTTGTTTCTGTTTCTGATGTTGTTTTTGCTCTCATTGGCATGAGGAGGCATGTTCACGTTCACTTTTTATGTCACATTAAAGCCGATGTCATGAAGTATTAACCTATCATTGTGTAGTTCAGTGACATCTTGACACGTTCCTTATCGTTTTAAAATGGACAAAATATTGAAATAAATAAAAGGAAGGTGTTTCTCTCCCTTTAAACTCTCAAGTTTAGGTAATGACATTGAACTTTTCCTCCTAAGATTTACAACACGCTCAACATGTCAGCTGTGAGTGTGTTTCCATATCAGACTGCATTTGTGTTGCTGTATTTTTGTGACACATGAAAAGACGAGCCTAATCTCAGCGACTCGCTGCCTCGCTTGTCATTTCCTCTCTCATTTTGCTCTGACATGGCTGTGTTTGCTCCGGAGTCTAAACTGCTACAGAGGTTTCTTAAACAAACCTCTCCCAACCACAGACTGGTGAAGTGAAAACAATATTTTTTTTGTTCTGCAGTAATGCTCAGCAGTCTCTGTGCTGCTGCAGTTTAGCCCACTTTACACAGACTAACTTGTCTTTTTTTCTGTCTTTCTCTGTGAAAAATTGCAGAAGCGCTTCATTAAAGGGTTGAGACAGTTTGGCAAAAACTTCTTCAGGATCCGGAAAGAACTGCTTCCCAACAAAGAAACGGTGAGGTCTTTTTTTTCTTCCTTCCTTCTTTTTTGTACAGCTGAACTTTTTTAAGTAGCTCATTTAACTTGTGTTAAAACCCAGAAGCACGTTGAACAAGATTTAAGCAGCTAAACAGCTTTAACACATTATTCTGAACACAGCTGCTTTTCAGCTCGAGGCCTCATCGTGGACCGGTGCTACAACAGTCCCACTCAGTTGTCAGATTTAATCGAAGAAGAAAGTTGAGAAGCTTTTAGATGCACTTAATAGGCAACAAGTGCTGTAGGTGCTGAACAGTTGTGCTGTTGTGATTTATAGTGATTGTATAGCATATCTCAGGTCTGCTAGCCTGCTGGTTTGTGTTATATAGCACCACTGCATATATTTTGTTTCTGTCCTCACTTGCTTTCAAACTAGGTCACGCTTAGCAAGTGATGTTGGTATAGTTTAATTTTCAACTCACAATGTTTGGATGCATTGTTCATTTATCTTTAACATCTTTAACAACATCCTAAAATATTAATGGTTAAAAGGGTATCGTCAAAAGGTTTTAGCTTTCAGACTTAAAGGCTGCTGTGGTTGAAGGGCTTAGTGACTATCAAGGTTTTTGATTTGAGGGTAAAAAAGTTTAATATTTCACGTGTGTTTGTGTCGTAGACTGTCAGTGAAGTATTCGTTTGTCACGTTTTCCTCCTCTGTGTGTGCCAGTGTGGTAATTATCATTGGACAACTGTGACCTGTGTCACGGTGCAAATGGCTCAAATCCAGGTCTAACAATGATTAACAGCTGTTAACCTTTTTGAAATACAGAGATTGCAGTTTAGTCATCATATTTGTTTATACATAGCATTGTGTTAGGTTTTTTTTAGACTACACAATGAAACCAAATGCATGGAAACTTTTAAATATCACTAAAACTGGGAGCACGTGGCACAGGTTGCTTCAAGTCTTTCACACCCACTTTACTGTTTTTGTGTGGCAGCTCCTACTAAAAGTGTCAATCATAAAACAACAATGGTTTCTCATACTTGTCATCTGCTTCATTTCATCATCTAGGTAAGAGATTAAAGCATATAAATACTGTTTTCTTATAGATGATTCTTCAATTATTTTTACTGGGTTTTGAAAGCAGTGACTGGTCCAGTTGATTGGCTGTAAAGGCAGTATTAATGCAATTCACCCAGAGGGGGAGGCTACTTGGCAGGAAAGGTAATAGACCTCCTCCGGTATCTGGACTCGCCACCACCGCAGAGCAGAGAAAGATTAATTTTCCTCCTGCAAATGGAAAATAAACTGGCCTTTAAACATATGAAAGAATGACTGGAAGAGCAAGTGGAGGAATGTAGCAACCGCTGGAGAAGGGGTGAAATGGTTATTAGCACAATATAGCCACAGAAAAGCTTTGGTTGTTGCACAGTAGAGGGGAAAAAACCGCTACTCTGTTTCTGATCTGAGTAAGCGCCAGAGGATACCCTGAGGACAGCACCATTTATTTTTCTACCTGTTCATTCCCAAATCCCATCTCTGGAACTTGAGCACAATAGTGTCCTAAAATATTTCAGGTCTGCGAATGGCTGAGATTTCCTTTCATCTCTAGTCGCACATGTACATCCCCACTATTCCTTTCACGTCAACCAGTGAAAAGAGGAGCGTGTTGCACAAATATGCACACTCCTGCCCTAAATCCCGACTAGAGTGCAGAGCTTAAAGCCCTGGGGCTGATATCCAGGGATACAGAGGTCCAGTACAAAGCGTCTGCGCCTCACTGTTCCTCCCGCTAGCTCCTATTAGCTGTGCTGGCCCTAAAGCTCCAGCAGGGCTCGAAAAACCAATGCCAAGGGTAAGCAGCCAGCACTGTGTAAACACACCAGGCCTGACTAACATTCAGGAATGTCTTATATAAAGTCACATAAAAGCCCAGAGGAGGAAGTGGGTGTGTCGTTTGACCGTCTGCAACTGGCTCTGCTGCCACCATTTCCTTCACTCCAGAGAAGACGTCATGGAAAAGAACTCACTGCTTCCAGTGTGTAAAAATGAAATATGCTGAAATAGCAGGACACAGATAACACTGTTTTTTACTGGAGGCGTTCTTATGAATATGTTGTTTTGTGGGGTATAAACAGACTCGGGTTGTTATGCATCAGCCACAGCATTTGTGCAGCTGAACAGACACATGGACAACTGAAAAAATAGCAAAAGATGCTTCAGATGAGTTAAAATGAAATGTTGAGAGATTAAAGTGTAGATGAAAACATATATTAAAGATTCCCGCAGGTACACTATTTAGTGACAGAAAAATCTTTTCTCCCTCCAAACACCGGTTTAACTTTGCTGAAGTCATAAAGCAAAAAATGCATCTTTGAATCTAAAAAAAAAATCTTTATTGCAAAAACAATTCATGCCAGAAATTATATTCAGTGTATCTAAGTGTCCTGAGAGGGTGATTTTAAACTGAAAGGAAACAAATAATTGACTTGCTTCATACGTGTGTGTGTCTCTGTGTGTGTGTGTGTTATACAGAACATTTACAGATCATAAAAATGATGAGCAATGAAACGGACATCAGGCATAATCTAATAAACTCAATGAGGCCACATACAATATACAAGCTTTAAGTTTGTATCATTTTAATCAGCTTAGCTTTTATTTCTGCATTTCTTTTCTTTCTTTTGGCTCCTTGTGGCTTCTCCCAGCTATTAAATATTTAAATTCATCAACTGTAGAGGAAATGACTTGTATTAGCACAATTGGGATTTTATGTCAGTCTGGCTGACATAGTGGTTTTCTGGTTGACTGATAATTGTGTATTTCACATGTATGCACATGTACATGTTACTTAATGTTAGCTGCAAAGCGGTTCATCCTACAGGACAGGAGATTAGAAAAGACTACGTCTTAAAGCACAAGTGAAGTGGCATTTTTACTGTTGCTAAATACATCATTGTGACATGAAGATGGAAAACATGGAGCTGTAGTCACACTGTTTTTGAAGGCAACACAGGTGAAACCATAATTTGTAGTAGGCTTGGCAACATCACAATAATAAACAAGTAGGAACACTGAGCTGTTTAGTTTACCACATCTGGTTAAAACGTAAAAGCAAATTAAAGCCAGTGTTATTCTCTGCATGGAAGGATTCGTGTTTATTGTTGACATTTATTTCTACATTGCCAGGCCATACAGGAACAGGTGACCTGAGTAGTTTGCGTGACTCTTAAAACATATCCCTGTTGCTTCGGTCTTCATTTTAAGCAGAGGATGGCATGCCAAGCTGTTCTCGCAGCATTTTGCTCTCGCTGAGAAAAGTAAGCTCCTGTCATTTACAGGACGACTAACAGGAGAGGCGTGTTCCCGACACAACCTCACAGCAGATGTTTGCCCCGGTACAATCTGTACAAACGTCAAATTGAATTCATTGCCATGTCCTTAACTCAGCAGCCAGAACCTTGGGGATGAGTGTGATTATAAATACTTAGATTGAAACACTAATTATACCAGCTACAAACTACGGGGGCCTGGTCCAGTTGGCAGCAGCTGTCGGCGACGTTATATAGCTGTTTCTGTTTATGGTTAATGATATAAGTTGTTCAGGCAGTGAAATTACCATTGGTTTATGGAAACCTGACCAGCAAATATTGATGTTCTTTTAGCAGACCGCAGCGACTTAGAGCAGCTAAAGGGAGGCAAAATCTTTTTTCAGTTTTAATAGACGCATCGGGTTCAGAGAGTCAGGATTCCCTGTGTAATTGAGTTCTCTGGTAGGCTTCGTGCTGTGGTTTTTAGGGACTGGCTTATCAGCAGAACGTGCCCAATCGACCCTCCAGCAAAAAGGCACTGTTGCCATCCAATCTGCTTTCAGTTGCAAAAAGCGCTTACAGCAGGAAAAACACGAGTGCTGATTCTTCAGCATGTGCATCCCTGACCTGTGAAAACCGGGCTTATTCAGGCATTCTCCTGCAGAAAGGCGCTGCACAGCAGGCACTGGCTGTCTATTTAACCGTCTTTCATATGTACCCTGTTCCACCAGCTGAGATGCTCTCACTCTTCCATGTTCATTGTCTTTGAGGCAATAATCTGCTGCTGTTTCTCCCTTTTTTACATTTCATGGACGTTGCAACAAATATTTAACCTCAGTATCTCTTAAACAAAAGCATTTTAGCAAAAGAAATTTAAGCTTCATTGAAACTAAATGGACAAATAACTCATAACAGCTTTTAATTTATTTTTGAAGGCATTTTATTTAGTATGTAAAAGATAAAAATGGTTTCTAGCTTACTTTATCATGTTGTATTGACTTGCATATGAATTCTTTTTCTTATCTATATTCTTTAATAGGCTTTTACTATACATAATAATTTTTATATTAAGAAGGCCGGTATTGCCAAGTACAGTCTTGACATCCTTCACCCCATAAGCATTCACCTCCTACAGTTACAGATGATGGAAGAGTAGAGCATAAGTACAAATGAGACACTAGGCAACCTGCCACGGATGCTGAGGAATCACGAGTCTATGGGTCAAGCGCATTTATAATTAAACTATGGTTTGATTTAGTTCAGAAATACTTCCCCTTTCACCTCACTGAAATGAATCAGGAAGCAATCCTCCCTTCTCCATCTGCAGGCTGTGGAGGAAAACGAGAGCGAGCTCAGGTTCATGTTGCACTAATGGATGTTTACTCAACTCGCCATCAGCCAACAGAACCTAGAAACGACGCGCTCCACCATAAATATTTCTGCCGGTCGAGAACCAACATTTTTATTTGCAGAGAGATTTTTTTAGTAGTTTGCATTTGGTTTTAGTTTTGATTATCTTTTTTTTTTTTTATCCACTGCTGGCTCTTCATTGCTCCCTCTCGCCTCTCTGCCCTCCCCCTCTTCGGTTCTCCCCAGTTCGCTCCTTCTTCCCTTACTCTTGCCAGTAACGGCCTTAACCGTTTGGCTTTGTGACAAAGCAGGGGCCTTTTGTGGCTCTGTCACAAATCTGCCAGGAAAAACAGAAACCATCTGTTCAGGCCTGGGCCTGGGAGCGGATGAGGGTGTAAATACATGAGTTTAGCCCTCGCCCTCAGCCCTGCCCGTGCACATTGGACCACCAAGCCCAGTGGAGGATTGTGCACTCAACCAGCACTCCCACCAACTAGCATGCTGTATCTGGAGGGGTTTCATTTTTAATCTTATAACGTTATTCTCCTCTGTTACACAGAAAGCAAAAATCCTCCAATACCAATAAATCATAAGTCTGTGCAGAATTATAAATTTATAAATCAATAAATCCTCTATAATAGACACACACGGTGTTGAACTCAACATGTATTTCACACATTATTTTGTGTCGTTGCTCATTTTTAGTGGCAGTAACCGGAATGGAAGCCCTGAGTGTCGTGATAGGAGGGTAAGCTCTTTCCTTGTTGGATAATCCAGCAAGCAGAAATCTCCTGCAGATGGAAGCCGTCTAAAAGGCCTCATAATGCTGAGCTTATGTTGTCAGTATCTCATGTTCTGCAGAGCAGCAGCAGCACATTCTGTGCCATTCTGCCGTGATTCACTGGACTTGGAGAAAATTAGGAGGCTAAACCAAATGCCTGTCTGGATTCAGTTTCTCTTGTTTCCTCTCTTGATTTTTAAACTGCATACTTTGGGAATGGTTTTAGATGGTTTTCCTGCCATTTTAATTTAAAGGAGAAATTCATCTGGACTCAGTAGGTACACACAAACTGGTTGACCAAACATCCAACCATGCAGTGTAAACAGGAGGTAACAACGTGAAAGTGTTGCTGTGGGCATATGGCAACATGACAAAGTGACTTTGATAGAAAAAAGTACACAATCAGTGTGAAAAATGGGACTGATGTTGCTTCACATGACTTAAATTTGACATCCAGGCAAGCTGAGAGGTAATCTGTCAGTCTCCCTTTGACACTAATTTACAGCACAAAGCCTTCTGAGCTGCATCCCTGCCTTGTTCATCTTTGCTTTTTACTCACACATTGTATAAGTCAGCTACATGGTGAAAGTGTTGCCTGTGAAGTGTCACAAACGACATTCTTTCCTTTGTTGAAACTGTTTGCACTGTTTGTGTTTGTGAATAGCTTTTCATTGTAACAAGCATGTTTTTCTTTATTTCTCCATCAAAAATTACTTGAAGCATTATAAATATATGCTTTCTTTTTCTGGCTGTGTCTTTTGTGTGTGTGTTTTCCCATTATATCCAGTGGCAGCGGCTCATCAGTGCACCTGTGAAATCCCTTTCAAAAGCCCAAGTTAATGTTTTCATTAGCCCGGGCCTAATGTAATAGTAGTTGACATAGTGTAAGTGATGGAGAGGATGAGTGACCTTTCCTTGTGTCTGCCAAGCTGTTGCTGATGCCATGTAGTTGTCAGCCTGCAGCGAGGAGGCAGAGGGGCACTGCTGAGAACAGTCATTAAGCACAGGGCAAAGCCAGCGCTCTGCACCGCTCGATACTTTTGATCTGCACATTTCAATTAGATTTCACATTGGGGCGCCTGCCTTCCCTCCGTTAGCACCTGCAGCCCGCCTTTCCAACTGGCCGGCCTGGTTGAAGAGGGAGGCACACAGGAAATGACTAAGAATATTCACAAACACATGGCAAGGCAGCAAAGCATTTAGGGAACATCATAATCATTTGCTGCCTTGTTTTTGCCAAATATTGAACAAAACATGCCTCTTTGCAATCTTGTGTTTTCAAGCTGAATGTATTTTCTGATTTCTTGCATGTGGAATCAATTGCACTTCTCCAGATGTGCTCATAACCTGGGTTGTTTTTTTGTCAGTGTAGCACCTTAACTTACCCCAAAATGAGGTCAAACACCCACAGTTAATGTTCCCAGCACTGCATGGCCCGATAAGATCCCACAGTGTCTGGTAGATATGCATTTCATCTAAGTGCCACATGAAGGGAGATTTTATTAAAGTGGCCTAAGCCCACCGAGTTTGTTTTCTGCCAATCAAAGCAATGAGTAAGAAAAATTTGTTCTTTGTCAGATATTAAAACAACTAGTTGAAATGAAAGATTTTTTTAGATTTTTGCGTTTCATTAAAAATTAAAGCTAAAGTTGTTGTTTTTTTTTCCTTGATACCAGCCAAACTACTGGCTTTATTCCAAAAATAATTTTACTGTAATTAATACAAGTTTATTTCATCAAACCCTTCCCTTCACCTGTTATAGTATAGGCTCATGTAATAGTCGTGTCGGGTCATTGCTGAGAAGCTGTTAATGCATTTGAAAGAGCAATGAACTGACTAATTTATGTCAAGTTTCTCAGTTGCAGCAGAGAAAGAAAACAATCAATAGCCATTAAAGCCTGGAAGCTTTGTTAAACAGCAGTTTAACAGACCGCAGACCGTAGATGGCTGGCCTCTGGGCTTTAAAGATTACAGGTGACTTACTGCTCACCAAACAACCACACCTTTATGATTTTGCTGTGGAGCCACTAGAGGACTACTAACTGGTAAAGTTTGCTTTGGGAGCAAGCCGAAGCCTCAGGGTGAAACCATCAACTATCTCTGATTCCTGTCTACAATCTTCAGAGCTTGTTTATGTGTAGTCAGAAAGCAGCAGTTAATATACACCAGCTTATTTCTGATCCATGATTGCATGTGTTAATGTTTCTGTTGTGTATTGATTTCCTGGCGGCCTTTTGCACACCGGATTTATCTCCCCTGCTCGCTGGCAAGTGCACCCCTCCGAATGTTTGATTAAAGTTCAATTGACTCTTCCAGTGAAGGGGCGAGGAGCCATTTCACTCCCTATTTGTCGCGCCAAAGCTCTGCCTGACATGTTCTTTTGTTCTCATTCAACCTCCTGCCACCCAGGCAGCCACCAAATGCACTGATCCTAATATCCCCACATCCAGTGAGCCTCCTTGCCTAATCCAGGGACAGACAGGATCGCAGCGCAAACATGCACAGCCAGTTACAAATCCTGGCATGGACCGACCCACTCTACGGCTTTTCCCACTCTGATGCCGGGCTGAATGATAGATTTAAATGCTCATATGCAAATCCACCAAACTTCACACACCGCGCAGAATGTTTTTGTCTGGCATTGTGATCCTGTCATCCTGTTCTGCATTCGAAGCGGATGTTTCCTCATCTGTGTTTTTGTCGTTCTTTCAGGGAGAGCTAATTACCTTCTACTACTATTGGAAAAAGACACCTGAAGCAGCCAGTTGTCGAGCACACCGCAGACACCGTCGCCAACCAGTCTTCCGCCGCATCAAAACACGAACTGCCTCTACACCCGTCAACACCCCCTCCCGCCCCCCATCAAGCGAGTTTTGTACGTATATTTGACCTCTCCATTGGCAGCTGAGATTAAAAGGTTGTGGATTGACCTGCACTCTGATGTAAATGTTTGAATTTGTTTTTTTTCGTACTTCCAGTGGACCTCAGCTCAGCCAGTGAAGATGACTTTGACAGTGAAGACAGCGAACAAGAACTAAAAGGCTACGCCTGCCGCCACTGTTTCACAACCAGTAAGAAAACCACATCAGACATGTTCTGCACACACTTGTCATATGGACTGACTTGACTGTTCCTGTTCTGTCTCGGGTTCTGTGTGATCCCGCCCAGCGCTGTGCTGTGTGACAGATGGGCATCAGAGGATGTCAAAGCTAATTTGATCAAATCAGACATGAGCCCACAGCTCGTTCACTCTGCACCTCATTATCCTTCCCCCTTTCCACACAGCTGGCTCCCAGTACCAGTCTCCCATCTGATCACACTTATGTTTCCATCACAACACGAAGCTTAATAACTTTGGTTTTGCAGAGCATTAACTAATACCGACCTCATCATGACATGTCTTAAGGTTTAAACACAACATGTAATAATGGATATATCAGACCGTGCATGGAAATACATTAATCTTATTAGATGTCAAGATGCTAATGCAATATATTCTGCACTTGTCAAATCATTTCTGTGTGACATTGGTGTCTTTCACCACCTGTGAGAGTGTCTTATTTCACAACTGTAAATGACTTTCCTCAGCCTCCAAGGATTGGCATCACGGGGGCCGGGAAAACATCTTGTTGTGCACCGACTGCCGTATTCACTTCAAGAAGTACGCTGAGCTGCCCCCCATCGAGAAACCGGTGGACCCACCACCATTTATGTTCAAACCTGTCAAAGAGGAAGAAGATGGACTCAGCGGGAAGCATAGCATGAGGACCCGACGGAACCGAGGCTCGGTGCGCCAACAACTCCCTCTATTTTCACATTTAGAAACCTCACAGTAATCCTCAGAGTAATGAATAAAGAGGCTGACTAAAAACTCCTTATCATTGCAAGATGAACAGTGCAAGGACAACTTTGACCTGTATTAATAACTTATGTTTAGTTTTCAAGAGGAACAGTGACGTGTGAAAATGTTACTTGATGTCTAAACCACTTGCTGTGTTTAACAGATGTCAACACTACGTAGTGGTCGTAAGAAACAGACGGCCAGTCCCGATGGCCGAACCTCTCCTAGCAACGAGGATATGCGATCCAGCGGCCGGACTTCTCCCAGTGCAGCCAGTACAGACAGCACTGACAGCAAGACGGATTCCATGAAGAAGCCGAGCAAGGTAAACATGGATTACTCATCAAAACCCTATTTCTCTTTGCATGTCTCTGAACAATGCACACTCAAATCGTTCTGCTGTGTTTGCCTTCAAGAAAATTAAGGAGGAAGCTCCTTCGCCTATGAAGAGTGCCAAACGGCAGAGAGAGAAGGGAGCTTCAGATACAGAGGAGCCTGAGAGGGCCAATGCCAAAAAGTCAAAGACACAAGTGAGCATTCAGTCTTGTTTAGTTTTTGAGTTTGTAGATCAGATGAGGCTCAACCTGTACTCTCCGTTTCTGCAGGAGCTGAGTCGACCAGACTCGCCATCAGAATGCGAGGGTGAGGGAGAGGGTGAGAGCTCTGACGGGCGAAGCATAAACGAAGAGCTTAGTAGTGATCCGAAAGACATTGACCAGGACAACCGGAGCTCCTCCCCGAGCATCCCCAGCCCCCGTGATAATGAGAGCGACTCGGACTCATCTGCCCAGCAGCAGCAGCTCCTGCAGAGCCAACATCCTCCCGTCATTCAGTGTCAACCAGGCCCCTCAACTGCCCCTTCAGCGCCCGCTCCCCCGCCAACCTCAGCCCAGTCGCACCCCCCATTGGCCCCATCAGCAGCTGCCTCCACCAGTCTACCTCCTCAGTCTCTACCCCAGGCCAGCCCGATGTCTCTTATCCAGTCAGGAGCATCGCTCCATCCTCAAAGGCTTCCTTCTCCTCATTCACCTTTGACTCAGGCTCCACCTCCTGGCCTTCCAATCCCACCTCAGTCTTTACCCAGCCCCCATCACGGTCCCATGCCTCCAATGCCACATTCACTACAGCCTGGACCTTCCCATATGCCTCACCCTCACGCCATGACTCCTCAGGGATTCCCTGTGGGTCCCTCTCAGGTCCCACCCCTACCAGTTTCTGGCCAATCACAGCAGAGGCCTCACACACCACCTCCTCACTCCCAGTCATCCTCTCAAAGTGGAGGCCAGCCTCCCAGGGAGCAGCCATTGCCCCCTGCACCAATGTCAATGCCTCACATCAAGCCCCCACCAACTACACCCATCCCTCAGATATCCACCCCACAGTCTCACAAACACCCTCCCCATGTTTCAGCACCTCCATTCCCTCAGATGCCTTCAAATCTGCCTCCACCTCCTGCCCTCAAGCCCCTCAGCTCCTTATCCAACCATCATCCTCCATCAGCACACCCGCCCCCTCTCCAGCTCATGCCACAGGGGCAGCAGCTTCAACCCCCACCAGCCCAGCCACCAGTTCTCACCCAGTCCCAGAGTCTCCCACCGTCAGCCAGCCACCAGCCTCCTGCACCTCCCCCTCCTCTCCCACCCTCCACAGCAGCCTCACACCCCAGTGGGCCACCTCAACCCCCTTTTTCCTCTCACCCTTTCAGTACAGTTCTACCTCCAACTGGCCCTCCCTCATCGTCATCAAACTCTATGCCTGGCTTACAGCCTCCGTCTTCTTCCGCCGCATCCTCCTCTATCTCTATGCCACTCCCTGCCTCAGTCACCTGTGCGGGTCCGGGTCCAGTTGTCCCGCCTGTACATATCAAAGAGGAGCCTCTCGATGAGCCAGAAGAGCCAGAGAGTCCACCACCGCCACAGAGAAGCCCCTCCCCAGCCCCTACTATCGTCAATACGCCCAGCCACGCAAGCCAATCAGCACGGTATGTCAGGCAGAGGAATAAAAACTCCCACAAGCTGTTATCTGTTTGTTAAGCTTCCTACTTTTCTAGCTTTGAGGTCACTGCATTCTTGTTGCAGGACTATGATGTAGGTAACAAATTGAATGTCGTCAGCAAAACAGGCATCTAAGACCACAATTAGCCTTGAGCTTTTGGTAGCTGATGGTTCAGAATTATTAGGGAGGAAGTGCAGAGAGATTAATTACAGTAAGATGTGAGTAAACTGAGGTATTTAAATATGGGTATCTGTAGTTGCCTTGTTCTTAAGTGGCTCACTGCCTGAATAGCAATGAGGGTTTTAAATTCATAGTCAGCAGCAAAACTGCTGAGGGAGTTTGTTTCATTTTTAATAATGGGCTAGCGCACGCGAGCTGGCTTTTATCTGATTGTAGGGCATTATACGGCTATCCACCAACCAAAATAAAGCTGTAGCTTGTTTTTTTTGTCCTGCCTGTTTGTAACAAATATTCATTTAGGAACTGGAACCCTTTTTACTTTTTGTTTTAACAAAATCTCAACTGTGTGAATAACAGGTTCTACAAGCACCTGGATCGGGGTTACAACTCGTGTGCCCGGACAGATTTCTACTTCACTCCACTGGCTTCTTCTAAACTGGCCAAGAAGAGAGAGGAAGCTTTGGAAAAAGCCAAGAGGGAAGCAGAACAGAAAGCAAGGGAGGAGAGGGAGGAAAGAGAGAGAGAACGGGAGAAAGAGCGGGAACGAGAACGGGAACGAGAGAAAGAGTTGGAGCGGGCCGCGGTGAGTGCTTTTACAGCATGTGGTAAATAATCGTGTTTCCATACGTTGTACTGAACATGGCATGTCTGTCCCCACAGAAAGCATCCAGCTCCTCTCATGAAAGCAGAATGGGTGACCCACAGATGGCTGGCCCGGCTCATATGCGGCCTCCCTTTGACGGACCTCCAACCACGATTGCAGCGGTGCCTCCTTACATCGGCCCCGACACGCCCGCCCTACGCACCCTCAGCGAATATGCCCGACCCCATGTTATGTCCCCCACCAACAGAAACCACCCCTTCTTTGTGTCCCTAAACCCCGCTGATCCACTGCTGGCCTATCACATGCCCAGTCTGTACAACGCCGACCCGGCCATGCGGGAACGCGAGTTGCGAGAGCGAGAGATGCGTGAGAGAGAGATACGCGAGAGAGAACTCAGAGAAAGGATGAAACCAGGTTTTGAAGTGAAACCTCCAGAGATGGACACACTCCACCCTTCTACAAACCCCATGGAGCACTTTGCCAGGCATGGGGCCATCACTTTGCCCCCCATGCCCAGCCCTCACCCATTCGCCTCCTTTCACCCGGGCCTAAACCCACTGGAGCGTGATCGACTGGCCCTTGCGGGGCCCCAGCTTCGGCCGGAAATGAGCTACCCAGAAAGGCTGGCTGCAGAAAGACTCCATGCTGAGAGGATGGCCACGGTGGCCAACGACCCCATCGCCCGTCTGCAGATGTTCAACGTTACGCCGCACCATCACCAGCACTCGCACATTCACTCCCATCTCCACCTCCACCAGCAAGATCCACTACACCAAGGTAAACGAAAGCCCTGTTTATTATTAATGCTTTGTTAAAACATAGTATCGATAGCATTAAGAATCAATCAATATTTTTAATTTATGAAAGGTTATTAATAATTCATTATAATAGATTCTTATTGATTATGATTGTGACCAAAAAGTTATAACTAAAAGTTTTAAGATGTGAATAAAGTTTGTATTTTGTAGCAAGAAGTTTCTGTTAAATGCTCAGATGTAATAAAACTGTCATCAAGATGTATAAATGAGTTAAATATGTTTTACAGAAAGATTTTACTCATTGGTTTTTTTTGTAATACTTTGAACAATACTGATGATGATGATGATAAAGAGTGATGTTATTCTCTCACTGCAGTGAATCATGACTAAAAGGGCACTTAAATATTTTTTCACCATAAAATAAAACTAACAGAAATGCTATACATTTTGGTTTTGACATGTTTATAAATAAAGCGTAGAGTTTAAGGTGTCCCCGCACTGATCCATGAGAAGAATAGCATCACATGAATCTGTGTTATTAATACTTGTTGCATGCAGTCTGTGATGTAGTGTTTTGAGTGTACCTTGAACCTAAGACTCTGACACCCAAAAGGTGGTGGTGAATGTCTTGTGTGTCCTCCAGGTTCGGGGGGCCATCCATTGGCAGTAGATCCCCTGGCAGCTGGACCTCATCTCGCCCGCTTCCCCTACCCACCCGGCGCCATCCCCAACCCTCTCCTGGGCCCTCCACCACATGAACACGAGATGCTGCGCCACCCAGTCTTCGGTAGGTTCTCGGTCATAAACCAGAAATACTATGTCTCATCTTATCAAAATATTCCAGACTGCTGACCAGCTTGTTTATATTGTGCTCTCTCCAGGGGCTCCATACCCTCGGGACCTACCAGGAGGTCTACCACCACCTATGTCGGCAGCCCACCAGCTGCAGGCCATGCACGCCCAGTCTGCAGAGCTCCAGAGGTTGGCATTGGAGCAGCAGTGGCTCCACGGGCACCACCACATGCACGGAGGACCTCTACCTGGTCAGGAGGATTACTACAGGTTAGATAAGCCCCAAACACCAGATGTGAAACATGCATGGCTTTGATTTTCCAGATTTTCAAACGTGATACTCTTTCTGTTCTAGCCGGCTGAAGAAGGAAAGTGATAAGCAGCTGTAACCAGCCGCGGGAGGCAGCGACTTGACGGGTGCAGGTCACAGGAAGTTGGTAGAGTTGTCTTGCAAAAGCTCCTTATGGACCTTAAAAACACATTCAGTTACAAAGAACAGAAATGACCAAGTGGATCATCGGAGAACTTCTCTGACATTTGGTTTATTTTTTATTCCTATCAGGACTTTTTTTTCTATTTTTTTTTCTTCAAGACATTGACCTTTTTTTTGTGGTTTTTTTTTTTGTTTTGTTTTTTTTGGGGGGGTGTATAGCCAGTAGTGACATCCTCAAGACTCCTGCATGACAAGCTTCCCTGACGTTTTTGTAGGTGCTAGAACATGACACTGTGCTTATCAAAAAAAGAAAAAAAGACAAGACTGATCAGACCATTTATGGATAAATAACAAGTGCTATTTTAAATTCAACATTTATTTTAATACATTATTGGAGGTTTTTCATAATTTTAAGGAAAGCTACAGCATGGCATTTTTGAGTCTGTAAATAGTATATATAAACATATAATTATTATTATAATTATTATTATTACTAGATGTGGACTCCAAACCAAGTTGTCTCAGCCTCCAATATATTTGTTTGAAGCATTATCCCTTGTTTCAGAGGGGAGCACCATGGCATTATATGAGCGGTTTCTGAGAGTTGCAGTTCAGTTGTGACATCACTGTGTTAGATTTAGTCCCACATACACTACTGTATGTAAACCATATCCCCGCCAAACCTTCACATGCGTTCATCACCTGTGACATGCAGGTTGTCAGAATGTGTCAACTCACCCTGTTGAGTTACTGATTGGAAACACTTGAAGAGGTGACACAAGTCACTGAAACTTCAGTGGAGTGCACACTGAGGTCGCAGATCAAAAAGAAAAGGACAACATTTGCACTGAAGGAGTATCCTGAGCTCTACTCACCTGGTTTGACCTTTTTAATTAGTGTACAAGTCGACAAAGGAGCGGTTCTGGTCCCACTGCTATTTTTACACTGAAATTATGTCAACTCTAATTTTTAAATTTGGACTCCAAACTGACTGAACTGAATAAATTATATATATATATATATATATATATATATATATAAAATATGTAATTGTTTTTAATAAATAGGACCTGAATCTGAACTTTATTTATTGGCAGCAGAACCTAGAAGGACTTTAGGATTTTTTAAAGTAAAAATAGTGGTCAGTAGGTGAGAGTTAGTCTTTTGGAGTCTCTTTTCCCAGTCATCAGTGTTTGTTTAAGGACTCTCATCTGACAGAGTTGCCCTAACCAGGCTGTAAAAACGTTCACTGTGACACTAGCAGAGGCCTGCTGACATGTGACCACTGGGAGGTCTGACGACAAGGATTTGGTCCGTTTGTGCATTCTTCTGTTTTCATATGCCTTGGTTCCTTATGGAAACACATGACCCCCTGGGGCTCAGGAGTGGTGTGTTTATGTGTGCCACTGACTGTTACATGTAGCGTTGTCGTGTCATACCAGTGCACATGAGCCTGTGTTATTCTTTTTGTTTTCTTCCTGCGCTGCAGCCATGATTTGAGTTCTGCATTGGTTTAATGCACTAAGACTGCTCGACTGTCATGGACATTTAATAAAAACTGTGGCTTTTGTTATATTTTTATTCTATTCAAACCAGTTGAAGAAACTGTACCTGCATTTAAAAGTGACCATATCTTTCCATGGAGCACTATATATACATCCAAATGCCTGCAAACTTCAGACTCCTGCCCTCTTATGAAAAGTCTTTGAAGCCCCTGACAACAGCCTGTCACTCTGTCGCCATTTCCTACCGATTCCTGTCTCCTGACAATGTACTCTTCATTGTCGTCGTCGTCGTCCTTTGCCTCATTTCCTTACAATCCCCATGCCTTTTATTCCCTCTTTTTGTGTCTCCAAACCTTTGATGTTAAGTGTTGTCAATGGTTTAGCTTCTTGTTTCAAAGCGGCAATAGCAGAATGTAAATTCTGACTGCTAAGATTTATATATATACTGGTATCTTGAAGCTTATTGTATATATGAGTAGTTGCCATGGGATGACACAATGTAAACAAAAAAGTAGAAATAATAAGAAAAATTGTGAGTCCTGTGTTCTCTCCATTTGAGTATTTTGTAATTTTTTTGAAAAATTTGTGGAATTAAAATAAACGACTAAGTTACACCACAGTTCGCCTCCATCTCTTTGTTCTTTTTTGTTTGTCATTTATATCTTTTTCACATTGAAGCAGAGCACACAAATCCAGCCGCCCACTGTGATCCAGTTAAAGGTAAAAACTTTGATTACTCCCTACGAAGATGCTGAATTGTGATATGTCATTTTACAGCAGAGCAGAGAGAGTATGGCTGCCATGTCCTACATTTCAGCTACAGTAGATATTTTTCACTATAGATAAAACTTTCCAGTTTGGGTCTTTTATTTTGCCAGCTTTCCGTCTTCTAAGCATCACAAACGCAGGGCTTTAGAAGCTCACCGCAGCAGCAGGTGGTGAATCTCAGCTGTATATTGCACTGCTTCGGTTTAAAAACATCAAAGCGCAGCTAAGCCACAAGGAACACCTACTCAGGCTGAGATGCCTCGCTATCAGCGGGGCAGGGCTGTCATTTTATCCTGCGCGTGGGGAGTGATAGACCAGCAATCTGTGATGGTGTGCCGCAGCGATGGCTGTCATTTTGAGAGGGAGCTATTATTCCACTGCTGCTCTCTGAAATGATGCCCTGTCCTCTGGAAAAATCGAGGTTCCCTCGCAGGCTGTATTCTGTGGATGTCATGTGACAGCGGCAGCCTCGTGAAGAGGTGCTGCTTATTGTTGGCTGCTCGCCTCACCTCCCCATAAAACAACAAGACGTCAGAACCGAGCAGAGCTGGCTGGTTGAATAATTCATCCCCTCTTCCTTCACACCGGCGATGGAGCGACTGTGACTTGTGTCAGCTCAAATCCTTCTCATAATGCTGTGTGTACCCCTCAGGCAGGCACACAGGGATTCATGGTCTTAAAAGAATCTGCTCTTTCTGTCTTGAATAGCAATATGTCTTTTACTGTTGTCAGGGTGTTATTGTGTCTGTTGCAGCGGGTCCTGGACATAGAGCTTCTTTATCTCCTCCATCCTCCTCTCTTTTCTTTCGCTCCACTGGGCCTTCCTCCTGCAGAGCATGACGCTCGGTGGCAGCAAGAAGCCTACATGCTATTAGTGCATTCATTTGGAAGGTAGCCGTGGAGCAGCTGCAAAGCTGAGCAGGTCCCAGTGTATGTGAAAATAAGTCGTACTGACTTAAAAAGCAAATCTGCTGCTGTCTGAATTTCATCTATAAGAAATATGCTGTACGCCATTGGTCCGTTGGTTTTACTACCTGTTGTGGATATAAAGTCTCATCCACATCTGGATGAACATTTAGAAACATCCAACCTGTATTTATGTGTAAATTCCTATCAATAATTCAAGCCCAGCTGAGGGAATTTGATGCATGCAATTAAGGGCAATTAAATGCATCTACAATTCAAATGAGCTCATCTCAAACATGCCCGTGTGCACTTTATTTAAAATATTTTCCCAGAGTTTCAGTAATCGATATTTATATGGGTTTTTCAGGAAAAAGTCAAAGATCTGTCCTGCAAAAAAATGCTATCAGCTGGGAGATTAAACTTTTAAGGAGAAAAGATGGAAATATCAATCCGGTCTCCAGTTTATTGACCTCTGAACTCCACTTCTGCTCTAATCACTGCTTTCGATACACTTTCTTTTCTCCTTGAGATTATTTGGAAAAAAAAATAAACCAATTTGAATGAATAATGAAACTATGAAAGGAGATATTTTTAGTTTGAAATTATATTTCTCCTCCTCAGTCCCACAAGGTCTTTAGTTTTATATTTATATTTGCTAACCTGCTAAATGATGAATAGGCATCTAATGCATGAAGCTGGATGTGAGCAGACTGAAAGCTTGTGTGTATTTTATACAATTTAATCCTGTTGCTGCTGCAGGCAGAGAAATGATACATTCTTGTGTACTAGCTCCAATGACAACCTTTCAATCTGAAGCGATAACAGTAATGTTTGACTAATGAAGTTAAAGCTTATATATATATATATATGTGTGTGTGTGTGTGTATATGTATATATATATATATATATATATATATATATATATTTTTTTTTTTTTTTTTTTTTTTTTTTTTTTTCCCCCCCCCTTTTCCAACCCTCCCCTC
>JBAMIG010000014.1:13379062-13390908 GCA_037177335.1 Kiunga ballochi
ACACACACACACACACACACACACACACACACACACACACACACACACACACACACACACACACACACACAAAACAAGGTAACAGACACAACACAACAGGTGACCTACACTCAGACAAGGCATTGGCAGTGAAGTTAGCAAGACTCTTTTTGTGTTTTATTTCTAGATTATAGTCTTATAAAGCCCAATGCATAATCCTCTGATTGTGTTTGCATATGTGATATAAAAACACATCTGTTGTGGTCTGTCAACACAACAGTAGGTGCAGGAGAGCCAGTGTCTCCTTTTTAGTGGTGGAATAGTTTAGTTGGTGACGGACAGAACCAGCTCCCACAGCACTTGTGTCTACCTCCTGCTTGAATGGTCTAGCTAAGTCTGGTGCAAAGAGCACAGGAGCATGAACCAATAATGCCTTCATGCTTTTAAACGTGTGTTTACAGTCAGGAGTCCATGCAAAATCACTTTTGGGACAAACTAGACTGGCTAATACAGTTCCGGCATAAGTTCTGATAATAACCTGCAATCCCCCAAATTTCCTGCTTGTAGGAACAGTGAACGCAGAGCAGAGATTGCAACTTCTTTTGTTAGGGCGCACCTGTCCCTGACCTACCTGTCTACATAAATAGGTGAAAGGGGCCTTCCCAAAGTCACATTTGAGTAAGTTTAATGTAAGAGGTGAACAAGCCGGGTGAACACTTGTGTCAGGAGTCACCACATGTTCTTATCAAGACGATGTGTTCACAACAAGGTTGTCTAAAAATGCATTGCAGTTGGATTTTCTCGATAATACAGGATTACCTAGGTGATGGTATGTTGCAGGCGTATTGCACACACCAAACACCATGACTGTATACTGTAAGAACTGATCAGGGGTAACAAAAGCTGATGTTTTATAAGCTCGATCAGTAAGAGGTAGGCCTACCTGCCAAAACCTTTTTAACAGGAATAACTTACTGACATATTGGGCTTGGCCAATTGTATCCCACAGTCTTCAATGCGTGGCAGAGGGTAAGAGTCAGTTATAAAACCAGGTGCCGTCAGGTTTTCTTTCCAAGACAAATGGTGAGCTCCAGGGACTAATGCTGGGTTTTGCGAACCCATGTGCCAACATGTAGGCCAACTTAGTCTCACTTTTCATTAGTTCCCCTTTTACAGCATTTACTCGATACGGTTTAATGGGTCTGGCGCTGCCCACATCAATGTCATGTTGGATGACAGTAGTGCGGGTTGGGACACCATTAAACAGAGTAGGAAAACTTTTCACCAGTGCCACAATATCTTTCTTTTGATACTCAACAAACATTTCAAGTGCTAAGGGAAGGGTTTTTGCGTTTGTGCAAAAATAATATAAAACAGTCCTTGTTTAGGTTACTGACAACTGCACAATAAAGGAGCGTATTGTGGATGTCTCTGAAAAAAACTGATACAAAAACTCAGCAGAATCTTTGGTTCAGTGTTTGCACTGTATTATTTGAGAACATGTATTTGACTGTCTATGCATTTATGTAACTGCACGTTTAAAGGAGGATACAATGAATACTTAAATTTTCTAAAAATGTAGCATACACCTGTTTATTTTTCCCTTCAGAATGCTGGGAGAGAGAAAAATGGTGACGGACAGAGGGGTCCCACTGCATACAAATACTTTTATACTGCTGTTTTTTTTTCTTCTTTTTTGTTGTTGCTGTATTACTGTATTTGCTTTTTTAACTATCAATTTATGTTTTTGAAATCTGCACACAAGGGAATATCATTGAAGTAAACCTGTAATTTTTCATCAAGCAGATGTGTAATTATCACTAACATAATTATAATCTTATTTTTTTTAGATTAATCTTTTCAAAAACACTGAAATATATTGTATTTGTATCATGTTGCAACTATCCCTGGACAATGTTGCAACTGTTCCCGGGCTCGGGAACAGTTGCAACATGTGACTCCTTACATTTAAATGCTAAATATAAAGAAAGTACTTTCTGTAACCATCTTTAAATGGTTTTAACTTTTAACAGACAGATGCAAGTTTATTGTATAAAATTTTGGTTTCTCTAATTCAACCTATCTGGAAGTAACAGCAAAAATGCAAAAAGTGTTGCTTTTATCCTCTGTCTCCTAACATTTAAATGTCTGCAGTTAATGTCAGGAGTTTTGATAATCTTAGGTAATCATATCGGTATATATTCTCTGCAGCATAAAGGTTTCCTCTTCTGCCGGTCCTTCACATAAAGGAGTTTTTTGATAATGTTTGATTCCAGTTGCAATTTGGTAAATTCTTCTGAATGGAAATTAATTACTGATGCTCTTTTGTACTGAGCTTGAAATATGATGAAGGTGTGTGAAAACATTTCTTTTCATTCAGGCCATCATGGTTAACATTGATTAAATATTAATCTTTATGGTGGTGTAAAAACCAGCTCAGCATTCTGAGTAATGAGATGCAGTAAGAAGCATTACTTACTCCAATAAATTATCTGTGAATGTATCATTTTGTCATTGAAGGTATGTAAGCTGTTTCCACCTGATTTATTTAATGACATAGCACAGTGGTGTCACATGAGAATCAAAGGCCAGCTATCATTTAGGGACTGATCTGGTGGTCTGCCATAATGTAAATATCCCCACTTTAAGCCTGGCCTGTGTTGGTTTTAGAAAACCTGCCTGTCTCAGGGTAGCAACAGCACCAAAGCTGAATAAATCACAGGCAGTAAATGGTTTCTATTCCTTAGCAATTTCCTCAGCTATCATCAGTCTGTGGGAAAGGACTGATAGCATGCTGTCAGTAGCCCAGCGCTGGCTTTACCTGTGGTGAGGCAGCTGTTCAGACTCACCTTTTGTAGATCCAAGGAATAAAACTGGAATGAAAAGATGGTCTGAGGTGGAACCAGGGGCTTTAAGGTGTAACCCAGGCCATCACACTGCACTTGGAGGTCTATCAGAATCAGGGATCATCCTGACCTTGTGTTTGTGTAATGGCCACCCCTGTGATAGATGGCATTGCCAGAGCTTTCGCCCACTGTGCCGCGGGGCTGTCCACTGGCCCTGACACAGATGGATCTATCTTTGTATTTTCTACTCACCTCTGCTGCGTAATTAATCTTCAGTGGAGCTTCGTGGAAGAAAGTGCACTGCCACTGTGGGCTTCTGCCAGATAAGCTCGGTGACGAGCGAGTTGAGGCAGATTTTAAGGTCCTGAGGACAAACACCACCAAGGAGATGGCAAAAGAAGATGTTTAAATGAATGCCGCTCTGGACCTCCTCCCTCACATTGCTTATCAAAAGCAGAGGCTGCCAGCACAATATTTGTCCCTGCTCCAGAGGACAATTTATCTTGGATGAAAATAGCGTCTGTGGGAAGATTCAGCAGTAATAGCCCATCTCCAGCACCGCTGCCGTCATATTTTTTACACAGAGGCCTGGTTTTTCTCTGCCTATTGCTTCACCCACACTACACGTTTTCTGCTCCATTTCACAAGATAATAAGGCTGTGGGCTAAAATGGCTTAAAGCAAATAGACGTATCTATGCCACTACTTTGTATGTTCAGTTTGAATGTGTAAGTATTAAACCTGCCAATGAGCTGTATAAAACAAAAAAAGACTGTTTTCACCAATGCTAAAAAAGTGCAGCTGCATTTTTGGGGATCACAATACAAGAACCATAATGATATATAATCCTACCTCTACATTTTCCCTAAAGATTTACAGTTTCAGTATCATTTTGGGAGCTTCCTGTGAATTCCAAATCTATATTTATAGTTGTCTAACAGATGTTGGATGTTTACCTCTTGAATACTTTAGCTAGTGAAACTGCAATGTGGTATTGTGTTTGTTTATGTTCTTAAATAAGATTATTGTGGCTTTATAGATAATATGGCTTAACACAGAGATCCAAAACTCAATGTTTGACCTACTAACACTACTGTGAAAGCTCTGTGGGCTTCAGCTGAAATTTGTTGAGGGTAACTCTTAATAAACTGCCTGTAAATATTAATACAAAGCGCAATGACAGAATTTTTTTAATGAAACAAAAGATAATGGCATGTTTGTGGCCTTGTGATCAAGCAGTGTTTGAGTTTGGAAATCCTGCTTTGAGTGCAGTGGTGGGCTGCTAATCAGAGGATGTTGTTAATCTCATGGCTGTGGAGCTTTTCAGCAGCTGAGAGTGGGGAGGTTATGGACACGTGGAGGCCCCCTTGAGACAAAACCGTGAAGCAAATCCAGGCAAATTACTGAGCCTCGAAATGAGCCATACCATGACAAAATAGAAGAGGTCTCCGGTACTTATTCCTGTTTCCTTTTTTGAGAAAGGCAAGTCCTCGTAAAGCTGTTTTTAATAGTGTGCAAAGGGACAGGTCAGTTTAATGAGGTGATGTGAAGCCTGGAAATGAACAATACTCTGATATCCTGCAGCACAGCAAATAGAAGCACTGGGAGCCATTGAGCTTCTGAGCCTGAGGCACAAAGCTACACTGCAGAGCAAACAGCCAGTGTTAGTTCATGTAATGATGCAGAATGGATGTTGGATTATCACCACAATGCTCAGACTCTCCTTTAAAGGCACCTTGTAGAGTTGACTGACAGCATTTTCTCTATAATTTTCCTCTTTACAGGCAGCAATAATTAATCCAAACTAAGTTATATAGACTGAAATTTAATTTGCAAACAGTTCAAACAGAAGCATAAACCTATAACCAGATGCACAAGCACTCATCCCCACAATCTGTTTTCATGTTGAGCATTTCTCCAGAGCAGCCCCCGAGGTTATGGTGGAATGGTGCAGGGCTTAGTCAAGCCCCTCTCCCTCCCTGCACGTCCTCCACTCCGGTGGCTAGCTGCAGATTTAATGGGCTTACCAGCTGTTGTGGAAAAGCATTGAAGGCTTGTGGCATATGCTCTGGTTAGAACAAAGAGCAGTGAGCACACTGCATGAGCTGCAACTGTCTGAGCCCAACTCGGCGCTGCCCCAGGGACTGTAGCAGACCAGTAAACTATTTTAAAGCATACACTTTCAGTGGATAGGCCTTTTGTTCACATGCTCCTCTGGGTTCATTTAATTGTTATGATGGTTTTTGATTGGGTATCAATTTACAGAACACAAAAAGGGACTTACCGTCCTCATACGGTATTTAGAAGTCTGTTCTTTGAGGCATGATTTACTTCTCTTCATTGAGTGCTGCTGCACACAGAACAAGGTGTTAATTTACGGTACAACCAACTATAGTGCATCAAAATGCACTCAACAAGGGCGCCCTCTTCAGGGAGCTCTGCAAGCCTCCAGACACATCTGCTTGCAGTTGTCTCATGATGCTTTTCAGATGGAAAGTGGTGCACAGAGTCCTCTAGTGGAATGCACACATAATTTTCTTTATTTGCAACAAGCAACAAGCAAGCACACTTTTCCTTCACAGTCCAAATCAATCATAAAAACAGGTTAAACTAAACTTTAAGAAGAAATGAAAAGTTTACTTTTTTTCCCCTTTTTCATAAAACCAAAATAAAGATGGCAAAACACAACTCTGTTTTATCTGCAAACGTGATCAGATTGTTTGGTACATATTGGCTGTTATGGACACAGGCCGATAAGTTTTATTGCACAGTTTGTTTCTCCAGTGCATACATGAGCTTCAGCTGGTAATATGTGTAAACAGTGATAAGGTTGTGCTGGTGTAGCTTGTGTTTTTAATGGTTAGCAAACACACTGCAATGCCATGTTCTCCCACTCACTGCTGACAGAAGCAGCTCTCTGACTGTGTGGGAGTGAAGTGTGGCAAGTTTGCCAACTGTCTGTGCTCAATATATTACAGTACAAGGTCTCTAAATCAAGAGGCATTTTCCTTGTGTAGGTGTATTATGATTAAAAGCAGACAAGGCAGCTCCAGCATCACCTGTTTACCCTCATTAAAGAATAAAAAATGTCCTTATTCAGCAGCAGGGCGGAAAGTATGTTTGAACAAACCAAATGACTTTCAGTAGAGCAAGTTAACACATCAAACACTCAGCATTGTGGGAGAGACATATGAGACAGAAGCATGTGAGAATGAGAAAATGAGAAGGAGCGAATGTTGAGGAAAGACTTATCATGTGTAATCTCCTGCAGTGAAGCTTGTCAGTCTTTTCGTGGCTGACCTTGTCTGGAGCGCCGCTAGAAGCGTGACCCTGTGTCCTGGCTTGGCTGAGTAGACCCGTCGCAGCCTGTTTGTCTGTGAGCCTCTCGCCCCCACACCAAGCAACAACACTGCCCTTGTGCGCTTCAATTACCTCACAGTGTATCACCATGAAGGGAAGTTGAGGAGAAATGGTTATGTGCAGAAAAGTGTCTATTTCGTTGTGCATTACTTGAGCTCAGTGTGTAAACCTTAAGAGTACATTGCAAATTGTGGCCCTGGTGTAAAGGGACATATTAAAAGAGCCACAATAATAATAAAATAAAAAAAAACACCTGAATTTGTTCATTTTTCCTTTTTTTTCTTCAAAATTACAGCTCATTACATGTCATTTTAATGGGATGAAATTTCCTATGTACTGTGCTTGAAGGACAGAGACAGAGGACAGAGGAGACTCTGGATCTCACTGATAAAACTTCAGCCAAACACACCGTTTTTTTATTTTCATAGAAATAAAGAGGAGCTCAGTATGGAGACTGTTCAGCCAATCAGGATAAGGAGCAGTCTACATCCTCATACTTGACGCTTCACTGATGTCTGATGATTGTTTAGAATAGGTGGGGTTTAAGTCTCCTCTGTGGGACCCCTCAGATATCCTCATATCTGTTGGGGAATACATGTACATGTATCCATCCTTACATAACACTTAATTTGTAAAAGTCAGACTTTTCCTTATGACTGGGTGGAAATCATTTTTATTGTGGTTGTATTTTAACCATGTTCAGTCTTATGGTGTGTGAGTGTGAGAGGGTGAGGGGTTGGGGTATTTACCCAAAGCACCACACAAGCATGGGCTGTCCTGTTTAGGCTGCATCAATACCTACATGAAGCAGGTGAGACATGTCATTTAATATACATCTAAATGTGAGAATCTGACAAACTTGTCACATTTTAGTGATGTCTCAGACACACTCGTCAAATATGATACATTAGGCTTTAAGGGGCTAAGACTTCACATTTATGATGGTTATTAAAATAAGATGAGCTCCTTTACTTTGCATACTATACCTGCATTAAAAAGCTGAGACACATTAATGCAGACAAAGAACACTTGGTTTATTTATTTACTAAGGGTCAAAAAGGCCCTTAAGCAACAGATTGTAAACAAGAAACAACTGGCTTGTAAAGAGCAAACGTAAGGCACAAATTGTTGGTATGAAACTGATCAACTAACATTCGGCACTAATAGTTGAAAAGCAATATTGTTTAATTTGAACAACTAACGTGAGCCTAAAAACTGCATGTTTAAATCTCTTCGCCTTTATCATCAACCCCGATGCGATCAGTGGCAAGTTATTTGTAATTCTTCTCCAAAGTCGTCATGTCTTCTCAGAGAACCGTCCCTCTTCCATTTCCTCCATATCCTCCCCTATGTACCAGTACACAAATGCATACTTGGCATACACCAGATCAAACTTGTGGTCCAAGTCCAGGTCTCTGCAATAGCTGTGGTGTTGCTCAGCACACACAGCCCTCTGAACTTTAGCCAGGTCCCCACCAGGTATAACAGTAGGTGCCTGGTAGTTTATTCCAACCTTAAAACCAGTGGACACCAGTGCACAAAGTGGATGCTGCATATGGATTTAATGGTGACAGTGGCAACATTGGCATCCTTAGACACCAAACCACCACGGTACAAGAGGCAAAAAGCCGTGTTTCATTGTCTGATTTGCTGAATGAAAACAGGCTACAGTTAGCTCAGCTATGGTCAGCTGCTCATGGTCGGCCTTCTCTGCAGAGATCACAGGGGCAGGTGGATGGGAATGTGGCACCAGGTTAATCTGGAACTCTGCCAGATCAACACGGAAAGGACCAGGAAAACAGTGAGAAGCAGTGATGGAGGACACAAACTGACTGTCAGATTTGTATGAATGAGACGCTTAATGTCAAAGTTACCTCGACAAATATCAGAGATTGCCTTGTATTCAACCATAAAGGAACAACCAGCGTGTTCCAGGGTGATGTGGGTGGTCAAGATAGCGTTGAAGGACTCCACCACTGCAGTGGCCATTTAAAGAGCAGGGTAGACAGAGAACTCCAGCTTGGTATGTTTACCATAGTCTACAGAAAGATGTTCCATCAGCTGGATGTGAAACCAGAGCCAGTGCTTCCACCAAAGCTGTGGAAAACCAGGAAGCTCTGAAGACCCACACAGTGCTCCGTCTGACAACAGATGGAAACTAAATTAGTGGTGTAACTTGATAGGTTTATTGTAGACATTCAGGATAACTTCTGCCCTTAATTTACCCACCAGCAACAACCTGCTTCTTACCGATGGTGTACAGAGTAGTTATTAGCAGCCTCCTCTCTGCCAGGGGTGAGCTGTTCGAGGTGAAACAACTGGAGGTAGGTTCCTTTGTGCACTTCCTCTTAGGGGATAAAATGATTCTTTGTAATTGCAGATACTCAATTCAGACAGCAAAAATATCCTTTGTGTTACCAAGACAGTGGGCTCCAAGTCCACAAAACCTGCTCTGGGTACGTGCTTTCCAGCTCCAGTCTCACTATAGAAGGTGTCAAAGGCACTCCCAGTAGGCATGGCCAATCTGGACACAGACTGACCGATGTGCACTCAGATAGATTCACATTGGGAGTGCAAAATAAATAAATAAATCATAATGCACTTTTTTGCTAATAACAAAGTACATCTTTCCAGCACACTGCCATATGAACTATCTCCTGAAGTAGTAATGATATGGTCATGACTACTCTCTTTAAATTAAACTACGAGAACATAAAACCCCAACTGTGTTATAAACAACCAACAAATGATACCATTACCCAATTTATCACAAGAACAATCCCAGCAGAAACTGTTTGTACTATTTATTAGATATAATGGTTGACTGTTAAAGTTAATAACTCACTGGAAAAACATGTTACCGGCTTTTCTGTCGCTGGAGCCTATCCCAGCTGGCATCGGGCGACAGGCGGGGTACACCCTGGACAGGTCGCCAGTCAATCAGGGCCAACACACAAAGACATACAACTAGACACACACACACACACTCCTATGGGCAATTTAGAGTCTCAAATCAGCTTATCCCCAAGGTGCATGTCTTTGGACTGTGGGAGGAAGCCGGAATACCCGGAGAGAACCCACGCTAACACAGGGAGAACATGCAAACTCCACACAGAAAGGTTCCCGGTTGGACCTATGTGCAGCCCAAACTGAAGGTCAAAGAGGCCACCTTTAGTGATTTTCCTAAATGTGAAAAGAAAGCCACGCCTGTATTGACATATAAAATCCTTTCATTCTGCACAACATGCAGCGGGTCTTGAACCTTATTCCAAAGTATTTGGGTTTTAGCTGCCAACTGACTCAAAATTACTTATGAAGCAGGATCCCCACAGTATGTTGGACCAGACCGTGTGTGTGTGTGTGTGTGATTTTTTTTATTTTTTTATCATAATTCTTAAATAGTTTGTCCAAAAATATGAATAATAATCTGAGCTGACCAGTACGGTGTCTGGTAGGGTGCAATACTGGAGTCTTTGGTAAATAATTAAACAAATTGCCACTACATATTGCAATACACATCTGCTTTAACACAACCTCTCCAAATTTTGTTGGTAATACTTGTAGCTTTTTATAGAACTGTCTGTATAGAGTCTTTAATAAACCAAGTATAAGAACGTTCACTTTGATCAGCCTTGTAAACCTTTCTTACTGCTCTTTTCAGTAGAATGAACAAAGGCTTTTTATTACACACGTATTGCTCACACTCCCACACAAGAACTTGAAAGTGGTGGGATAAGCCCAAGTAGAACTTGTCTGGGTTTCAACCACCTATCCCGAGGCCCAAACCTTTAAAGTGTCCGAACACCCAGGAGAGGACACCAGTCAGGTGAGCAAAAAGACCATTTTTCTAATAACCACATCCTGCATACACATATTCACACACAGTATCTGCTGTCTATGAAAACTAGTTTGCTACCTTGTCCAATAAATATCAGTAAATAATCAAATATGCAACTCTCTATATTTAAAGTGCAAAATGTGAATTAAAGTGCAGAAGGGTCTGAACAAAGTGCTATTCATGTAAAGTCATGTAACAGCTTTGTTACACATTTCCCCCCATTCAGAGAACACCTGTAACATGCAGATGTATCCTGCCTTTCTTACATGTCAGAAAACACCCTTTTAGTGGATCTTAACCAGTTTCAACCAGGTTCAGTAAAAAAAAACAAAAAATACTTTGAGGGTCAAATGTTACCTTCTCACTCTTCTCAAAGCAAACTAATTCACATCCAGCTGGACTGACGTCCATCTGTGTCTTAACAGGACCAAAATGAGAAGGTATTTGATAGCAGCAGTAATGTCCACTATATGTGGCAACACTCATCTTGTTAGTTTTGGGCTTTTTCTGGTTTAATTAATGCATCCTGGACCAAAACTCTTGTGGTTATTATGTCCTTACTGGCCTCTTCTTGTGTGTGTACTGCCTTGCCCTGTGACAGTCTGTTCAGAGTGGGAACTGTGTGGCATTCAGCCATAAAACTCAATATGTTCAAGGCAAAACTAAAATCCACTCCCAAAAGTATAATCTAGTGTTTGTAGGACTTTCGCGGATCCAGTTTGGAATGTGTTTAATCAGATAATATGCATTTTACAAGTCAGATTTTACATGCACTGATACAATGATTTGATTTTATTGGTGAATTTTCTCTGATGAACACCATGTCAAACACTGGGATTGCCTCATGAGCCAAATGTATATAATTGTACATAAAATCTCTGTTTTGAACAGCACAAACATCCATTATTTCCACGTCACTTTCCTTTTGTTTTGACATCATTAAATATAATTTTATGTTTGTGTGACAAACAACAAAATATCTTGTTATACGAGAGAAAAATGAAGTCATCAACTTGTTTTCACTGTAAACTGTTTGGCATGATTACAATATGTCATCCTAAAATGTCAGACACAGGTAAAAGGTCTAAACCTTTCTGTGACTGTTGCACATGCTATACTTAAATAACTTATAAGTTTTGTTCTAATGGGAGATGATACATTTGTTTTTCTCCACATGATGGCGATGTAGACATTTATTTGGCTCTTGCGGTGAAGGTGTTTGCTTTGTTGTAGTGAAGGATATTTTAAACACCAGGTGGTGCTGGTGCTTTGTTCAGGCAGTGGCATGATGAAGGTTACAGCTATGAATAGCCCAAGCATTAAATACTTACATCCTCCTGTTAAGTGCAAAGTTGCTGTGATCATAATGTCCCACAATGCAAAGGAAAGAGCTCCAAAGATCCTATATTTCCTTCAGTAAAGAATGGTTGAGATATAATCTCTTTAAAAACCTGCAGAATGAATATTATCAGGCAAATAATTACAAGTCATTACTAAGGTGATGTGGTGGTTAGCACTGTGGCCTCACAGCATGAAGGCCGCTGGTTCGAGCCTCATCTGGGAGGTTTGATCAGTGACCTCCCTGTGTGGAGTTTCCATGTTCTCCCCGTGTATGTGTGTGGGTTCTCTACGAACACTCTGGCTTCATGCATGTTGGGTTAATGGCTATGGTTAAAAATTGATCACTTATCACACATTAGTCAATTTTTATAAAAGCCAAAAGACTATGGAGTAAAATATCCTGCCAGAAATCAATCAATCAATCAATCAATCAATCAATCAATCAATCAATCAATCAATCAATCAATCAATCAATCAATCAAT
>JBAMIG010000014.1:13405076-13417033 GCA_037177335.1 Kiunga ballochi
ACACACACACACACACACACACAGTCCCCTCTGACCTCGACCGTTTCCTGCCCCTGGCTGATCTATTGGCTGATGCCTGCCCTGTGACTGTAGAGTGAGAGAAAAAAAGAGGAGGGGAACAAATGTGTGTGTGTGTGTTTGTGGTCTGTCCCAGCAAATCGATATCCGTCTCGTATCCGTGAGCTGTGCCTGACCCCTGGCTGACCTTGCTCAGCGCAGGCAGTTGGAGTTCGTTTTTCTGTTGGGGGTCTAAAAACATGAGAGGCACATTGAGTCTTACCCCATCACTAATAAAGGTCCGGAGCTGTAGGGAGGGTAAAAAGTGACAGTCTGACCAGGAAGCAACGATGGATATGAAAAACAGTGAAATAATAGGTTATCAAGATAAGATTAAAGGTTTTAAAAGGGGAAAAACTGACAAATAGATGCCTTTATTTAACTTTTCACATTAAGGGCCTGGTAGAGCTTATGGCTGAGAAACGCAGACACTCTTGAGTTTGGACAGCTAGAAATGTGTGTGTGTTTCTGAGACAAACATAACTTACACTGACGTCAGTTAGTTGGACTCAGCCTTGCGTGATGCTGTGTGCTGATAGAGGCTCCAGCTCCCGGGCTGAGCCGGGTTACGGGTGCTAGCAGCCGCCGGCACTAATTGAACCCTGCCGCGAAGGTAAGCGAGGGAGGAGGCGGCTGTCAGCGAGGGAGAGAAAAGGAAGGGGGGGGGAAGGAAGAGGAAAAAAATAATGCAGTGAGGGCGAAGTGCCCCTGGGGGGGTTGGGTCCCTGCCTGCCTGCCTATCCTTCTCCAGCACCCCCCAACACCCCCATCTAAATAGCCGTGCCGGCGCTCCAGGGCTTCCTGCGCCTTATCTGCTGATAATTGGGCACTGGAGCTCCACAGCTCGCTTATGAAATATAGATTCCTGACGGAGGCGAAGGATGGAGGGAGGAGGAGGAGGAGGTAAGGTGGTGGAGGGAGTGTGCAGGCAGAGAAAAGCCCCCGGTCGTATCAGCAGTGGAGCCTTGTGGGCTCCACAGTGTTGCTCTGGCTCATTTAGCAAACACTGCCCCAATAGTTAGGGTGAAGGCCTCTGCGCTGTGCAGCCCACACTGTCACTCACTATTGAAGGAGAATGCTTTGATCCTGTTGTTTATTTTACCTAAAGGGTTCATAAAAAAAAGCAATAAAATGAAAGGGTGAATGCTTGTTGTGTTGTTTGCACTAAAATTTGTAAAATCTTCTAAAAGGCTGCTGAGAATAACTTCATATGGAACAAAGTTAAACAAATATTTCTCATGTTATTTTAACTGTGAGATATGTAAAATAATACTGACTGGTATAGTGTAATTTAACTATGTCCTGTTATGAAATACTATGTTCCTCTGTGTGGGCTGGAGAAAGGATGTTATATAGTGAGGACTGGATGCTGCCGGTAGTCTCTTGGGGGAATGGTATTAGATCACAACATGTAGACCAAATTCCCAAGAGAGAAAAACAGGGAATGCTTTCCAAGGTGCTCAGCACGCCATCATTCTTCTTTAAGGATACTCATGCTTGGCTCAAGGCTGCTCATTTGGAGTTTCGTTTTATTGGTCATCCAGTATCATTTTATAAACAGAGTTTTTTTTATCTCAAGAGAAAAAACATTTATTTCAGAAAAAACCTAACCAAAACAAACAAAAGAAAAACCAAAGCCAAAAAAAACAAACAAAAAAAACAAAATACTAACAAAAAACCCCTAAAGAAACAAAAAACACCAACATAGTATAACCAGTACATGGTCATGCATTAATCTATGCATTTACTGCAGGATTCTTGGACAATGTTGCATTATAGGTCAACAGGAAGCTCCTTATACAGCTGGCCAGATTAATGGATTTTTTTCTTAGTAATTTATGCATACATCACACATATTTGTGCACAACTATATGAAGGGAGCAAAAAGGTTTTTGTTTCTTACCAGATCAACACAAACCATCTTTAAAACTCTGGTAAATCTTACAGAAAGATGCTGATTAGCAGAGGCTGAAGAGAAAAAATTATTATTCACAGACAAAAGTTTTTGCAACCTGCTTGGGAACCCGTCAGTTCAGTTGTACAGGTAATGCATTTATAGAATAAGGGGACAGTGCTTTTACTAAAATGCAATGAACACGGTGGGTGCCAAGTCATATCTCGAAAAATTTATGGTGATGAACTTATTCTGCCTCTTACTCGAGCTGTTGTGTTTGCATAGTCTGGATCTTTGGTGTAATTAGACAACTATTCAGAAATAAAGTGTAAACTACATACCCAATGGCAGGGCATCACCTTCAATTTTGCACTGCTCCTCCCATGAATCCATGCTGCTCATTGGTGTTTGTTCATGGGAATCTGGTAAAAAACAAAAACAAAAACAGGAATTCCCATTTGCATGACTCCGCTTGATTTGATCAGTGATACACACAGCTGTTCAGGATTACTCCTGAGGTAAAGACAAACATGAAAAATGTTATAGGTATTTAAGTGCCTACATTAATTTGGTTTAAGTCATACTTATTTGATGAATTTTAGTTTGTTAATGTAAATGACAAGTCGTCTTCACACACCGGAATAAGTCATAGAGTTCCTGGGTTCTGTACCTGGACCAATACTTTTTACATTATACATACTTCCTTTATGTAATATCATCAAACGATATGGTATAAACTTTCATTGCTATGCAGATGATACTCAGATTTACTTATTCATAAAGCCTGATGAAACTAATCTGTTCATTAAAATACAAAGATGTCTTAAAAACATAAAGACATGGATGATTTTGAATTTTCCTCTTTCTAAACTCAGACAAGATGTAGGTCGTTGAATTTGGACCTGAAAAAACTTAGGACAAAATTGTCTAGCTTTGTAGCTAATCTGGACAACATTAATTTGGCTTCTAGTACTATTGTGAGGAACCATTAAATTATTCTTGACCAGGATTTGTCCTTTAGCTTGCATTGAAAACAAGTTTCTAGAACCATTTTCCTCCATCTGTGTAATATTGTAAAAATTAGGGACATCCTGTCTCAGAGTGTTGCAGAAAAGTTAGTCCATGCCTTTGTTACTTCAAGACTGGACTATTGTAATTCTTTATTTATGGGCTGTCCCAAATATGCCCTGTAAAGTCTCCAGCTGATCCAAAATGCTGCAGCGAGGGTTCTGATGAGAACTTGCAGAAGAGATCATATTTCTCCAGTTTTAGCATCTCTTCCTTCCTGTTAAATTTAGAATTGAGTTAAAAATTCTTCTTCTCACATATAAAGCGCTTCATGACCAAGCTCTATTATATATGAAAGACCTCATAGTTCCATATGTTCCACACAGAGCACTTTGCTCTCAGAGAGCCTTCAGCTATCAGGCTCCTCTCTTATGGAACCAGCTTCCAGTGAGAGTCTGGGAGGCAAACACCCTCCCTACTTTTAAAATCAAACTTAAGACCTTCCTTTTTAACTAATCTTACAGTTAGGGATAGTTTTCTCCACTCCTTTTCCTCTCTCTCTATATATATATATATGTTGTCATACATATATATATATATATGTATGACAACATATATACTGAGGCAGATGGTTGAGCTGGGTTATGCTGACGGTTTTTCCTTCTTGTTTAAAGGGAATTTTCCTTCACACTTTCGCCTCATGCATCTCAGGATAGGAGACTGGATCATCCATCCATCCATTATCTATTGTTTATTTCCTGAATGGGGTCGCAAGGTGGCTGAAGCCAATCCCAGCTGACATCGGGTGAGAGGCGAGGTACACCCTGGAGAGGTCACCAGTCCATCACAGGGCAAACACAGAGAGACAAACAACCAGACACACTCACACACACTCCTATGGGCAATTTAGAGTCTCCAATCAGCCTATCCCCAAGGTGCATGTCTTTGGATTGTGGGAAGAAGCCGGAGTACCCGGAGAGAACCCACGCTAACATGGGGAGAATCCACGCTAACACAGGGAGAACATGCAAACTCCACACAGAAAGGTCACTGTTCAGACCTCCCCCAGATGAGGCTCGAACCAGCAACCTTCTTGCTGTGAGGCCACAGTGCTAACCAACTGTACCACCGTGCTGCCCTGAATTGAAATCCAGTTCACTTAAAAGTAGCATTTTCTGAAGTAGCTGTGCAAATGCACGATAATAAATTAGGAAAAAGGCCTATTACTTGCTGTACTAGTAGCATTTAGTCCCTGTAGCGGATTTATGGCCTTATTTTCTTTTCTGGGCTTTGCAAACACATTAGTCATTGTTGCGCCGGTCCATTTGACTCTCTGTTCATCTAATAATAATAATACATTTAATTAATTTTTTTATATGTAGAAGTTTGGCTCATCTCTATGTACTCAAGCAACAGAGAGCAGTAGGCTGCAGTGTTTCAGCATTCAGGGAGCATTTGTGAGGGACTTCCTCACCTCTGTTGGGATGCCAGAGACTCAAACCCAGATTCTTCACACCCAAGCTCACCTCTTTTATCCATAGTCTCCCACTCTCCTTGCAAAATTAATTTTCCAAAGTAGCTGTGTTGTTGCACAGCCCTGGATCCCATCTGTACCTCCCTACCTCTCAATCTCTGATAGTTACTCTAACAGCAGGGAACTCAACCCGATCTCAATCAGATATGTATGCTGCATGTCCCTCAGTGAGAGGATATTGGATCAAGTGGTCCTTTGGTTGCAGTATAACCAGATGTTCTTTGGTGAAAAAAACTGTGAGAAAGTTGTGGTTTTGAGTCAGTATGGTTTAATGAGCTTTTCTTGGACCTGAGCTTCACTTTAAGGTGTTTTGCAACACATGCAGGACACACAGAATGGTAAATCAAACCCCACGTTAGGATCTGACTTATGCTCATGGTAACTACGAGATGGACACGTCTTACATATTTATAGATTTTGAGGCTGTCCTGCAGGCTGGATGTTGAAGTTTTCTCTCTTCACAGGGAAATGTATCATGCACCCCCCCCCACCGTCCTTTTCCTAACATTTGGTTACCATCAGGCTGGGCTGAACATGCTTGTTTTAAATTGTCTGGAAACTTGTCTGTGACACAGGAGCAACGTCTGTCCAGTCCTCTTGTGCTGCGTGGAGACTGAGTCATCCTGATCCAGATGTTTCTACTGGGATAATGTCCCAGTCCCTGTGGCAATGTTCATTTTGTTTATACCTCACCGTCCATGGCCTCGTTGATCTGGCAGCAACTCGTCTGCTTTTAAAGGATGTCCCTGTCTGTGCTCCTTCTTCCTTTGACGTTGTACTTCAAAGGCGTGATGTGTGATTTTTGCGAAGCATGTTGGGAGTGTAGTGACTGAGTCAAGCGGTACCTTTATGTAAAGCCAGGAGTGCCAGCTGAAACAGAGGATGGTGTGCTATTCTGGACAGACAAAACATCTGTTCTAAAATAAGTAGCCTACTGGCAAGAGATTACCAATATGTGGGGGGTACAAGGTTTTAAAAAAGTTTCAAGACATTGATTTAGTTATCAGAGCACACTGGTCAGAAAATTCTGGTACAATACTTTTGTAAGATTTCATTATTTTCATTCATGAGGAATGGAAAAATGTAATTTATTCATAGGTTGGGTGTTTATTATGCCATGGAAAAATCCCACATCCACCATTTTTCACATTTGTCAGCAGGGTTAAAGGGACAATTCTGAACTTTTACCAAGACTAATTGAACAACAAACCAGGTCAGCTGTTTTTTTTTTTAATCAAATTATTTTTTTCATTTTTGAATGTTTTTTTTAGTTTGATTTAATACTTTTACATTGTGTCCCATATTCATTCTCAAATCTATGGATAAGTCTGACATGAAAGATGCAGAGGACCAAACCATTCAAGGAGGCTTGAAAACCTTTTCCCCTGCACTTTTGGGTGTTTTGTTTCTTGAATAAATTTACAGGACATCAAAGAAACACTGTTAAATTGAATCCCGTTTATTAATAACATCATTTTTCTTCACCTAATAATGTGTTTGAGCTTCATGATAGCCATTTTCCTCCTGTGAAGATGTCTGAGCCCATGACTCCCAAAGCTCTCAAAGATGACCATAGGGGCTCCACATTTACTTTATTAATGACAAAACCTATTCACTGACGGCGTCATGCAAAGTGGGAATGAGTAATTAATACTTGATAAGGTTTTCCACTTTGCAACAGCCCATCAAACCCTCAGTTATGAATGTTAATAAGCATGAATAAATAATTTTTGACTGGGATGTGCTGTAGTTTCTAGAGGATTGGCTGGACACTTTGTTGGCTCTTTGCAGATTAGAATAAAATTAATCTGCAGTTTGTACACAATAGAAATGTTTTTTATGCTCATTTTCCTTTTCTTATTTTGATTATTATGTAAACAGGCACAATCAGAAATTATATACAGTAATCCAGGCATCCTCATAACCTGTGTCTCTCTTAAATCTTGTATTCCATAAAATAAATAAGCCGTAGCACGATGTCGTCCAACAGCAGAAAAGTTGAAGCAGAGACAAAGTGCAGGTTGCACAAATAGTCTGTTTAGCTCCCACATTAGCAGCTAAAGCTAAAAAGAGGAACCAATAAGAAAGTAACAATCTTTTCTCTTACAAAGCAATTACTCATTTTAACAGAGAGGTTTTGTATTTGGAGGGTGAAGTATGAGGCCATGGAGTAATTTTCCCTCCAGTTTGTCCGAGCACAATATATACATTGTTTTTGTTTTGCACATAATATTCCCTTGCTAATCTGCGTTAGCATAAAAACATGATTGGTTTTGGTCTACAAATATTAGTTTGCAGCTAAATTAATTCTCTGTAAATATCTACTGTATATATGGCATCAAATATTTTTATTTCAGAATTTTATAGTTTTTTTTTTGTTGATTCATCTATATTGTTACTTTGAGCTGGCTAGTCCAGCCAGGCATCCATTTTTCTGTGGTGTCGCTGCTTTTCATTACCGAGCCATTTTCCCCCTAAAAGATTGATCATAAAGAAACAACTAAAAAAAAAAATCTAAATTGTTTAACGTTTTTAATAAATCTTACATTTCACAATTAGCTATAGTTTACTCTCAGTTTTGGTTGTATTTGTTTGGATCTGTGGTTTTGGACCATTACGTTTTCTTTATGGAGTCAAAATTAGCGTGTAAGATGTGGTTCATTTGATAATATTTACATTTTCTGACAGCATTTGGTGGACTTTTTAGGATCTTTACTAAGTCGGTTTAAACTAATTCCACATGTAGTTCCCAGGGGTTGTTGAGGTTTGACTACATTTAGCATAATCTGCCTTGATATAATTTTGGACTCTCAAAGAGTTAAATGTGTTACCCTATGCCAGATGTCCACAGCTAACCACATCTGGTATGATTTTGTTTTGGGAAGTGATGCTTTCAGCTAACCTTTGAAAGACCTCGGCCATCTCCTTGCTTTAGCACCTGGACACCAAGTGAGGAGGATCAGTCTCACCCTCTTCCACACAGGAAGTGTGCCTTCTCTGTCTACAAACAGCACAGGAGTCCATAGGATATGCAGAGAAAGTGATGCAGCTAACACAATTTCCAAACAACAGAGGAAGATGATGAATAAGTAGAAGAGACTGCTCAGATTGACCGTTTCTTTTATGAACCAAAGGACAACACATTTAATTCACCAAGGCTTAAAAAGTAATTGTGAAATGCATGTCAAAATTTTTATTCTACATGCAATATTATTAAAATCAGTTTATACATCCTAAGTCAGAGGTATTATTTAATTTCACCACTTCTTCCAGTGTAACAACCATTGACTGTATGGTAGCAACACATTTAGCCTGTTTATATATTAGTCAAGGCTTATCTCTTACACTAGAATACCCATCCAATCAAAACCCTCATATTTTTCCTGCTTTTTTTAGTTAATTTATCACACCGTCGGTCAGTGCACACAAAATCTTTCCTCTCTGTTCCTGCCTCACCCCCACACTGCTCATTGACAAACACATGAACATGAAGACAGGCATCACACTCACACAGAATAAGCTGAGAAGGAATGCTGTATTGGGTTTTCTTTAGGAAGCACAGCTCCTCCACATCTCTGGTCAGATGAAAGGCGGAGAGTTGTATCGATCGACCCAGAGCGGGGGGTGGGGAGGGGAGCAAGCGCTGTATGTGTGTGTGTGTGTGTGTACTGTATGGGTTGGTGGGGGGGCAGAGCCTCCGCCTGAGTGTGTCTGCCTGATGCAGGGCTGCCAGCCAGGCGAGGAGCAAAAGGCCAGAGGGGTATGCAGGAGGCTGTGAGGGGAGGGCAGTGAGTTGTCGCAGTGGCCCTGTGGTTCCACCGTAACCCCCTGGCCTCTCAGTGGAGGATGTACAGCACACACACACACTGTTGCATGTGCACACATTTCCAACTCCAGGCTGCTGTTGTTGATGAGAGCTGTCAGAGAATAAAACAACATGGCTACGAGCGAGAGGGAGCAGGCTGACAAGCACAGAGAGAGAGACATCCAGTAATCTTGTCTTATGCTTTGCTTTGTGCAGGGAATTATTAGATTTTTTTACTCTAAGGCATATGTCACTTTTTAATTTCAGACATCTTGAAAAAAGAAGTAGCAGATGTAAAAGTTCCCCTTAGAAACAATGGTGGAAAAACGGAAATGAAAAATGAAAGGATGTTCACAAACTGGGAGCTGATTGCACACTCACTACAAGATTATGTTACAAATGACTAATCTGACCACAGATTCTCGCTTGTCATCTGCAAAAGTAACAGCCAGAAGTTAAGAAAAAACATTTCAAAGGTTATTTTAGTATTTTGTTCACGTCAAAACTAAAGTAACTTAAAAACAATTTTAGTATTTAATCATTAATTTGTTGTTTGATGTCAAAACAATACTGAGCACATTATCAATTTCCTTTTAAATAGTTTATTTTCTATAAATATAAAAGAAACTTTTTCTATCTTCCCTCAAACAGGGATATTTTCATATCGACGCTCCAGTCCTGGAGGTTTTTTGCGTTTTCCTTCAAATGGATCCTTGTGGTTCTGTTAATGTTAAGCAGGTGAGTCAAAGCAGAGAAACACCTAATAAGGTGGACTCGCTACCCTAAATTCAGAAACTGATGGTGTTTGTCCATTCAGGATAATTTGATTGAATATTCTCCTTCAAATCCGCAATATAATAATTACTATAAATGTATCATGTTCACATACTTTGCCCTCAGTACTTTAGTACTCAAACATGTTCAGAAATCAGTTTTATATTTTCATTTAATTTAAATAATATTGAACTCTATATATTCCTTTTGCCACAAGGTCATGATTTGTTGGTCGATTATTTAGTTTTTTTAAAAACATTTTATTTAACAGGGACAGCACAAATTAAGAAGCAGAGATAAAATCAGTGTAACTATGCCAGAGTTAGCCAAAAGGCTCATTTTCACCTGTAGTCCCTGGCCAGATCATACAAGGCTACCTGCTAACTAATAAAACATTATAAAAACACATTTTTGAGTTTATTATGGTTAAAAAATGTAAAAACCTTCCAAATTTTCTTCTCAAATCAAATAATTTTGGCTACTGGCAGCAAATTAAGCTGCAGTAAGGTTTTCTTACAGTCTTTGAAGGAGTTTGTTTTTTTGTTTATATTGTATAGTGTAGGAACACATAGAGTCAAATAGTCAGCTGACAGTCAGTTAAGGTGTGTATTAATCTCCCCTCGTTGTCTTTTCCGATTCATTTGAGCCAGTACAAGACCATGTGTGGACGTGGGTTAGGTGCACTCGGCCCTGTGTACTTTGTGCCCCGGGGGAGAGATCGGCCTGGGCGGCTCGCTAATTGAAATGTGTTGGCGACTCATTGACGTCTCAGCTCTGGTTTCAAGGCTATTTCGAACCGCAGTACTGATTGCTGGTTTCACATCACACACAGAAGAGGGAAATCAATAGAAGCTGGGAGAGCAAAGGTTTTTTCATTGCAAGCAGACATTAATGCTTTACAGAGGAGAGTTTGATATTCATCATTTGTCATTTTGTCTCTGCTGATCGTGTTGAATCATACAAAACATCCAAAAGACACTCAAAGCTAAAAATGCCAATTAATATTTTTTATAAACTAATATCCAAAAAGATGCAGCTTTGTTATGTGAATCCACAGCAGGCCAAGTTAATACAAACTTTTTTTCCCTTTCACCTGAAACCTCTTGCATGCTTCTTTTAGCATTTTTTCTTTTTAAATTGAATTTATTCCTCTTTTAATTACTTGCACTTCTCAGATCTCCTTTAGACCTTTCAAAACACCACGATGGCGCAGTGGCCTCTGCATGTTCACCCTATGTATGCACGAGTACATCGCCTTCTTCCCACTATCCAAAGACATGCATGTTGGGTTAATCGGTCCCCCAAAATCTAAGAGTAAGTGTGAACAGTTTATCACTCTGCGATTGATTGATGACCTGTCCATACCCTGCCTTTTACTTGAATGAATGAAAGAGTGAATAACACATTGAGTGGCTCATGAAAATGCCTACATATGTAAGTAAGTAAATTTTAATTATATAGCACCTTTCACAGATTAAATCACAAAGTGCTTAACAAAGTGCAGTGAAATCAAATATAGAAACAATAAAAAAAAAAAGTAAAGAACTAATAAAAGACAATAAAAACTAGAAACGTCAACCCAGTCAACAAAAAGCTTGTCTGAATTAAAGTGTCTTCAGCTGCTTTTAAAAAGATTCAACAGAGTCGGCCTGTCTGGGAGACAGAGGCCTGAAAAGACAGGTCTCCTCGTGTCTTATACCTGGTTTTATGGACCTTTGGAAGGTTCTGGCCCGAGGTCCGAAGGGGGCGGCCAGAAGAATGAGGAGTTTAAATATCTGAGATATATTCAGGGTCCTGTCCATTTGGTCTTCTTTCAACCTTATGAATGTGTTTGTACACTGGATCACTAGACAGAAGATAATGTAACAATAAATCTAATAAATATCCACTTTTTTAAAATCCTTAATACAATGCTCAGTTTAAAAGCTAGACATTTAACTTAACCCTTTATCACTGAAATGGTTGGAAATAAAAAAGTTTAACTATAGTGTTATTATAATATTGGTTTTTATTATATTGGTTATTATAATATTGAATTTTACTTTTAAACTTGTACCCATTATCTGAAATTTCAAAAGTTATACATTAGTAAGTGGTTTCTACCAACAGCTTTTGGTCATTATAACAGATCTCAGTAAGTAAATGTGATGTAGCCTGGCTCTGTAATTTCATGGACCAGACATTTTGTATGTCCAGTGAAGTATACAAATACAGTTCTCAGTCCAATAAAGGGTCACGTGTAGTCTGCCTCTGAAGTGATGGTAATTTATGTGTTTTGATTATTTGCTGTCTTCTGGAGACCTAATTTGGTGTTAAATGATCATATATGGCAATGCCCATATCAACAGGTTCTGTGTTCATTACATTGTTTGAAATCACTAAGTCGGATCTCTTGAAGGCTAATGTAGCCTGCTATCTGGTTCTTTGGCTGCTGGCACTGCTACCCTTCAAACACAGAGTGAGCCCTTTGAAAAATGGATTGCGGAAGAGATAAGAAATAATTTATGTTCCTATCACTGCCTCGCACAAATATGGTGGGGAATACTGTGCCAATAACTCCCACAAACTCAGAGAGGCACGCTATCTTTTACCGCACAAATTATTAACAGCGCTTGGGAGGAAGGGGAGACGCTGTGCATTTTTTGCTAGATAGACCTGGCTCATTGCTCGTTGAAGCTTTGAGTTCACCACAGAGTTTACAGTCAAGGATTAGATGTCCCGGACTTCTGAATGGGTTTAAACACAAAAACTGGCCAACCAATAATGTGAAATTGTACATTTAAAAAAATTTCAGCTACAGAAAATGAAGGAAAGCTTCATTTAAACAAAATGAGAAGCTGTAAAGCTAACATTTTCTTTCTCTCTATGTGTGTGTGTGTGTGTGT
>JBAMIG010000014.1:13488845-13499035 GCA_037177335.1 Kiunga ballochi
GCCACACTCACACCTCAAGCTGGACTGAAAGAAAGACAACAAAGAAGTAAAGCTCAGTTATAATTTGATCAGATTTAACATAAGGATGACCTCTATATGCTGTATGGTGAAAAGCAGCATAACTTTGATCTCTTTTTTAAGGAACAACTAGGAACTGACCTCATGTTTTACTTTAAAATAAACAGTGGAGGCTCCTGAACTCCATAATATAAATGAAGGCTTGAAAGCAACTCGAGAATGGCCGTCTTGTGAGTCTTTAGGAGCAATACTTTTTCCCATTCAGGCAGATGAATTTGTTGCATCTTTAGGAGGCAGCTACCCAGGTGACCACAGTTTACACTGTACTAGTGAGCGGAGTGTGGGGGATAATCCCAGGGATTCGTCCTGCAATCCTCTTGGGCGCAACTCTGACTATGGCGACTCAGGGCCAGTTTTAGAGCTCTGACAAGGGGCTGTCAGAGCTGCCCTCAATCTCCTTATACACAAGCTGAGTGAGCCACCCATCTGATCAGCTGCTCCTTCTAAATGCAGCAATTCCAACCAAAACCGCAGACTAGTGTTGAGCAGCATCAAGAAAAGGAACAAAGTGGAGAAGAAAATAGAGTAGGAAGAAAGAGGAGATGACAAGTTGATCAACAATAGTAGAGACAACAGGTCCACATATAAATGAGCGCATTTAAAAAAAGGTTGTGTGGATGTGTAATATTGCATTACTGCCAACAACGAGGAAGTAAACACTGAACTAAGCATTGCCCACTAGTGGATGAACTGACTCAATCAGGACGACGTAAAGGACACATGGAAGTAAGAGGGCAGCGATGTTTGAAATGGACGTTTATATTTACGTAGACGAGGCAGCAGAAAGCTTTAACCTTTTACCTTGTAGGCTTTCTCCATTAGGTTGATTTTGTTCAGCTTCAGGATGACTGCAAAGTTGATGGGTTTCTTACTCATTCGTCCAGGTTTCTTGTTGAACTCCACCTCCTGGAAGATCTAATGAAGAGGCAGAAAATAGCAACAGTGAACTCTGATCCTTCACTTCCTCTGCAGGAGATCACAGACAATTTTAAGTCAAGATTCAACATTAATAAATTAACAGTCAGTAAGTGAATCTGAAAGGCTGCTTTCCACCAGTTTATGACTCATTTAGCCATCTGACTAAAAAATAAAAACCCATTGTTTTACAGTATCTGTCTGTTTTCTAACCTTTATTAATTTATAGACCAATATGAGCTACATTATCCAATTAACATGAATTAGTCTTTCACTTGTGCTTTGCAAATGCACCGACAAGAGTTTATTAATAATAAAATTAGAAACATGATTTAAGCCGTATTTTGCATACATTAAAGATATAGTCCTTCCCTTTTTTGAAAGCACGTGGGAGCAGTAAATACCTTACCTGCAGCAGCCATCAATAAGCAGCAGGGATAAGCTACCAAACAGAACAGGAGGAGAAAAGAAGCCAAACTTTTCCATCTAGAACTACTTGAAATGTCTAAACTTATAGCAGATTTGAGTCTAATGATAGTTTTATGTATCCGTCTTTCATAAAGAACACTTTTGTGAAAGAAATGTGATGCTACAGGTCAAATACACATATACATACAATGGGAAGACATTAATGAAGCACCATGGACAACGATTAGTGCTAATCAGCTTCTCAGAAGTACTTCCCCTGAAGCCACTTTATATGAGAACAGACCCTATAAACACAAATACTAAATTGCATCATTTTGTCTCCAGAGATTTTACGTCAATAACCTGCTATTCTTCAGCTGCATGCTGACTGTATTTTGACAATTACTAATCAAAACAGATTAATAAAACATGGCTGCAATGTTATCAAATCATTTCCATTTTAAACCATCAAAGCACATTTTAGCCAATGCAAGAGTCTGCAAGCAATAGCTTCACATCTGTCTACAGTGTGCAAGTAAAATTCTGTTTTGTATTTGTGTATTGAGCTATTTCTGAATCCCTGTATCTGCCAGTGTGTGTGTGTGTGTGTGTGGTCGTTAATGTTCGCTGTGTGTGCAGTAGAGCAACGCTCCTGGCCGGTGCTGTCTGTACAAACATAGGATGTGGTGGCGGTCTGCGGGGGAGCCAGGGGGAAGTGGGAAAGCACGGGCCAATCCTGTTGCGCTCGCACACACAAGAACAGCACAGCTACTGAAGCAGGAAGCTCCAAATCATACACCCCCCTCGGAGATACGAGAACACACACAGGCACAGACACGCAGGAGGAAAGGGGGCTGCTTCTGCTGCTCTAATTAAAACAGTAGCAGCGTACCTCAGCCTGTCTTTAACAAGGGGAAGAGTAAGAGAGAAAAAAACACAGGAAGTACTGTGCGTCACGAATAAACACAGCTTGCTGTTGGGGGCTGGGGCTCCGAGAATGCGTATGCAGAGGGGAGGTGGGAGGTGTGGAGTGAGCCATAAGCAGAGAGGATGTGGTCTCAACAGTATGTTAGGACCAGAGAGTAAACCACAACCGTGCCTTTATCGCTTCGGTCAAACTGCAGCAAGCACACACAAACAGCCCTCCACTGACCACTCCCAGTGGGCTAAGCTTGGTGCTGCCGCCAGTACACCACTCTCCTCCTGTAAACCACAACAAAGCCTCAGTATGTGCAAACACTAGCACACTTTTGTGCAAAAGTCCCACAAGCACACACAACCATGTGCTTAACACCTGAGCTGGAGAAAAGGTTGTCAGTTGGTGACTTGTGATTGGTCTGATAACAAAAGGTGGCTCCACTCTTAGATGTTTCCTTCTGAGCTCCTTCAGTTGTGGCCGTTGAGACCAAAATGCATTTCACACGCCACTGATGTTTTTCCACGGCAAACCACTGACGGAACATTTCATCACATCCAACTTTTCATCGTTTCCATCTGTAACAGGCAACCAACAGGCTGTTTATTGTCGCGGATTGTAAACTATCTGGTGCACCGAGGTTGCGTTTTGGTTTGAGTTCAGTTTGGGCCACTGGAAATTTGACTCAATTTTATTTAAACTGCAGCCTTCTGACAAGATCTGTGAGGCAGTTACTGGAGTTGAGGTAAGATCTTACCTCTAATAGGAAAGGCAGAACAGGTACAAAAGTGTTTGTGCTGCTGGAGAGCAGGGTGAGCGCTCTGCAGCAGTGCATCCTCAGAGGGTAATATCTTGATGTAGGAACCAGTCTGAAAGGAAAAAAAATGGTGGTCAGTGTCTCCACCTGCTGTTGACAAAATGCAAGGCTGTTTAATATGTATTTATAGACAGTCTTGTAATACATGAGGGGAAGTAAAGGTCAACAAAGTTTAAAATGTGACCAAAATATAAATAGGTGTCTGATAATCAAAGCTTATCACAAATATAACATGGTGTAAAAAGTGGTATCTTGCAGATATAGCAATATTGAATTCCACCTTTTTAAAAATTACTTAAAGTATTGAGTCTAACGGCAACCTCAGATAGAAAAAAAGCTACACCGATGCTGAGGTGGCTAAAATTGGAGTTCTCTCCTCATTTATTTGTGGCTCCAAAACAAAGTGAATCTCTTAAGATTAGTGTGTTAAAAAGCAGCAGAAGTAAACATTTTAGGTTTATTACATCAAGTTCACATTCATGACAACTGTGAACGGTGTGAGTTTGTAAAATCTTATTTGTTTAGACATTATTTAATCCTGAAATTTAGCATAATTATGAACGTCTCCTTTTGACTCACTGGTATCCAATATCCTTAGATTTTTTAATCAAGTGTGGTTTTTTTTTTGGCCAGCTAACAGTGGACCTTAGCTTTAACCCACCTGACACCATTTTATATTTTATACACAGTCTATGCTGTAAGCTCACCTGTAGCATTGCATTGCTCCATCTACTGCCAAATTTATAACAATGCAGCTGTGAGGATGCAAAGTCCAGGGGGGGTTAGAGAGCAGTGTGAGTGTGAATATACAGGAATTATTGAGTGGCAGAAAGCAGCTCAGGCTGCTAGCAAGATGGAAAGATACAGATTCACAAAAGCACCTAACCATAGAGTAAAGCCTTTCTCATCCAGAATCCCTTTCACTACACAACACAGTTGTTCTGAAATGTTATGCTGGCTTGTGACAACAGCCCTGGCGACTGGTGGCCGGCTCATGCTGCTGTCGGAAATGTCGCTGCAAGCTGCCATAGGTGCTGCCAATGATGTTTTTAAACCCCGGAAAAGCGCTAATTGTCTCATTGCAGCCATATTTTCTCAAAAGCTCTCTTAACTTCTATTTATGTCAGATAACAAGGTCACATCATATGTGATGGTGGGTGTGATTTCTCTGCCTGTAAGGCAGGGGTAGGCAACTCCGGTCCGAGAAAGACGCATTCCTGCAAGTGTTGCAAGTTACCCAGTTGCATCACACCTGAATCAAATCAATGGGTAATTAGCAGACTTATGAAGTTTGATAAGTTCTGCAAAAGTCTGCTAGTTAAGTCTGATGTGTGTCAGCAGAGAAACACCCAACACTTGCCAGAGTGCGGCTCTCTAGAACCAGAGTTGCCCATCTCTGCTGCAAGGGGAGTCTGTCTCTTTTTTTTATCTAGGGCAGTGGTGCAGAAGTGAAACGTTTAGATGCAAACATTTTCCAACACATCTGAATCAAATGAATAACTTGCAACCAGGCCACTGAATGACTTGCAGATAAGTCAATCAGCTAATTGATTCAGGTGTGCAGTATTAGCACAAAAAAAGAGTGTTTATTTAGCTTTATTTATTTATTATTTATCAAAATTCTCATTGATGTGTCACTTGTCAGCTGGTGTTTATTCTGCTGAAGAGAAGCTTCTCATTAAACTTACATGAAAGTGAAATAATAAAGACGATACTCACTTAATGGTACCAATAATGACTTGGCAAAGTGGATAGATCAGCGGTTGAAGAACATCACTGGGGTGTAGGGTGCTCAGGACGCGACACCACAGGCCCAGACAGTGAATAAACTGCCAATTATACACCGACTGATAGGTTTCCTAGCAATAACCAAAGAAAATGTGAGAAGATCGGACTAGTGTTTTTAACATTTAAGTATAACGGGTAAAATCTCATTTCTCTATTTAGCAGTTTGTTTACATGTTCAGTAAATTTTCAGGAGATTCACATGTCTGACATGTTTCCCCGTCCAAGGAAAAAAATAAACTAAAAACAGAGTTGGTAAAAACACAATTTCATATAAATAGATTTAATTCTTTGCATTAGATCCAATACAACAGGTTTGTACATAAAACTAAAAATAAACAACAGTCTGACCTTTGTCATTTCACAGCACACTTCTCAATGCATTTCTGCTACAACCCGATGCTTTTACGCATTATGAAATCTTCATAGCAGCTGATTTTTAAGCACACCAACCTTGTTCTTCATAGTCATGGCGTTTCTTAGGTGTATGGCCAGCTGTCTGATGTAGATGAATGCATGCTGATAGGTGGTCTGTGTGTCCAGGGCATACATTTCTGTTAAAGTTCTCTGCATGAAGTTGATCATGGGAAGCACGTTGGGAGATGTAAACTTGCAGTTTTTCACATAAGAAATGTACATTTGCTGCAAAAAGAAAGAGAACCTGCATTAAAAACTACAATGTGCTCCACGGAGAGATAAATCAGTGCTGGTTGTACAAACAAAATATGTCCATAAAGGTTCACAAACGTATCTTCATTTTTTTTCTATTATGATTAAACTGTACAGATTACCTTTTAAAATTTTATGCGCCACCAATTTTTCTCTTTACAAGTCTTTTAAGGAGCTTACCTTAAGAATAGGATTAAGATTTGCTTCCTGTTTGTGCCTGCAAATTTTGTTGAGGGCCAGGAAGGCAAGAACCCGATTCGTCTCCTCCCCTGTGCTCCACTGCTTCATTAGTTGCTAGTCACAAAAAAAACACCATAGTAAATTAATAAATAAAAAAGTCTCTTTAATTCACCATTTCCAAATGATGATTAAAAATTTTATTCAGTCCAAAAACGTAAAGTACTCAAGTCTTACTTTAATGAGGTGACGACACTGTTTGGGTAGGCAAAGGAAATACGCTATGAGCTGGTTGGCGTGCTGCAGGACTGCACTGATGACTGTTGCTTCTGTTAGACAGGATAACAGCTACAGGTGGAGAGGAAAAAAACAACAAGACGACAAAGTTGAAGAAAAGCTGATGAACATGATTACCCTGTCAAAGAAAATATGAGTTCCTTAATATAAACAGTGTAAACAAACCTGAACTACTCCACTGAGATACATCTTGATATCAGTCTGATTCCTCTGCCACTTTGGACTAGATGATGGGAGGACCAGCCTGGAAAAAATAAAAAGGAAAAATATTTAGATCTATTTTGAAGACTTGTTTTTCTGTTTATCCGAAACTAACAGAAAATTAGGTCAGAAGGTGTAGTGTTGACTTCCTACTTCTTTTGGTCTTTATCTGGCTTCAGGTTGAGCAACTTCTGCATGGTCGTGTAAATATCTTTGATACAGAATAAGACCAAAGCATTGAAAACTGTAGAGACAACAGAAAACAAAACAGATTACATCTTTTCAGTCATTATAAATTAAATGTCTGTGTCGAGCAGAATTATTCTTTTTCCCCCCCCCAAACAGAATCCAGACCCGTCAGAGTGGCAGATAATTAAACTTTTATGATAGATAAATTATTTTAATGCGTCACTGACAAATTAATCTGACTGCTAACATGAATAAACGATGATTGGTTTTTTGTGTGGTATTATTCTTCAGGAGCACTGAAGCTGCTGTTATGTAGAGACGCTGTCCTGGTCATAAGAGCAGTGGACCAGCTCTATTGCATCAGGAGTATGGAGTAACAGACTCGCTGTACGAGCAGTTTTAGAGCTTGGTCTGCACCTTGGAGGTGTCTCCCCCAATGAAGACTGTCCCGAGTCTCCGGGGTAAAGCAAACATTACATGCATTGTTCTTGACATATATTTTAACTCACTAGTGTAGATTTATTTTGTTGTTAAATAGTGGGCAGACAGGTATGAGATGGTTTATACCACTAACATTGATCCCTGATGTCAGTGGGAATGACAGACATCTGTTTTAATTTTTTTCTTTTTGTTGCAGAAACAAGTTGGGACAAATGTCTTGGATTGTTTTTTCTAGTTAAATTTAAGAGGCAACAACTTTTTATAAATTTTTTTCCTTTGAATTGATCATTTTATCTTGTAAAAATAGTAATACTCGAAGATTATGCAAAAACCAACAAAAGACAAACCAATAGAAAAGCAGGAAAGTTAAGTGTGTTTTTAAGATTACTTAATTTAATCTTAATTGCACTGGCAATAAACGTTATCAAAAAAGGCCTCATTTTGATAATAGAAAAACAGCAAAAAAACAAAACAAACACAAACAGGCTTTTTGACATGCTGAAATAACCATGTTATTGTTGAAGCATTACATAAATATACCACTGAAGACATCAGCTATGCAGAGATGTGATAGGACAAAGCAAATACAGCTGTATCCACATTATTATTTATTTACTGTTACTCTAGATCACTTAAGTAATAAAGTTAATCTTTTAAGACATTTATATTTTGTATATATACTCTACCTGAACTATCAGCAACTGTGTAGCGACTCAGTCCCCCTCCTTCACCCTTGGTTGTGGCAACAGCAGCCTTAAAAGCCTGAATAACTTCTCTGAAGATTCGCGGAGTGGGCTCTGTCTTAATAGAAGATTTCCAGCCTTCTATCATTTTGTCAGTGACTTTGATAGTCTCCACTGCCTTTTTGGCTTTCTTTGAACCTTTTTGCCCATCTTCATCATCATCACCAGAGCTGGCCTCCTACATGCAAAAAGTGCCAGAGTGAAATATCTTCATTACGTAAAACTCATGAATATGAACACCAGACCTTGACTCACCTCCAGTGCAGATGGTAGTTTATGGTATTTTTCCTCATCTTCATCCTCAGAACTGTCCGTATCATCAAAATTTAGCAATTTCTGGTCGTTTTCTTGCAGAAATTTGTAGAACTCTGGATCTTTATTTTTTAACCTGCAAAGCTGCTCCTTATGTTGAGAGACTTTACCTTTCTTCTTTTCATTTCTGTAAGAGCATAATTCATTATGTTACAATGTACCACCCTTGAAAGATTACACATAAAGTGACAGTCTTTTACTAAAATGATCACATAGTTTAATACTCACATCGTGGGGTTCACATCTTTCTTTTTATTCTGTTTGGGGGTTTCTACTTCAGAATCACTCAGAGAATCAAAACCTGACAGTAGGAACTCGTCCATACTGAGGTCCTGTAATTTCCTACAGGAAATACAACAAATGAAAAGTGATCACAATATGGTACACACGTGTTATTGCTATGTACACATAATATCATCAGTAAAAACATCGGAATGTGGTATAGATACCTTGATTAAATATTTTTTCGTCAGAAAAAACTTGACACGAAAATGTTAGCTTGCCTGCTATATGCTATCACTATGGATGGTTAATATGATCATACCGTATTATAAACATTCTTGCTAATCTTGTAAGTTTCACAACTGAATTAAAACAACTCAAACTCTTAGATACAGCTTGACTAAAATGCTACAGTTAATTTTTCAGTCGTTATATTAAAAAACATGCTACAAACCTTTTCTGCTTCGCTGCCATGCTGGATCCACAACGTGACGCCAAACCTCATTACCCATAAGCCACCGGTGCAAAGCGAAAAGATTGGTTTTATGTTTCATGGATTTTGGTGTTGTAAAGTACTTACTCATAATTAGGATGAGCATCCAAAACCTATCTATATTGATAACATAAATGGAACACGTCCCAATTTAGATTTTTTAATGTTTTTGCTTTCTTTTATGTTTGATAATATGTTAGAATCTTTCCCTAAAAATACTCGCGACGTGTTCACCTCAACCTTGAAATTGTAGTCCAACATACAGGCGCAGGCGGTGTTTTGATTCCGCACGTGAGGTTTAAATTGAATGATCAACTGCATTCACGGAATGAAGAAGCTTAGGACGCGGATAGAAAATAGCCAGAATTTATACATTGTTAAATTGACTACTTAGGTTAACCATAAAACCTGGGCAAGAAGAAAAACCGAAATAATTCATATCCTTCCAACAACGACTGCGGCTGCGGGTAAGGGAGTGTTGCTGCCAATTTTCCTGCCAGCTTTTTGTTACAGTATTAGCGTAACCGGCTAGCAACTACTGTTTTGTTTTTGTTTTTTTTACTAAGGCAAGTAAATGGTACATTTGAATGTTTTTAATTTATATTAAACTAACTTATTGGGGTCGTTTATAATAATTTCCCAGCTTAATTTGGGGAAAATGTTATATTATTAAATGTGACGTTCATGAGTTGTTCATGAGGATGTGAGTTTGATTTATCCCCTGCTTCCACCCAAAATGCGGTGCGTATTTAGTTTGATCAATGACAGCTTCTACGTCAGGCACCGCCTTTTACGAAGTTCCAGGATTATTTATCGAACATACTTCCGCACTCTGACAAAACAAAGGGTGGCGTTTAAGGTAGTTTTTGTGATATAAATTGCTAAACGTAGAATAATAATAATCGGTTTTAAAATGGCTCATTCAGAAACACTTCCAAATTGCTGAAATACTCCCACGGCCCTAGTTTTGAACGCAAAAGATAACGTCGCCATTTCCACCCACGACCTGGTACAGTTTAATTTCCACCTTAACAAACTGATGTCCGCTTTCATGCAGGTCTTTTTTTTTCATTGACGTAATCGGATAAAGCACAAAACATAGGCTTTCTTCACATTTCCTATAATGTGAGCACCCAAACAGATGATGTACAAATTATAAACCGATCTGATTTCGACAGCTTGATTTATTTCCCCATCACTTAAAGGAAGACACCGTCTAAGGATAACTGTGCCACAGCCAGCGGTAAAGACATTTTCTATTGCTGCAGCAGCAGCTGATAGTTGCTATTTTTAAAAAAGACAGAGTGGGGTTTGGGGTTTCCTCAAATCGCATTAGGACTCTGTTGTATGATTTTTAAATGTCCTGCTTAAATATGTGTTTCCAAAAGATTTTTCCTAAATTGTTAAGCAGCAGCAGCCGAGTCTGTAAGAGGATGCAAAGATTGAAAGCTCCGGACAGGAAAGATGACAGAAGTGCTTTACTCTGTTAGTTTGAATTGTGGTAGTTGTGTTTTCAGTCTGATGTGT
>JBAMIG010000014.1:13515779-13533491 GCA_037177335.1 Kiunga ballochi
GTATGACATTTCATGTTTTTTAATTGCATTACAGGAAATAAAGAACTTTTTCACAATATTCTAATTTTCTGAGACAGACCTGTATACAAATGTGATGAATTCCACCAGAGTGATCCATTGGCTTCTTGTACAATATGAATTGATAGGACCAAAGCAAAATCCTTCTTGTTCTTGTGGCCTCTGAAGCAAGAAGCTTTCATCATAGATAAGATAATTATTGTATGTTATGTATATGTATATATAATAAGTTATGTATAGAACAATACATAACTTATTATATATATATATATATATATATATATGTGTGTGTGTGTGTGTGTGTGTTGTATATAGATATATTGAGAAATGTGTTGGCATAAGAAGGAAACGTTCAAATGAAACTGGACTTTTTCCAGACAGGATTATTTTTATGGAGTGCCGTCAGAGAAGTGAGTCATCATAAGACTTTTTTTACCACATGCCATCAAACCTTTTTTTCTGATTTTCCATAATGTAGTAATAGATACTTATCACTTATATAATATGTTAAAAAGCAAACTTTTATCCTTGGCACATAAGGTGATTTTAGGATGATGATAAATAATACTGACTAAATCCAATAAACACACTTCTAAAAGTCTACTATATGTATCTAAAACATATTTAATACAGAATATAAGAATGTTTTTTCCTTCTTCCTTCTTTTACTGTGAAAATGTGGTACACAGTTCATGTAGCCGGAAACTACTTAATCTGTAGATTTTTATTCCCATCTTCATCCCTCTAAATGTTTTTCAGTATCCATTGGTTTATATTCTATATTTTGTTGCTTCAGGATAACATGCAATATTAGATTAAATAATTTACTTGCAGGAATAATGTGGAGCAGTTCATTTAAATGCTAGATGGTAGCTTTTTTTTAACCATACTGGTTTAACGGGACACAAAAGACAAAGGTTAGGTGTCACAATATTACATTTCCTTTTAGCTGAGAAGCATCCTTGTTTTTTATCCAGCATGTCCCTTTTTAAATAAAATATTTAATAAAATATGACTAAATCTTTAGTTGAAGGAACAAACTGTGTGTTTTACCTTGTTTGCTTTGATCAATTTTATTTTAACATATTATTTTGTAGAGTTCCTTTATATGTAGCTGGTGTCTTAATCTGTTTGACATTTATTCTAATCTCACTCAGTATTCTTCCCTGAATAAATGAACTTCCAGAGAACGTGTTCACACATGTTGGGAATATAGACTCTACAGTTATCAGGCGGATGACTGTTGTGCCTCAAGTGTATTAGTTTCAGCTACCAGTTGAACAGGTTGGATTTAACTGACAAATTGCGGTGTGAACTTCATGTTATGCTGTGGCTGCAGAAGCTCACCACAAGACAATGACCTAATTACTGAGTAAACAACGTGATCATGAGTGTGTCATATACGTCTGACTGATGAAATCTGATGTCATTGTCAATTTGTGTGTTCAACTTAATAATTACATGTTTTCTAGTGTGAGTTGAAAGAGCTTAGAAGGGAAACGCAAGATATAAAAAGGGTAAAAAAGATAATCCAGCAAAGTGCTGATAGATAATAAAATAAAGATCTGGTGTTTCTTAAAGTGGATTTCTTTCCAAGTGCTTCTCTTTAAACCACAGAAGGATTAAAAAAATATAATTTTAAATGCTTCCTTAACCAAGTGTTATACTTTAAACATGCAACTGAAGTGAGATATTTTTAGTTGGTGAATATTTCACGTAGGAACATCCTCTCCTCATGCAAACACATAGTGTTTGCATACACCTCTAGCTGTAGGAAAATTCTGACCGTTGACTTCAAAGGTGTCCTGTTAAAACTACCTTCTCTTACTTTCACTGGTAGAAAACATGGAAAACCTCCTGTTTGAAACCAGACACCCCTGGAAATTTGATACCACAACTATATTCTATTCTTGGCTTTTATTTGGGCTTCCATAAACTGCTAAAAGAAAAACAAGGGAAGCTTACTGTCACATAAAATCCCCACAATAATTAGTTGTCAATATGAAACTAATGTGATGTTGGCAGGGAATACATAAAATATTCTAGTGAAGAAGTGTTGTCATGTCTGGGCATGTTAGCTGAAGTCTCCATCTTCTCTTTGATTGACACCATCCAGTGCATTTGGTGACCCATTCATTGCAGTAGTGACCTGACAATGAGCTCCATTTGGCTCCTTGAAGGTGTGAAATGGCACACTTCTACCCCAGACTCTTGCCTTTGTTGCTGGGATTGATTTAGCAGACAGAGGTAGCTCACAGAGTGTGAATCCTGCTGCCTGACACAACCCTTTGCCCCACCCCCTTTACCCAGTCACTCTCACAGTCTGAATGAATAGTCCTCACTCTGCCCTCTTCTCACTTAGTTCAAGTCTGACTTCTGCAAGGAGCACACGGCTCTCTTGGATTTTCCTTCATTCATCCCGGACGGCATACAGTTTGTTCAGTAGGAAAACCCAAAGATCCCAGCAGCATGGGGAGCAGCATTTCATGTGTCCCCCAGCACAACTTTAGATTCTCCAGCAAGAGCTTCATTCGCAGAAACAGGTATGAAAATCTAAACCTGTCCTACTGTACTCATGTCACTGATGGCACAGAACACATGTCATGTCTCTTTGTTATTTTAAACTCCTCGTTTCAACCAGAAGGAGCTCTTGGTATTTCTCAGGGTTCTAGTGGAGGGGTTTAACAGCGCTTGTGAATTTTGTCAGGCTAGATTCAGTATCATATGATAATACTGGATAGTCCCCGAGTAGTGCCAGAATGCTGCCTGTTTGGCCACTGGTGTCAATGATCCAGTTACCATTTGCCGTCTCTTTGCTCTGTAAAGTGATCTGACAGTTCACAGTAAATCTGTTTAACCATATATATAAAACCAGGGCATGATTCCATTCATTATTAACCTCACATGAAATATTATGTAGTTTTTACAGCTTATTTGTAAGTATATCAAATTCAAATTATTTAGATACGCTTGCTTAAAATTACTTGGAAAGTATATTATACTTTGTTTCCTATCTGGGCATTGTTTACCATCCAGGATTATATGCCTGGGCATGTTAAAACTGCTGGACCATTACATCTGATGGTAATTAGCCCCATGTGGCTCCAGTCCAGTCTGCTGTTCTGTGCTGTGTGATGATTCAGGGTCTGGTTTTAGCAAATATGCTGCGTTGCTCTTAGGTTTAGTCAAATAAAAGTAGACCAGGGAAAAAAATCATTGTATTTAAAAAAAACTGGACTGCTCTATGTGGGAAGGATGGTTGATCAGTGGATTCAGTGTTCCCTGTTTTCTGGGTTACCTCTTTGTGTTGTTGAATCAGGTGAGGCTCAGGTAGTCACCAGAGAGGCTCAGAATGAATGGTGCTAAATGACACGGCTGTGACTTGGAGGATGTTAAGTGTGTGAATCTACAATCTGTCTATTATTTATGGCAAATTCCTCTTCTTTTTTACAACTAAAGTCCTCATCATCCAGTGAGCTTTTGCAGTTTTTCTTTCTATGCAAGTAAACAAAAAAAAAAAACAACTTAAGTTCAGTATCACAACACCCATGAATGATTAATGCTGATCATGGACTTCCTGAATACACACAGTCTTTGATTCCCACCACATAAACAAAAGCCTGTGTTGTTGGACAGTGATGGCACAGACCCACATATTTACAGATAAGCTGCTAAACCACAAGCTGAGGCTGTAAAAGCAGACCCCTGCTTTATCTTTGCAGTAAGGGTACTTCCTCACAAAGATTTGACATTAATGGTAACAGATGAGGGACATGAAAAAACAAAGAGGCACATTGACTCCTGATTTTACTGTCCACATCCTCCAGTACTGCAAACACTAGACCTGATTGTTCTTATCGTTTAAATAATCGTTGCTGATGGAACGAAGACAAAGAAATGGGCTCTGACTGGTTTATAGGGCATGAATAACACTGACTCAGCTACAACATCTGAATATATTAACTCAGAAACAAAAAAGCTGAAAATATACACTTCTATATTTGTTGTAGTTGGTGGAAATCCCAGCTGTCATTGGCAAGGCCATGATGGAAGCAACTGAGACAAACATCAGTTTAGGAGTTAATTAACTAACTAAAAAAAAAAACTGGACCAACAAGTAAAATATTATTTTTTTTCCCTCCTCTTCTGAGCAGCAGTCGCCTATTTCGCAAGAAAAATCCCCAAGAGGGACAGGAGAAATCCAACAGCATCATCAATATTCTGTGCACAGTCACTCCCAGAAAGGTAAGAAAATCTATTCCCTCTGAACACAGTACTAACATAACACTCAATCATTCTCACCCGTAACAAAGCAGCTTTAAAGTCAACATTTCACACTGACGTTAACATCCAAGCATTTTTTTCATGCCTGTATTTCACTAACATTGTGACTGCTACAGGAAATGTCTCCAAAAGATCTGAAGACGATAGAAGACATTAAATGGGACCCCCCATTTCCTTACGACCTGTCCAGCGGCTGGAAGAAGAGCAGTATCAATGTAAAGAATTACGGACGGATGATTCACAGTGCTAAAGTTCGTTTCCGTTTCCTGCACTGTAAGGTGAGCGGAACAACAACGCATACTAATGACTGCATGATGAAATATCTGGGGAGCAACTATAGCAGAAAACAAAGGCTTAAAAATCTGTGTTGATGTTTTAAACAATGACCAAGCCTACAATGACACATCACGCCAGTCAACCATGAGTTCTGAAACACACATACGAATAAAACAAAACAAGTAGTGTAACAGGATGTAGCTCTGCAGCCTTTCAAACACTACAACACACAGTCGGCTTTGAGGTAGTGGTGGTGCTGGCTGTGAATAATCCAATCATTTTCCCACAAAGGGGACTGCAGCCTTTGTTTGGACATGCTTGTTTCTGTTGCAATTGTGAAACATCCCCAACTGTGAACCTCAGGGTAGAGAGAGAGAGTTCCTCTGATCCCATGGGCTGATAAAGGACATACCGGCCCCTTTGCGGTGGGAATTGCAATTTTTCTGAGCTGTGACACAACATCACTGTCAGAAAACAGAAAGAAAAGATTGATGCAGGGAATGACATCACACTGGCAAAAGAACACACTGTATGATAACAAAATCTACCACCACAAAATTGCATCAAGTCTTTTAAGTTAGAACATTTGCATGAATCAGCTGATGGTAAATGAACGAAGTGTTAGAAATGAAAGGAAACGGGGAGATGTTTTTCGAGATTTCAGGAACGATTAATGCTGAATGTCCTGCCAGGTTGTAGAAACAAACATTAGAAAAGATGGTGGGATGTGAGCCAGATGTGTGCATGAAGAAACTTTATCATATACTGCAATCCAGCAAATTTATACAAATATGCCGTAGCTTTGATAAATCCTCCATGAGCATTTCCGTTTCAGTTTGCATTAAATATGTTCTCATCAAACACTCTCTAAACCAATTTAAGGATTATTGTCCAACTTTTTCTGCAGGAAATCCATGCCTGCTACCTAGATCTCTTCCAAACACATCTTCATTTCGTCTCCAACAACACAACTGGTCAGACGTATCAGGTACATTTTTCCTCTTTCAAAGCCTCCTGAGCTGCATCTCTGAGGACATCGCTTTTAAAAGAAGCTTGATCAGTTTATAATGTTGTACACAGCTTGTGCCAACCAGCCCATTTTAAACAGAAAGTTTGATAAGGTTACTTCATCTGTCTCATAAAGTGTGAGCGGCTATTAATCATCAATTTATTATGCCTGCTGAGAATACAACACGATGTCAGAAAGAGACAGCTAAGCTCTTTTATACAGCGTTAGTCAGTAAAATGGAAAACAGACATGAATACATCATAGGCTTACAAGTCTATACTCAGTGTAAAGGTGATTAAAATAGACAATAAAGATGCCTCCTGCAGAACAAGTCTTTAGAGCATGATTAAACTCTCAGTTGTTTTGTGTACAGGGTACTCTTCCTTTAAAAGAGCTCACCATCTGCAACCTGCAACAGAACTGCAATCACAGCCAACCCCAAGAATTCGCCTTCCAAATAAATGGTATGTCTTCACTGAAAAGTATCCAAATGGCTGTAGGCATGTAGTGCTGGTATGTTCAAATCATCACTTTCATTTTATTATCTGCATTGAGTTTAGATAATCAATCATTTAGAATGACAATCCAACAGATTTACAAGTTTCAAGCATCCCTTCAACATAAAAAGTAGATTAACTTGAGCTGTTTCAACCATTTTTTTTACCCTCATATTGATCTCTCCTTCTAATGCTCCCTTCTTTTCTGTTCCCACTGCTGGTGGTCTGTTTTGTCTGGCTCTCTCTTCAGTTATAGATCAAATTCTCTTCGCTTAAAAGACTAACAAGAAAGCACACACTATTTTCATGCTGTAGCATTTCCGATGTTATCACATTCCAGTGATTCAAAGGTGCTGTGGTTCTCCTCACTTCTCTGACCTCCAGTCAAATCCAAGACTAAGTAGAGCCATGTCCCCTTCACCCTCGGTCAGGGGTCAACCGGCCTTGAAGGCCCTGCTTGTTAGACAACAGGTGCATTTTAGTCTACCCAGCTGTCGTGCTGAAAAGCTCAGCTTCTGCTCTTAGCTATGTCACTGCATATGATCTATGGTACATTCTCAAAGCTACTCAGGTTAATGTCGACTAGAAAGACACTTAGCTGTTTTTCTATTAGCTAGAAATAAGTAGCTGTGATAAAAAACCATTATAGTTTTTAATTAGGAGAAACAAATGTTAAAAGCCTTATATATGAATGCAGAATTTCTAAGTCAAAAAGTCACTGTGTGAGAATCCATCGCAGTCATGACTGTATGGTTTCTGTCTTTATCGACACTATCATATAGTTGTCATTGCCATTTTCCAGACCCAGCCTGTTATTTTGTGGTATAGTATTTGAACTGTTCATTGTTAAATATGATTTTTTTGTTACCTTCCGGATGGCCTCCCAGACAGGAATCACAAGAAAAGAAACATGATGGAATTGTGACTCAAGTGAGATTCTTCTGTGAGGTTAGAGCCGGGGAGCTGGAAGATGACGAAGCACAAACAGCTTTACGGGATGTTAAAGAATTCCTGGAAACTGGCCTGGTTTATTTTAACATGGCTGTGAAAGTTACCTAACAGTACATTAATACTATGACAACCATTGTAAACTCTATTTCCCAGTTTATTTTAGGGGGGTTGTTATTGTTGAAATAAACTTTTAAGAGGAGTGAAATAACTTCTTCGGGGAGTGTTGTGGTCAAGGTCTTTAATTAAAAACTGGCAAGAAAACAAACTGAGCAGATGAGGATAAAGCTGCTTCTTATGGACAGACATTCAACATTCAGGTTCCACTAAAATACAGCCCACTGGAATGAAACACAGTGTCAATGCTGGTTATCTCTGGTATGTGTGGAGCTGATAGGTGAAGGGAGATTGCAGCTCTGATCATCCCGCTTTCTGTTAATTCTTCTTGGGAAAGCAGTTTGTAGGAGGAAGAGTCTGCTCCAATCTAAATGCCAAACACAGCAGGTCTAAGGGACTTTTTCTTAGTGGGGCTTATGCATGCTTTACTGTCCTAAACATGTGTTAGTATTTATTGTGCTTGTTGCATGACTCGCTGTAAATAAAAAAGCAGAGCGTGAATATCATTGGGGTGTGTTATACCAGAAAGATGTTTAATAAAAGTAACTTTAAATTGAAACCTCTATTTTTGACCGTGTGACCTTTGCACTATGCAGGTGTCAGCCTCAACCCGATCATCGTTTACTGTGCTAGCCAAGAAGAAATGGACACATGGTTGGACTTGCTCAAAGAAAATATTGAAGCTAATGGAGGCACTGCAATTGCACCTGAAAATGACACAGTTAAAGTAAGTTCAGCATACTTACTTATTCAACCCTGTGCTTTCCTTACTCTGACAAGTCAAAATCCAAATACAGACTGGCCTAGCTTCCAGCCATTCCTGATTGAACAGGATGTGTGTAATTGTGTAAGTTTGTGGTGAGTCATTTGGGTCACTTCAGGCTCTCCCTGAAGCCTGGATACCAGGGAGCGGCCCTGACCGCATCACTAGCTGGATGAAACTAACCCTTACATCTTTACAGTGCTGACTCTACAACCACAGGTGGGGAAATGACTGATTTTACAAACAAACCTATTGTGTCATGAGAAAAAAACAAGCAGATCTAATGCGCCTTAGCTTAGAAATCTTTTGGATGAAGAAAGGTGTGAAATTCCAAGAGTTTAGGCTTACTTAGGACTGGAGCACTTTTTATTTACTTAGGTGAGGATTGTGACGTCCATCATTTTTATGTGTGTTAACTACAGCTAAACCAGAACAGGACTTCTGATGGAAGAGTGGAGCTACGAAACTCAATCAACAGAGAACCTATTTATGAATGGGAGGGCTCTAAGAGGGAAAGCTTGGGCCCCATCACCTTCGTCACCCAAGTTCAACTGCAGCACCTGCCCTGCCAGGTAACAATTTTTGCTGTTTATCAAAGTGATTCACCATTACAGGAAATGCACAGTACAGCAAACTGTAACCCATTACATAAACATGTGTTCAAACTGGAAATTTTTCACACGATGAGTAAAAGCAGGATAACATCAGTTTTAAATCCAGTTGACTCACCGTTTTTGAATTGCGCAACACGCATCACCTCCACACAATGTCAGGATTGAGAGAAGAAGGTGGAGTCTGTATTTTGGCAAGTAATAATTGTGAAACACATATATAATATTAATTGATTACACAACCAGCTGCTCGTAATGTGTCTTCGGCAAATCAATTCGGACAGGCTCATAAACAAATAATGCTGAAATGGCCTCGCATAGCATCAGATAAAAAACAGCAGTCATGACCGAGCTTGCTCAGATACTGTTAAAGCTCCATGAGAAGCGGCGGCAGCTCGATTCATGTGATTTAGGGCATGGGTGTGTGAGAAGCATTTGCTCAGCTCACGCAGTGACTCAACTCACCTCACAGCTGGAATGTCAGCTGTCTATTCAGACACACCCTCCAAGAAAGAAAAAACATAAACTCGAAGGCTGCCGTGTTTTTTAAATGCCCCACAAACTGGTTCAACTGAAGATCTATGTGGGATTTTAAATGCACCCATCAAACCAGTCAGTAGTATCATGTTTGCTCAAGTTAATTTGTGCTTTGCTAAAGATTTATTTCCTTAAGAAGGATCTTGGTAGCTCTCTTTCAGTCTACTACAACATTCAAACTGCCATCCAATACAAAGGCAAAAAACAAAATTACAATTATTTTAAAGCTTGAATATGAATTGTCTAATAAAACAGCAGCTGCACATCATTCATTAAATGGTTTCATCAACAGAAACAGAGTGACAGACTGCTGGTGATGTACCCATCAACCCTGATCATCCTATCAGAGGAGAAAGATGGCTTCTTCTATAAGGTACCATAACTTCCTTTCACTTCCTGTGTGTTTGCATGAGGGAACTGTATTACAAGTTATTCTAATTACAGGGCAAACTTCCACTGAACATGATTACAGTGACCACACCCTGTCAAGACATCAAGCCCAACACCTTTATGATTGAAGGTAGGCATTTTAATTCAGTTAAAGCTGAGGTGGAAACTGTTGAGCATGCGGTTGAGTTTTGCTGCATTTGCAGAAGGAAAATGACTTGCAGTCTTATTATAAAGCCATGAGAGATCAAGCTTGAGAGCTTTATTCCAAGTTGATTTTTTTAGAACTCCAATTTTTTATGATAATATGCATCTTTACAGTCTGGCTGAAGCCAGGGTGGGAGAGGATGTTTTTTTCTGACTTGCTGTAAATTTGATGACATTTAAATGGACATGAAGAGTTCACATTCCTACATTATGCGTGCTCTGTGATAAGTAGCCTTTAACACTAATCTGCTAGTGTCATAGAAAGTAACCCCTCTATGAATGAGCTGGTCTTATCTGTGATGAATAACCAACTTACTATAGCACATTCCAGTGAGCAAGCAGACCAAATGACAGGCTTTTCTCTTCCCAGGGAAACTGATCAACCCCATAGTGGTGTCCTGTCTGGATAGGACGGAGTTTTGTGACTGGATCCAGCTTTTCAAAGCTGCTGATGTGCCTGTTCTCAGCCCTCCACCCCCAGTATATGACATCATCTATACCCCAACAAAAACAGAGGTGAGGGCTGCCCTTTAACTCCTCAACTTAACTATTGAGCAAACTATCTCAAGTAAACCTGAGTGGAGTGAATTAAATATGTTTGGTGATAAAGAACAGAGGCAACCCATCTCATTTGTAAATGAAAATCCACATAAAATCAGTTTTATGTAACACTGTCTATTCAGCAGTTGAACATTAAAGTGTGAAATCGTTGTCTAGTGCCAATACTTTAAAAGATTAATATATATGTGTTATTTAATCTCTAGGCTCCACAGTTTGACAGGTGGAGTGGAAACAGCCAAGGAAGAGGAGGATCTGTTCAGTGGACTCAGTCAGCCAGTGTCCAAGGGACTCAGAACCTTCAGTTACCTGTTCGTGAAGAAAACCCTCTTTCCCCAGGATACTCTGAACCTATCTGTGTAAGTCTATCTGCCAGAACTGCTGACTCTATAAACGTAATATTTTCTACAAAAAAAAGAAAAAAACACTTCCTTGTTAACTTCTGAGTCCTTCTAAAGTCCTGATCCTTATCAAGACAAACATCCAAACTCCCCCAGGATAGCTGCTGAGCTGGCTGCCTCCCCATTCAGTTAGCTCAGCTTAAAGAGGCTGAATGCTGGAGAAACTTCATCTTCTCACCTTAACTGTCACTCTACCAATCGAGATCTATTTTTCCTGCTCTGTTAGATGTCTTCTGTCTGTAAATTCAGAATATGTACTGAGAACAAACACTTTCATTAATGCTTTGCTGAGCATTTAAAGTACATGATGCTAAATATGTTGTTGTTGCAAAGGCAAATCTCTTTGTTAACCTTTTTTTTCTGGATTTGAATGTTGTTCTTACAGTACAGCTCTAGTCGACCCTCCTCAACAGAAACAACTTGGCTGGGCAGCAGCGTGTCTTCCCACACCAGGCCAGAGCGTGACCCACGGCCTTTGTCGCTACGCTACTCTTCCCCCCAGCACAACTCCTACCTTCAGGCTGGAGAAAGCTCTCAGGTCTACAGCACACCCTACTCGGCCCTGCATCGCGCCAGTCCACAGCGGCTAGAAAAAGCCCCCCTTGTCAAGGTAATTTTGTCTGGCGTCTCACTTGATAACCGAATACTCCCTTTGAGACAATTGACTTTACAATTGCACAGTAACTGAAATGGGCACACTAAGCAGTAGGCTGAAAGGAGTCATCTTGTGCAGTAAATGGTGCTGACAGATAGGGTAACTTTGGCGTTAGTGCAAACTGAGGTTGAAAGATCAACCCACGTAATGGTGCACAGAATTACACAGTACATTTATTATGATTTATAAACAACTACAAGCCAGTCTGAATAAAGGTTAAATCAGAGCATATCTCTATTACACCCCTGCTGCTTATTATAAGGAGCATTAATTCAAAGTCAATTTAAGCTGCTAGTTTTGTTCTCTGGTCTTCTCATTAACATGTGATGTTTTTTATTTCATGTATGATCAGTCTAACAGCTGGAGCACACCTCAGACATCCCTGAACTACTCCCTAAATGTCCCACAGCGGCACTCAGATATGTGCTCACGACAGCCCTTGTCCCCCTTGTACGACGAGCCCTGCAGCCCAGAAATCTACTCCCTAGACGAGTCCAGGCCAGTGGTAAGTGGGTCAGCGATACTGGATCCATAGCTTCAGTTTACAGCTGCACGTGATATAAAGTGGCGCATACGCACATCTGCATGTGTCTTTAACTAAGGTGGTGGCTGGTTCTTTGAGGATGTTTATTCTTTCAGAGAAATATCTAAAATAAACATTTCATTGCACATTTCCTAATATAACTGTGTTATGCATTTCCTTAGAGTATAAGTCATTTAAAATCAGGTTTGTTACTTTTTTAAAATATTCTCTGTTTTATTGTTTTAGTCTGTTCTGAAACAGCAGAGCTGGTGTGAACCACATCAGCAACACCACCATAAGGACTCCCAGCTCCTCCCTGCCTCCTTTCAGCTCCACACCCCTCCACTGGGCAGACGCTGCAGGAGAAGCCTGGTCCTGAACAACTCCCAGGGACCTTTGAGCTTTGATATGGAAACTCCCCAAAACCAAACAGATCAGCGAGCGGAGGCAGTGTCGAGGCTGAAGCTGCTGCCTGATCCCAGCCTAGTGAAGGAGCAGGTGAGGTGCTTATGCTCACTCCTTTCTGGTTTCTGGAATGCAGTGTAACAAAGTGAAATGCTGTCATGCTGTGAGAAGCATAACAACTATACATACTTGCGCTGCAGGTGATATTTAAACAGCCGCTATACATTAAACAGATATTTCAGGAATATAGAAATGTTTGTTGTTGTTCTTAACAGGAAGTAACTTTCTCTGTTTTACTATCTGCTGACAGGCGCTTCCCCTGTTGAACCCTGGGAGGAACACTTCTCAGATGCCTTATGGTTACTCGCCAGGTAAGAATTAAAGACGTGATCACAAACCTGATGAAAAATAAGTGTTTTGGATTGGAGGCCTCTGTGTAAAGAACATGATCATTTAAATGCATTTAGAAAGGTAAATGAAGGGGTTTCTTTTGGTACTGAAATGATATTTCCCTTTCATTTTCAGAATCTATTTTAAAGCCTCAGAGACAAACCTAGTGCAAACTTGCACATTAAAAAAAAACTGCTGCATCATATTTCTTCATGTGTGCTATAAACGTTAGCAACATGTCACACATTGTTTACCGTCACAATAAATGCTGAATGCATTGGGATTGCATTATTTGAAGTCCATGTTGTCAGCATGCAGACAGATGGGTCAAAGGTCACAGGGTTGAAGGTGTATGCGGTGCTGAAATGTGCCACTGAAATGCACCTCAGTGTAGTGTTTCTTGTTCTGGTTGTGAAGTTACAAGCGGTGGAGAAGCAGTGTAAAAGAACACTGTCCCTCATCTAATTTAATGATGATTCATCACTATATGTTTTCATTTCTCAGGTTAAATTTAATACTAGACACAATAGACAGCCAGACAGGTTATACCAAAAGGAGTGGCATGTGACACCACAGGTTTTACAGTAAAGTCAACATTTGAAACAAACAAACAAACAAAAAAAACTAAGTCCATATTTACTATTAGACTGTTTTTATAACCAGGACAAAGTTTTTCTTTTGTTGCTTGAAACTAAAAACTTGGAACTCTTCTTGAACCCCTACAGATTACCATTCGTACCTCGAACACACAGATCCAGATGACCAGGAAATGGACTATGACAACATTTGGAACGACGACAGCGAGCCTGGAATGATTCTGCCAATGTCTGGAATTTCAACTCAGTGGACTGGATTAAACTTCGGGGCCAGAGGCCTTGGAGCCATGGCAACCCAGCAGAGATGGTCATAATACAAAGCAACAGCCTGGCACTCGTCCGGACGTGTACAAACAACAGATCAGTATCAGAAAGATAATAAAAAGCAACAAGGACAGCCGCAGTTGCTTCTGATGTGTACAGTATGGAGGAATGGATCCCAGAAACAGATTCATCAGGTGTTGGGCAGTAAAACAGGAGGGAAGGCAGCCGGGTTTCAAAAGAAATGGCAGAAAACAAAGAGTGTGACTGATAGAGTTGTCTGTTTAATATGTAGCATTAAAAAGCGAAGGCAGTAAAGTGTACTATACATTATGTATAACTTTATTAATATTCTCATTATTTACTAAGTAACTGTAGCAGTTAGGTATGTTCTAACATGTTTTTCATGTTTGGTTTTGTTTTCTTTTATTTACGCTATACAAAGCATTCCATCAGGGCTTGTTATAGTAAAGATTAAATACATAAATATATATTTTTGTAAATGTTGTACATTTTGTACATTTATTATTTTATTGTGCTGCATTGTTTAGACAAATAGATGTAGCTTGAATCTGTGCTATTATAATAACTTTTACACAGTACTGATACCTGTGTGACTTCTTTTTCTACTATTATTTGATGTGTTTATTTATATTTGGAAATAAAATTAAAAAATCCACCAACAAATTTGTGCCTGTTTATTTGACGTATGGCCTTAGTTTGGTATAAAGCTCCTGTTATATCATTTTAATATTTAACATCCATTCTTTTTACATACTTAGTTATTCCAAAGTCTTGGGGGTCTGGAGCTTATCCCAGTAGAGTCCAGGCAAGAAGCAGGGTACACTTTTTACTTGTCGTTGCAAAGTAGACACATAGACAAACAACCATTCGCTCTGAGAGAGAATTTAGAGGGACTCATAAACCTAAGCTGCATGTCTTTATTATGTGGAAGCATGATTAATTATATCATCATGCAGCCGGGTGATAAGTCATCTGTTCCTTATCTGTGCTGTATCTCTGTGCTGACCCTGTGATGGACTGGAAACATGTTCAGGTGTACCCTGCTTCCTACCTGATGATTGCTGGGACAGACTCCAGCTTCCAAGCGACTCTGAATTGAATGAAGTGCTATAGAAAATAATGAATGAGTCGAGGAATCCGCTTTTTATCAAGTCTAAAATATACTCTTGTATGAGTAATAATGCATCAGTTAAGTTCTTTACATAATAAGTAACTAGCAGCTACACACGTAGATGAACATTTTTAAAGCAGTTGTTAAAAAATTAATCACATAACGATAAAAGATTCCTAATTACAGAGTTTGAAGAGACCTCTGAAGTCCTGCTTTCTCCTCATGTCCTGGTGTCTGGTGTGATTATTGCATTTAATGTGTTTTCTATGTTTTTGCATTTAAATATGCATTTGTGCACTCTCTTTTTTTCTTTAAGATTTTTTCTTTAACTGTGATGTAAAGAACATTTAGTTACTCTTGCAGAAATGTGCCTTTTAAAAGCCAGAGTTACACTGTCACAGCCTTATGAGACACCTGCAACTATAAGATAATTTCTTATATGATGACACAAAACGTTTGTGCAGAAAAAACAAACGTGAATTTAACAGAGTTTTTGCTGAGTTGTTTGACGAATTGGATCAGATTTTTACATGAACTTATGCTGCCCTCTAGTGATTGGATAGCCTCACATCAGTAATTTTAGATAAACAAAACAGGATACAACTTAAAGATAATGTTTATTTGAAATAATCACAGCGACCTACAGAACAAGAAGCCACTGAGCATTAATTTAGAAATGATCAATCATTAATATAACTGTTACTGGTGCAGAACAGTCTAAGAATGACTTTTTATTTTGCAAAAGGAGTTCATATAAATTATTAGTTTAGAATATTTAACAACTTTTAGCTAGTATTATTGACAACAGACTTAAAAGCACTGGATTCCCCAAACACTTTAAGAAATGTATTTATTATGATGCTCATATGTCATCTCCAATCTGTACATGACTGAATAAACCTACCTGTAATCTCCTTTCAAACACAAACACATTATTTACAAACGCCTGAAGCTCTTTCTTTAACAAACATACATGCCTCATCTTGCCTTTGGTCATTTCGAACTTCACATGAATGTTTTCACAATGTTAAACGGGAGAAATATCACTAAAAATAGTTTAGCTTGAAGTTCATTTCAATCAGCTGATTTTAAAGCTTTTCTGTTCTCTGGATACTGTGCAACCATGTAAAAACACATCAATGTTTCCTTAAAGGACCAACCTTTTGGAAGGACTCGTTTCATGCCTTCATGGAAAAATTGTGTTTCAAGCATATGTTAATGCGGGATGATCCAGTTTCATCTCACTGGCCACAGCTTGCACCTTGCCGTACTTACGCAGGTATCGGATGGCTGAGAGGGCACTTACATTCGCCAGCAGAACTGAGAAAATAAAAACACAAAGAGCTCATTTCACATGGATGCTGATTGATGCAAAATGTCAAGGAAAAATGTTTTACACTGATCACAGTTAAAAGTCAGAGGGATTTCAGTACATGCAATACTCTTTATTTCCATGAATAGCCTCAACAAATGTTCAAAATGTAACATTACATTAATAAAGACAGATAAATAAGTGAGCAGAAATACGATCATTTTCATGGTTGTGTTAACCAAACATTAACATACATACCAGCCTTCCAGGCATCGCCAACCTGTGGGTTTGCAGTCTTCAGGACCCATGAAGCAAATGCAATACAAACCAGACACATATCGGACTGTTTCAAGGACAAAAAGGGAGCGTCCAACCCTGAAACAATAGGATTTATCTTGCATCATTACGGTATTCAGAGCAGAAAACCATCCCCAGATCCAAAGAAGTCTACTAGAAGGTCAGGGGTTTCAAATATACCATCAACATGCCAACAGCTGTCCATGTGCTCCAAAATATAAATCAGTTCACGCATTGATTCCTTTTTAAGCAAACTTACAGCTCAGGATTATTCATGTTTAAATGTTTGACTCTGGTAGTCCTAAAGATAAATAAGTGATAATCATCGAACACCTCTTTAGTTAGATATTAGTCTCTAACTATATCCAAACTTAACTGAAGATTAAAGGACTGACATAAGGTTTGATTTCTCTTCACAGCTCAGCATGAATTGTAGTGCTCTGTTGGCAACTTAGAGGAGAACTCATCAAGTGAAGTCAAGTTATCACGTAGTACCATTCCTCCTGGTTACAACACTTCAAGCTTGCAGTGTCGTTTGACAGCTGACGAAAGAAAATCCATCCTGGTCATGACTGTAACAGCTGAGAAGGTGACACGTCTGCATTTCAACCATCCACATGTGAGGAATACGAAAGGAACTGAATAGGTCAAATATGGCATTTGCATTGTTGTCAGTTCCATCAAGACAGACAGAGCCAAAGGATTAAGAGTTTGGTCTTTAAATGATCTATCCAACTGTTGGATCTATCCAACAGGGTTTAATCTAAAAATGATGCAAACAGGAGGAATCATTTAGAAGTGTACAACACTCTGCGAGTCATGGATGTAGACTTAACTCTGTTTAAGTCTAGTGGGTTAGTTTGAGTGCTCACAGTGGGTTCTGGGATATGCTTGAACAAGATTAGCAAGTGTACATTACAGATAAATGCAAAACTTAATCTTCCACCTTGTTTAATATGTTTTATTCTCACTTTTATCTTTGCTTTACTCCGCTGTATAAAATGTCTGATGCTCCAGATGTGGCTTTACAGATTCTGAATGAAATTAGGAGATTTGTGTTGCTCTGTACGTAAACAGAAACAACCCTGCATCATAAAGGGAAATTCATATGGCATACTCTGGCAGATTAGCACATTCATTCATCATATTTAGCTAATGATTACCTATTTGTCAAAGTTTACATTCAGGATCTTCTTTTTCATTATAAACCAGTCAACTCCTTGCGGCCATTGGGAACATCTTAGAGTCAGAGCTAACCATGAAGAGACCGTGTTCAGTTTTTTGCTCCTCACTTGTGGTAAAAGTGCAGGTCCATGGAAACTATCAAATGTTTTAATGAAACTGTTTGCTTTCTGCTGCATTTTTTTTTATCAAAACAACAAAATTGCCAAAACTGTAGTTTTTATTTCTTGCAATAAATCCTATTTTCCTGTATATATACGTTTTTATTTTTATTTCTTCTCCACTCTTCTGGGATGCTTTTAATGCTTATTGTTAAACCCTTTGACTTGTCTCAAACATGAAA
>JBAMIG010000014.1:13539571-13556379 GCA_037177335.1 Kiunga ballochi
AAAAATAAAACAATAAAAAAGGACAAGTCAAAAGTTTCCATGATAAGAGGAAATTATTAACAAAAAAATGCAGAAAAGAAAGACAAACCAAAAGTTCTATAACCACAAGCAAAATCCAATCTGAAAACAAACAAAAGAAAAGCCAAAACTGAAAAATTTCTAATTCTACAGAGAACCAAGAGATCATTGAAAGGTGGTAAACTTTTCCCAGTAAAACACAACTGCCTCTAATAAAGCTGATGACACTCACTAAGAAAGGGACTAATGGAGGAAGACACTGGGAAGATGTCCACCGATCCTAAGGCACGATGGTGTGGGTTGAGCCAAAGGAGTCAATTATCTGTGGTCACTTGATGCACTCCATTTACATTAAGGCCCTGCGGGCCAACAAGCTTAGAGCATCTGGGCTGGAGAATCCAAAGTATCAATAGGAAACACCTCCCTTTGCTGTAGAATGAGGGCCATGACCCTGGAGGACTTCCTTATTCAGACCGATACATGGTGGCCAAACCGGCCCAAGTGATCATAGATAACATCAGATCCTTACAGACATTACCTACAATGGTTATATCAGGTAAATGAAACGCACGAAACAACAACAAAAAAAAAACTAAATAATGGAGAAACTGGAGAAAGGCTGGAAGTTGAAAACAACAGTAACAGTCATTGAAGAACTAGAGGCTGAAATATTAGACATCACCTTGCAGATAGCCACAGTTCTGAAAACAGTGATACTGCTTAGGATCCTCAAGTGGAGCACCCAGATGAACAGATGAACAGCCATCCACCCTGGTTAAGATTAGGGAAAGTAAAGGAAGAAAATAAAATTGTCTCAGGCATTTGGAATTGGAAAATGTTGCATTTACGTTTATGTCTTAATATCAACACATCAACTGATCGACGTCATAAAACTAAAATAAAATTCTTTAAATGAGGCATATATAAAAAAAAACCCTATAATTTACTCTCCCGCTTTGTAAAATAATGTCTTCTGTGTCAGTTTTCTTTTTACCAAATGCATCCCACCCATCAGACTGGACTCTCTGGTGGACTCATTTTGGTCCATGAGCCATATATTTCACACCTTCAGTCTACATGTAAAATCTGTCATTAGGGGGTGATGACCCAAGAAGGTTAAGCCTTTTTTTGCAGCTTAAGGTAAGACTTAGCTAAGTTAAGACATAATTACGGGAGCATCTATTCTGTAAATTATCTCAGACAATAAAAGACACCAAGATAAGAACCAGAGCTAATCTCCTCTTGAGCTGGAAAACTGTAAGCCTAATGGTCTTTAATTACTCGTGAATGCATTGATTAATGACAATCATATCTGACTAATAATCTATACAAAGAGCAAGTCTTACCATGTTGTTTCTGGCAGAGATTTGAAGTAAAGTAATAATAATACACTAACTAGAACAACTACAAATGGTAAAGCAGGTCAAGCTTAAGATGTATCGTGTTCCCTAAAACATACATTTTTGAGCATTCTTGCTCTGTGAAAAACCAACATTGTTCAGACAATCATATTGAAGGTCACTTTGATAATTTACATCTCACTTTCACAGGATGTAATTACATCCTTTATTGGCCTAATTTTCTTCTCTATAGATATTTATGAGAAAGTAGACTCTCTAATTAGCTGAACCACAGACTGATTTGTGCCCAAGAGGGGATTCTCAGTACATCCTCTGACTGCAGACAAGCCACAGCCTGTGTGGTTATTACACCTGGAGGCAGGAGGCCGTTTGACACGAGTTTGATTCTGATTCCATCAATAGGATTAGGCTCTTATGAGTCTGTTTGTAGACTTAAGATTTCTATCTGTTTGGACTATTCTGCTAACGCGGTAGAATTGTACCTTTATTGATTATCGTACCAGGCACAGCAGATCGGAAGGAAAAAGGCTAAAGGCAGAAAAGAGACGTATTCAGCAACAGCTTGGTGACGAGGCGTTCACATAGAGAGAGAGACTGGTCCTTTTACTGAGCGTCCTTTATTGGAAATTCAGTTATTGTGCAAAATTTTAGTCAAAGTCAGAAAAGAGCAAGATTGTTTAAAATGTAATGAAAAAGAAAATGCAAAGATTTAATAACTCATGAACCCGTATTTTCCCAGGAGAACACAAACTTTATATCAGATGTGGACACTGAGAGATTGTCCATTTATTGTAAACATTTTTTTTTATGTAATGGAAGCAAAGCATCTAAAAAACTTGGAACAAGATTCGTTTACCATCCACTCTTCTTATAACCACAGTTTGCAAACATCTGGCAGGTGAAGAGACCAGTTACTGCAGGTACTGTCCCAAACTTGTTTGAAGGTGGATTATAGCTGTGTAACAGTACTGCAGTTATGTTTTATTTCTTGATTTGGGCTGTTTTTGTTTTGGTGAAAACCAGGTGATAACAAAGATAATGTTCATGTGTAGGCAGGAAAACAGATTCATAGATGTGTGTTTTTTCTCAATCCCATTGTTCCTTTAATTAATTTTCATTTACTACACCTCCATTTTCACAAGAACAACACCTCAAAGGGATAGAGCCAAAAAAGTTAAACCAACAATAGGTAATAAAAGAAAACAAGTAAAAACATGTTTATTAGTATTGTGTTTTGTATGTTTAGGAGGTTTCAAACACACCCGATTCAGGGCGAGTGAACTGCCAGTCAAATTCCTTGCAAGCCTGCAAATGAGCCATTCCTTTCAGTAAGTTGCGTTAAAGTATAAAATAATTTAAAACATGCAGGTAGGGTCTTCCGCAACCAAGATTGAGAGACGCTGGTGTAAGCTATCCACAATAAAAGCTCTAATTCAACAACTACTGCAGATACAAGCTGAATGACATCTTTCCTTTGTAATCCACCGGATATGAAATCCATGCTTTTAAATCATAAAACATATTGAAATGTATTACCTGTCTGACACCAGTTCTGTGGTTTAGCTCAGAGCATTTTAAATAAAACTTTGGTGCAGGGAGAATGGCAACTTCATCGTGTTGCAGCTTTTTCCCAAACTAAACAAAATTTTCCATTTAAATGATCAATGCATTGTTGCTGGAATGATCAAAAGCATATACAGCTCATGTTGCTGTCATGACTCAGAGATACACAGAGCTGCTGGGTGCGAAATACGGCTTTATGAGGGTTAGAAATATCTGTGTTCAACAACCTAGATCACAGAGTTTGTTTCTCATTCCTCAACATTTCAAAGTGGCAACTGGATGTTCACAAACTGCCATCATTCACCATAATAAACTCGTCATCATACACCGGACTTCTCTCACCTCAAGATAGATCGAGGCTTAGTGCAAAGGTTTCATATATATTCAGATTTTTTATTATGTAAAGCACTTTGTTCTGCTTTTGTCGTTGTGATGTACAGGTGATTTACTTGAGGCAGCATCGGTCGTGATTCATAAGTTACCTCTTCTTCACTTGTCACCCATGCAACACTTAATCTCTTGATGACTCTGTACCAACTAGATAAAACAAGTAACAGAAATTTATCATTGGAAGAAAATGCTTTCTTTTTTTTCTTTACAACATTGGTCTTAGAGCAGGGGTGACCAACTCTGGGCTTTGAGAGTCCTGTGAGTGTTCAGAGTCTCCCTGCTGTAACACACCTGACCCACATCAGACATAATTAGCAGACTTGTACAGAGCTTTTAAACTCTGCATAAGTCTGCTAATTACCCATTGATTTGAGTCAGGTGTGTTAATGTGTCTTTAAACAAATTATCTGACTCTTTGACAACTTTCAACTTGATTATTTGAAAATAAATGATAAATGTGAATAAAAAATAATCTGTTTTTGTTTTTCACTTTCAAAACTAACTAAATCTTTTTTGGCCATAACAGCTTATATGTTCAAATAAAACTTTATGCACATAAACTAAAGCATCTGAAATTTGGCAAAAAACGCAATTCCTGACAAATCTATTGTGATATGTGTTGTATTTGACATGGACAATTCAGCAAGGGATCTAAGAGTGTTTGTTTTTTCCTCCTACTGGAGACACTTTTGCTTTAAATAGCAGGATACATTTGGATGTATTTGTTTACAAAGTCTGTAATCCTCTTCTGTGTGTGATTTAGTTACAGACAAAGAAAACACCTAATTACACACCCAATGCTTCAAATCAAGCTCTGTCATAAAAAGGTCTGGAAGGAAGATTTTTTTGTGACTTTTTTAACCACAAGATGGCGATAGTAAACCACTGTTTGACAACAAACTCAGCAACGGGACAGTCGCTCCCCTCACAACAACTTGTATAATAGATGGCTTGAGTAAAGAGTAAATCTTTGGCCAAGGATTGTCAGAAAGTTGACAGTCAAAGGGTCTGAACTCTGAATGCTTCTGTATCATTATTAACTACCTCAGACATGCTTCAGTGCATGGTTGTGACATGTCCGGCAATGAAATGGACTGATTGCACATTTGTACGCAAATATGTGTTACTGTTTTCAATATGGATATTTTAAGCCATATTTTTGAGTGAAAAGTAGTGTTTGCTTTGCATGCACGCTTTAATTGAAAATAAAAAAATGTTAAAATAAACATGTATACCTGCAGCTAGTTTTAGGTTTTCCAGTTAAATCTTTAACCAAGTGTAAAAGAAAAATATCATCAACGCAAGTTTGTGTATCCCCCTGGCCTAAACAGTTATGTTCAGAAACAATAAACTTTCCTGTGTGTTAAAATAATTTATTTCAGATCAGTGTGTAAGTTTAGAAATGTTCTTCAGGATATTTAGAGCTCTGCCCTATGATTTCCCAGAGTGTGTAAAGTCATCCTTATCTCTTTATTACAAAGGATGCTGGTTTAATCTCCAATGCTTCTTTTACGTTCTCCATTAGGCTTGCAACCACATCACTACATGTTAGCCAGAGTTTGGGAATTTTTGGAGCTCCATACAGAGGCCGAATTTTCCTCCCTACCACACTTCAGACGCTCTGACTCTTTGCACTCAAGAAAATTTGTTCTGTTTCTTCCCTTGCAGACAAACAGCTACAGCGATTGTGTGCAGGCTAAGTGAAAACCTTGCATAATCGAAGCTGATCAGTGCAGAATGAAAGAAGCATACACATGACTTTGGCTAAGTGCCTGAGGTGTGAGGACTGACCCAGACTGACTCGGGTCTTCCTGTCTGTCCTGATCACAAGCAAGCCTGCAGGCCTCATCAGCTGGGATAGTTAGTGAGACAAAGTTTGAACTGTTTGCTTTCATTAGTAGTTTCTGACGGTGGCCGTATCTGCTGGTCTGTACACCGTCATTCAGTCGGATTCAGATCCAACAAGCTTACATTCACAAAACATTTGCCTGCAAAGCTGAACCTGACATCAGCTTTTGTTTGAGATTTATACAAAACAAATATGTGAATGAAAGTGTTGGTTATACTCTTTGTTTTCATTCTCCCTGGAGAATATCTGCTTCTTTGTAGAGAGATGCTTAAAAAGCTGTTTACTTTGACCTAACCATCCTGTGAGCCATGTGAAAAATCATTCTTCCCTTGGAAGACTCTGTAGGTTAATAAGTTATTAGAGGACAAAGAGCTGTGCAAACCCACCACCACAAACCAAGTGACGGCCTTCCTTCCTTTGGCCTAGATCACTGAGGTTATCAGTGACAGGGGAACAATAGGAAGTAGTAAGACCAATCACAATGCAGCACATCACTCACCTTCTGTGAGCCTCCATAGGGCTTTCCACACGGCTATTTAGAAGCAAAGCTGTCTATCCACCAGCTTCGTCAACACACAAACACCCGTCAGACTCCCTGGCTGTCTTCACCACAGCCAGTGTATCACATAGCATGAAACATCCTTTTGACCTCTCATCTATAATTACTTCTCACTGCCTGAGGTCAGTACGACCATGGCCTCGTGTCTGTGTTTCTTATATCTGAAAAGAATGCACAGTCCCTCACAAACATGAACTATTGAAAAAAGCATTTACAGCACATGTTGCTATCGTGACTTAGATACACAGAGCATTCCCTGTCAGCAGCGAGAAAATACAAAGCCCAAAGTCAGAAGAAAGGCAAACCATCTGCACATATATTGACATTTCTTTCTCCAAAAAACAGTGGTGGAGAATAAACTATTCCAGAAGTCATCCTGCTGGATTCTAATCCTTCATTTATAATTCTGTCAGTGCTTAATATCCACAACAATAGTCACTGTATTTTAAATACACACAATTAAAGGAAGCACTCACAGAATAAAGAGTTAGAAGATGATTGCATGTAACCGTTTGCTAACAAGTTTCCTTAAGTGAGACTTCATCCACCTTATGCCATTAATTGGATTTTACTTCCTTCAAATGGATATGAGTGACAGCATGATTAAAGCAAATAAATAATATCACTCAGAAAGGCACACCTACAGGTGTTTTTTTTTTCCATTACTCTTAAAGCACTTTCACAACTTTCAAGTCAATGTTTTGGATTTACAGTCTACAGCTTTTCTGTATTCACTGTCACCATCTCTTATCGTTCTTTGCTTTTGCTTTACAAATGATTTCTTAGTTGAGGTTTTAGACGTTGAGTAGAAGCTGTGTGGTAGCTTATTGAAGGGACAGACTGATAAATGCACTTATTTTATTTCAGCTCAGCTGTTTGTGCTCATAAACAGATGCTTTGTATTTCTTGTTGACTCCAGTGAAACTGCTCTGATCACAGAGCTGCTCAATACCAGGTTCAGGACTTCTGATTAAACATACATTTGTTGCTTGCATGTTAACTGTCCATGAAATAATCAGACACAGTGAAGTATATATTTGTTAGTAATTGCATTTATATTCTTAGTGAGAAATAATATTTAAAAGTTCGTTTAGAAAAAAAAATTGTTTAACATCAAGGGACACTTTGTAAACAAGAAATTCAAAAGTGGCATCTAAGAGTCTGTAAAAGTTTTATCTATAGATTTGGGCTGTAACATGAGCATGCAGGCAATTTTTAAGGTGTCTCCTCTCCAGTGAGGAAAGGGTGCGCACAGCACAGGTTGCAACCCTGTCAAAACCAGCTTGTAAATCACCGCTGAGCTCCACCACAGACTGGGAGTCTCTCGTGTTTGAGTGAAAGGCCTGTTTGCATGGGCTGTGGCTTGTCTGCCCTCTGAATCTGAATCATCACGCCGGTGAAAGAGGGTGTTGAGCTGTTGTGGGCAAAGGCTGTCCGCTGAGCAACTTTAGTGTGAGCCTGCACAGCTTTATGAACAAGCAGAGAGGTTAAAAGAGGGTACAGTTCCTCCCTCTGCACTGAAAAATGTTCCACCTAAACAGCTTCATATTTCTCTTCCTAAATCTAAAGCTTTGCTTCCTGTTGATGTGGTTCATCATCTACCGTGTGAAAATGACTACCCTAAACCACTCAGTGCACAGGTTTTTGCAGTAAGCAGTAAACTGTGGAGCTTACTTCTTGGTTTGTTTAACCATGCTAGTTGTTTGTTGCCTGACATTTGTTAATGATGTGTTGCTTCGAGGCTGAGGGGCACAGTTTTTGCTCTTCATGATGTTTTCAACTCTGTTGCCATTGAGGTGCAGAAGACTTTGGATCAAGTAGGACGACTGAAAGGCAGCTAAATTAACACAACCAGCCTGGCAATGATGGTCTTAGGCACTTGAGAGTGGAGAAGAATTTGCATAGAGGCCATGCCATTCATGGTACAATAAGCTGGGTCTCTGACAAGTGCTCCTGTAGTGGTCTGGGTCTCGGGGAGTGCAGCTCTCCAAGGGAAGAGACTCTTCACTTATATAACGCTGGGGGCCAAATGGAGAGCTTAGGTAACAAGAGGAAAGTTGAAGCTATTTGCTTGGTAGTTGCCATAACAGAAAGGATAATAAGAAGCATGGGCTGATGTACTCCTCTACTTAATAAAACATGACAAAAGAAAATGGTCAGAGGTTGGCATTAATCAGTGCTGTTAGCTCCTTAATCCTCTCAGAGCAGCAGTCTTTTCTTACTGAATAATCAGCTCCTACTGTCAGAACTGCAACCTCAGATTGACAAATGTGTGTTGTCAAGCTGAATTTACATACTGCAGCAGGGAACAAGGGGAAATCCTTTTATTATGTCAGCTATGTTATGTCGGTTTGCATTACAGCTAAACCTTTATGTCACTGGAGACAATCAGGCTGTGGTGGGTTATTGTTTTGTTGAAGTTCTTCCAAGCCAGACAAGATGAGTGCATGGAGCTCATTTTTAACATCTTGTGAGGCTAAATGATCATTTAATTTGAATGTGAAATCACAAATCAAAATATTCCTCTTGCTTTGAGATTGTTAAAAATGCCACAGCAAATTAAATAAATAAATAAATAAAAATAATTGTCTGTAGTTATTTTCTTGTAGCTGAGGAAAAAACACAAACAAATAAAAGGATGTAATGAAAGACAGACACCTGCAGTTCTTCCTGGATTCATATTGTTTTCAACTCAGTTTAATTTATTTTCTCAGTCATTTTATGTTTTCTCCAGCAGGCAGTGCTACAGAGAGTGGCTTTGTTATGCTCATGGGAAAATGCTTCACACAGTCAGTTCTGTCATGCGGTGATGCTTTTACCACAAGACCAGTTTTGATTTGAATCGTGCTGCCTGCATTACGTTTCTTAGAATAATGACGAAAAAAGTAAACCCACAAAGTGACTTTATGGATAAAATTCATGTTTCCTTAGAAGTGTAGGTGATTTGTAGCAAGAACAAAACAAGCCAACAAAATCTATACCAAAGCTATTCACTTACATTTTCATTTAACTACACAGCGCATGGCATGCATAGAGAAAACCTACCTCCATGGTAGCCGGAGAACATGCCAGCCTTACTTGGCAACTCGCAAAAGATTGCTCCTTCCAATCCTGTCCTCTCTCAGTGCTCCCACTGTGTTGTAATATAACCTTAGAAGGGGGTAGCAGAGATGTGAGAGGTTAGTGCTGTCATTGGGTACATTATAATTGAAGCTGCTGGACGGCCACATGATATTACCAAATACTAGCTGTTGCTTTGAGGTTGCTGAGGTGAGCTGCTCGGTTGTGTCAGGTGGGGAGCCGGGTGGGGCTGAGGTTCTCACAATAGGCTCTGGTTGATTAAAAGTGTTTCAGCGCAGTGGAAAGCAGTGCTACTGCTTACCATGAGGAAACTCACTGCATCATATATTAAAATGATCAGCTGGAGCTGGTGAATGTTCCCACATCAATCACAACATGAGAAGGTGAGCATGTGGAGACAGAGATTTAAAGGGGTGAGGTTGTTTTAATTTCACCCCTCTGGATGGAAAGCCAGTTAGGTTTAAGAGCTTAAAGCCTGGTCACTGCACATGCTCTGTAAATACTCAATAAAACGTGCACTTTTTACAGATACTAAACTATTATAGTATGTGCATAAAGAGATGTGTGAGTTGCACTAAACCACTATCATGGACCAGTTTGTTGCAGAGTAATGCTCAATAAGAACTCCCTGTCACTATTTGTTTTAGCGACCAGGATACTCTTTAGCAACACTTTCTTGTGTTTGCCGATACTCTGATAGAATTAAAGAGAAATCAAATAAAGTTCAAATCCATAGTCATTTTACACTTTAGCCTGATGTTCTCTGCTGGCAATATTACCTCTGATGTCTGATCAGCAACGTGGTTTATCCTCAGGTTATATGTATTCATACATGTTCAGGAACCTGTGTTGCTTTTGTTTTAACAGAAAAAAATAAACACACAACATTCCCAAAAATGTTTAATATTCTGGATTTTCTGAGTGAATAACGACACATCTGCCATGGCAACACAGAGGGAAGTGTAAGTTAATCATCCTGTCATAATTTTAAAGTGTGATTTAATCCCCATAGGAGATGTTTAGCTAACCTCAACAAAAAGATGACTAAGAAACACAAAACAAAACAAAAATAAAACAAAAAAAATAGGCAGGTTTGAACTGTTTTTAGTTTTATTAATAAAACACAATGGCTGCATGGTGGGGTGGGGTTTCACTGGTTTTGGACAGTGACCTTTCTGTGTGGAGTTTGCATGTTCTCTCCCCTGTTAGCGTGGATTCGCTCTGGGTACTCTGGCTTCCTCCCACCATCCAAAAACATGCAGGTTAGGGTGATGGATCATTAGAAATGTTCTTTATATACATGTACCGGCATAAAATTATGTTATCTTTTGATACAAACATGATAATTTCAGTTAAGAACCTGCAATCTATTAATTGGAGAGCATTTTGGAGAACTTCAACATTCACTTCCAACAAAGTGACTCCTCCTTATTCCACCTCAGGCTATAGCATCCCTTTTACTCCTGTTGTTTCACCTTCTCTTATATGACCATCCTCAGCTTCCCTGCTGTCAACCAGTCTAACCTTCCCAGCAGAGCAAGCAGCTCAGCAGGAAAGAACGGCCTGAGGACGAACTATCCTGATGGGCAGTGACATACATGCACACACACGCACAATGGCCTCTCTTTACAGTCAATGCTACATATGCAGTGGTATTCACATATTAATAATAAAATGTGGAATAGAAACTGTAGATATAATGTGTTTAGGTCTACATACATGAACCCTAATAAGGCTAATGAGATTAAATGACTTGAACACAAAGAAACAGTATGTTTTAAAGTAGCATGAGGTATTGCTGTTTGTCCTAGATGCCACTGCATTACAACACAGTCATGTTGGTCAAAGCGACATAGGCAAAACTCAGATATAGATGGCCACGCACTTAGGCCCTTCCTGCTGCGTCTTGCTTTCAGTGTGGAGCTATTTCAGAGGTTATTGATGTGTCTGCCAACTGGGAGCTTTCTAAACAACTACCCTGCTGTAACACGTTACAAGTCCAGCTTCCCGAAGCTCATTAGGGTCTAATTGATTGTAATCTGGCCTTTGAGAAGTACTGGCTCACTATGGGGTTGTTCTGCACATGTGAGTGCCCCCACTGTCCTTTCTACTTGTGCACCTCACTCACCAGCAGGGTCTGGAGTACAGACACAATTGGTCCTCTCAGATGGAATCATTAAAGCGGGTGGGATAGCATGAGTTCTTTCATGCATCAGGCCTCTGTGGACCAGCTTGAAACCAGGGACAGTAGCCGCTCCGCCTGCCCAGTGGGAGAGCCCCATCCTGGGCCGGCTATTGTTGGCCTCAACCCTCGACTGGCTGCCTGTGGTTCAGGCTGCATTGGCTTGATTTGTATGCCAAGGTTCTAGACTAAAGAGAGTCATGCAGGGGAGCTGGGTCAATATTGGTTTTGAGAGCAGGAGGAAAAATGTCAAAATGTTAAATTCCATTGACTTCTTCCTACTGCTATTTGTTTCTGTGGCAAAAGGCCTAGTGGGCCATTAGTGTAAACAGGGTTTTGTCTTAGAGATCTGAGCTTCCAGCAGGAGGTTAACAAGCATAGAGATAGTGGGTCTCGTCAAGCTTAAAAGTAGCTGAGGTATTGGGGGTGAAGAGAAACCTTATGATGACAAAGTCAGATACAGAGGAAGCAGCTCTGAAGCTTTTTGACATGATAAAAATTGTGCTCACAATCCATGCAAATGATTCTGTTTGGAAAGATCTAAAATGTTTTAAATGCTCTTTTTTTACTAAAACCATTTGGATGTATGAAGAGTCATTAATGGTAAAACACATACTACTGGAATGTTCTTTGCTTTTCAGTATTATGAGTTTGTAATAATCCTGCCAAGATCAATGTCCCATCTGTGTCTTTGTTAAGAGATTTAGTGTGTAAAAGTGAAGCACAACATTTTACAGCAGCACATTTCCCTTCCTCTTGCTTTCAGCTGTGTCTTGTGTCTTTCAGCCCCCAGGGAATATGGGAACTTCAATTTAATTAATGTGAAGTCATAAAAACGTTTCTTTTTTTTAAGGTTTTCACACCTTCTTCTTAGCTTTCTTCAACCCTTCACTCTTCCTTTTACTTGTTTTAACCCAATTTATGAGCCAGGAGACCTTTGTGTTGCTTTAACAAACTTCCTCCACAGAGAACACAAGAAAAGACACCATAAGTGGAGATTATTCACTTTTTAGCGTCTACACACTTGCATAGGCTGTTTTGAAGTTAACCCTGAAGTTATTACTGTCTCGTACATTTAGATTAGTCAATAATAGATTACTTAGCATGCAGGGAAATCATGCAATGCTGCAAAGGGACCATTCTCTCACTGAGCTACAAAAGAACAACATTTACAGAAGCGCACACTGCTCCTGCATTAACACTTCTTTCTAAACTGTACTGCAAAGAAATCCAAGAAGATTTACTGAACTTCACAAAAAAATTTCTTTTTTTAGTAAATGGCTCATTATGCCTCAAAACATAGTAGATCAAACAGATCAACTAAATATAGTCCAGACATAATACTAGATAAACACTGATACTCCTTTCTACCCATATTGTATTTTTCCTTCTGCATTCATTTTAAATGTATATGTTATTAGATTCCTAGATACAGTACACTGCTGATGTATCTTGTCTATATTTTACTTTTTGTTGGATGTTGCATAATTTTTTCAGAGATAAATATTCCATAGAGCTCCTATTTTATCTTTTTTCTCTGCACCATAGTATCCAGAATTTTGCTGGGATCCAGATCTATCTTTGATATCTTGTAAAACCTGTTTAATATAATACCTGATTTTAGAAAATACATTTGAAATATCTATCCAATTGTAATTGTTTGAAGTTGCTAATAAAACACAGACAAACAGATTAGCACCGACAAAAATAGAACCTCCTCAGCAGAAATGCTCTCTATGTGTTTTTTATTTATGTGTATGGAAAGATCCAATGAAGGCTATCCCAGCAATTAGGGTACACCCTGTACAAGTTGCCAGTCCGTCACAGGCCAAACTGAGAGAATCACTGCTAGTAGGAATTTAGAGTGACCAACATGCTTGTCTTTGAGGTGGAACACCAGGTGAGAACCTGTGCATACACGCAGAGAAAATGCAGCCAATATATGAACCTTTTTATTTATCACACCTTCCCTTAACTTTAGTAACTTTAGCGGACCCTGGGGTGTTTTGGTACTGGCCTCTTAGTAGTTCCTAAATTGTGGACTATAATTTATGGTGAAGCACCATTACATCACTGCGGCTCGCGATTGTGGAACAGCCTGCCAGAAAATCTCTGGGCTGCAGAGACCATAGATATTTTTAAAAAGAGGCTCACAAGACGTATCTTTTTTCCTTAGCAGACATTTTGTCTTCTTTTATTTTATTACTTTGACTTTATCTTCAGACCTGTCCTTTTATCTTCTGATCTTCTTGTTTTTATGTGAATTCTTATGTTGTTATAACATTTTAAAAGTTCCTAACTCCACTGTCTACCACGTTATTGTACACAATTCATTCTCATTTAATCAACTTCAGCCTCAACTGAAGCACTGCATGACTTTAAACATTGCTCTTGCTTAAACATTTACTGATAATCAGTAAGTGGGACCATTGTGTTCAACTCAAGAGGAAAAAAGCTACAATACAAGAACATAGAAAGGCATGTGTGGCCACGGTGAGCACACATCGTCAAAGAAATTTAACAGTTGTGAAAGCAGAGCACATGTGGTCACGGCATGTCTTCCAAATCCTCATCTCTACCCCAACAAATAACCCACAATCCCCCTCAGTAAGGTTGACTTTGCATGAACATATTTGCTCATTGTGATTGCCAGCTTTCTACAAACCTTTTCTAGAGACACAATGAGCAAACATGTCCCTCTTCCCCGTGGACCTGCTGTAAACTGAAGACTGAAAGACGAAGAACAAAAGAAGAGAAAGAGCAGTCAGAAAGGTAAAGAAAAGCAGACTCAAAGCGTTGAAGTCGAGAACCGAGAGGATAAATAGACTGTGTTTGTCTTCGCTGCTACTGATACAAGATTTAGCATGAAAAAACCCCCCCACAAACATAAGTTGAAATTTATGTAACTTTAAAAACATCTTGCAAATAAAAGCCCTTTTATCCTAGGCAGGATCAAATGTTTCCTTTCTGTGGAGCTTTTAGTGTCAAGAGAGTGAATAGTCAACAAACATGCTTCCAAAGCCCCAGAATGAGCGCAGTTCAAGGAATTATCTGGTAAAACCTGAGTCCGACACCTTGCTGTTAATGATCCCCTATAAGGAGAGCAGATCCTCCTCTCTGAGGCTAAATGAACTGATTTGACAGGTTAGCTCTCTTCATCTGTCCTCTCACTTTTGATTTCACGTCGTAAATGTTTTTTTACCTTTTACCTTACCTTTTACCTATTTAAAACCCAATTCCAGTAAAGTTCGACCGCTGTGTAAAAAAAAATACTGTAGAATAAATCTGCAAATCCTTTAACATCTATTTACACTGCAATGTTTACCACTGTGTTACATCACCTTTCCTTGTGGAAACACTCAATCAGCTTTGGAAACTGAAGACCCTTATTTTTTAAGCTTTTTAAGTGGAACTCTTTCCCACTCTTGTTTGATATACAACTTCAGGTACTCAAATGTTTGGGGTCTCTATTGTGGTATTTTACAGTTCATACATTTTCAATACGAGTCAGGTCTGGACTTTGGGCCGGTCCATCCAATACCTGCACTCTTTTACCAGGAAGCCACGTGATGTAACCTGCTGCAGAACATAGCTTGGTATGGTCAGGCTGAAATAAACAGGGACGTTCTGAGAGAGATTTTTACTTTGATGCAGCTTATGTTGCTCACAACCTGCTTGTACCTTTCAGCATGAATGGTACTTTCACAGACATGCAAGTTACCCACGTCTTGGGCAGCAACCAGTAACACATCCCCATGCCATCACAGATGCTGGCTTTTGAACTTTGTGCTGATAACAATCCCAAAATTTCTAATTCTCTTTTGTCTGTAGGATGACATGGTCCATGATTTCTAAAAACTATATTAAATGTGGACTCATCAGACCACAGCACACTTTTTTACTTTGCATCAGACCATCTGAGGAGAAGCTGGTGGATTTTCTAGATGCTGTTCTTTGCATCACATGAGAGACGTTTTAAAAATGTTGTACATTTTGTTTGTTATTTGTTCTATTTTAGTTGTTGACAAAGTTATGAGTATTACCACATCCTTGCTTATGAATGACTCAGACTGTTGGAGATGCTCCTTTCATACCCAATCATGATACCAATGAATCAGTTATCAGAGAAATGTTAGAAACATGTATGTTTTTATGTATGTTTTTTTTCCTTTTAGCATATCAGCTTTCCTGGTCACTTGTTGCCCCTCTTCCAGCTTTATTTGGAACGTGTCGCAGGCATCATATAAAAAAACAATAACAAAACCAAAAAATGATATTTTGAAAAATCAATAAAGTTTCTTAATTTAACATTAAAATCTGTTTTAACAGTAAATGAAATGTAGTGGGTTGAATATGTCAGAGTATTTTTGAAGGGTTATTATATCTATTATAATCTCTAAAATCTATTTATATTTATGATTTATCATCCCAAGTAAAAGGAATTTGGGTATTTTCACAGTTTGGATTCAGTTTAATGCAAAAGATCAGCGTGGAAATAATTTTGTGTCTGATCAAAAGCTTTTAATAAAAATATAGAAAACCAGGACATTAGCCTATTTAGAAAAATAAAAAAGAGCAGACATAAGATGATATTACTCATCTTGGAAGTGAAGATCCTTTAGCTACGTTGCAAAATGACATCATGAGAAAACACCTGTTGTAGGACACAAAAACACACTGCTTGCCCAGGAAACAGCTGCCCATCCATTGTTGTCTGGAGTTTTGGTTTATGGACAACATGAACCTCTTAACAAAGCCAAGTCCCTGTGGATGACAATAGCCCAAGTAGGAGGCAGCGTGAAGGGCATGCCGTTTTAAATGAAGTGCCATGTCAGCCATTTACTGGTTTTTATTAAGCGGTCAAGCTGATGGCACTCTGTCGAGTGTAGCAGTAAAGAAAGGGGGGTATCTGAGGTTTTTTTTTTTTACCCTTAGGTGTCTATTCTTTTGTTAGATTCAATGACTTAAAGGGTCAGCAATATAATATCTACAATTACCCTCAAGTTTACTCATACCCTTCCATTAAGGGAAAGAATACATTTACAATAGTCACTAAAACAACTGGAGGCTGAAATAAGAATAATATATTTTTTAAAAATGCTAACTCGTACTTTAATTACATATAGGACTTTTTAATCTAATTATTTTTGTTTTAATTATATAAAAAAACAACAACCAAAAAGCAGTTTTGGACCAATAAAAGCAGTTTTCTGAGGAGCAGTGGGGAAAATAATCTGCCAACTTCTACAGATGTCTGACTGAGATTTACAGATAACACCAGATTGTAGGGACTCCCTCCAAGGATTGTTAAGTGAAATATTAGTTTTTGAGTGATGTAACAGTATATTTTCTCATACTTGTTCTACTTAAATAAATCTATTGAACCAGAATTTTTCTTATTATTAATTATTATCTTTGACAGCAACAGTTGTTCTTTCCCCCTTCTTAAATGTGGGGATGATTACATTTGAGGATAACTGTGGGCACCTACATAAATGCGATGTATAAATGAAAACTTACAGACACCTCTCATGCTAATTATTTATGTTATAAATGTATTGTTTTATTTAATATATTCATAAATATTAAGTTAATCATTAATAGGAACACAGATGAAAGCAATTGCATCGTTTAAATCAGAATCTAAACTGGGATTTGGGGCCCTCATGAAGGTCATAAGATCATTTCAGGGGGTTTCAAAATAACTATATTCACCAAAAATCGGTTTCTAAAGATTCTTACAGTTTTCCAGCTCATATTTAGAGAATGCTCCAGTGCAGGGCTGCCCAAGTCCGGTCCTCGAGA
>JBAMIG010000014.1:13556479-13572287 GCA_037177335.1 Kiunga ballochi
CTTGGGCACCCCTGCTCCAGTGAAACCCATCACACTATGAAGCACTCTGTGGCTGTGTGTGGTTCACAAACTTCACAAAATTCACAAACATGGCTGAAAGAGTTTAAGAACAACTGGTGCAAATGATATCCAATTGCTAGGAACTGTCTGCCACTGTTGTACTCAAAATACGGCACAGTGTAAGCTTTACAAAGGAATGCTGCACAATCAGTTAAGTTGAGCCAGTTGATAACGATGGCTGAATGACAAGTGAAAGGATGAACACATGTTGTTAAAATGCAGCCGTGTGTGGAGTTTTTCAGCTCAACAAAAAGCAAGAATGTAGTATGTTCCACAAACAGAGATCTTAGAATTACTTACAACACAGGATAAGATGAGTTGATGATGCGGCAATCTGGTGGGACAGGTGTTACTAATGGAGTCTGGTGCTGCACGCAGGTGTTGGTGGAAAGAGAGAAAATGTGGATCTGTGGATTACCTGTAGATCTCCAGTCTGGATTCCTTCTTCACCACCTTTATTGCAATCTAGTACTCTGCTGTGACAAACCCAGAACAAAGATAGACTGCAGTGCATTTGATCCAGTGAGACAGTGACTGGGAGCAGTCTGGCCTGCCAACTGGATCAGTACACATCCAGAACTCTGAGGTGGACAGAGAAAGTTTTGGCATATTACATCTTCCCATTTCAAACCTTCACAGACTTAACAAAATACTCTCTTTTAAAGAATAAAGATCAAAACTACTTAGTTAGGGTTAGAAGAAGATCATGGATATAGAGGATGTGAAGCTAACGGCACTGAGTCACCTGACTTTGTTTTTCAACAATTGTGTGGGGTATAAGTAGTACAGTGTCAAACCAGTTAAAATTGCACAGATTGTAGTGTGTGGAGAATTCTTCCTGGTCAAAAGGGTGATTTCATGCTCCACATTCAGGTGTAGCAGCTTAACAGGCAGGGAAAAAAGAACGACCCACCGTTTTACAGATTAATCAGACATTAACGGACAACGTGGAAGTGCGGTTGCTTCTATGAAGTCTATTAATTACTTCACATTGAAGGACATTATGTTGTTTCTTCCACAGTCACTTACAAAAGAAATAAATATTGAGTTTATATTAATAGATTACATTTTTTTAAAACGTTACAATCATTCTCACAGGAAGCGCTATGTGGATTATTTTCTGTCATAGTGATGCGTTGCCATGGTAACCCCAGCAACTGGTAACTTATGTTCTGATTTTCTGTTTTTTTGTGTTGTGGTTTCACAAATACTATGAAATCAAATATAATGTAACTTGGCACTGTGTTTATTTCTGGCCATAAATTTCACATAAATACGGTACATTCTGGCTGATACTAGAGCGCTGATATGGAGCGCTTTGTGATAGATTGACGCAAACTTACCCAAGGCATATTGAGATAGAGGTTTCTGTTGGTATCATCCACTGATACTTGCTGTGTGAGTGTGTTTAGGCGTAATCCATGCTTTATTCAGTGTGTAAATGCTAGGCACTCAATGGTTATCACTGGACCCATGTCCACCAAACTGGCATCGTCAACAAAAGAAAACATGTGACTACACGTCCTCCATAGCCTATATATATTCATTTTACAATGATTGCTGTGCAATGCTGTGTCTACACCTGCCAAGCTGGTGTCAACAGTTAAAGTGCTTTTGCTCTTGCTTCCACACCCATCATTTTTTTTATATCTATCCATAGTAGAAATCTCAGTTTTACTCAGTTATAGGCCTACCATAAAAATACAATATTTTGGAATTTTACCATCTAACATGTACCTCTGAAATGTTATAAAACAGCCTACATTTAGTGAAAGAACCATGAGAAGGATATTTTGTAACTTTGGGATGTTTAGTAACCCCGTATTTGACAGCAAAAACCTCAGTTTATGTCAGTTTTCTATTCTAAGAACAATCAAATAAATGTTATAAAGTTCTATTGACTTGAACGACATGGACTCAATATAATTTAAAAATGGCCATGAAAGGTTCAAACTAATTAAAGAATGGCGAGAACAGTGAAAGTGCTCCTTCCATTAGAAATGAGACGCCTCCGACTGTGTGAGAATTACCCATAATGCTCCAGTTCTCTGTTGCCTAGCAACGTCTAATGCTGTGTGTATCATCCATATATTGATCATTTTCTTCCACAAAAAACACAAAAATATCAATTTATAGGACAGAAATTGAAGCCAGACATTTTAATTTTAATTTACCTTAACTTACAAACACATGGAGGAGGCGGCCCAGAAGAGTTCTCCTCGTAACAAATAATCCTCGTCTGACGCATTAATAACATTAATTTGTGTTTATGAGACACACTGCCGTCTGCTGGGACAAATATGCGTTTATATATTTATTTTTAACACGTCCTCGCAGACAATAAACCGCTTCTTATTCATTTCTGTCTGGCGCGCAATGAATTCTGGGGATTTTGAGTCCGCGAAGGATACATAGCATGTACACTTGTTTTAAGCTAGCTCTGCTCCTTCCGAAGCGCGCATTTGAAGTCTGCATCTGAAGCGCACTTTGAATTGGAACGGCACTTGGCGCGCCAGTATGACGTATGCGGTCTGCAAATCCACACTTGGAAGTGTGCAGTCTCTGAATTGAGAAACGGCCTGAGATGCACCTGAGAAGGGAAGGAAATGGTTTGCAGACTGATAGAGGGCTAGATAAAAGGGAGAGGTTGGGGCAGGCAAGTTCAGGGGAATAGGCTTGGAGACAGAAACACTTAACAAAACACAAAAAAGTGCTTTAATAATGGTGAAAGCTGTTGGATCACTTGGCAGAAGGTGCAAATTTGTCTCTGGAGGGGTGAGCGGAGAAAAGCTAGATGCAAAACCAGTGCTCTGCATGAGTGCAATCACTAGGCACAGGTGGACACAATCATGGATGTAGCCATATGAGCACCAATCAGACCATGACAAAAGCTGGATGAGGAAGCCATTAGCCTACCTTTTCCTGTTTTGTGGGAGGCACTGTTGAAATCATTTGATCACCTTTTATGTCGAACTAAAAGGTATTCAGGTTTGAGAAAATGGGGCAGAAATGTCTCCAATCAGAATTTAAAACGGCTGTAAAAATATTGAAATGGTCTTTATTACTGTATAGTTAGACCTGAACCAAAACATGCAAGAGCTCCCTCATCTGTACTTTGATGCTCTAAAAGTAGCTGAAGTGACTCACTCAGACAGCTCTCAATAAAAATACGTCTTTACAGCTGTCCACAGGATTTAATGTGTTTTCTGTCAGAAACCTGGAAGAAAAAAATATTCACTGAGCTTATTTTGGCACACAAAGAGGAAGCACATCACTAATCCCATACCACAGGTGCACAAATACCTGTGTAAGCAAAGTTCATACAGATGAAAGCTCCTGAAAGAAGAAAAAAGGGAACAAGGAAGAGTTCCCACACTGACTGTTTTTTTTCTCCTCAGTGCCTTTTTTCAGTCCTGCCAAAATGCAAAGCAGTGTGCCAGTCATGAATGAAAAATAATAATGAGGGAGAGAATAATAATAAAGGGGAGGGAAAAAAACCCAACACGTACTCGTGGAACTCACCTGTTGGAGATAGTTTTGTTTGCTATTCATTCAGACAGTAGGCGGCTGGGTGGCCCCTCCCTGAGGCTGCTTCGGTTCCCAGGTAAGAGTTGAGATGGGAGGAGAGTTCCCACCACACTCCCTAACCGTTCTCACTGCATCTGATTGGTTAGTCGTTGCCTCATCGGTGCAACTCGACACTCCTGCAGCAAGCAGGTGTATGAAGCCACAGGGCAGGTAGGTGTGTGTGCTAGACATGAGGACAAAGACATGCAAGGAGGAGGGTGATGAGAAAGATTCTCTCAGCTTTGTCATACACTCTTGGTATCACACATGTGAGCTGTAGCTGAGCACCTTGTTTGTATCTGTTTGGTAGAACTCACTTTGCTTTGTTTTGCAGCTGCTCTAACCTGAAGTCATATATGTACACAAACAGTGGTTATTTTGCCAATACATAGGCAAATAAGCTTCTTATTCAAATGATGTTGCTTCCCACAGAATTTAGCACAATTATCACTGCCTCAAACAGTGGAAGTGGGACACATTTTTTTCTATTTCTAATGGATGGCAGCCCTCATTCAGTATGTTTTATTTGTTCTGTATACAACAGAAAACTGTTTATGTTGGCTATAGACTCCGATATAGTTAGTTTATTATATATCAGTCAAATTGTGAGACAGTAATGAACTGAAATGAATCTTATTTAGCTTCAAAATCAAAGATCAGTTTACTTTGACTTAAAGGTGGGAGATTGAGGGGAAATGATTTGAGCAAGGCCCATTTTAAAAATACACAATTCAAAGTTCAAACCCCTTTTTGGGGTCTTGGCTCTAAACGTTTGGGAACCACTGTGATATGTTCTTGTCTGAAGGAGATAAAAGAGCTGACCGCAGAGGTCAAAGCTGGATAGATTTGACCCCAATATTTCATTTGTCTACCTTATTCAGTATCTTTGTGAAACATATTCTTTTCATCTCAAACATCTTTCCAAACTCCACCTCTCTGTCTCCTTCACTGATGCTGAAAAGCTGGTCTACATCTTTATCTCCTCCAGGCTGCATCACTGTAAAGCCCTAATTGAGCGGATCCAGGCTGGAGCATGCTGAAGCCTAAACACATCCACAGCTACTGCACTTCCTGGCGAGGAAGTACAAATACGACCACATCCACCCCTGTTTTACACTCCCTGCATTCACTCCCTGTCCAGCAGATGTGTGCTACATCTGCCTGCCGACTTTCCAGTACCTGCATAATCACGTAACAAGCTACCTACAGAGCTACTGATTTCACACTCCTCATTCATCGTTTAAAGTCCACTGACTCAAACGGCGTTTGTTTATCCAGGACCAGACTCATCACAATGGGCGTTGATGAGTCCTTTCAAGCTGCTGCTCCACAACTGTGGAATGCCTTGTCTGAACACCTGAGGGTGCCACAGACAGTGGAGTCATTTTAAAATCACAGGAAATCTTTTTAATATTAATATTATTTTGCAATGCTTCAAATAAGGTGTATCAATTAGCCCATGAAATGTGAGGTGGGTTTTAAGCAATGTAGTAAACAATGCACCTCTTACTCTACCTTTTAAGTGGCTTGTTGACCTGTTTTATGAGGTCTGAACTGAAAACCCTGTGGCTGAGACATGGCCTACAGGTGAACCAGTCAGACAGTATATCTATGAGAAATGGAACATGATTAAAGTACTGACTAATAATAGATGAGTAGCCTATACTGGGAATTTTTTGTAACCTTTAGAAATCTAAAGTCAGTGGAAAGTGTGAAACAACAACAAGTCAGTTATGCACTATCTTAGAAAAAGCTGGTGTTTGTGTCTGCGCAGAGACCAGGTACCAAGATAGGACTAAACTTGCTCTGCACTCAGGCATGTTATGAACCTCTGGGTAGCTTCCTGAAACAAGTTCTTATCATAGAATAAGCTACAGCGGAGCAAAGTGACAGCTGACTTCCTGATGTGGGTTTTGAGAAGGCAAAATATTTAATACTAATGAAGTATTTAAGTGTAAATATCATGTTTAGACCTGATTTCAACTCAGTCTTTTACAGGAAGTTGTAATGGGCATCATATTTAAACATTTCATTTCTGTTTTCAGTGTTCAAATTAAATTAGCTTGCACTTTTTTCTGTTTTTCATCAACAACAAGTGCAAAACCAAAAAGTAGGCACATACATACAGACATGTTCTCATCATTTCTGGGGTTGTGAACATTAATTATCTGCAGCTTCATTATGCGATGCACTAAAAGCTAATTACACTTTTCCTTTTACATTAAAAATAAGGTTGTTAGCAGTATTTTTATGATGTTATTAATTGTTTTATTGATAGATTACCGAGTTTGGAATTGCTGGTCAGATTGTATATTTGAGTTTTCCAGATTAGTCTAATTTCTTTAGTATTAAGACAGTTTGAGTGGAAAAGTGCATACAAATGATAGCAGGAGTGTGTGTTATATGTAAGCTCATCCAAACCAGTTGTGAAATACTAAAATCCTATGTATGTCTTTCACAGGATTTGTGGAATTAAATGTGTGGGCTGGTGTAGGAATGAACAACTGAATGAATATGTGTGTGTTTGTGTATATGTGTGTGAGAGAAAAAGCGAGAGAGACGTGGTGCCTCTTGTTTCTGCCTCTGTCAGTTAATGTATATCAGTCTGCAAGCGAGGCAATGAGCCCGGCTGTGTGCCTGCTGGAAACTGCACGTGTGTGTAGATGAGTGTGTGTGTGTGCGTGCGTGTGTGTGTGTGCGAGCTTGGCTGCTGACGGGACCTCTCACTATCAGGCCCACACATCTCTGGCACTGTCTGTGTTGACACTCTGCCCGAGGGGGAACGAGCCTGCAGAGGTTGAGGAGAGCAGCGGTTTCCCACGGCTGCTGCTCTCAGTCTCAGCCCTGCCTCTGCATTCCAGGACTGCCAGCGCTCTGTAAATGTTTGGACAGCCTTGAACAAATAACACACCTTGAAAGGCACAAGCACAGGCCCTCTCTCCCTCTCTGCACAGCCCTTCTCTCCATCCACCTCCTTAAGCTCACATAGCTAACAGCCTCAGCCCACCCAAACCACAAATCTACCTCCACCCGCCTAACTTCTGTCTTTCTCAAACTTTCCCAGCTTCACTCTTAAACACAAATAAACACCAACCTGTATTGTGTTACTACTGTACACTTGCATATACAAATATGCAGACACACACCTGTGTATATGTAAATAGACGCACACGTCTATTATTCCTTTGAAAGCAGGACTCTTCGTAAACAGAACTATGAAAGAAAGAACACTTTGTAATGATTCGCTTTTATGTGAGATGATTTACCAGTTATTACTGTTAGGAGTTGCTAAGCTCTGATAAAATCAGGCTAAATAATAATGCACAATTATTGAAGATGGGTAAAGGGTAAGCTGTCTGAGCTCTAGACATATTTGAGAAAAGGGTTTTTGTTATGATGCATTGGTTCAGAGCAGCATCTTGTCTGATTTAGCCCTTTTGGTATTTATTTTAAAATGTGTTATTTCCACCAAAGGTTTCTTCATTAAATCTTTACTTACCAAGCAAAAAAGACTCAGAAACATTAGAACAGCACAGAATAGCTAAAAGTGTAAGTTTTTACATTGCAAACACATTTATTTTTTTCTCTATAAGTATTACAGTTTACAGCATTTGCTCTCTCTGACATAGCATGAAATGTTCCCAGTATTACCAGCAAGACACCAATAGAAAATGCTTCCATGATGTTTTATTGTTATTGTGCAAATTTAAAGAAAAAACTCAGTCCTAGTTCTTCATCACACATTTCTTTCCAGGGCTGCTGAACTACAGAGAGTCTTAATCCTGAGGAGTTGTGAACATAATGGTAATTTCTTCCAGAATACAAGCACAGCTTTTCATAATAGTCCATAATAGCAACTGGTGGTTCCAACATGCCAGCTACCATAAACAACATTCATGTCAAGAGGATAAATGCCTGCACAAGTCAGCATGTTCCTCCCTCATTCACCCAGATTGTGAACTGCATGGTCACTGGGCACTAAGCCTGATGAACAAGATCCATAAGTGACACAGAACCTGCATGAATTCCCACACAACTACTAATGTAACACTGTGATGTAGACCAGCAGCTGTGGAATCTGGAGTTTCTTGCTCACAGTGCATCCCACAAAACACAATGTAGGACAACACCCACTGCACAGGCAGCAGCCGCTCAAACGTGCCTCTGTTTTCCTTGTTGAGAGGCCTCGGGGTACATATTTCTGTAATTTGGCTTTTATGCTCAGCAGTTTTGCAGCTGTGATGACATTTAGGTGTCGCCCCCCTGTTTCTCACGATCTTGCTGCCAATGCTGCACTGGCCACTGGTCGTCAGCCAAGAGGGAGGTCTGTATGTCAGCCCCCCCACTTCTTGTGTACATATGCACTGTGAAAAGGTGCTTTTTGAATAAATACACTCCTGGCAAATGATTTAAGCCACAGTGGGCTTTTTTTTTTCTTTTTTTGTTTTCAAAACTGTAGTTCACCGGTTTCAGAGTGAGTAGGGTTTCAGTACATGCACAAGCCTTCATTGTTTTTGTGCTTTGTGGGCAGTGCAGGAGATTTTTTTCTCCCTCGTTTTGTTGACTTAACTGCTGCTGCTGATTTTTTTACTTCAGCTCCTGTCAGCATTTAACTAGTTAGCAACAGTTCAACCTGATACAGTTTTATCGCAAGTTTTTGTTCTAATGACTAAGATAGGTTAACCCAATTTGTCCCAGGAAGCATTTATTACAAACCGATGATTGGCCTTTCCGAATCAGTGAAATCCAAATACAGCAGTACAGAGTGGAGTAAGTTGTGTTAATACAAATAATCAGTTTTTTTGTCTTTTCTTCGGCACATAAACACACATTTTAAAATTACTTCCTTGTTGAGATGGACTAATGTGCAGGGAGGGAGCGGCATTGAATCTTGGGAGGGTGATAATGGTGGGAATTCGGCACGGTGCCCTTGTCTGCTTGTTCTCAGCTGTCCTCCCGGAAACCTCGGTCCGGCTGCTGCCCATTACATCAAGAATGCATCCTTGGGTCAAATGCCAGGAGTGTGGTGGCACATAAATGACACAGAGTAATCACGGGTGCTGGCCACTTGTGAGTTATTAACATGGCACGCTTAAATCCTTCCCATGCTCCTCATCTACTCCTCCCTGCACCACCCACTCTGATAGCAACTGCTATCCTCTGAGTTTCCCAGAGACAGGATGTGGATGTGTGATCGAGTTTGTGAGTGTGTGCGCTGCAGGGTGGAGAGTTTAGAGGGTCATGGTATCTGATTAATCAGATATGCATACCTATAATTCCTGCTTTATCTGTCACGGTTTAAGCCATTTTGTCTAATTACTTGACACAGCTGGGACTTGATGTCTGGGAAAAATTGCTAAAAATCAGATGTACTATTAACAAGCTTCGTGCTGGACAACATCAATCATTAAAATGTGAGATAACTGCTAATTTTGACAAAAAAAACATGAGGCATCAATTATTATTTTAAAGATTTTATGTTTGCATGGACAGATTATGGAAAACTTAATCTTTTTTTTGGAACAAATACAACATTAAATCTACTGGATGTGGTTGGGAATGAAGCTGCACACATAAAATTTGTGTATGTGACTCATTTTCTGATCTGCACCATCAAAGGTAATTGAAGTTTTGCATTGCCTTTGAAATGTCTCAGGGATAGACATAATTACTAGCATTTGGTTAAGGACATCTTTAAAGAATGCTGTCATGAGTCTTGGTTGAATGTATATGTTTTCTATGTATTCTCTCAACATAAAACATGTCAGTCTTTGTTTGAACTGGCTCAATTGGAAGAATTTAAGGACTTCACTCATGCCCCTGAGTATCAGGAGGAGAGTGCGTTACAGGGCCTGAAAGCTTGTGGGTTGCAGTGTTTCTTTGCGTAATCCCTCTACATATTCAAGCAGTGAGCACCTGGGTGGATCATTTTGGCCTTAATGATGTGACCAACAAAATAACCTAAATGATACTTGAGCAAGTTTTTTAGAGCCTGTGCCTAATTACAACATCGTACAAAAAAATCAACCCACCCCTCACTTAATTGGCTTCTTTTCTTTTATGCTCCTATACATGTCCATTCAGTCATGAGATGGTGGCAAACAAAACCCTTGCTCTCTCCTTGACCCAAAACACCCCTCCAATTACTGCTGCATGGTCAGATATAGCTGTAGGTGGACTATCCTAGCTATGCTATAGATCAGGGGTGCACAGATCCCGGTCCTAAAAATCTACTATCCTGCAACTTTTGGATGCAAACTTTCTCTAACACACCTGAATCAAATAGCGGAATTCCCTCATCTGCATATCATCAAGCATTGCTTAGCCTAGTAATTAATTTGATTCAGCTGTTTTTGGACAAAAGTTGCACCTAAAAGTTGCAGGATGGTGGATCTCGAGGACCGAACTTGGGATCCCCTGCTATAGCTGAACATCTGAACGTTGGATAGAAGAGTTTAACACAATGTCATTACAGCTATACTTGAGCATACGATGCTCAAGTAACTCATCTGTAAATTACCCTATTTGTTTCTTTTTTTTACTGAAGAAATTGTGCCTTGAAAAATCTAAAGAAGCAAATTACCTGCAATGCTCATGTTGACAGAATTCACATGTACCCACTCTTAGAAAGGCTCCTGGCACCATAGAGTTTCCCTTGTTTGCCTGTTAGTTTCTCTTTTGCAGGCAGAAATCTGTGGTTTCTCTGCACGCTATTTGGTTAAATGTCTTTCTGCTTCCTGTGTCTACAGTCGAGGTCATGACCCACCACATGCACACATGTGGCATCTGCACAGTGAGTGCATGCCAGAGCAGCAATTCGCTAGCAAGACGACCAACACATGTGCAGACAGACACAGGTGAAGAAACTGTAGGACCTCTCTGTATCAAGTGCCTCACTTATGCAGTCTTCTGTTGGAGACTGGTGGCTGTAAGCAAATGCATTTAGGAAGTTTTCCACAAGTTATACCACAAGCTTGGAGAATGCTGCACAAAGGAATTTGTGAATCACTGTTTCAGAACATGCAGCACTTAGTCTCTTATTCAGCTCTGATGAATACGATAAGCTGACAGATAAGTGGAAGAGCTGTTGGTAGTTATTTGTCTGTGTCTGAGCTGCATTGAGACCACCTTGTGGGATCCTCTTTTCACTCCCCACCCGTCACACGGATTTCTCTAAGCTCTGACCCCATCAATAGGATGTATTCTGAATCCATCAAACAGACGAGCTGCTGCATCGACTACAGCGGACCGCTGGGGGGAGAACCATGGGAAACACTCTTTTAATTGTCCCCCAGACCTTTTTAAAGAATATTAAGCTTCATTAGCTGACCATGAGCGTTTCTTCGTGCGGCTTTCTTCAAGAGAGGGCTACAGCAACCCACTCAGCCAACAGACCATTAAACGTGACAGGTCTTTGTGAAGAATAGAGAGACAAACTCAGAGAAAAGTGCAGTTAGCAACCCCCTGCCTAAAAAACAAGGGGACAAACAGATTTGTTAGCTTTGCATCTGGTTCGTATCACGCTGTCTGTGCAGCCAGACTTGCTCAACCAGCCTAAGACCTATTAGAGGCTATTAACCATTCTAGCTGAGTGAGTCGATCCAAAAATCTGGCAAGGTAGATTTACACTGAAACAATGTCAGAAGATAATAGAAGGGTGCATTTCCAAACTTTGGTGGCACCAGTACTAAATAACTGACAATGCACTGTGTAAAATTAGAAAAAGCCTGAATAACTTGTTATCCAAGGACCTGTACATGAATAAGACAACTCATCCAAACCATCCCCAGAAAGCCCATTAGGACAGTAGTTTTGTTTTTTTTCTTGTAGATCTGATATATCTGAATATGCAACAATATCTAATAATAATGATGATGATAATAATAAGAAAAAATAAAATATGATCAAATTAATAAAGAAATCCTTAAATTAATTACAAAAATCCCAAACAAATCAATAGATTTTTATATTTTGTTTAGCAGTAAAAAGAAAATACACTGGAACAATTTAGAAATTAAAGATATTCCACTGGTACTGAATTAAACTGAATTAGTAAATATATCAGAAATACCTTTTTTATCCTTTTATCAATCAATGTCAGTCACTTTACAGAAAAATATCTACAACTAGGTAATCATGTACATTCAAAACAACTTATTGACAAATATCAACCATCTCTCACATAACTGGGAGTGCATGTACCAGAAAAAGGTTTCCTGAGAGTGATCATTTAAATAGTCATGGTTTTTATAGATAGGCACCTTCCTGTTGGCATTGCTTCTTGAAACTGGAGTTTATATTGATCTTTTGTAATTGCTGGACGGTTCACTTATACCTCCTAATGCAATACAGCATATGAAATGCATACATGAGGGTCAATTGGATCTGTACTATAATTAATAAAATAACTCTCCAAGTATTGATTTTTAAATCTTATTTTTATTTATGTGAGGATTTTTTTTTTTGGTCCAGTTTTACCAGAAAGTGCCTGTATGTACATTATTATTATTATTATTATATTCATCTTGTTCACTTATTGATGCCATAATACAGATTATAAACTGTAGGATAGAAACAAATTCTCAGCCAAATACATGAAATGAACCAAAAGGCATGACTGGAGAAATGCAAAGAGAAAAACAGCTTTATTCATGTATCAACATGTACACAAAATGTAGTTTAGTGAAGTGAGAAATAACTCTGGTATTTAGAAAAAAAAGACACTTTCAACATTTCTAGCTGATGTTAGTATCAAATAAGATTTATTAAAAGATTTAAATGCATATATTAAAGACTTACTTCTCCAGTTTCCAAAACTTTTCCACATAGTCATATCAAATAAAAGCACTGTAATACGTGGCCACATTCGTCTTTATCTCATCAGTCAACACATTTGTATAATTCCCTTCAAATTTAAGACATGCCTGCAGAAACAATTAAAGGCTTTGCTGCTGTAAGTGTTAAAGATATTCCTTGATTTGTTAGAAATGGGTTGCGTTGCTCTAAATCCCTGACCCAGGGTTCCCCCAGGGCATGCCTATATTGTCCTTCACATTAGCCATCTTAAGAAAACTTTATGAGTCTGGATGGAGTGAGTCATGTGTTAAGGTTGGTGTTAAGCTGCTGTGCCCTTTTTCTGTTCAGGCCTGAACTCGCCTTGTAGCTTTGAGTGACACCGGGGGATTTAGAGGTGAATGGATGGAAAGGATCAAGTCATTTAAAAACTTTTTCTTCAGATCGGACTCATAAAAGAGATCTTACTTTATTTATATTTAATCTACTAAACAAAATGGCTGAATTTAAAATGGGCAAAAACAGAAAAAAACCCTGCCTGCTTGCACTGCCATATCACTGCCATACATCTAATTAAAAACATAACCAGTGAATTAATCACATTTACTTCCCAGATTTAAGACAGAAGGCTCTTTACAAATTGGGAAGCTCAATTTCTTCCTTCGCTTCACACATTCTGTGCTTGAACTGACCTTTTGACATCATTACTCAAAAAAATCAGAAAACGTGGTTATCCTACTGGGTCCTTGAAACAGCATATGCTGCAAAGAATGGGACATCCATTAATCAAATGAGGTTAGGCACTAAATAGGCAGATCCTGGATGGGGAGGCAGGACATAAGAGCCCACCTTCCCTCACCAACCCTAATTCATATCAGAGTACTCATCACTTTGTCATCCTGAGATAATATAGAGCTATGAGGCTGTGTGGGCCGATGGGATCAGTATGAATGTGTGATTCTGGGGTGCAGAGGGAGTGCAAGCCAACAGTCAGGAATGGGCAGGGCTTTCTTGTTGGTGAAACAAAGCCGTTGCTGTGCAATCAGCTCGGTGTAAAATCGCTGCTCTGTGGCCCTCACAAAGGCTCACAAAGGCAGGGGGCTGGTGGCTGGGGTGGGAGTGCGGCGACACAGCTGTGAGCAGAGCCTACACATCCCGGCTCAATATGGGCTCTCCTCACATCTGTAGCAGCCTGGCCCCTGCTTCCGCCAGTTCCAGGGACAATGGGGGCCCTCGGCCAGCCCCTTTGTTGCGAGGTTTTTCAGAGTTCCCTTTTAGCCTAAATCTTAAATATTTCATTAGGACTCTTTCGCCCTAGCTTTCCTTTCACTACCATTTTGAAGAGCATCGCCAGGACCTCTAGTCTGTACCCCCCTTTGCTGTGTGACGCCCCAGAAACAACAAAAGATTTCTCCTAACTGCTTGGGACCTGCTGTTGCTCAAACACAAGCAGTGTTTAAAATTAAACAGTGCAGAAGACACATGCAGAGTTAAACTTTTAGCAAACAAGACGTTGAGGAAGTAATTCCTCACAGCGAATTGGAAATTTGTACCTTGCTTCAAGGTGTTGAATACATAGTTGCATAGTTTACAATTCACTTTATGAATGTAGTTTTTCTTTCAGGCTGCACACATGCAGAGCTTTCACTGCAAATACAGCCGTGATTCTGATTCATTTATAGTTTCCTGTTTGGTAAATTTAACATTTTAAAGACTATTCAGTACCAATCTGATACTAAAACCTGGAATTTAATTGAAAGCAAAATATATTCATGTCATTGGGTCACATTAGCAACAAAGTGTCAACATTGCCTGTTAAATAACAGGCAACTTTGTGCATACCACATATAAATGCTTAGAAGTGGTGACCAAAGACTCCTGTGCAAATATTAAACACTTGTTAATAACTTTTCAGGCCCAGCGACAAAACTTCTGTCAGGATGGACAAAATGGACTGAAAGGATTTGCCTTTATGCTAAGCCTTAAAGTAGTGTGATTGGAGTGAGGGACAAAGAGAAGCTTTTATAAAAAGAAGGGGGTTGATTTATCAAGCACTTAAAGAGACCCTAATGAATAATTCAGTGTTATCATTCAACTTGATGCTCAATTATTATGTTTTTCTTCTTTCTTCACACGTGAAGAACCCCAGCAGACAGGGGGTATCATACAGAGCCACCTTGGGGGAAGTAATGCGCACACAAGGACAAAACAAGAAAGGCCACAGCGCAGTCACTCCACTGTCAGCTTGATAAATATAATGTGTCACCAATTAAAATCTCATTGCCATTCTTTAAGTCAGCCAAGGCCTTGTTAACCGCTCCCTGGCAGGGAGGCTACGAGAGTTGCTACAGCCTCTCCGACCAGCACCACCATAATAGAGGCCCCTGCTTTCCCATCCCTTTAGAACTATGGCCCTTTCCTTTGGCATGTTAATAAGACATTCATTCGGCAGCACGTTTCCAATAGAAAAAAATGACCATCGATGTCTTTGATTTTCATCTTTTTTTTTTCCACGAGAAAACAAAGAATTCTATAGTTTTAGATTTTTATTCAAAAAACCTTTTTCGAGCCTTTCTTTGGGAGCATTATCATGGTAATCATGTTGACTCAACTTTGTGCATCGTAGCTATACAACACATATGAACCCTAGCAGGAGTCCATTACAGAAATACCTTTTAGCAAGCTGTTTCTGTGAGAAAGTCAAATGTTTGAGGGTCTTTTTTGTGCGAGCTGGGACAAGGGTCTCAGAAGACCAGCAGGAGTCCAGTGAGACTTTAGTGAAGATAATAGCCTCTAAGGTCTGAGATAGTTCCCAGCTGAAGTCAAAAGTGTCAAAAATGTAGAAAAGCAAGTTTTCTTAAGCAGCGTCTGACTTCTTGTCAACTTGATTGCTATGCTCTTTAGCAACTTTCTTTTTTGACACTGGATAAGTGGACGCCATTAATACTACCCACACAAAACCTCAAAACCATATCATATATATATATATATATATATGTAAAAAATGACAATCTTCTGATTTGATAGTTTTATAAAGTATAATGTTGAGTTTCTTTGTGTATCCCTCGGTGTTCTTGCTATGATGCTATGAATAAAGATTTGTTTAAATGGGAGATTTAGTTTCTTTATTGGCCAGTTAAAGAGACATTTTTTCTTTTTTTGTTTTTGTTTTTTAAATATTAGTTTGTACAATATAATGGATTTACGAGGTTGACACTCGCAGGAAACACTCTTTGTCTGGAAAATCAAAGGTTTTCCTGAAGAGGAAGCAAATGCTCGAAGCTACTCTGAATGGTCTTATTGGAAGAACAGTTTTTGTGGGGGGGGGGGGGGGGGGGGGGGGGGGGGGGGGGGGGGGGGGGGGGGGGGGGGGGGGGGGGGGGGGGGG
>JBAMIG010000014.1:13589725-13602017 GCA_037177335.1 Kiunga ballochi
TATATATGTTTAAATCCATCAATTTTTACTGTTTTTTATTTTATTTTACTTTATGTCCTGACTAGTATTAAGTCATGTCCAGTTGCTATCAGTCTCTTTGCTTTATGATAATCATACTTTTTCTGCTTACTCCAAGGTGGGTAAAGTGATACCTTTTGCTTGACTGACAGCTAAACAAAAGCAATAGGACAGAATGATTTGTCAGTGGGTAAAAAATAAACACAAAGAGCTATTGATTGGCAGGAAAGAAAAAGATAGAGGACAAAACATTGGCTGTGAGATCTCCCCAACTGATCAATACAGGAGATCTGCATGAGAGAACCATCCCATTTTGTTTATACAGTCAGATGCAAAGCAAAGACCAGCTATTGTACAGCCAGACTAGAGCCGTCACTCAACACTTAGCAACACTTTAGGGGGTGGTCAGACATCTCTATTATGCACATACAGACACACAGAAAGACATCAGCTACAATGCACACATCTGATAGCAGGCTACAGACGGTGCAGCGGGCAGAGTTACCAGAAACAGACTTCTAACTCGAATTGAGGGCAATAATTACTCACATCCTCTGAGCAGCTATGTGCAAGTATTTCTATCAAAACATTCAAAGTACATTGTTTCAGCACAGAGTGATTTATGAAAATATGTGTACTTTAATCTGAAAATGAAAGTCACGTGCAAATGAAAACTTTATAAAGAATAGTGAAAAATCATGAGAATACCAAAGACAGGAAACTGCGCATGTGCAGCATCAGGATGGAACAAGGTAAGAAACATGTGCAGAATGACCAGAATTAACTTGGGGCAGTGTTTTTCAACCCTGGTTCTCAAGGAACACTGTCTTGCGTGTTTTGGTTCCTTCCAACCTCAGGGCACCTGATTCAGGTTCATGAAACTGCTCGTTAAGTTCTCCATAACTCTACTAATGACCCATTCATTTGAGTCAGATGTGGTAAAATAGGGTTACCTATAAAACACGCAGGGCGGTGTTCCTTGATGACCAGGGTTGAAAAACACTGACTTAGGACAAGATACAGGATAAGTCAGTCTGGATTTAAATTGAGAATAAAGTTTCATTTTGATTTGTTGTTTTCATTTGGAATTAGATGTTAAAACAATATTTTTTATGTCATTAAAGCAGATTTAACATTTATTTGCAATTATACCTCTCATGTGAACGTGGCCTTTGTAAACATTCCTGTATGCTGCTTGTTAAAACTTTAAAAATCATGTCCCGGAAGAATAATTAAACATGACACTGCACTTATGTGTAATGTCTTATTACCACCAAATGATGACATAAGAAAACTCCTTGTTATAAATCTAAATTCAGGGTTCTTGGGAACTGGCATCTATCCCACCAATTAGCAGAACAGAGGCAGAATTTACCCTGGACAGGTTGCCAGTCCATTGTATAGCAGACACAGAGAGAAAAACAAACATGGTCATACTCAGCCTATGGTGCAATTAAAAGTGACCAATTAACAAAACCTGCATTTCTTTTGACCTGTACCCAGAGAAAACCTACACATACACCAGAGGAACATGCAAACTCCAACTTTGGCAAATGTTACCTGTTAAAATAAACAAACTCTCATCATCTCACTCTGTAGTGTGGACAAAGGTTTCTCACTATTGTGTTGGGCTCCAAGAGCTTTATGAAGTTCTTTAGAGAATGAACAGCTGGTCCTATTTGTGTTGGAGTTACTGTCTTTGCACCTAAACTGGAATCAAGCGGTCATTGGAGCATGAATAAAAATATATTTCTTGACATGTAATGAACATCTGCTGCACTGCTGGTCCTTCAGTGTGGCCGAGGACACTTTCTGACTGCAAAAAGAAAATTAACTCAAGTGCCAGTTATGGATATGACTGGATGTGACTATAACTTGACTGCAAGTGAAAGAAGTTATAGAGGTTACGTTGTTAACATTTCTTTATAACATGTTCAAAACACCTAATGAGACTCTATGAGAACTATTTAATGTTTATTTATCCATAAACAAGTAGCATGTTAAAAGCAGCATACATCAACAGAGAAGACACACAGCTCAGCAGGATTAGCTGTCATGTCCATATATTGCCTCGTCTGCTGATGTTCAGATATTTCACTTGGAGGCAAAGAGGCAGGAAATTTTTAGAAGCTTGAAGCATATTTTGTATATTTTTTATATGTACTTCTTCTCCAGAACATCTGTGGAACATTTCATGTGCACATGTGACAGCTGCTTATTACTTTGAAAATCTCAGTCGCACAGGAAGTGACTGGCCAGACAACCAAAACAAGCCATTCTGGCAAATTTATTGCCATTCTGAAATTATCCAAACATTTTTGAGAACACTATTATTTACACCACTAAGTTCAGACCTGTTTCTTATAACATTCTCTGGTCCACGGATTTTGGACATATAGATGTGCTGATGAGCAAACAGGAAGACAGGGAGCGACACATGATCAGTCAGTCACAGAAAAGCGTCCGTAATGAATTAACAGTGGCAAAGGATAAAATGCTTCACAGTGCCGGAAGTGTGTGTTTGCCCCATGCTAATCTTATCATGGGTCTATTCATCATGTGGTTTGGTCTCTTGATCTCTCCAGAGCAGAAGATGAGTACTTGTACTAAATGGGTGATCCGTCCTATAGCAATCAGCACAAGCCGACAGAAAGACACAAGCGGCTGCAGACGCTATTTACCTTCTGTCAGTTCTTTGTTAGGTGCCACTAAAAAGCTGTTTGCTATATCAGGCGAGATAAGAATGTGACAGTGGAGTAAAATATGTCTGCAATGAAGACTAAAAGTGTTACAGTGTCTTGTTTTTTAAACTCAGACTCAGTTTTATAAAGATGTGACTCCCACTTGTCTGCAGGCTGTTGAATCGCTGTACAACTATTTTTCAACATCTTAAATATTTCCAGGTTTGCTTGTTGTTACAAACACCATGCCATCTTATTTCTGTATGATATTTTTTGTTTAATTTTCCTTGAAAACATTATATTAAATATATTTTAGAATATACCTTAATAAGCTTTTAAACTGTATCTTCTTGAATGATGTTTGACTGTTTTATTATAAGGTGTGTGCGAGTAGTGTGTATGTGTGTGTGTGTGTATCCAGCTGCATTCCCTTCTCTCTTTATCCATTCTTTGAGGGCATTTGTTTGCAATGAACCCATCCACTTATTGACACTTGTCTCCCCTGCCCCTTGCATGACAATCCAGGCAATAAAACCACAAGTGGAGCACACACTGTTCAACTGTTACCATAAGAAAAACAAGAGCGAAAAGGATGAGTGTTTACCTTCCCATGGTATGAAAAGAGAGGGAGAGGAAGGAGAAAGAAAGAAGAGGGGAAGGAGGGGGGTTATCTAATAACTTTGACTCCCTACCACATGCAGTGCACAGACACACTGACAACAAACGCAGGCTCATTTTCTGTGTCCCCTTGGCAATTTGTATCAGTGTGGGAAAACTTTGGCTAAAATAAGGTTGGAACTGATTGTTTGACGCCTGAAAAGGAAGGAAAAACTCAAAATATTGAAAAATCAACCACTGCTCACATTTGCAATAAGGATTTGCTTCAATATTCCCAACTTGAGGGGCACACACATCTACACACACACTGAGCAGTCCTTATAAGGTGGGACCAGACACCAGGACATCCTGTATGTCTGTTTAGGGGACAATACCCCCAGCGTTGAAGTGATAACGCTCTCAGAACAGCGAGGCTGTCACCTCCTAGCTTAATCAGGGTCCAGAGAGCGCCACAGGGCTCAGCGCTGCCTTTCAACACATCCCAGAGCAGAATATCCTTTCATCAGACATGCTTGTATTTCAATTACAAAATCTAACCCATAGGTAGAATTTCCCTGCTTCATGGTAAAATGTTAATTTTGCATTCTTCACCCAAGATTAAACAAACAGCCTTTTTTGTTGAAACCACATAACTTGATCTTTAAAAGATTATCTTAGAATTAACTTTTTTTTACCAGGTTTGTTTGTTTTTCAGGATTTTGTTGTTGTTGTTTTTAGCTCTATAATAAAAGCTGTTGTCCATTTGCAGAGGAAGACTTGGAAAATGACAAATTACTTAAAAATAATTTGTAAATTCCTAAAGGTATTTTTCTTCCTCTCAGAATTATCCTCTGTAATAAAGGCACAGTTTTAAAAAATTGACATTTGTTGTTTTAAAGTAAAATCCTTAAAAAATTCAGATTTAATCCTTAAATTTCTTGTTTGACATAACTAAACTTATATCTATAAAACCAAATATGTCTAATTCTGTAGTAGTTTTGGAGTATTTGGAGTTTTCTAAATGATCATATTCTGCTTGTGTCCGATTTCTAGTTTACTATAAACTATTCTTAGTATTTTAAATGAAAGTTATTTTTATGTATGATGCCCTTTTTATGTCAAAAAGCAACAGAGTGCTTTACATAGTAAAAACAATGTATGCATATTAAAAAGGCCATTTTTGTGTTGAGGTTGGTCTTACATTACTGTTGGGTATGATGTAGCTCCAGTTTCAAAGCCATAAAAATCAACTTTAACCGAAGGTAAAGCCACATAGAAAAATGATAAAACACTAAAAAGAATAGTGAGCATTAAATTGATTCATGTCATGCTCATATGGATATGTCCAATTTATCAATTTCTGCTATTCAATTTGCATTTCTTTACAGCTCATACAGAGAATTATTGTTCCTGTTTCTCAGAAATATCTCAAAACAAATGTAAAAATTGTATTCATACAAATGCATATTCATCTTGACACATATTTTCTAGAGGAATCACAATTTGCAAAGAAGCACGAGCAGTTATAAAACGTTACGTTACATTTGTGTTAGTGTTTTGTTTTGTGAGAAGCCACCCAACCACACACACTTTCACACATACACACAAATAATGTTAGGGGTCAAAATGCACTCACATACAAACAAACACTTAATTAGACATGACATCACTGTGCATCATCTTCTTAAGTGTCAAACTGGAGACAAGTTGGGGCATGTTGTGAGAAATAAGGTCACACACAAATGCATCCATGTCATGTGACCGTGTGTGGTTTCATACACTAGGTGGGGATATTGGGTCAACTAGTCCAAAGAAAAAGTTTAAGTTTAGATGAAAATGTAGTGATTTTAATCATCATTGTTTAAGCTACCCCAAAAACCATAATAATAACACATGGCGGTGAGATTTTTCTAATTATACTCACATCCTTACACTTTAACAGACAATAAAAGTTCATTACGACACCCAATGAGTTTCATTTGTTAGAAATATATTGATGACCTGAATAGCTGAGGGGCTCAACCTTTGCTCCCTAAAAATAAAAAAAGATAAAGTCAAAAATTATTCTTCCAATCACTGAAAACTGCAGTGCGTTGTCATATGTGTGTCAACCTCCCTGCATCTTTAAAAAGTTTCTTTTCAACATGTCAGAAAACAGCATTAAGTATTAAAAACTTTAATAAAATGTTTCTAAACTTATTTCCAAATGTTTTTAAAGACAGGGTCGTCCGAGGCAGCCCAGTCAGTGAGGCGACCTCTAGCCCCAGTAAAGAGGACCTTTAACTTTCTCTTGTGGAATCTGCATCAGTGGCAAAGGCTATAAACCACAGGCCTGATGCCATGTAACCAAAGAAGCTGCTGAAAAGCCAAACTTGGCCTCAGACATACGTTCTGCAGACAAGCGGCAAGGATCAACGGCGACCACAGAACACGGACCCTGTGATATTTGATCAGGCTTGGCACATCTGCGCGTGTCTGCCCACCCTGCTTCACCTCCCCTCGTCTGCACACACCCAACAACTCACACCCTGCCCCAGGGATAAGTGGTCCCTTGCTATAAATACAAAAGCAGGAGGGAAGCTTTAAGAAAGCCAAAAAAAGAGCAGGGAAGGGGAGGAGAAAGCAAAGATGGCTAAAACATGAAAAATAAACACGTATGAATAGGTCCTAACCTCAGGAGATGAGTAGCCTACCCCATTTACTATTCAAGACCCTCCAGAACAAGGACCTGCATCACCACTTTAAAGTTTCTGGCTCAGTTTCTTCTCCTTAAATCATGTCCCCATCCTAAATCTGCCTGTCTGTGTCCCGGTGCTTATCTGTTTCTCCCCACCACCTTTTCTGATACTCAAGAAAACAGGTGCTGGGGGAGTGTCTACACACATGCTGACACACATGCACTTGATGCCTGAGGGCTTCTCCAGCCCCGCCTTTCTCCTAGAACCTGTGACCAAAGCATGCAGAACATTTCCTTCTTGACCAAATGGCTGCAGCGTCTTCAACCCAAAGACCAAATATAGCCTGTCAGTTGTGTGAAAGTCAGAGCTGAGTCAGAGCAGAAGCTCTCAAACAAAACACAGGTGTCAATAACATGATCAGTACTCCAACATGCTCAAATCAATGAAGGAGAACTATTCTGCTACTGTTAACATTGTTTGCATTTTATGGAAAATGTTACATATGATTAAAACATTAGGTTGAGGTTCTCTGAAAAATGTTCATTCAGAAAATGCTGCACTGTCACGTTTGGAGTTGGTTGTTTATTTGCTTAAAGCCTTATTTTATAGAGCTTCACACTTTTACCAAACATTTAAGGCAAGTTATGAATCGAGCTGTGAACCTTTTCAGAGCAGCTGTCTTCATTGACAATCAATTTGCAGGAGACATCTGGTGGTTCTGGTAAGACTGAAACTACCTGGAGACCAAAATAAATACCAAAAGCATCAAGTGCTACACAAACAATGCCTAAATCTAACAATACAACTGTGGATTTGGAGGGAAAGATGATGTTGGGAGTTTGGCGGCTACGTCCTTCGCGCGCTCCTCCATTCAGTCGCTAATGAGAATGATAATTTGTGGCTCTTCTGATGACCCCGACCCCATTCAATTCCTACTTATCCCAAGGGACGTGATTGCGCATATCCCCCAAGGGACATCCAGCCCCCTGTAGGAATGTTCTTTTTTTCACCAAAGAGAGAATCCCGCCAATTTAGTTTCTGGTTGCTGATATGTGAATGTGACTACAATTTCTTGGTCTCACCTGAAGTTCGCACAGAAGTAGGCTATTTGAGGTTTTTAGTCCCAGCAGCTTGTATACTTGTATATGGATGGACGTCCATCTATGCAGTTGGTGGATAGGCCTAACCTAAAACATACTGAAATCTTTGTGTGTGTGTGTGTGAGTGTGTGTGTGTGCGGGGGGGTCGTCTGTGTGTGTAACTCACAAACGGAGATAAGATTGCTGCTATTCTCCACATAGCTGCCAGAGGTGTCGCTTTAACATTTGCAGATTACAACATGTTCATAGTGGAAATAAAATACGCTTTCAGGAGTGCATATAATGCTGGATCCAAGTCTCCCTTGATCCCTCATGTTTACATCGGACCAGGCGCCCTTGTTGGCGTCCACACGTGTGTGTGTTCGCCTCCTCACCTCCGCAGAGCGGCTGCACGACCCGACTTGCCAGCGGGGATTTACTTATTGGCGCTATGCCCAGCCGCAGGCAGACTAGTTCGCTCGGTTCTCACGACCTCAGCTTCGCAATTGCATCTCTACACTATTAACTCAGACACGAAGGCAGCAGGAATAACCATAGAACCCACACATGCTGCCAACTCGTGTTTCAGTTTGTCTCCACGCAGAAGGAAGCTCCTGTAGCATCACTGGCAATCTAGTTTCGGTGTGTCATTTACTGGTGGTATCATCTGCCGGGCACTGGTGGATGAAAGCGAGAACGCAAATATGCGAATCAACGAGTCAGTCCAACAGTAAAACACGGAGGTGAACAAGGTTATTGATGAAAAACACTCAGGTCACGTATGCATATGAAACTTTGATTATCTTAAAACAAAAGTCAAATGCTTTTCGTTAAGGGTTGTTTATTCACCCCCCTCTCCCCTCAAAAAAACTGCCTTATTTTGTATAACATTTCTTTAAATAAGCACTAAAGTATATTTGAATGAGCTAGTTAAATATATTTATGAACTTTGCAAATCAAAGAAGGTTTTTCTTACATGTTGGTCGGAGGTTTATCACTTTCAACAGTTTTTTTTTTCTTTTGGTCTGTGCCAGCCGTGCGCAAACGAGGCGCGACGATCCGGTATTACATGTTAAAAGGTTTGGACCTGTCTGTAACCGGATAAGCACAGGGGCCGGCTCAGCGCAAGTGGCAGACACACGGTTCGCACCACGCCACCTGACACAGAAATGTTGCCCTCAGTCATGGGCCCCATTAACGGGGAGAGGATCGCTCTGCACTCACAAAGTGAGAAAGAGAAGGAGACTTTAGGTGGGCTGAGAGGAAAACGTTGTTAAACTGATCCAAACCCTCAAAGTTAGTCATAAGCAGCGTTAATGTTTGCGCATCTAGGAGACATATAACTTATAATTAGGTTTCTAAATTTAACCTGGAACTGGTTTAAGAGGCCCAACTTCCTCCATGGAGGTGTAGGCCCACTGGGAGAGGAATTGAACAATTGATGCACAAAAGACAGAGAGAATCCGTCCATATTCTCTTTTCACTGAGGCAATCTGTTAGTGACATTAACCCCTGAGCGCATTTCCCAGGCTCATGAATGGGGTTTGGGACTTCTTAAAGCTCCCGCTGCATACAGGATGAGACCCCTTTCAAACTTTTAATTACCTTTATAGCAATAGAAAAATACACCCCTTTTGTCCACATGGAGCATTCTTCAAAAGGCCAGATGTAAGAAGCTCTGGAGAACTGGTGACAAGGTGCCCACTTGAGACCTAAAGGAGAGGATCTTAAAATGGGAAAGCGATCTATATTCTTATCAATTTCTCAGTGTGACTTGCACAGGCTTACATCAAAATAAGCGGACCTTTACGCACGACATATACCCTTTAACAAAATAGTTCATTACCCAAAAAAACAAAAGTTTAATGAAATGGCAGGAACAGCTTTGAGACAGACGTAATTTCAGAAATCTCATTTATTAAAACAGTTCCCAACTTCATGTTTTCTTTTTAGCACAAAACAAAACAAGAATATAAAACACAGCTTTGGTATAACAATCGATAACACATCTGTACAAAACTAAACCATTTTTTTTATAAAAAGTACTTCATAGAAAAAGTTTCCTATTATTCTTCCATCTGCATCTTTACCATCAGTATCCAAATGTTGGAAATAACAATAAATGATGGAAGAAAAGAAAGAAAAAGAAAGAAAGAAAGCCAGTTTTAGGCAACTTCTGTTCCATTAAACGAAACATTAAGGACTATGGGTAGTAATTACCACACCGTAGCCTAGATGTCACAGGTTAAACCCCTGTAACATCTGTGTGCAGTCTGAACAGAAAAATTATGCAAACCGGTTTCAGTCTCTGTCTTTTAGCTACCAAGGCCGCCACACAGGCTCGCTATCTGAACCGGTGCTCACCCCGACTGGGCTAACCGCCTGGGAACCTCCAGAGAAGGACGTCATACCATGGACTGGCGATGCTGCAGTAGGTGCTGAACTGCCGTGCACCGGACTGGCATTTACCGCAACAGGCACCCCAGCGTTTGCGTAAAGAGGGATTACAGGGGCCGTAGCCGAGGCAAAGGCCGGGTTGGGGATCAAAAAGGCAAACTGTCCGTCGGTTGCAGGTACCAGCTGGAAGCCACCAAAAACTTTAGGCGAGACAGCCTCTGCCGGGCTGATTTTGGAGCTCATGGTACCGCTGATGGGCAGAGTAGATGGGAGCTGCACATGGAGAGGTTGGGCCAGGTGCGTCTGCTGGGACGGCGTCTGCTGTGGGTAGTTCATGGACATCATCTGGCTCATGCAGCTAGACAGGTGGTTGAGGAGTCTCGATCTCACTTCTGTGTTCACACCCTCTGAGGTGGACAGGAAACGGGTGACCTCGTTCATGCATTCGTTGAATCCGGCTCTGTATTTACTCAGGACCGTGGCATCTGCTGAGAGCGCTGCTGGCAGAGGACACAACAGGATATCAGTGACGTCTTTGCGGATTTTTCTTTTTGCAAAACAAGGGCTTCATGCTATGTCTTTAAGACCCAGTTGTATGAATAAATCAACTTACCGCTCATCTGCACGCGCTGCAAGTTCCTTAAATGTTTCACTGTCATCTCCAGGATATCTGCTTTTTCCAACTTTGAGTGTCTGGAGCTCTGTGGGAAATAATGTTAAAGATCAGGGTTTTATTCAAACGCGCTTAAAGAAAAATAGTTATTTACATGAGGTGAAAGATCACTGTAACCATTATTGTTACTATAACTTACATCTTTCTTAAGCGCATCCAGGATGAGAGTCTTCAGCTGACCCAGGCTTTCGTTTATTCTCGCTCTCCGGCGTTTTTCCATGATAGGCTTGGATGACTGTTAAGAAAAAAGGGGAGAGAAAAAAAAATCCACATAAACATTTTGTATGCAAATCAGAAAAATCCATATCCTAGCGTGGATTAGTCCTCGCTGAATGAAATCAGCATTCACCATCCTCACACAAATAATCCATAATATTCTGACTAAAAATGAATAAAGCATTTACCTTTCTGTGCTCACTGGCGTTTTTGGGTTTGTCCGGTGTGTGTGATCCGTTTGCAGGGGCACCGGCTATGGGAGATGCCGTCTGCTTTTCCATAGTGTCAGCAGGCATTATCGGTCTAACCAGATAAAGTAACGTAAAGATGTAAATCCTCTTTGCGCAGAAAAGTCTAAATCATTTGCTGCCACTGCAGGGCATATAAGAAAGGCTTGACAGTCAGCGTCCCACCAAGGATTCAGTGTTGTGCCGCTTGTTATTACTGAACTGTCATTCGAGTGCGGGAGCGTGCGGTGCGTCGTGCAGTGCAACTTTCCACTTCTGCTGCCGACACACGCCGTTGTGGTACTTATACACGTCTCGCGTGCTCCCAGTTCGTGTGAAACCCTCTCTGCATTCTTTCCCACACTCGCTTCAGCCAATAGCAGAGAGGACTCACCCATCGGGCGCGGGGCAGACTGCTGATTGGACAACACCCCCGCGGGCCGTCAGTCACGCGCTGCTCAATCAGCCCAGCAGGGACAAACAACAAAGCGGAGCGAGCAGCAGCGACCGGGCTGGGCTGTGAAGTGATAAGAGAGGGGAATGCGCTGGATGTTTGCCTCCAACTTTGCACATTACTTGTCAAAAATGTTATTGGAATTGGTGTGTGTGTGTGTGTGCGTGCGCGCGCGCGAGTCTGTGTTTGTACAAAAAGAATGTCTGTCTGTTTTAAAGCAGTAGTTATACATCTATCAGTATGTTTTCTTATAAAATCAGATTATTTCTCACATTGTTTTATGACTATATGAAAGACAACATTATTGGCTGGAGTGCAATAAACTATTCTGCCAATACCGACAGAGGTGGCCCTAAAGCTGAACAAATTAGATATACCATTGTCTCTAAACTTAAAACAAATACACAACTTTTTTTAAGGCTAGTCTTGCACCTTCAAGTAAAATACATCTGTAATGGCACGCGAAGGTAGTCGGCAGCAGCACGCACCGAGCCAATGGCATGCGGACACTTTATGCAAATAAAGAACCAAGCTCTTTGATTGGCTGTGCAACAAGCTCCGTGTCGATCATCCCAGAGCGGGAGTTGCTCAAAAAGAGGAGGAGCTGAGGGGCACATCTGTCCGCGTGCCATTTACGCACAGTCTTCTCTGCTCTGCGCTGAGCACGTGCCAAAACCTGCAGATTAAAGCTTGAAGACCAAGAAGTGTACAAAGACTGAAAAGAACTAACTACATCGGAATAGAATAGAATAGAATAGAATAGAATAGAATAGAATAGAATAGAATAGAATAGAATAGAATAGGTGGTTTTGAAGGATGCTGTTTTTAGTTCATGTTGATGAATTAAAATTACATTATTGTGAAAGTTTAGCTGGAAACCAAAAACAAAATCCAGTTGACTGAAGATGATTAAAATCCCGTCAGCACCTGTTCCAGTCTCTCTCTAAGGGGTGCGCAATCATCGGGACACAGTGACCTTTAAGACTTTGGTCCACACGTTGCTTCCACTCATATGAATGAGGTTAGAATCAGGTTAGAAGCAGGGCACCATCTAGTGACTCATTTTGAAAAGTGAACCAATTCAACAAGAATGGTCTCAGGTAGTTAAACAAAATAATGAACACATTTGCTTAGTGGTTTAACCCTAATAATCTATAACCAATAATGTAAGCTTTCACTGTTCCTTTTCATGAGAATCATAGATAGATAGATAGATAGATAGATAGATAGATAGATAGATAGATAGATAGATAGATAGATAGATAGATAGAT
>JBAMIG010000014.1:13606197-13632039 GCA_037177335.1 Kiunga ballochi
ATAGATAGATAGATAGATAGATAGATAGATAGATAGATAGATAGATAGATAGATAGATAGATAGATAGATAGATCTGCTGCAGATACATAGATAATGTACACATATCTATGTAAATAATGAGGCTGTTTTATTTTCCCCATTCCTCAAAGTGACCACAAGGTGGCACATCTCTTCAACATGGAAAGCCTTGAAATAATTGATTATAAAAAGGAAAGCAATGGTATTATTTTATGTTATGTGACATAATAAAAGTGACTAAAAGTGGAGAAAGACAACAATAGAAATGTTATCCTATACTACACAGATGTTTCTTTGTTTCATGTTTCCCAGCTATTTTTATGCCTGTAAGCTGCATCTGAACGAAACAGGATGCTTTATCTTTTCAGTAATGTTGAAATTATTGTTGTTTATTTATATAATATACATATTACTCATGTACATTAGCACACACACAAAATAAAAACTTAGCAGACAGATGAAAATCGCTTCATCTGTCTGTGGGTTCAAGTGTTGTTTATTTCATAATATTTGTCTTTTTTTTGTTAAATGCTAATTACTTTTTCATACTTTACTTTACATACACATACAGTATGTCATTTGTGTTCACTATGTATGTTGACACTGAGAACCAAGACAAATTCTTAGTAATGAAAATGACCTGGCAATAAATCTGATTCTGATTCTGATTCCCTAACATTCAGCAACAACACTGCACACATTCTATGCCTATTGTACGCATGATGGAAGAAAAGTAATTCCTAACAACTGGGTATGATTTAGACAACATCCTGACAGTACAGATATGTTCATATGAATCCTATAAAGAAACCAATTGATATGAAATAAATCATATTTGGCATTAAACATATTTATATTTAATCTCTGATCTTTACATCACTAATTTAAGTGAATTTTACTATGTTGAGTTTCTTCCAGGTCGCTGGGATAGGCTCCGGCCCCCCCGCAACCCCGTTAGGGACAAAGCGGTAGAAAATGGATGGATGGATGGAGTTTCTTCCATAAACCCATTTAAGTTTATTAAAATTTCAATGATTCTTCACTGCAGTAAACAAAAAGAGTTTAGCTTCTTTTTTAAAGTGAAGCCAATTAGTGAGATTGTATTTGAATGTTGAGTCCAAAAACAGCAGCAACAAAAAATAAAAAGCAAAAGATAAACTCAATAAACAGTGTCTTGTCATTGAAACTGTATCATTTGTATTGCTTTCAATCCTGTAACATTTCATCCAGTCAAATTGCTCCTTAACAAGCAGTTCTTCTGCACGCTGTTGTCCAGTCAGTTTTGGTAAAAAAAGAGTTTCAAAACAAATAAAAATGAACTAAAAAGCAGCATTTTGTTTAATTTCCTGCCCAATCAAATCTGGTTTCCTGCACTAACCTGTTGTGACTGTGGTCTGAATGCTACTCAGTCCCAATCTGCATTTGAAACTTAAAAATCAAGAAAATGCTTTATACGGTTTTTTTTAATGGGTATTGACTTTCTTGCTTTCCAAAACAACCAATGTTTTAATACTTATTTGTTCACATACAACAAGATGCAATAAAAAGTATGATGCAGCTGTTAAGCAGTGTGTTTTCTCATGTCCAGGATGCTGCAGGACCATGATGCTCCAGGAATGTGCATAATGTCAGTGTGTCATCAAAATGAGCTTGAAGCACAATTTTAGGGTAAAAAAAATTATGTAAGATTGTGTAATGTCCACTATCTTGAAATACACCTCTGTAGTAAAACCCATGACTTCTGAACACAGGAAGGCCCTATCCCAATACCCACCCTTCTGCCCGTGTGCCCCTGTATTGCAGATTTTTGTTAAAGGGTGCAAATGTGTCTCAATTCTCCAGAGCAGATGTTTGCCCTGCCTTTTTGCACCCACATTTGAGAACTTATGCACAATGTTTAGAAGGTGCACATGTAGAAGGCCACAGGGTGCAGTGTGGGTGTTGGGACAGGGCCAAAGTTTGGTTGCAGAAACCTAACAGAAGGTAGAGGAGGTCAGTCTTAAATGGCAGATTGTAATGAGAGTGGTCAGGTCAGTATGAAACAGATTCTTCCCAACAGAAGTAAAATCCCAAAAAAACTTTGTTTTGTTCGTCTTTTTAGTTAAATATTGAGCAATTTTAACCTTTTGTTCATAGAATAATTTTTTTCACATTGAAAATCCACATTTTGTCCCTGTTTTACATCCAGTTTATTTAATTCTACGTAGTTGGTTAAAATGTTTTAATGATTAATTAATTAAATCAGTCAGAAATCAGACACAGCAGCTGGTTAAAGGCCAATATTCATGATTGCCAGAAATTACAATAGTGATGTTTGTCAGCAATTGGTCTGTGAGCCTCAGGCAGCAACTATCACAAATCAATAATTAAGGCATTGATTAGCAAATTCCAAGGATGCACAGATATCAAAGGGATGCTAAAGTTTGTTTCCTTTCTTTGCTAACAGTGGATTTCAACAAGCTGAAAGTAATGAAACTATGTTAAGGCCTGCGTTAGTCCTGCCTCAAATCAAGTAAAAGTAATTGTTCACTGGTTCAACCAGTCCCCCCCCCTCCTCTCTCTCTCACACACACACACACACACACACTGCTCTGCTGGGGCATGGTGGTCACTTGTTTACCCAGGATCCCGAATTTCAAGGGCCAGCTGTGTGTGCTTGGGTTCACATCCCTTTATTTGCTTTTGGACTCGCCCAAATGAAGCAGAGCTAATTCTACAGAGTGCCGTAGAGATTACACAACTGCTCCCTGCAGCAGTGAAATTACTAGGATTTTAATTTAATAAGTCTGTATAGGTGGAGGAGCACCTGTTGAATATGATCTGAAGTGCAAACAAGCCTGAAACCATAAGGTATTTTAAACTGTATCTGTCGATAACTCGCCGTCTCCGATCCTGCATTTTAAAGATGTGGATCCAAGAAACAAAGAATGATTCTGAACTCTCAACTTAAAGAAACTTTTTAGGATACTTTATGATTAAGCTTCATTAAAACTGATGCTGACCCTGAGGAATGTGGAGAACTGATTATCAGCATTCACCAGACAAGAGCCAGAAGTATACTTGCTTTTGACTTGGTGTTATGAGGCAGAGGTCTGCAGGAGGCGATGTCAGAGGAGATGAAAGTGCCCAAAAGGAGGGAGAAGCTGTGTTTGCAGATTTAGCAGAGTTCAGTAGTCTCTTGTCCACATTCTCTCATAGCTCAGCAGCTCCTTTTGACTGCTGTCTGCTTAATTTGTTGTTGTACAATGAGTCGGTGCACTTCTCCAAATCCATGTGCAGAATGCAGACAGAGAGTCAATTATATCTGTATTAGCCGGTGTTGGACTGGCAATCCCTTGATACACACTGCTAAATCAAGTGCTGTAGGAGATGTCTTTACAACAATGAACTGCCAACACTGAGAGGTTACAATGCCCATCTTGGTGGCCTTTGATATATTTTTGATGCTGCAGCTGTTTCAGACCGGAAACAGAGATAAGTATTAAACAAGGATGCTGCTAAACCATAATGACTTTGGTTAAAATATCATTCATTATAAAGTGAACATCCACAAAAACTTAAATATAGTATTTGCATTGAATGTTCTTTTACATTGTGTTTTTATCAATTTAAATTTATGTGCATGTAAATATATTGATACAATTAGCTGAAATGTTGCAGTTAAGACTAGTTATTAGGCTAGCTCTTCAGTATATGTTCTCTGCACTGTCTGTTGGGGCAAGGGGGGGAGAAGGAGCTCCAATTTGATCTGTTAAGATGAAGTCACTCATTTATCTTTAACTAAACATTTTAAGGTACTGTGACAACTGCCATTTAAGTCAGAAATCTGTACACTTCCGCCTGTCAGTGGTGTCAGATGGCAATCTGAACAAAATAGATTTGATGTCCTGTTTCCCCATTGGAGATGAGAGCGGGACTTCAAAGGTCCAGTTAGTACCAGTTAGTGCTGTGAAGTTTCTGAAACAAGTAAAGCCAGAATTCTGACACCAGCAGATCTAATCTTCTGAGTGAAAGGACTCCTGCAGCTGCTGCATTCACTGCCCGCTCTGAGAAGAGGGATTTGCAGAATCTGCACAAATCCAGCAATAATGGTTCATCATGGAATATGATTAAAAGTGGAAGAATTAACGTTAAGACATTCCCGTAAGAGCACCTTTCCCTGCAGATTTTGGCAAACGATCTGAGGAGACTTTCTCCTGAAAAAGTGAGATATTCTATGTGCTTTGTTGCTAGGGATTTCCCAAATCTGGGAGTGGCCAGATGAATTAAAGATTTTACCAGCCATCATTTGAGCTCATTTTGATGTATTACCGGGACAGCGGGGTGCTTTAAAAGAAGTCAGCATTTGAATAAATTAATATGAATCTGGGAATATTTCTCATGGCCTTACAAGGATGTGTTCATTGAGTGCAAGGTTTCAAAGCTGCGTGTTTGCTCCACAAACATGAGAAAGTGCTATTTTTTTTCACAAATTTTCATATTATTCTTCCTAATCTTATTACTCCCTTAGCTGTTTTCGTACCTGCAGGGGGAAAAAAGTCTGTGATCAATTATATTTGCTTCACTTTTCAAGCAGCTTGTTGTCATTTTGCCATCTGCAGACCAGCATGTCCAGTACAATGTGATGTATTCATTGAGCCTCACGGCTTTCTGAACAGAGAGAAACCCTTTTCTCCTGCTTCTCACCCTGATTCAAGGCTTTCTTCTCCCTTTTAAGTGGACTGTTGATGAGGTTAGTCTAATCAGATTAAGTCAACTCACATTGGTCTCTGCAGTTTGTTTTCCTTCCAAAGGCGTCCTGACATCTCCTATACTTTTCCTTTATCCTCCTCTTTGCACTTTTCATCTAGGCTTCCACCCAAAAAAATCCTTTCAGTAGAGGTCCCAATGGACTCTTTTATAAACAGCAGTTCCCCAATGATATAGGTTATTTAGAATGGGTCACTAGACTGCAATACATGGGAAAGGGCTTTAAAGTTGTGCAGTGACGCATTTGGACATTTCCACTGGTGTCTGTGTGAATGCCAGAGATTAGGTAAACACAAAGCATTAAATCGAATTCTGGAAATCACTGGAACCTTTAATTTGATTGCTAGATAAATGTTTGAGGGATATTTTGTAAACTACAAGGCTAATACAATCTCTACTTTTATCTAGAGAGAGGTGCTTTCATGGTTCGCTTGTTAAATAGCATTTTAGTCAAATAACCAAGATTTATTGTTTAGATTTTACAAGATCTGATTTCTATAATCAGAGGATATTAACATTAATTAGCTCCACAGCTAACATCTGGGTTAGTAGAGTTTGAATATGTCATCTTTGCTCCCAACATTAATGGCATGTTTGACAACAAGAGGGAAACTTTATAGCACTTAAACAATACAGGGAGAATAAGGAGGAAATAATGTGCTATTTATTGATTAAAATGAATGACTTGTCACAAATCACTACTAGTAGATACTACCAAAGGAAGATGAATGTGAACAGCGTTTTTGTTACAGCAGTGCAATTGTATTATCTTCTAATTCATTGGGCTCATATGTAAAGTGGAGAACACACCCACCACAGTATCAGCTAAAAATCTCTGAAGCTGTCATCAACAGAGTGCTGAAACTTGATTCCCCCATTAATAACAGGCTTACAAAAACAATGAACACAACACAGGAGGTCTTTTCAAATGACTTCAGAGTCTCTCCCCCTAATAGAAGACATGGTAGCCCACTGACTGAATGGGGGATGCAGGACCATTTCAAGCTAATGGATCTGAGCGACTGTCCACATAATTACATTACCGCATTTCAGCAGGCCTTTGAGCTCCACACTAGCAGCTCAGACACACCACAGAACTTCATTCACAGCTCCACAGTGGAATTTGCTATGACAGATATGGACCTTTTGGGCACCCTTGAACAAGGTTGCACTCCATGGGACTGGCAACCCCCTATCCATCTGCATACAAGGTCCTGGATTTTAAACAGAGGGTGGGTGCTGAGAGACAAAAGATCAAATGTGGGGAGTAAAGACTGTTAAAAATTTCACTTAGCGTCAAAGAAGTGCAGCTTGAATGAAACCTTGTGTGCATTTTATTAAGTCTTAATTTGGCTGGTTCTATTTTCCCTTCTGACGTACACAACAGATTTAGCCAAAAACTATTCAAGACAGTCAATATATCTGGTTTAATTTCAGTCAATCCTGACTTTTTATTGAAGCATGACCAGTGCTTGTCCTTATAATTTGACCGTCATCTTGCTGTGTTTCTTAAATATTCAGTACTAACTGGAACTATGTCAAAGCTACCGGTAAAATGACTAAATACAACTTGCTTTAGGGGAGCTCCTTTGTATTAGTGCTAATTATGATTGCAAACAACAAACATACACAGAAAAAAATGAGGCAGAAAATATCTTTTTTGACTCTTTTGGCCCAAATTGAGCTTGTGTCTAATCCATTCCACCCAAATCAAACACAACTAAAAGGAGAACAGGATTTTTCACAGGCTGCGGTGAATAAGTCGAACAGACAACACACAATGTAGGAAAAGGAACATTTGTTGCTGCATTAACATACTGGCTTCTCAGTCAGTTCATAAAGGACCGTTCCAAACCGTCACAGGCCAAATTATTTAAATTTAGACTGATGTGCTCTAAATTCGTGACTAAATTTTCACACAAAAGTTGCAGTCTATCTATGCCAACAGACCGAGTGGAAAATCCCTCGAACACAAAGCAGCAGTTTTAAGATTTCCCTTCTTGATTTTATACCATATTAAATGTGCCATTGATCTTTTTGTTCAGTTTTGTTGACCAGAGAAATGCTTTGCTCTTTCGTCTTTCTTCACTAAAATGACTCCATTTATGTAAGGGCAAAATCAATGCAAATTAATCCTTTATTCATTTCCCTGTGAATAATTTGAGCCTTTGCACTTTTGTCTGGGGTCTGTGAGCTAAACAAAATCATAAGAAAGGTGGAGAATGCGAACGTTGATTGGCCAGTAGAAAAGAGAGATGACCCCGCTCATGGATGACAAAGACTCCTTTATGAAGTTGGTGTGAAGCCATGAAACAGGGTATTCCACTCTGAGTGACCAGCACCACGGGAGATCTAACATGTGCAAAGATGGTGCCCCAGTAAAAACAAGTCTTTTTATATACATAAAGAAAGTTAGGGAACCAAAAAAGCCATAATCTTTGCCTATTCTTTAATGCAGTTTTGAAGGGGTGTGGTGAAAGGATGGCCGTCGACTGTGTGGCAGACCGTCTGTGACACCCATGGATTTATCATCAACTCTTTATCATCAAACAAGGTTTTTTAAACTGTAGTTTTGTGTAACAACCAAGAGCATAGTTTATGTGTATATTATTAATAATCCAATGACCGCCTTCTTAAATATGACATGGAGGATTCTAGTTTTATGAATATAAAAAACTTATAAAGAAATCTGTTACAGCACCAAGCATAATGCTAATGGTTTTTATCCATATTTCACTACTTTTATTTTTTTACAGATATAAACTGTACATGAAAGTTTGTGTGTGAACAGAATGGGTATGGTGTGTGTGTGTGTGTGTGTGATTGATAGAAAGAGAGAGAGAGAGAGAGAGAGAGAGAGAGAGAGAGAGAGAGAGAGAGTGGTCAGCTTACAGGTAAATACTTGCTTTTAAAGTGTAAAAATGGATGCTTTATGCTTTTATGTTTAAAAAATGCTCTGTAAATTAATTTAAACTTGATACATTTGCATGTTGTAGATATGAAACTGATTTTTTGCACTGCTTATGTTTTGTGTGTTTAATAAAAGTCAAATAAAAAAATATGTTGGAAAAAAAGAAAATAAAAATAAAAATTTATAATGAGACATCACTAAATCCCCATACGAATTTCTGTCAGTTTAATTTACAAATATAGACCACAGAAAATATTTATGGGACATTTTATAAATCTAGGCTAAAATAACATGGTGATTATTGCTGAAATCATCCCAAACTTGCATTGCCTTCAAAATGGGTGAACTGCCAGCTTATATCACATCCTTATTTGTACTCACCTCCAACATCATCCCACCATCAAAGTGTCCTGTTAACCCCAAACATCCCCACCCTTCCTTTTCCCCTGTGATGTGGAAATTCATACACTTCACAGCAAGCCCCCTCCCTTTAACTCTTATTTTGGACCAAACACCGTAGAGGAGATAATTTGTGTCTTTGAAAACACATGTATCAATCACATCAAACGCCCAGAAAACAAAAGTGGAGGCTGGCTGCATCAGACAAACACCCCCATTAGTCACTGCACTCTCTTGAATCATATCACAGATGAAGGAGGGCTTGTTTATTCTGCAATTTCTCTCACACTGTAAAGGTGAAAAGAACATACCGCTTGGCTCATTCAGCAAACATGCAGAGTACTGTGTGGTCAATGACAATAAACACAGATCAAAGAGCAAAAAGTGGACTTCTGTTTCATAATGCCCCATGTGGCACAAAACCTTTTTTCTCGCAAGGCCCTCGCACTCAATCTTCCCACACTCGTATACAAATTCACCATTAATAGGGTCTGAAAAGTGTGATTTTCAGCTCTTGTGTTCCCCATCCTTGTCCCATCCCAAGCCCCCTGCCTGGTACTGACCCAGCCAGCACACCCCCTCTGCCCCATCTGTGGCCCCCTCCAGCCCTGGGAAGAAGAGGCCCATGCAGGAGCTAAAACTGGGGCTCATTAGCAGCACCCACCTGGAGGTTGGATGGGGGCTAACAGGCAACCAGGGGGCCAAGGCCTTGATCTGTTGGCTGTGAGCAGCGTTGTGGCACACAGCGGGGACAAGACTGTGGCAGCATGGTGCTACACAGCACAGAACACCATCAAACATACATACAGGGCATCAACGGCTCACTTATTCTGAGTAATTGTTCTCTGAGCAAAGACACACCTCTCTCCGTCTAACAGCTTTTCAACTCGTAAAAGTCACATGGTCTTGTTACAGCTGTTTGCCTTGATAGGATCACCACAACACAAACAGTGTGTAAAACAATTATGGAAACAGGTAGCTTTTGTGTTGTTTGAAGTCTAAACCCCATATGCAAAGGTAAATCTCATCAGTAGCTCATCACTGGCTGGCCCTCGTCATTCTGACATTGAATCTCAGCCATGTTTGAGAGGAGTTGTTTGCTTTGAATGAGCAGTTTTCCTGTCAGATGTGGGTTTGTTGAGTTATGCTTGTAGGTGTGTGTGTTTGTTTTGTGATGGTCTGAAGCTCCTGTGGTCTGTCATCCCCCATCTAAGGAGAAACAAAGGGATTGCATTAAGATAGCAGCGAGTGTCCTGAGTCATGTGGGTCCTGCAGATTGCATCCAGAGAGTCGCATAACTGCTTGACAGCACAGCAGGGATTTAGTCTGACTAATAGTGACAAGATTAATGTGAGAAATATTTAGAAATAGGGTTGAAAATTATTTATTTCTATTTGAATGTTGATCTTTATTTTTTTTTCTCCATTTTTCTGTTCGTCTTACTTTAAAATGAAACCTTCATTGTTTTTGTTTGTTTGTTTTGTTTTCAGTCGTAGACAGGGATTTACATTAGTATAACGTGGAAGCCAAAAAATACTTCAAACTTCTTATTTTTCTTATAATGGAGATTCTTTTTCATGGCTGTAACTTTGAGTTCACTGTTGTGAAGCAGAGTGACCTTAAGACCAGTCAACATCCTGATTAAGATGTGCAATTTTCATTCATAAGTTTATAAACAACATTCGTGGAAAATTAGAAAAATAAAAACTTCACACAACATCTTATTTTTCTTCTTGTAACTTCCAATGAGTCAGTTTGTGAAATGTAACCTCTAAATTCAGACTCCTGGTCAGAGCTTTTTGCCTTTTCTCACACATGGTCTCACAGCAATCATACATGACAGACACGTTTAGCCGGTTAGCTGCACTGGTTGACGCATACGTGGCTTCTCCACAGAGGCTGTATGTCTTCACCACATGTCTGAGCATGAGTCAAAGCCTGTGATCTCACTCTGTCCTCTTTCCTGCCCTTTCTTCAAAGTCCATTGTAGTTCATTTATTAACCAAATTAAATGTCAGTCATGTTTGAGAGAATTATCCGTGTGATATGTGTGTAACAGAACTCACATATCTTTCTAAATCTTCCACACATCAGCAGTCTTGCCAAAATACCAACAAGAACCAGGAGCAAAAGAAAAGAATGGTCAGCTAAGATGTAAAATCTGTGCCTGTACAAGTGGACTTAACTCTACTGCATAAAAAGGGATTGTGATCTATGTTTTATTAACAACTGAAGGACTGCACTGAAAAAAAATGCTGCTACTCGCTCATCACAGAAGTTTGTACGTAGCTTGAGGAAGTGTAGGGAGGTTATTGTGGAGGAGATGGTATCGACAATGCTTGTTGGTTTTGATTGAAAGGGGAAAAAGCAAAACAATGTGGATGAAACAATGAATTATTCAGCCATGCTGAACAGCAAATTCAAGTGATCACTCTTGTGGAGTTTACACTGATCCAATATGTTGAATTGGCTAGAAAAAAAACATTAATGAGGTCCAAAAGTCCATAAAGTGAGTGAGCAGGGACAAACATTATGAGATTTACGTTTAGCCAAACCCTGATAGCTATTGATCATGAAGACTTTAAGGCTAAATGATGGACACAGATATTTTGAGGTTACCTTCCTCCCTTTGCACCCAAAATCGCATCAACACAGTTTACAAAAGAAGTCTCTGCTTTTTGCTGAATTAACAGAAGAAATCTTTTTCTTCTGTTTTTTAAAGTGTTGATGAAACAGTTCAGTGATAGCAGAGTTGTGACGGACTAACAAAATGCTGTCACCACTCTTAAATAAAAGCCTGGATATTCTGAGTTGTCCCAGCAACTTTAACTTCAACTAATTCTAGTCCACAACAAGCAACTTTGACTTTTGTGCTGATTTATGCATTTTTGCCCTTCAAGTTTAGTTTAGGTAGTAAATTCTGTGCAAGTATGTGAAAAGTCATGTTTGCAACAGTGGCTAGTTTGCAACCAATGGAGAGTTTGGTGCATTTTTGTGCATTTATTTGAAAACCAAGCTATGATGCGTTGTTTCTTTTTTAATTAGTTTAACACTATTAAATGTCTATGTTTGAAGCTAATACGCCTTAAATGTCTGTTAAGTAGAACTGTAGCTTGGGTTTTTATGAGCTTGTAACGCTAACATCACCCCTACAAGCACTGTTTGTCAGGTCAATTGATGGTAAACTTAAATTAATCCAACCTTTATTTGCCATAAAACATTTGCTTCTCTCTTTTTTTCCCCCCTCTTTTCCTGAATAATTTTTGTGAGGAATACTGGACCTCTGATCCTGGGAAACAGTGAATATTTGGTTTGTCAGATCAAAGAAGAAGAGTCTGGGTCGCCGGAGATGAATATGAACAATGGATTGGTCATGATGACTGGTAAACCTCAGTCACGGACCACCACATCAAGAACAATTAGCATCAGCTTGACTCTTCAAGCTCACCCTTTAAGCAGGATGGAAAAAAAGTGACCTGCTGACTGAGCACATTCCACCTGCAGCCGGCAGTTCAAAGAGTTTTCATGATGATCACCCTCATTGCTCCACGGCTATCCAGTAAACCACCTGCCCCTAGGCAAAGCTCACCTCCATCTACACTGTGGGTGACACAGTGCTCCATCAACAGTGACTCAGCCCATTCAAAACATGCAGAACTACTCTGACCACTACCTGCCAGCTAACTGCCTCAGGTGATATTTGAATGGGCTTCACTTAAATCTGCCACCTTCCCCCTTTTCTCTTTCTCTTTCTTACTGTCCCTCTCTCTTTATTTCTCTCTCGCTCTCAAAGGGATGACATAGGAGGGGCAGCATATGGCTGGCTCCGATGAATTCCCCTACTGTTTCAAAAGACTCGTATTAGCCTTCAGGGTGATTGGAACTTCACGCTCCTCTTTACTAGATTAACTCTAATAATCTCCTAATAACGAGACCTGAAAAGTGGAGTGGTAAAACGCTGGGCCTCAGGCTTCACCAACACCTGGTGCAAGCCGTTTGGCTTTAAAGACTTTATTTTGTGATTGCAAGTAAGAATCATGTTCTTCATCAACTTTCTCCTGATTTACAAGCATAGAAGGAGATAAAATGATAACACTGAGAGACTGCACAGATGCAAAGAAGGATGGATTATGGTGGCTATAAATGTACTGTTATTCTGTGAAACTACCACAAAAGATTAATAAGTTGTTAAAAACAAAGCCAGTATTTATTATAATAAATTCTCTAACTAGTCTCTTTTTCATGACATCAAATGGTTGCAACGGACATGCTTTCATTTTGCATTACATTGCCAGTTTCACTATTTCTAACCATGACTTTGAAAATTCTTTTTTGGAAAAGAATGGTTACATTTGCACTCAAGTATTTCCCTTTTTAAGGTTAATTTAACCTAATTTAAGACTAAACTGCTAAATCCACTGACATTTCCTGCAGATTACTGATTTTCTGTTTTGTCAGTCTGTAGGGTTAAAATCACAAGGCTGAATTTCATTGGGTTGGTGAAGCACTAAAGGAATAACATGGGTCACTTCCAAAATGCTTTCTGTAAAATGATGAAACAGAATTTGAAGCTATAGTAAAAGATATGTTATTTTTATTCTCCTTTAGTGGCTTTCTGTTAGCAAGCTATGACAGTAGACCAATAGGAAAAGATGTGGGTTGTTGATGTGGGTCATCATAGACACACATTTTGTTTTTGTTTTATTGCATGACATCCTTACATCATGTTTGCTTTGGAATCTGTGTTGCAGTAAAACTGAAATGCTAACATATTGTTAAAAACTAATTGCACACACATTACAATCCATTCAATTCTTCAATAAATGAAAGAGATGTGTTTTATATGCTTATTTCAGATGTAACTTGTGGGAACAATAAACTTAAAAAAAGTGTTAACCTTTTGTGTATTCAGACATTGTATTTGCATCTTTTTATGTTTTAAAGGACAGATTAAACTTCTTTTTGTAGTCGGGACTCTTATTGAAAGGTTCAGGCAGAAAGGCGCCAGAGTTAAGTTATTAATCCCTCAACTCAGAGTGAAAAGAGGAAGACTCTTAGCTACCTGTTTTGAGAATTACTGCTAAGTTCATAATGAAACAAGTGCTCCCACTGTATTAGTGGTTGAACAGATTCTTTTACTGGGCAACAAGACCGAGCTTCAGACCTGTCCCCTGCCCTCCGGGGACTCCATTTATTCATTCACTGTAATTCAGGCTCAACAAGGACACAGCCAACGATGCTGCACACCCCTCTAATTTTATTTAGACGGAAGCAGCAGAGACAGGAAGGAACCCCAGTGATGGAAAATATTAGCTGCAGCTATGAATGGGAAAGACGCTCTGCAAACATTATTATGTACTTTATTTTGGACACAGCTGGAAGCTTCATACATGATTATTAATTCCTTGTGTTAGAACTATGTAAATGATGAAGCAGTAGTATACAAACTTTAAGCATCTCACTTCATTGGACACCTCATTTACACCCACTCATTGCAACTTTATGACGACTTCAGATCAACCAGAAAGTAACCCAGACTGACCTTCTGTAATGATACCTACATACCAATGCAAAGTTATGCCACTGACTTTCCTTGTTTGTCATGAGACAAAAACATGCCTTTATACAGTAAAGGTGCCTTTGTTTTACTAAATTTTGTAGTTCTTCACATAATTACCTGACGAGAACATCACAGTTACCTACCAGAAGCTGACTTGTTGGGTAAAATTTACCAGTTCCCTGATGAATATTTAGCGAAAAGGTCCAGTGGTAAAAATGTTATGACATCCTGAACGGTAATATCCAGCTTTTACTTCATCTTCTTTTTCCAAACATGCAGAAAACCCTATGATGAAAAGTAAAATACCAGGTCTAGAACTAGTGTTTGGTTTGGAGAGAATTAGTGGTGCAATATGGTTAAAAAAGATGCTGCTGATGAAATCAACTATACAATTTGTCTTTTATAATAATTCATTTCTGCCAATGAGCCATAATTTCCACATTAGCTCTTACGTCAAGAAGATCATTCTAAAGATAGACGTCAATAGAAGGTTGTACAACACATTATGATCAGATATTGCCACGTTTGATTTAAAATATGTTACTGACCACTGCTTTAAACAGTCCTACTATTTAATTCCTTCCTCAGTGTGTTTTGCTGTTTACACACAGTGAAGACAAAAGCATTCCAACATGGCAACAACCCAACCCTTCCCACCAGAGGAGCTGAAAATGGTCCACAACAAGGTTTCTCAGCTTGAAGGTGTCTCTTCCGACCTCATGCCAGACACCCTGACTGGAAATGCCAGGAATGCTAGACTGCTGCCCGATAGGAGACCGTGTTCAACTTATTGGTTGATGGTGGGCAGAGCTGGGGGGACAATGTCCAAGATGAGTTCCCACACAAAAGGAACAAGACATTTATGACTCTTTGGCCAGGGTAGAAATGAGAGGTTCACACCCAGGACACTCAGAACTCTTGTTCTCCCACTGGTACGCTGCGAGAGACGCTGCTCTCAGCTGAGACCTCTCACACTTCTGGGTTTAGTCTGGAATGCTGAAGAAAAGGTCTCCTCTGAATCCAACCAGGCTGTCCCATTTCGGATGATTTAAATGACCTGTTATTGCATTTCTCAGGCATTGTTGCTTCCCAGCCTGATGATGGTTTTAATTATTTGTTTCACCAGTTCTCATTACACAGGAGTCGACATTACTCTGACTTGGAATTTCAGTGACAAGTGAAAATGAGAATATCTGGCGTTAACCGAGGCAACCACAATGAGAAATTTAGCCTGGTTTACCACACAGTCTTAAAACCTAAATCAATTAAAATACTGCAAAAGCAAGAATCAAAACAAAAATGATTGATTAAAAACATAAAAATTAAAGACTAGTAACAGGAAATAAGCAAAGCATCCCAGTACTGTTTTTTTTTATTTTATTTTTTTATATATATATATATACAGTACTGTTTTTAAACATATTTTTTAAACATACTTCATCTGATGAATTACTTACAATTCTGCACTTCAGAGAAATATTATGTTCACGGTCACTTTTTAAAAATATTTTAAGATGTTTAAAATTCCACTAAATACTGATTTTTATTTAACATTTTCCACGTATAAAAATGTAGAAATGACAATAACTGGAAAATAACTCTTGCACACTGATCCCCAATGCAAACATGTGCAAAATATTCACAAAGAAATAAATGCATCTGTCTCCTGAAACACATGGACAGGAGTGAACGTTTAACAAAACCACTGACTCAGGACAACCATAACTTTAAATCAGAAGTATTACATACATTATTATATTATTAACGGACCATCAGTTTCATTCTAAGGTAAATCACTGTGTATACACATCTGAGCATATTTTTGCACTCAGTTAACTTTCAACTTTGTGTTATTGCAAGTTACTTAACATTTTGTGAAACAAAATCTGTTTCAGTGGCATGTAATAAAGCCTTTAAGAATGCACATAGTATGCTCCTTCTGTAGATTAAGTGAAGCCATTTGCATTGTTTTGAAATTTGATGTGAATATGATCATTTTCATAGAGGAAGCTTATGATTAATAATCTCTCAAGTGAATCTTCATGCTCAAAGATACGTTTTACGTATTCCATATCTGAGAAATAATTTGGGCTTCTTCAATTTATGTTTCCAGTGACCTTAGCATACAGACTTGGAGTGCCATCTACTGGTGATCTGTCATAAAAGCATGTGAGACAAGTTTACATAAGATTTTAATTTATTCAATTTTTCAAATGAAAATTGTCATTATTAATAACAAAATTTGTAAATATTATTTGTTATAGCACTGTAATTATTACAGAAAAATGCATCTCCTACATAATGTCATTAGGATTCAATTGAACACTTCCTTTGCTCCTCAGCACACTGGAAAGGTACATAATTAGTTGGACGATTTGCAGATTTTGTTCTGCCAATTAGGTGCAAAGACACCATATGTTTTCATGAGACTCCTATTTCCTCACTCGTATCTATTGTACTCCTAAGTTGACCTGCTGCTATTTCAACTGAGTATCCAGACCTTTCCCAATTAGACCCACCTTCCACTTTGAGGTTTACTTACTCCAAGAGGAGCAAGAAAACAGTCTTTTAACAAGCCGGGCCCCTTACTCCAGTTCACATGGAGAAGTTTATCCACATCTGTCTCAGCAACTAAACTCTGGAAGAGAAGGGGTCAGTGCCAAGGCCAGAGGTCACCCCTTGTCCTATTGTGAACCAGAACCAACATGAACCCCAATCAAATACTGTGGTCAGCAGGAAACAGTGCCCAGTTGGTTTTTGGGGCCATGTATGTGTGAACTGAACAGGAGTTGTGCTTTGAGGTGGTTTGCTGCACAGAAGCGTTTGAAAGAGACCCTTCAGGTTTCTTAGTTTAGAAAAGAACAAATAGTTGTCTTGCTTTGTTGCGTCTTTTCTGCATCATCAATGGCATGAACACAAATAGAAAACTAAGCAGCGGTTGGAGAATTTGCAGGTGTGCATGGATGCGTGTGAAGTTACTGGAAGGAGTCTCGCCATTGAAAAAAAAGAAGTTTATAGGGCAGTAAAGGGGGAGGTCTGTGTGAGAACAGATCTAGTTAGGAGCAGTGCACCACATCTGACAAAACAGGTGGTAGGGTCAGGTCAGGCTGGCTGCACGGACCATGTATTCATCTAAATTATTAAAAGGAAAAAAAAACAGCAGTCTTGATCCCTTCCCTTGGAGTTCCCATTTTCTTTTGCATTCTTTATTTCTTTTTTTTTATTTATTTATCACAAAGGCACCATCCATAATTGACCTGATTCCCAGATTTCTGTTCCTCTGACCACCCTTGTCGTACCATAAAAGTGGGCAGCATAGGTGGCAGAAGACTGCCTGGCTGAAGGAACAAGGAATGCAAAAGAAAGTATTCTTCTAACGTCTTGAAAGAAAAAGGAAAATCAGCATAATGACCATGCTCCCCTACCAGACATTCACCCAAGCCTTCCTCCCACACCCATCCACATCCAAATCTTGATTAACCTTCCCTCTCACTTCTCCTTTCCCACCCACTCACATTCACACGCACACACACATGGACACAAAGTGCCTCAAAGGCCCCCTGACAGATGGGGAGAGGGGTTTCAGGGGGTTCCTCTGAACAAATGGCACCCTGGTTTAGTGTGGCGTTGTCAGGGTTTGAATTGATCCCCGGGACTACAGAGGCTTCTCTCTGCCAGCATGTCACAATGGCAACAAGTGTGTGGAGCTGGGAGCAAGCTTGTACAGGCATGGGACCCATACCTCATGAATGATAGCTTAGCAAATGGCCCTCCTTTCACTAGCTTTCATTGTAGGGCCATCTCTCTTTTTCTTTCATACCCCACTCAAAAACCTTGCCCAGCTTTGTTAGTTTTATTGGGTTTGATTGGTTTGGGATTTTGAAACGTGTTGGTTTTTGTGGGAATTCTGTGTGTGAACTTTGGAGCATGGAGGAGGAGAAAGTGTGTGTCTGGACACGATAGGGATAGTGTTTATATGGGGGGGGGTATTGCATTTTTGCTTGTTAAAATAATAGGTGCTGTGGTCTCACGGTACAGTCTGAGGAGTGATGTAAAGGTATTTGTCACTTGGCAAAGCCAGTGAATGTGAAGCAGCTTTCTATTCTTGAAAGATCAAGATTTTTCCATTCAATTTGACCACCCTGTGAACGTTCACAGCTTTCCATTAATACAGATATGCAGGTGTGAGACGATTACAGTGTCAATTCACGTGCATCTTAAGAAATAAGCAACGGAATCACAGCTGCAGCTAATTTCCTGTTGATTTTTTTAAATGCCCTGAAAATAGATCCATTTGAGTTTATCTGCAGTTTTCTTGCTACTTATTTGTCCAATACAGTCTCGTATAGCAGCATAATGAGGCTTTGTCTCATCAACAGATAAAGCCTGGCTGAAAGTGTGACCCCGTCAGCTGACCCTGGGTAGCAGTTTACAGGCTCAGGAACAATCAACCTATTGGTAGATAACAACGGCATCATCCCTCTGGACTCATTTCATCACTGTCACTTCTTCTCTGTCTGGTTAATGTTTCACTGCCCCTCGGTGTTTTGCTCCTCAGCTTGCAGGAGAGGGGGAGAAGGAGACGGAGCAGAGGAAGCTTGGTTATTCACAAAAGAAAAAAAAAGGTGGAGTGGGGGGTGGGGGGCGTGGGGGCTGATCGATTGATTTGCAAACAAACAGGTCGAACGAAGTGGAGGGAGCCACCGGAGCCGAGCCCGCTATTCATCAGCCCTTATTATCACATCTTCATTAGTAGGTGTTGATGGGAGCTGATTGTTTGGTTGACATGATCAGGTTTTGAGATATTAGAAATGAAAGATTTTTAATACTACAAATTTTGAGTAAAATTAAAGACTATATAATATTTTCTTAGGAACCTTTATATTAGATAAAAAGTATTGTGTTTTGAAAGATAGTGATGTATATTACATTGATCTTTGAAGACGACTTTTATTAAACCTTATCTGATGCAAAGGTCTTTCACATCTCACCTGAGAGTCTTAAATCCAGATTTATGCTCCATATAAAACACCCTCTGAACTTTTTTCCGTTGCTGAATAATTTTCTTGGTGAAATGAAAACAGGTCTGAATGTTCATAATCTTTGGATGGATAATAACAAATGTTTCAAAACCAAGATAAGCCAGAATGAAGTGAATTCAATTAAAATCAATTCAATTCAGTTTTATTTATATAGCCCAGTATCACAACACAGTTGCCTCCCAGGGACACACAGTTTATCACACAGCAGACATAACACACAATGAACACAAGTAATAACTGCACTAAACTAAGTAGAGCCAGGAATTCCCTGTCTTTTGACCCTTCTTCTCAGTAAGGAAAAACTCCTAAAAAAAAACCTAGTTGTGGGAAAAAAAATGAAGAAACCTCATGGAGCCCACATTAAATGAGAGATTCTCTCCCAGGATGGACAGCCAGATGTGGCTAGGAATGTTATCAATAAGCTCATCTATATTCTAAAATAACAGTGAATCATCAACAATTGATCTTGTATTAGTTACCTTTGTTTCATTTGTCTGACTTGTTGAATCTTTTTTAGTGTTGCCCGAACAAAATAGTAAAAACTAAAAGCACATTTGAACTTTATGTAACTTCTAGAACTAAAAATGCTGACAAAGTATAATTTATTTAGAGGTTTGGAAATCATTGTTTATCTTTGCAAGTCAGTGAAAAAGACTCTTTCTTGGCTGGGATGATTGCTTTTCAACTGTGAAGAAAGTGAGCCACACCCTGGGCTGGGGTTTGAGTTGGAGAATAAGTTTCTTACCTCATACATAACCAGGTGTCAGGGCAACATCCTCCCTTGCTGCTTTTTGTTGCATCCACTCTGCATAGCAATAGCAAGTGCATTGCTCTGTGTTTGAATTATAGTGGTGGAGGGGTGACAGTGTATTGTTGAAGAGGCAAGGTCTGCAAAAACCCAGAGGGAGAACAGACGATTGAAAAGACCTCTGAATGAAAATCAATTAATTTTCATTTACCTCCATTAGCACTGGGCAGGGATTTGCATCTGTGAACCTACTGCCACACTGGCAGTGGCCTTTTAGTTGAGGGAGCGGACCACATTAAGCTAATGATGGGGGGGCAGAGGGAGAGACAAAGGGCTGTATGTATGGGAGGGGAAGCCTGGCAGTCCTCTTCTCTCATTAGCACCTCAGTACCACTGACTGCTGTCACACAGCAAGCCCTCACAGGCAGGTCATTAACTGTTAGCTGGGATGTGAAAATATTCACAGTAATTGTTAAAGTGGACATTCTCTGCTCCTAAGTATCCAACGCCTTTATAGTTTTACTGTATTCTGACCTGGGTGTGACACAATGACTCAATTTTTTTATGCTTCCTTATGTTGGAGCATGTTAACTCTGAACTTCACTTAGAGGAACAAAAACTCAGAAAGATAACAGCAACAAAAGCAGATACATGTGTATACATTTATATTTTACGCCTCATACAATATGCATGCCACATCAATGTTTTTGGCACAAAAAAACACACATTTTTCCTAAAACAATGAAACACATATGGACAAAATACAAATTTGTAAAAAAGGCTGCATGATAAGCTTTTGTAATAATTTATTCAAAGGCCTCTTTTTGTTTGCCTTGACCAAGTTATGTAGTTAAAAAAGTGGGTATAAAAGGTTATTCTAAAATGTTTTTTAATCTAAATTTCAAGATTATGCAACACATAAATGTTTCCTCTCAAATGGTGTTTAAATTAATTTGATTTCACTGAATCTACACAAAGGTTTTAGCTGCAGTATGTGTAGACCATTAAACTTAGTTTTCAGGTGACTGCCATCTCACCTGTGTAAATTAGTTTATACTCTAACATATTTATGAGCAAGCAGGTGCAGATTCTTGCAAGGTCAAACAGACATGTGGCTTACAATGACAGTATGGTCATTAACAAACAGTTGTCTTGAACAATAACAGAGAGATTGGCAGTAGTCCTGTCCCATCTACAGGTCACTGGGTGCAGAATGCACATTAGGTACTAACAAATATTTTTTATATTCTCTTTGTTCAGTTTTATATATTTTATTATGAAGAATAGGGCTTGAATCAGCCTTCCTGCCAGTGTTTCAAAATGAATCAAACGGATCTTACTAAGAAAGAAAAAAAAACATTAAAAAACATTCAAGTAACAGTCAAGATTAGACATGAGGAGCTCCATAAATACAGCAGCAAAGATTCAGAATCACTACAGCGTCTGTTCTGCCCTGAAATCACAGACTGAGATGCTGCTGCTGAAGCTGTCTACAACAAGCAAGAGCACTTTGTAGCAAACAGAACACAGAAATGAGTTAAAGTTTGTGAATAACATAGCAATCACAACGACAGCATCCGCAAAAAAAGAGCAAAAGTAAAATGGTTTTACTGTTATTTTTTACATTTTAGGCAGATTTTACCCATGTTTAATCATTTCCCTTGTTTTTTTATACACTAAGATGGAAACACAAACAAAAATATGAAAATAAATCCAGTTTTGAAAAGCTCTGCTATTTGAGAACCAAAGTTACAAAGTTCTCCATTCGTTGATCACTTTCCAAACACAAATCATGTCATCCGCAGCAACACAGCCCATTTAGCTGTTTTTTTACCTTTAAAAACCTTGTTGCTTCAACTCATCTGATCTGATTGAGAAAATACAAGTAAGTGTCCTAAAACTTTGCTTCTGACATAACAAATAGTTCCATTAAAACCAAGCTGATGTGGAGAAATTGTTAGGAAAAGCCAAGTTACTTCTAAAAACACTTGTGAAATGTCTAGATAAACTAATATTGGTTGGTAAAAAAAAAGTGTGCTGCAATAAGATCATTGTCTTCAAAATACAGAATGCTAAATTTGTATTCACATATAATCCAGAGAGCGACAGAAGGAGCAAGTCTACGTTAGTGCTGACGTTACCGTAAAACTTTTCCAGCAGTGAGAACTTGCTTCTGAGAGAAACTCTGTTTTGTGCATATGTGTACAAGAAACTTCAGAAGACATGTAGACATGAATGTAAAATATCTTGCAGAGGCCAACCCTGTAATATTGATGGAGTTTTAGAACATTAGATTAATCCAAAGTCTAAATATTGTTGAGAAACATCTATTTAAATTAATGGACTTCATTATATCTCTTAAAAAACACAGTTTTTGTTCAGCCTAACTGCACTGATACTCATGTTAATGAGACTGTACTTACTATTAACATATTTCTTTCTGTTTTGTCATATTTTTTTACACTGCCAGCAAATAACACCCTGCCTTAAGCTTTAACGCAAAATATTAAATATGTTATTCAGCACCATGGAATTGATTTACAATATACTATTTATTTTAAACTTCCAGTTTTCTGCTGCAAAAAATCACTGCATCACTCAGAAGGAGGGTCACATTAAACAGGATTAAACATGAGGACGTGGTTATCTTGTTGAAGCAATTCTGACCACAGTTTCGCCTCTCCACGTGTAGGGAGGAACCAAGACAATATGAAATTGAGCGGAAATTATGAGCAGAGAAGGGGATGAAAGACAGAGTGGGGAAAGGGAGCAGACAGGGTCACAGATGTGACATTACATTAACAATAGGAATAGGTTGGAGAGAAAGTGTGCAGACATCCCAAGCAAATCTGTCTCCCAGCTGTTTAGTCCACCTGTCTATTAAAAGAGAACACATTTCATGGTCTACACAGAAGAAGAGACAGATTTATTGGACCTACAAGCAGGAGGCCTTAAAGTAGTTTGATTATTAGACAGGGTCAAATGAATCACTTTTCTGCCTGTTTTGGGAGGTTAGCTCTGCACAAATTACAGATAGATCAGAGCACATACCAATATTAGTTATTAGCTGATTCATGAAAACAGAAAAGATTATTTATAGGGTTTGAAATTTTCCACAAGAACATAATGAGAGCTTTACATTACAGCTCAGACAGATATTGAAGTGAGCCTCAGTCTTTTTCTGCACTCAGTCAGTTCCATTGTAAAACAAAGCAGACATGACCAGAGGAGAAAGGAGAAATCAGATGGCTTAATTGTTCCCTGACAATTAGACCATCACTCATCAGAACACTGAGAAACCCAGCAAAAGTAGAAAAAAGCAGGAGGCGGTTTAAGAAAGGGATGAAAGCAGAGGGCACTAAAACACCCACAGAGTTAGAGGGAGTGTGATGGAAAGTAAGAGAAGGTCTTGCTATTGAGGACCCGACAGGGCAAAAAGGAGCAGAAAGCAGTTTACAATACTGTACAATGCTGTTCTGCACCATTAAGTGGCGTGGAGGGCAAGGCTGGGACAATAGGCTTCTGTCCCTGAAGAGAAGGCCAGCAGCTCCAGAGGAGTCCTCCCTTTCAGCCCATATGGCTGTGGCCGCCTCACAGGATGCTCCTCTTGCCACAACCGCATGCTTAGCATCTGGACACGTGAGGTCGCTCCTCAGTGACCAGTGTAGCATTAGGGAGGGCAACAGAGTCTCCATGGTAACCCTGCTGTGATACACAAGGGCTCAGGGAAGCAATCAAGAGATTAAGGAAAGGAAGTACTTCTGGGTGGATTTTATTGGATTTAGAGCCACAAAAATCACACTGCAAATGCCCCATCAGGTTTGAAAAACCTAGAGAAAAAAGAAAGAAACTAGAATTAATCCCATGGCAATAAAAAGCTTAGCTTATTTCAAAGAAGCACACCAATGTCCCAATAAAACATTTGCCCAAAGTTCAGAGACTGAAGTAAATGCAATCCAAGCAGCTTCTTCTTTACTTTTGAAACATTTTAATAGTTACAATTAAATGGTTTTCAGATTCCTGAATAACCAAAATCACAATAAAGTACTAATAGCTTGAACATTATTTTAGATTTCCCTGTTACATTCAAGGTCCCCCTCATCACAGTTTTCTGCATGTACCAATTGTGAAAAACGTTTTATCTTCACAATTCGCTTAAACAAAAACCCTTTCTTCCTTTATTTTTTCTTTCTTTCTTTTTTTTCAAAAATAGTCACATATTTCTAAACACTAGCAGGTGTATGTCTGAAGCATTCACATTAATTTAGCTGGTGTATTTTTCCATGTGCCCTGAGCAAGTGTTTCTCCTGTCCTCTTTGGAGTAGCAGCAAAAAAAAACTGTCAGAATGATGGATTATGAAGCTGCTGCCTGAAACTCAAACAAGAGGCCTGTTTTCACTCCTGTCCATTCTTAAACAGATGCAAAAGCCTCCTCGCAAGAAGAAAATATAAGCAAAGTGATCACAGGAGAACAGAAGCCTGGAGAAGAAGAGTCTTTACAAGTGTTTACTCTCTTTCTGTTGCCAAGCTGTGCAGCAATAACCCACCGTGGCGAAAGGCAGTGCCTGATCCAGGAAGAAAGCCCTCAGTCTCTGAGGTCAGGGGTCACTAACTCCACCTTTGTCTCTGACAGGGCAAGCACACTCCAGCTTTTCTCCAGCTTTCAAAGGCCCCATGATGGGGGTGGAAAGATAGGCCTAGAAACACTGGGTCAGGACCAGGGACTTTATGGTAGCTGGGGAAAATAGATTTGGACCTTAAAGGTTAAATGAAGAGCGAAAGCTCCCTTCTGTCCAATTACTGAGGGACAAATGCTCTCTGTGACCCAGCAGGGTTAGAGTTCACCAGAGCCATTGGTAGAGGCACACTCTGGTGTTTTGTGGACCAGATGAGATGAACCTCCACTGTGTTTATCCAAGTGACACCCTGACCAATAGTAAAAGTATAAATAATTAGGGGTCTTGTGAGCTGCCACTTAGTAGAAATAATTTATAGACCAGTGCTGAGGTAAGTAAAGTATGTTTAACACTTGGATAATTATGAGAATAATTAAAAAAAAAGGCTTAAAAATCCTATTTTCTGTGAATGACATGCTAAACAAAAATACTAAACCAACCCACATCAATTCTTTCCTAGGCAAACCAGTTCTCTTGTGCCCTAAGTTTCAGGCAGCACTTGTGGTGTTAATACCTGCTTATACAAAGACACAGTGAAGAAGTGGTGAGAGGCCCATATCCGGAAATGACTGGATTAGAGTGTTTCTGAACTCATGGGCAGCCAAGGATTAGGTTTTAATAATGTATTCTGGTAGGTTAACAAACACGGTGCTGTTCTGTTCCAAGATTAATCCAAAGTCATTTCCTTTCCTATCATCATAAACTAGCTTTTTATTTTGTCCTGAGTTTTCTATTTTTCTTTTTTTGTTTTTGTTGTTAATTTGCAGTTCAGCCTTTAAGCATTGGGAGCGAGCCATCACTTACCTTTAAGTTTGCCTCACAGAATATTCAGATTCTAAAATATTAGATGATTAATATCTTATTAGATGATTATGCACAGAATGCAGGAATACTTAGTTTCTCTTTTATTCTGAGTAGCAGAAAAATAGGTTCGGTGACCATGTTGGGTTGAAGGGGAAGGGAAAGTGAATGCAGTGCAAATGTGGCTGGATTCATTTAAGATGATACACAAGGCCTTCTTCATGAAATTAAATATAAACCTAACTTTTTAAATTCCAGTATATCTTAGCAGCACTAAGTAGGTGACAACCACAGCAAAATACTTCTGAAAATCCAGAAATGAACCCAAGAACAATCCATCAAAGCACTAAGATGCAGTCGCCCGGAACACACTGAGTGCTTTGAAAGCTTTAAATCTCTTCCTCTGCAGAATCCATTTAGCATGGCTTTACCACACTCTACCAGAGGGGTGCTTGTGCTGGATACCAGGCGTGGTACCACCAGGATAAATTATGCATCCAGTGTTTGTGTGTGTCGGTCTTTGCTTATGCTTTCTGTGTATGTGTGAATGTGAATCCATGCTGTGGATGTAGAGGATTTTCCCCGCTCTGAGACTCCTCTCTGCAGGGCTTCTCCACCCCTCGTGAGCCAGCATAAGCCTGTTGGACACACATCGACAAAGTGAAGGGGAGTCACTGGGAGAGAGCCAAGCTCCCAGGGTCTTACAGCCCCTTAGAAGAAATGGGATGACCTTTAATCAGGGATCAGGAGCCTGAGCTGCAGCTGGAGGCCCAGAATATGGCTCAGCCCTCAGGTCATACTCCCAGTTGGCTGTCCACCTTGAGCCTGCTCACTGACGCAGCATTAAGCTGGACGAAGCACTTAGTGCAGGCATGAGGTACATACATATACCATATATATATATATGTGTGTGTGTGTGTGTGTATTGTATACATAT
>JBAMIG010000014.1:13632139-13646540 GCA_037177335.1 Kiunga ballochi
GTATACATATATATAACATATATATATATGTGTGTGTGTGTGTGTGTGTGTTGTATATATATATATATATATATATATATATATATATATATATATATATATATATATATATATATATATGATGGAGTCTTAATGTTTCTCTGAACGGTCTTTAACCACACAGGTTGAACATCAACAGTATTTAACTTGGATTACCTAGAGCCGATCTTTTGATGGTTTTCTATCAATTTCTATCAATTCACATCAAAAGTTTGCATCTTACATTTGATCTAAAAGAACACATCAAATGTTCTGGCTGTGATTTCATCAAAAACATCTGGACAAACTTGCTCTTATTGTTGTTAATGCAGAAGGAGGCGCCAAGAGAGCAGCATATTAAACAGGCCAGTATGTGTTTGGAAAATATTACATTTACATTTATGGCCACCACTGCATTTGAATGGGCAATCCGTTAATTTAGCTCCTGTTCAATAAAGTTGGGAAACTCAAAGAAGACAGATAAATATGAGAATATTTCACAGGACACAAGTTCTTATAATTGTCTTTTAAATTAAAATGATTTTTTTTAAGTTGCGTAATTATGAACAATAAAACATAATAAACAATACATTTGATTAGTTAGGCTTCAAAGTGTTGTATAAAACCACTGGATTTCTAATGTGTTTGAGGTGAAAAAAAAGCAACTAAAAAGCTACAATAAAACTCTGATTTGCACTTTAATGTAGCATACAGCATCAACCTGCCCAGCAATCATACAGTCAGACATAACCTTTACCCTTTTAGACAAACTCAGACACACTATGACACCCCTGTCTTCTAGGAGAATGCAACCCCCTCCATCACCCACCCGAGGATTAGCACCCTACCCCCACCTCTTTCTACACTACCATCCCTTTGCCCTATTATCATATTTGATCCACACCTACCCCTTGTTACTTATTCCTCCTTCCCACATGCACCACCAGCAAGGCATACCCCTTTTTCTTTAGCCACTCTCGGGGAGAAGAAGAGGAGGATGAAGAGCCAGGGCTTTCATGGGGAACAATCTGCCAGGGAGACGAAGAATGAACGGGCACTCAATTAAGAGCTGCCCATTGAGCCTGTGGCGTGAGCCTGAATGTGGGCCCCTCCAAAGGAATGGAGTCCTATGAATAGATTGTGGGCCTTCATGAAATATTAAAGAGCGGACGGATTTCCCACAATATTTGTACACCTCCCTTTGTGGGGATTTCTCCCTCCATTGAGCCTGAAACTGTTAACACATCCGCTCTGAAGCCCAGCCGGCAGACTGTGCTAAAGAGCATAGGGTCCAAGCATGAAACGTTCCCCACCCTTTACTTATTTTCCCAATTGGCCTGTCTGTCTCTTCCTCTTTGTTTGTCTTGCCTCTTCTCTGTCTTTTACTTTCACCTTTATCAATATCGATAGAGGAGATTACAGCAGTTTTATTGACCACCTGTTCTGGCTTCAGAGCTGCATTGTGGCATTAAGCATCCCCTTGGATTTGAAGGGTCATCGTGTTAACCAGCGACCCTTGTCTCCACCATTACAAGACTGATTGCCAGTGCCACCCAGACAAGTTACAAGCACAAAGTCTAACCTACATTGTGAGTAAAACAATTACCATATTTGCTATACTTTTTGTGGATGCATTTAAAATTAATATAATATGTGATAATACAGCAGCATCTTAAAGGGCACAAAGTTTATTTGGCATGTGCCCATCTTTTGTGGAAATTCATACGAAAGGGAAATGTTTGTTTTAAGATTAAAAAAATAAATGCATTCTCTAGATGTTCTTTAGTATTTAGATCACCAAATTACTTTGATTACCTTTTGAAGGAGTTACTGCCTTTGGGGTATGCAGCCTTTACTTCACTCAAGCTTTATGTGTCAATTCACAACATTTATATCAAAGCACTTCTAAAGATATAGTCCAATCCAGTTGTTATCCATTCAAAACTATTTGAACTAATCAGTACAGTCAGAGTGAATTAGTCCTTATTAGTTCAAAGCTTTACAATCATGCTTATTTAAATCCAATTGAGAGGAGCCAGAGCCAGACCCGGGAGAGGCAGCCGTTAAATGTTAAATAGCTTTTCTACACTTCAGTGTACACAAAGCACTCCCCTAACACTATTCGACACATTCACCCAATCGCTCGCACATTCACACACCGGGGACGCAGCACCAGGAGCAGTGTCTTAGCAGTGTTTTGCTCACTTCAACATGTGGATGTCAGAGCTGGGACTTGAACCTCTAACTTGCTGGTTAGGAAATGACCCGCTCTACTACATGCACATGTGAGCCGCAGCACACAGTCTCAGAGGCAACCATCATGGGGGAAAAGCACATAGGAACAGACTACTGTGACATCACGTGAAAGGTTTCTTTAATGTTGACCTTCTTTTTTTTTCTTTTTTTTTAATCATGCCACAAGCCACAAACACCTAACATGTACATCTTATATAGAGACCCTTAATTGGACTAAACCATTACCATAGGTACTAAGGCACCCAAATACTAGAAGATTTAAAATATTTACAATAAAGTTTCACAAAAGGCTATACACATATTTACACTAACACAAAGTACTTAACAACTACTACAAAATAAACTAAACAACAATTAACCTAAACAATAAAAGTTATTTGTCTTAGACTTCCCCTTTAACCATCTTTAGACCTTCCGTCCCTCCCCCTGGACTCATTAAAAGGTCTCTGCACACCTGAGAACACCTTTTTCATGAATAGACTGTAACATTCTCACAGGTATATAGTCTATCTCATCACAATTCAGTAGGTGGCAGCATACACCATTATGTCAGGATTGTAGTCCGCCAATAATGTCAAAGAAGAAGAAGAAGAGAACACCTTTGCTCTGCAACACTCCTGAGGACAGAAACGTCACAGGTAAGTACAATATTTAATTTTCTGATATTCATTACTTTACCTAAACTATTACTTTTGCCAATTGTTCTCACTCTTCTTACAGTTGTGCATTCAATGGATGCATCCCGGCCTCTGCTGCCACACATACAAATCCAAACGATAAATCAATAAATCGATTAATCAATTAGCGTCTGTTTTGTCATTGTCCACTCACATTCTAAGATTAAAATACATCAATTAGCATCTACAGAGATTAAGGAAATAACCTGCAGTAACGTCACAACAGGTCTTTGTGACAGCGCATCACAGCCGCCCCACATGTGTCCATGAGTATCATAGATTTATTCTAGTATTTTTACTTTCCCATTCCTCCAGACAAAACTTTTTCAAGAGCTTTAGCTGGATTGGTTGTATTAGTATACTGCAATTACTACATTTTACCAGAGTTTCAGGTGGATTAAAGTCTGGGTTTTAACTTAATTATTCAAAGTGAGGTGCTGCTTTGAGTTGCTATGATTCTGAGTTGTGCACACATTGACACTAATACAACATTATAATTTCTCTGGGATCTAATTAAGTATTTTTCATTCATTACATTAGTAAATGCATAGATTCTGCTGTCTCTGGGACATGACAGCCATCGGTATGATCTTGCATCATCTAGGAATTCTGAGTAATTCCCATCTGTCCTGACATAGCTGCCAAACATATTTATAAACTTTCTGTTATTTTCCATCCGTAGGCCTGGCTTTTTGGTGACCAATGGTTTTGTTGTGGACAAATTATGTTCTCCACTCCTGCTTGTCTTTGAGGCCTGTGTCATATACAGTAAATGCCATCTTCTGATCCTCAACAAATCAACTGGTCCCTCTGCTGCTGACTGCTTACAGCCTAAATACATCTCTAACAGCTCTAACACAACTACACATGAGACTAAATCTTTCATCTCGACTGTGGGGAAACCTAGTTCTGTGTTGATGCTTTGGGAATAATGGGTGGCACAATATTAGACCATCTTAAAGGGAAATTTAATAAAAATTTTAATAGATGCTCCAAACCTCTTTTTGAAATAAAATATTTTCACCCTAACGGGAGGAGTTACTTCAACACAAAACAAGGGACAAGTAATCAGCAAGACAGGGAAAAGCATGTGCTGTGGCCTTTGTCAAATCTCAACCCAGTTCAACAGATTGGAGCGACATGACTGTCACATTTACAACACAACCTTTGGTAGAGTGAGGAGTCAACATCTAGGACCAGCCAGTAACATTACGAAGACAATTTATTTGTCAACTCTTCTTTGTTTTAGTAACTTTGTGGGATGGATTAACACAGTAGACAAGTTTCTTTAATCCCTTGACAATTTAAGGATGTTTCTGAATGTGCACCTTATGCCCTACATAGTGCCAATGTAGGTAAATGTGTCTAAATGTACTTTGAGAAAAAAAGTAGTGCACTTAAAATTAGCCATAATGCATTTTGAAAAGTGGTGACGGAAAAATATAGACCACAATGCACTGCGGGCTGGCAGTTACAATGATGGATTTAATACAAACATTAAAGATGATTAACAAAATATAGATCATTCATTTTTTCCCCCTTTTCATTGAGTAGATGCATAGAAAACATGAAATATAATATAACAGATCATTTTTTCACACGACTTCAACAATGGTTACCATAGTTAAATCTGGTAGTCACATGATGTCTAACAGCAAGAAAGTGGTGAGCTTCATGTCCAACAAAATGAGTGCACTATAGTGTGCTACGTAGTGTGGGCCTATGGATGAGTGATCAGGGCATCGGGTGCACATTCAGACAGAGCCATGTGTTCTGACACCAGTTTGAACAAATAATAAAATATGTTTGTGTTATATGATTTTAATAGGTAAACTGTAATTGTTAGTTATCAGCTTGTGAGTGTTAAACTGAGTCAGCAGAGACCATGTGGTTGCATTGGACTCAATAATCCCCCCCAGCTGATCTCCAGCTGAGGAGCACATTGGAAAGCAGGTCATCTGGCCTGGCCTCCATATGCTGTGGTCCGGGCAAGCAGACCCTGCACATCGAGGATAGCTTGGGGAAGGGAATGAGGGGAGGTGGGTGGGGGTTGTTAGAAGGCCTCCATGTCATCAACAGTGAAGGAGAACAAGAGTCAGACAGGACCCAGCGGGAGAGTGAGCCAGGAGGCTTTCTAAAGAGACATTGACCATCTCTCACCCAACTTATTTTGCTCTCCTCCACATCTTTTCTCCACCTTAACTCTCTCCTCGTCCCTCCTCTGCTTTCCTTGGCAGATTAATACATTGGCTGAGATGTGATTTTAATTCTAACACTGACTTCTCCATCCCACCCACTCATTTCACCATAACCTATTTCTATTGGAACTGAATCAAGTCATGATGCTTTGTCTGTCCATTATCTTCTTCCAATCAAAGTCACTCATGAGAAGTTGGTAAAAAGGAGGAAGGGGCCAGAGATGAGACTAATCTGTTTGTCTTTTACCTCACACAGTGCTTCTTATTTGAATTTCCCCCATATATTGCTGGTGACCAGTCTGAATGGTGCCCCTGATGAAGTGTTGTTTTTGTGGTCTTAATATGAATACCAAAGACCCCAGGGATACATTTTCCTCTTTTTGTCTTTGATTTAACAAAATGGGGCGTTGACGTAATGGGCTGTGTTGAAATGGAGAAACTGAGGCGTCACCAGGTCCTATGCTAGATGTTGTTTACCAAACCTGTCACTAAGTTAAGGAGTATTTCAACTATGCAGTCCCCACAGTGCACAACAAAAAACATCTTCAAACGCTGAAGTGTTTTCCCGACTGGAAGACCCCTTTGTTTTGATGATCTTTATGATGGGTCACACCCCACAGTGCATCAACACATAAAGGATCATCAAGCTTACTTTTTTTGTGTGTGTGTTTGATGTCTGAGGTCATAGTGTGAGGTCAAAACTGACATAAATCTACTTCACTTCTGCACTGAATGACAATCTTACTTGTATATACACATTGCTACATTTACTGCAATGATGGCACAAAATGAAACAGGTCTAAAATTACCCAATCATTAGGAGTTGGATTATGTTGTTTGGTGGAAAAAAGTCATGTGAGTAAATTCAAGATTAAATTAGACATTTTATACCAGATTTTGGATTAATTACATTTATTTCAGTGCAAAAAGGGTAATCACAATAAATAGCCACAGAAGTGTAAGCTATCCAAGCTTAATGTTGCACTGCTAATGCCTTGCAGTTTGCTGCCCTCTTCTGACAGAAAAAAAAATTAGACTACTCTGAGTATTGTTCCACAGCTATTTAAACTTATAAATACTATTATACATGCTTTTCCCTGTTATCTTTTCTGACTGATAGCAGCAAGTCATTAAAACCTTGCATCTGACCTCTCATTTACATAATTTATATCCTTAAATTTAAATGACCCTTAATTTATTAAATCTATCCGCAACTAAATTTTTTTTGGCTAAGGCCAGATAGATAAAATAGCTGTGATTAAAATCTGGTCTGTTATCTCTGAATGTTATAGCCTCACCGCTTTCTCTCTCACTTTCTCTCTCTCTCTTTCTCTTTCTTTCTTTTCTTTCTTTCTCTCTCTCTCTCTCTCTCTCTCTCTCTCTCTTTTTCTTACACACACACACACACACATTCACCATCAAATCTTTTAACATGATTTTTAGACAAGGACACATTAAGCAAATCAGTCTAAAAGAGTACAAGTGGTTTCCCCTCTGAACCATCATAGCAACAAAGCGAATGACCATGTTAATGAGGGAAGGTGGGATGGAGAAACAGTATTGTCAGCCTCTTTAGTCTCATTTGCCAAAAAAACTCATTTGGATCATGGTTGTCCTTTTACTCCACCTCCATAAGATGGCACGAGAGAGCAATGAATACAACTGTGAGTCTATGTCTATGTCAAGTTCAGAAGTAATGTGTCAGGCTGTGCATTGGTTGTGCAAAGTTTACGTAAGAATAGTGAATTATGGACGTTCATATTTCTATGTTTAATATGATGTACCTCATTTAAACTAGAGCACAATGTTGTTTTAGTTGTGTTGAAATACATTTTCATTTCTACATTTGGACCTTAAACATTTGCTTTGTTTTACCTTCATATTCCATTTTAAAGCATGGTACAAAAAATGTTTTTGTTTGAAACACTAGATTGGCCTTATAGTGTTTTTTTTTTTTTTTTGATGAGGCAAGAAGCTGAACCAAAAACCTGAAGTGCAGAAGAAAGGTGACTTCCAATGAGCATTTACAAGATATTTTCATGCAGTGACATGCACAGTGAACATTTCAGGTAGGTTTAGAGCTCTTATCATATCTGACATCAGTCAAACATCTCATGCCAGCTAGGAGTGGCTTTGAGTTTGATGGAAATCTTCTGTCAGCGAGATGTTACAAATGTAACTGCTATCTTGGTTTAGTTTCGTTATTTCCAGCTGTTCTGTGGAAAGAGGCGTAGCTGAAAGGAGTGAAGCCAATGTCGGACTGACAGTGTCAAATGGAGGACAAACATGTGACAACAGGCTGATCTGAGGTGAAAAAGACAAGTCAAAAAAATAACAAGAGTCAAAATGTTAGATAAATCCCTAAAAAAGGGTCTTTTTGGATGTGAGATTCAGAGCAAGAAATTGAATTGTTTTGAATTGCTGCGTGCATTTATATCATGTTTTGAAGTGCTGCTGTGAGTCTTTAAGCTGCTGGGTAGATGGCAATCCTTCATGTTGCAAAAGAGATTCTTCCCTTGCAGTCTATCACTTAGGAATCTCTGTTAACTTTATCTTGGCAAAGGTTGTATTTTGGTAAATGGCGTGAGACTGCTACATCCTTTTTTCTATTTATACTTTTAACACAAGGTTGAGACTCTTTGTCATCACAAAGAAGGCCAAAGAACGCTCTGATCTCATGAAAAGAAAACTTACAGTATATATTAACTCATGGTAAAGCAACTCTAAAAAGGTTTGGTGCTGGGGAGTGGAGATGCAGGCAACAGGACCAGACTGGTTAACTGGCAGTCATGTAGAACCCTGCACTGCAAGGCATTGTGGGAGGATGAACAGGTCAGTGCTGCTGTGACCTGAACAGGAAATATTAATAACTCTTTCACTGAACCATCCAGCATGGGAGTTTAGATGATAATCAGTAGTAGAGGAGTGAAAGAAATCTTTATATTCTGTAAAAAGGCCTTTACATATAACATAATATACGTCATATAATTTAATTTGTGTGTGGATTTTTATTTAGGCTTGTTGTGATTTTGATATTAACTTCTGCTTTGTCTGAGAAACCATGTTGTTTTGGTCTGTCACTGACAGAGACACGCCAGACTGCTTGTAATCTATGGATTAGGAAGGTCTGGGAGTGGTGCCTCAAATAACCACCAAGAGCAAAGAAGATGGCATGGTCTATAACAAGAGCCCCCGACACATTTCCTTTCATCACTGATGCAGCTTTGCAGGTGCCACGAAAACACATAGATTTTATATGTGAATATATAAAGTCATTATGTCTTTGTTTAGATTTTATTGACATGGTTTGAGAAGTTCTTTTCTTGTTGTTTTCTGTTGTAATAAATCATGTATTATCCTATTTTATTTTTACGTTGTAAATAAAAAAAGATGATAGAAGACTCTCTGTTTTGTTTTTACCAATGTCACTTCTGTCACTAGTCTGCGGTGATGGTGAAAGGGGCTTTTTTAGGCCTTAGGCATTGGCAAAGACATTACATAAGTATTCCCAAGGCTTTTGCTATTTAGTTTATGTCTTGTGATGACATGAATTCAGCTAATTTCCAACTGAAACTAAAACAGCCGATTAACACGGGAGGAGTAGTTTCTGGTAAGATGGAGGTGGCTTTATGCCCCTGGCTGTAGGGCTTACAAATCTCTATAAATAAGAAGGATAAAGTAGTTTTTGATGGATAGAGTTCACGGGTAAAACAAGGCAGTTACATGCCCAAAACCAGCTTCTGTCACTGAGAGAATGATCAAGTCCGACTTTCACCATGACATCTATACAAACTTTGTTGTTTATGTGTTGTTAATTAATTAAGACACCAACTTTATTGACTCTTTTATACATTAATGGTTTAATTATGACAGCCTTGGCAAAAACACCAAAAGAATAATTTTTGATAAATGTGAGCTACATATCATTACAAGTGTGTCCCTGGAATTTTTTAGGCCATCCTTCATTTGAGGTCCCAACTCCTAGTTTGAAAACCACTGACTGAGGGAACTCCAACAAAAACATACTTTTAGATTGCTTCATCTGAACTTCAAAACTCTCTGTTATCATTGTGGCAATGTGCATCCCAAATTAAGAGATAAGACTGCACTTGTAAAACAATAACATTAAGTTTCTCTCTGACACAGAAAGGAAAGTAGTGTCTTGTTTATGCAAAAAAAAAAACTAGGCTGATATGCAACATGAGTCATCTCATACTAGTTTTCTCAGTCCCAATTTATTACAAGTATACACAGATCTGATCAAATGTGTTTCCTCTTTCCAGTCTTCCGTCATAAGTTCACTACCCAACTCACTTTTCCATTGGTGAAAAATAGTTGGGTTACACATAAATGTTTAGAAAGCAGTAAAGTGAAAGCCGAAATGAACAATTTTAAAATTTATAGTTCAGAAGAACGAGTTTCCCAATCAGTAAGCCGAGGAGTAAGGAAATAGTAAGAGAGAGTGTAAAGTTTCTTTCTTTTAAATAACCATAGAAGACACTCCTCGCTAGAGTTCTATGTACAGGCTAAGATTCTTTCAGACACCTGGTTGAGCTCAAATCATGTAAATGCAACAAAATAATGCACAATGAAAGCTAAAAGTACAACAGCTGCATGTATGATATTTTTTGCTGTTCTGACACAAGACATATGTGTGAAAGTGCGTTAACATTCATGAGTTATAACCTGAACTAACAGTGTGGTAATTCACCTTGTGATCATGGTGACACTGAGCAGACCAGCAGGGATAGACATTTTATAGCTTCAGGGTGTGTAATGTGCAGCTGGACATCACTCATCTCCAGGACATCAAGGATTCTTCAACTTCAACACATATGGACCTTATGTGTGTTCCTACTGTTACACACACCTGAAATCTTTCCACTTATGCAGAAGAGAGGGAAGTAAAAGGTGTCATGCTGTTTGCTACTTGATCTGTTGAAAGAGGTTGTTTTTCAGGACTAGTGCAGCTTTTTAGACAGTCTGTGCATACAAGGTATCTGTGCTATGAATGGACCAAAGTTCTGAATAGCAGCACACCGGGTAAAAAAAAGTCAATTTCTTTTAGGTGGTCTGCATTCTAAAGAGTATCTGTACATCAATGTTAGAAAGTGTCATCAAGATATTTCTGTAAAGGTTCACATCAGAATCAGAAATTAGGAGTTGGACAAAATCAGTCTGTCAGACATCAATAAAAAAAAAAAGCCAAACATCCTTACTTTTAACATATTAGCAGCAAATTGGATTCAAATGATTGGTAATTACCTCCATAAGGTAAGGTCCGTAAAGTCGTGTTTTCAGGAGAGTTGGACTGTTTGTTTGTTTGTTTGTGAACAAGATCATTTAAAAAATTATGGACCAACAAGGAACAAATGGTTCAATTTTGGATCCAAATCACCGACTGGATCCAGGAATGTGCGAGATCGAATCATTCTCAGCAAATCTAACATGAGAAAAAATAATAAGCTTGGCAGAGGTTAATTATCTATTTATTTGTTTATTGTTTATTTATTTATCTTTTTTTGTTTCATACACAACACTCTTAAATTAACTTACAGAAAACTGTAGAGAAATGACAACAAAAGAAACCATTCTGAGTAAAAATTAAACATATTAAGGAATAAAGGGAAGCTGTGATTGCTTTTCCATGTCTGTCAGAAAACAGCATGCACTGTGCGTAGGTTATTTCCCTGCCTTTGAGTATCTCACTGAACAAAAAAAATGTGTGAAATGTGTGATTGTGTACCTACTCTAATCTGTGACAGGCTCTAACTTCCTGTTTGAGCCACATTAAGTGGGTGGATTTGATCACCCCAAGTAGAGTAGGACGTCCTTATACCCGAGTCACAACATAGTAGAGAAATCTCTTTTTCTGCCTTTCTCAGTTTTCTTGTGTAGGAATGCTTTATTTTTAATGTATATTATAAATACATTACTCTTCTTGTACAAAATAATTTGGTAATTTAATATTTTATCTGGTCATTTTTCATTTGCACTTCATTCTGTTCAGGGTCACAGATGGTTAGAGCCTACCCAGAAATCCAGTGGGAAAGAGATCGCCACTGGAATATCTCTGATTTCCTAAATGGTCCCAATTCATTTAGACAGACATCATGAGACTGGCGTCCTGATGAGTTTACACCTACAATCTGATTATGGCTGGGACAAGTGCAAATCAAAATTGGACAGACAGGCAGAAGGATGAATTAATGACAGGGTGAACAGGACGGAGAGATAGACAAGAAGATGGACAGATGATTTGTAAGATGGGGTTTTGAAAAAATGCATTTAGTGAGCAAACAATGTGTAGTATGATGCAGGAGTTAGAGTAGTGATTAACTAGAAGTTTGTTGTTGACATCTCAGTCATTTGTATGTGCTTGTAGGATATTTTTATGTTTAGATAATCAGAATCAGATTTATTGCCAGGTAATTTTCATTACTAGGAATTTGTCTTGGTTCTCAGTGCCAACATACATAGTGAACATAAATGACATAAATAAGCATAAAAAGTTAGATTTTAAATCTCTTAATAGGATACATGTTGAGTATATCAGGGATGTTCAACCTGAGGTAACATCAGGGGTTACCTTGTCATCCACTTAAGTGAATATCAATTACATTTCTTTCTTATATGTTTTAGCTTTGTATGTGATTATTATGCTACCGCTCTTTGTATTTGGCCAGTAAATGATGTTACGTAAAGATTTGTTGATTGTTTCAGCTGACCTTGGTGGCTCCTGCCTGCCAATTGCTGGGATAGCTCAGCCACCACAACCCTGAATTTGATTATTGATTAATAAAATGATTAGAATAGAATAGAATAGAATAGAATAGAATAGAATAGAATAGAATAGAATAGAATAGAATAGAATAGAATGATTATTTCAACTATGAAAGGTTATAGTATGATCATTTTGTTAACGGATTCAAGCTGATGATAGAGACTCATTAAACTACTGTGCTATACCTGAGAACCTTTGGATCCCTTTAAAGTCAACCTTAATCTCTTTCTTTAAAAGTGCAAGCAGCAGATTACCTTATGCTTGAATGAAAGAAGTGGATGTCCTTTTATGTTTTTGTGCTTTTGTAATGTAATTCTCCATTTTATTACTTATCTAAACTCAGTGATCTTTGTTGTTCCTTTTTTGGCTGTTTTGTTACATTCTTCTTCTCAGCTATGCAGATAAAGTTTCGACTGGCGCCGGGCTTTGCCCATATGAAATGTGGGTTTCTTCTGGACACTGTCACATCCAATTTTCTTTTTAGTTTGTTGTTTAAAAGCTAACAAAGAATCAGGAATTATGTGAGATATATTCTTGACTGATTTCTCCTCACGTTTAAACATGACATCCCTCAGAGTCATGAAAAAGTAAAGCATCCTGTACTTGTCTGTACAATTTGCATTTTATATTTAATTTACCTGCAGAAACAAACTGTCATTTGCCTAAATTACCCTAAAAAAATTGTTTTTTCCCGCATTCTCTCCTATCAAAAATTATCTCCAAAGTTAAAGATAAACAAATGCAACTAAGCAACTTAGTGATATGCAATAGAAAGATTGGCATTTTAGAACTCAACTAATGTATTTAGCAAATACAACATGATTTGTTTTACAATTTCTCAAATTTCTCCAAAGTTTCTTTCATATATTTAGAATATTCCTGATCTCATAAAAACACTTTCTGTGTGGTGTGTCCATTCTCAGTGATGTGATAGTTTTTACCTCTGCCAAAGAAGTTCTACTTATGCCACCATTTTTCTGTCTTTCTGTTAATGTGTTTGTTTGCAACATTATGCAAAAACTACAGGAAGGATTTTTGTATCTTTCATTTCTGAAAACAGGAATTGGTCTAACTTAGATTCCATTAAATTATAGAAGTGATTCAGATCACCATCTGCATTCAGGAATGTTTTAAGGATTCGTTATTATTGCGAGATTGGGCCATTGTCATTCTGAATGCATATAAGTCCATGATAAATGGCCAGAGTGCTTGGCTGAAAAATTCACAAAAGCTTTGGAAAGATATCAAAGATAGATCTAAAACTCTGGGTGCTATGTTCCCAAACAGGAAACATGGATATTTGGCAGTTTCATCACTACAAGAGAGCAAATTAAGATAACATGCAACAAAAACTAAATATAACCAAGACACTGTGAATATATTATCAATGTATCTATGAATCTAATAGCGTATGTATAAAATGACAATAGGACAACAACAGTGGGTGGAAATCACATTATGGGTGGATAGCAACAGGTTGGCAAAGCTCTGCGCTCTCAAAGTGCTTCTCTTGTTGAGTTTTAGTATAACACTCCTTTAGTTTCTGAAATGAACCGATCAGTATTTAGGTGGTCAAAACTTCACAAAGTTTTTAACCATAACTCCTAAATCCAAATTATTCTTCATTTTAGTGTGAGTCTGCTTCCATCTCTGCTCATTTTAATGCAATTACCAGTATTCATAATATGTATTAAGAATTCATCTTTTGACCAAATTGTCCTCAGGTTTTGTTCAATTCTGCCAATAACCAAAATAAAGGAGGTCAAGATCAGAACCAGAAACATTTATCGTCATTGAACTGGCATCCAGGAACACCAAACATCTTTTCCAGTAAAACCCATCAAAAACTACATAAACAACATACCCATAAACAGGATTGTACTATAGCAGCAGAATGGAGGGTGACCATGCGCACAGAGCACTTTTTTAAGCAGAAAAACATCCAAACCTGCAAGGAGAGGACTCCCAAGTTAGAAAACCCTTAACCTTAATGATGGACTATTTATTATAGTGGAGTCTTTACATTTCTAAAATATTAGTTTACATCAGGTATATTGTGTAAATGCAACCATTTGTTTTTCATGTACAGCAAAAGCAAACTCAATTTGCCCTCTAATAGTCAATTGTTTGTTCAGCTTTTGATCAGTTTACGGAGACACACAGTCTGTAGAGAGCAGGTGATGATTATCTACTGGACACACAAGGCTGTTGTTCATACCTTATGATATGTGGGTGGTATAGTATGCTGGTCTCAGATGCCTGCAAGCCTTGTACATTTCTTCCTAACCTGCAACTCAGGGTTGGAAATACCCAACCCTTGCATGTCTCAGGGTTGAAGCAATGTGTGAAAATATACGCATGTGTGTGTAAAGGAGTAAAAACAGAGACAAACAGATAGGTGTGTGTTAGAGAGAGAGAAACATTTTGACACTGTATTTTTATTGTTACTTTTGCTGCACCTGAATATA
>JBAMIG010000014.1:13675911-13686325 GCA_037177335.1 Kiunga ballochi
ATGTGTGTATATGAATACATATGTATATGTAAATTTCTCTGTATGGGGTTTGTTTCTCTCTGGATACTGATAAGGGATTAGCTCAACATGGAGGGAAGATTAATTCAATGTGATTGTGAAGGGAGCAGGAGTAAATAAGTTTTCTTGTGTCATCCTGCTTCTTTTTGGATGGTAATTCTTACTTTTAACAATATATTTACCATGAATTTGTATTTTCCTTGTTTGTTCAAAGTGAATGCTTTAATCAATTATTCAACTTTATTTAAATTTTCTAGTAGTTTGTAGTAAATGTTATTGAGCAAATAACAAAAGAAGACGTTTCAACTGGCTAACAATGTTGCTTTAAAAGTGTTTTTTTTAACAAAGCAATTTTCATAATGAACATCACTCAGAAATCAGTGTAAGTACAAAAAACAACAAAAACTGCTGCTGAACTAAAGTAATTATTACTTAATAAATTACATTGAAGTACAGACACTGGAGTGTGTTAACATTTAGCTTCAAAAGTGTCATTGGATGGTTGTAAAAGAAATAGCGCTTAGATGTTTCAGCAGATTGATGTGTGAGGAGGAGAGACTCCTTATTGGTTGGAGCCAGATGATTTCATTTTAAAACTTTTTAACCAATGTGTAACCTATAAATACAAGCAAATAAATTGAAGTTTTTGCATTTCAAAAACAATGTTAAAATGTGCAACATGTCAGGACATTAGAGTAGGCTATTATATTCTTATAATGCTAAAATGGGGAGGGGGTGGGTATAAGTTGAAGCATTACTTTTTGAGTGTTTGCGTACGCTAAGGCTCTCTTCATAGAAGAGGAGGGCGGGAGTTTACACGCAGAGCAACTGCTGCGTTTTGCGCCTGCCAGACACTTTGCGGACGGTCCCTTGGCCCGCAGAGCGCAGAGAGCAGCGCGCAGCCGCTCAGTCCGTCAGCCAGCCGGCCTCAGAGCATCAGCATCACTCCATGACAGCGTAGAAGACTCAGGCAGGGCAACACATGAGGCAAGCGTATCTTTTGGAGCCGGTGGGTTTACTGAGCGCTTTGTCCCACTTTACGGAATGATTAGCGACTCTCTGCTGCGATCTATAAAACAGGGAGGGAAATACATGAAGAAATGACCGGACTGTAGAGCTTCCAGGTAAATGTGTGCGCCAACAGGTTGGCAAAGCTTGCGCTATTACATGCAACGTTTAAGTTGTACTCTGACAGCTCGTTTCGGTCTGTGAGCACCTTCTGCTGTTATTTCCTTCAGTCATTTTAAGAGCATTTTAACACCGACAGTGTTGCATCGAGAGTTTGTTCATATGTAGGCTACTTTCATACAAAAGCTAAATCAGGGACGGCTTGTTGTTATAACCAGGAAAATTCAGTTTCTTCGACTCCAACCCAAACCAGTCTGTACTTTCTACTGTGTTTATAATTCAAATGAATGATTTTTTTAAAGCGCCTTCACCTTATTTGACCCTGAGCATTTAATAGTCTGTAAAGGCCATTAACTATGTAAGTCAAAGTTATTACACTGCTACACACACAATTAATATTCACGTTACCTCTAAATATATTCTTCTATCTTTCTTAAATGCAGATGCAAACTAAGTTACAGTAGATGTATTATGATGTTAAATCATACCATACTCTTGTGTCAAAATGTCAAACAGCATGGTACAAATATATAAAAGATATAGAGAGATTATGGACATTAGTGGACCTGTTAACCTTGGCTGTATGTGTGTCTGGATCAGCAGCAGGGGAGCTGACGGTAAATGAGAGGCCATCATCATGCCCCCGGGGAAGTATGGGATGCAGGAGGAGTGGGAGAAGGAGGGGGACCAGGAGATTACCATGGACTTCTTGTTGCCAACTGGGATCTTCCTTAAATTCCCAGTGTCTCAAAATGACACAATCAAAACCATTAAAAAAGTATGTATCCTCACTAATTCCTCTGCAATGACCGATCAGCTTCTGTTATGTCTGCCTTCTTGTTTTTGTTTGTTTGTTTTTACCAATAAGTAATGTGTTATACACACTGTGCATCCATCACAGTACAGCTTAATGGATTGACTGCAGAGCAGCTCTGTGGTGCAAAAACAGCTGCATAATGCTGTAGTGACTAACACTACTTCTACCGTATGCTTTTAAACAAATGACCTGACTTCATATTTCCTGTAGAAATTAAACTAATTAAAAAGCATCACAGATGCAACAATGCTCGCTGTGATGCCACTTTTAGAGAAGGAGCTTTGCTCCGTGGTGAACACAGCCAGCTCTCTGTTCAGACAAATCTGCTGTGAAAAGCAAGCGAGCCAACAGTTCTGGCTCTTCGTGCTGTTTGATTTAGCAGTGTTAAGCAATAATTCCCTCATGAGCCTTGAGTTAAATGTCTCTCAAATCTTGGTGATTCACAAAGAGCTGTTGGAATTTTTCAAAAGCTATCAGGTTAATTTCTTTTGACATTTTAGTCTTTCTTTAAAAGTAAATAGTAGCAGAATTGGTTAAGGTATGTCGAATCCCCTTTTGAGTGCTTTTATATAACGATTCATAGATAAGTGTTACATGCAGAGAGAACACACTGCAGACTTGAGCTACAATATGTTTGTATTACTGATGTCTTTTCTTGTAGATGGTTTGGAAAAACGCCAGAAGTGAGGCTCTGTTCAGCGGACTGGGTGACCCTGATGGGTATGTCTTCACCTGCATCAATGAGACAGCAGAGAGGGAGGAACTGGAGGAAGAGTCGAGGCGGATCAGGGATGTACGGCCTTTCATGAACGTTCTGAGACTGGTGGCGAGGGAGGGCGACCGAGTGGAGAAACTCACCAACACCCAGATCAGTCTGTTGATTGGCAAAGGTAAGGAGCGTCCCTGTCTCATGAGGCTGACATGCAGCCAGAGCTGCAGGGAGGGTTTTTTTTTTTTTACTGAATTGGGATTTTTGTTTTATTATCAAATAAAAATCTGTCAAAAACATCACAATATTTCTCAAGAAATAAACAATAATAGAATAATATTTTATTTGTTGCAATAAAGTGAAACAAAGTGTGTTTTTGATTATCATTTAATTTCTTGCTCATAGTCAGATTTCCCCAAATTTTAGTGTGTTATATAGCGGTCTGCACCAAGTAAGTCATTTTTGTCCCACTGAAAATAAACCTCCAGAATACCCCTGTTTCTGTCCGAGCTTTTCTTTGATGCAATGACATCACCAAGAAACACATTTCAGTAATGCTTTCAGATGGCTTGTGGGAGACGTTTGGGTCTTTTGGAAGCAGAGCGTACCATTTTATACATATTTCAGCTCGCACACCAAACCTTTGACACAAAACTCTATTTTTTCAATCCCTTGTAAGATAAAAGAAGACAAAATGAAAAATAAAACTCTAAATTTGCTTAGTTTTTTTTTGTTTGTTTTAATCTGGAGAAGCTACTACCACAACAAAACACAGTTGCACACCCATTAAACTGGATTTTACACTGTATTTATCATGTGGTGACGATGCTGGGATTAGAGTAAATCCTTGTTTAATTTTTTTAGCTGTTTGTAAATTCACAATGAACTATGGACCACTTTAGGTCTCATTTAAACCCCACAGGTAGATATTTACTATGAGTAATGGGTAAACCTCACTGTACATGTCCTGTTTTGACATTTTTTTATATGTGAACTGTCAGGTCTGCACGAGTTTGATGCCCAGAAGAATCATGAGGTGGATGAATTTCGAGCCAAGATGCGAACATTTTGTGAAGAGAAGGCTCAGGAGCAACAGGATTTGCCATGGAAACAGTGGATGGAGTACAGCTTCCCGTGCAACTTGGAGCCACGCAGCTCTCTACCAGAGTGTGGGAGCGTGAAGTCAAAAAACATGAAGATTTTTATAAATGTCAAGTTTGAGGCTTGTGAAGTAAGTTGTTTTTGAGTCATAAAGTTTAATAGCAAGTGTCACAGTTTAACAGTTCAATAACAGTAAAGCCAACAAAGTGCGCATTAACTTGGATTGGAGAAACTCCAGTTCTACCTTGTGTAGAGTAAATGTGGAGGCCGTTTCAAAGTTACTGTGAACACCTTAGGAAATCCCCCTCCCACTGCATAGACATCACCTTCAACACATCACTCAGTCAGATCCACTGACACGAGAGCCTCATTTTATGAGTTTTTATAAAATATCCACCTGTGTTTAAGTTATGGCATCTGTGGCTCTTACAGGAGAGCTTCATGCTTCAGCAGGATCCTCAGGACCTCCCAGTGTCGCTGATAAAGAGCGCCCTTAAGAAGAAGGCCACTGTCTTTCGCTCAGTGCGGCAGGAGCCAGAGGACTACACCTTGCAGGTCAATGGGAGGTGGGAGTTTGTTTATGGGAACCATCCGTTGTGCCAATTCAAGGTGAGTTCCTGCAGCGAAAGTGAGAAAATGTGGACAATGATTCAGTTTTATATTTATATAGATTCATGAACATTAGGAGGAGTTGTGCTTTCCCAGAGAAACCTCTCGCTTGTTCACACTGTTCTTCTCTTTCATGTGAGCTGGTTTGAGAGGCTTCAGACAAAGAAAAAGCAACTGTTTTGCATTTTTAGCCATTTTTCAACTATTTGCTGATTAATCAGAGCAGACTGGGCGTTTTAGGAAAAACCATCATTACCAGTTTATTCATTAAACACCTTTAACACCTGCCATGGCTGTAACAAATCACAGGTGAAATAAACATACAAACCTGGTCTGCATGTCCTCGTGGGGCTTTTAATGGTAACATTTGGGTCCCATGTGGGTTTGTCCACCGTTTCTATGTATGTCTCACCTGTTTATTGGGTTCAAGTTGGTTCTATCTGGGTTTAAGTTAGAGCACAACTATGGAGTCTTTTAGTCAGCCCACATGCCCTGTTTATGTCCAAACCCTAGCTTCATCCCTTATGGAGCTCCTCTAGCCACCCCACAAGGTATGGATCCATGTACAGAAAATAATTTGCCCAGTTAAAACCCAGTCAGTACCCATATAGCCCAAGTTTAACCCTTATGAGCCCCCACATGGACCTAATAGTGTGGTATGGGGTCTATATGGATTTTCTGCAACTCACAAAGTTGGGCCCCAGTTGAATCCCAAGCAGAACCAACTAAATAACACGTATGGGCCAACACAGATGATGCCATAGTGGAACTACTGGCCAAATTGAACCCTTATGCGTCCATGGAGAAAGCATGTAAAATATATATAGTTAAAATGAATAAGATATTATGAAAATAGTAAAATATATCAAATCAAAACAAAATAAAAACCAATTACCATATGCTTCAAGGGACAAGAGCCAAACAAACTGCTTCCCTCATAGTGTTAGAAAAAGTGCTGAAACAAAATATAAAATATGAAAAAGCCTTAATGCTGTGTATATTTTCCAGTTGATGATCAGAAAAAAGTTTATATGTTAATAGAAATAACATGGGCTTTTCAAAGGACACCTTAATCATCTTTATAATAATATAGACATAAGATATTGCGGCACCATTAAAAGTTTTAGGGCACGTGTCCATAAGGTGCCTTTCTCATGCAGAAAAGCTTTGACTAGGCATCGAGAGCCATGGCCTGCTCGTATATATTGATGATGATAAAAGAAGTGTCTGTCGTAGGTGATACTAGTAGAAGGAGCCCTGCTTCGTCTTTATTTAGGTTTTATCTGGATCCCTGTTATATGCAGCCAACGGCTCTTGCTATTCCTTCTGGGGTCCATTTATAGCTTCAGGCTTGTTTAAGTTACAAGGTTTACAAGGTTTAGTGAAATAATCAGTCCCTCCTGGTTTTAGTGTCATCTGCTGTGACCCACAGAACAGGCTGCAGTTCCTGCACTTCATTTATATCTTTGCCATCAGCAGTTATTCTGTAGCCGAATTGCTGCTACAAATGGGTTTTTCTAATCACTTATGTTTTGCCATTTCATGAAACAACAGTCACAAAAGGGATCGTTTTGTTTCCTTCTCCATTTTCTTGGTAGCAGAATGATGGTTTTTGCTTATTGTATATGTGTATTGTTGTTTTTTGTTTGTTTGTTTGTTTGCTTTTTTAAAGTTGTGACAACAGCAGCATTTTTCTACATATTCATCCTTTTACACTGGGAATTGCTGCACAAAATGGCAGCGCTGCATATGCTCTCTAGTCACTGGAATCTATTTTGAAAACTCATGTATATATTCATCTTTATTTTTAACATTTGTTGTCCTGTTGAAGTTTAATTGTTTACTCAGATTTAAGCTGGTTTCCATTTCCTATTATATTTTTGTCATGCTTGAAGTCTAATCCTCACAAACCTTCTGGATCTGCAGCAGAGAGCCAATAAGCGCAGATGCCACACTGCTTGCTTTCAACAGTCCCTGTCTTTTGCCATAAAGAAGCGTCCGACAGAGCAGCCTTTGTCATTTATGTTTTGCTCATGCAGGCATTCAGTTTCTATACATGCCTGCAGATTTGCAGCTGTACATTTTTTACATTTATTAACACTTACGTACATAGAAATTTTTAATATCATCCTGTCATTATGTTGCTGTATTTATTTATTTTTTACGATAAGTTCCTATTAGCTTTTGGAGATTTTGGTCTCATTTCTTCACCATGTTTCAGTTAAAACTGTGAAACATGGAAAACCTCTTTTCTGCCTTTACTTGTGTTGTTTGTCTACATCCTGCCTGGGAGTTTCATAATGTGCAGGTGGTCCATAATAGCACACATCATTGTCAAATCAAAACTGGTGTCAGTCAAGGTTTTGGTGGCTTGACTCTCCACTGTTGATTTTGAAACTCCAGCTACCTCCAGGACTGACTCATATCTGTCTAGCTTCTCTGCACAGAGGAACTGCATCCATCCACACATAATGAGATTTTGACTGCATTAACCTACTGCTAATGAACAGCCTTCAGGAGTTAACCAGTGCTATCAGAGCACTGGGAAAGATCTGTGGGTGAGCTGTCAGATAGCTCTACCAGTAAACATAAGGATACCTTCTTATGTCTCCTACTGTTTTCCTTCTCTTCCTTTTTCCCTTTAGTATATTTTCTCCTGTTTGAGAAATGGCCAAAACCCTCAACTCATCATGGTGCATCACTACACCATAACCAAATATCAGGAGGAGCAAGGCAGGATGTGCAGCCAGATTTTTAAGAGTCGCTCCCTATCCAGACCGCCTCCTCTGCCCGTGAAGAAAGTAAGCAGACCTTTTATATTAACTTGTTCGTCTTTCTCCATCACAGTTGACTGAAAAAAGCCCACGGACTTTGTCCTCCTAGAAAAATACCAGGCAGAACTGTGTCAATAATTTACACATATAGTATAATAGTTTAACATTCTGTATTACAGGCTGTGGAAGTTACTGGATTTTTAAAGCTTTCGTCTCAAATCGCTAACGAAAAAAGAAGCAGCTAAGAACAATGAAATGCTTTAAAATGAATTCACTTTGTTGGGTTCTCAGGTTAAAACCTTGTTCTCCTTTTTTAAATATTTGTTGTGCATCTTTTTTTCGGCATGTTGCTAAACAGGAAATTGAAGCAATCGTTTCACAACTTAGATTCCAGTGAAAAGTATGAAGGCAAATTAAATAAGAGCAAAAAAAAGTAACTTCATTTGCTTTTCTTTGACTCCTTACAGCAGAACACCTCCTCTCTCTGGTCCATCAATGAGTTTTTCTGCATTCACCTAGTGCAGGGCAGCCGAGTCAATGCAGATGAAGGAATGAAGGTTGGTGTGGTTTTGTGTGGGTTTTTTTTCTTCCTTTACTGCTCAATGAAATGTGGCATTGACTTGTTTACCAATATCTCAATTTCAGTTGTAGCAAGAGCAGGGTGTACATGTAAATGACAGGGGGTCACGTGTTCCAGACCACACATTTCCCATAATTCATCAAGGCAGTTGGTTAAAACTTCAAAACAGGAAGTGGGGAGGGCCTATCTGGTTTTTTCGTCTCATTCTGAGGCCTAGATTCTAAGAAAAAGACATACTTCACGCTCTTGTCTCACATACAGATGCACTTCTTCTTTCAAAGCGTTGCATGCTTTTTGGTGCCTGTCTTATCTTCAGACTTAACGTTTTGTCAGTGTTTTGCCTGTAATTTTTCAGTAAATGAGTACTGAAAGGATGTAGAAATGTTCACTTATTTATCAACGATTTTCTAAAAAAAAAAAGAAAAGAAAAAAACCCTGTCAAATTTAAACTCAAATCTGTATTTTTGCTCCAGAACTAACTGCTTCTGTTAATGTGGGTTATTGATTTAAGTGCACTTCCAGTTGCTGCATCAGAGCACCATGACTCATGACTACTTTGTCACATAATCATCCATCTCGCCTCCCATTGGCAGGCTGGGGTTTGAAAACAAAACTCATAAATGTAATGAATAAACATCGAGAATATCTTGACTTGGCAAAAGGGTGGAACTCAATATAAGGACTATTGAATTCTTTTGGCTATTTATTATAATTTATGGACTATGCAAGGAACCACAACCTGTTTACATTGTGAATGTGTAGACCCTTTGACTCATAGCTTGAGTGACACAGGAAGCTCTGAATCATCTATGTCAAAGTCTGTAACTCTTCTAACAAACAATCATCCTCACGCAAGTGCTAAACTTTTCAGCTTCCAAACCACAGGGCATTCTTTTATTTAATCATCACTGTGTATGTTTGCTTCCTCTGCAGCTCTTGGTACAGGCTGGGCTGTTCCACGGCAGCGAACTGCTTTGTAAGGTGGTGACAAGCACAGAGGTGTCAATGGGCTCCGAACCAATATGGGATCAGAAGCTGGAGTTTGACATAAGTGTCTCGGACCTGCCCCGCATGAGCCGCCTGTGCTTTGCACTGTATGCTGTCATTGAAAAGACCAAGAAACCAAAAAGCACCAAAAAGAAGAATAAGAAAGCGGTGAGTTTTTGAGAGGCTTGCTGGATTCTACAACTTATTACCCAGCAGTAAAGTGCTCGGGCTGGTAGGTGTGTATTTGTTAGCAGGCACAAACAGATCTGTTTCCTCTCCAGTGTGTAGTGCATGTAGTCACTGTATGTTGTGTGGGTGTGTTTTTGCTGTTGCTTCTGGTTGTGCAAGTGTGTTCAGTGGCAAGACTGCGGTTATCATTTCATCCGCTTCAGCTCTTTTATCTGCACATCAGTCCAAGGAAGGAAGGAGTCGGCTAAAAATTTCAAGGAATTTTAAATGAATCTTCAGACTCAATTTTACCTTCAAACACAGTGTTTAACTTATACTGTGAACTGTTGAAAATTCAGCCCTCAGACATTAAAATTAATGTTTCCCTGGTTTGAGATGTTGTTGTTTAGGTTATTATCTGTTTCTTCTGTAAACAACTAAATATATTTTCATTTTAAGCACCTGATTTAAGCACTCTTCATACTTCTAGCATGTTAGATTGCACAGGCTAACTCCATTGCAAATAAGGTCATAAGTTGTTCCATTTGCATTTGGCACAATTGGCTGCTCTGTGTTTTATCCAGTTAATCAAGAAAATTTATGTTTTATTTTAATACAAAGAGATGTTTTTTTTTTACCAGTTGCTAAAAAGGTTAAACAGAAGTCGGTCTTCGGACTACACTATCAGTTCTCCATCAGATAGAGATGCTTTAGTGTCATAATATGATGAATAGCAGAGAAATGTAGAACCCTTTCTTTGATACCTGCCATGATCATGGCAGCCGGGTCTGATTCATTTCTATTGTTTTACCTTTTTCACTTTTATCCTTCTATTGAGCCTCTTTTTGCCTTTCTTTTCCCTGTCAGTTTTGGCTCGATACATTCGTTTACAGCTAAGCAGAAATTTAATTAGGCATACGTACAAGATGCCCGACTTAGCAGTGTAAATGTTTCTGGTACAGACCACACAGACCACTGCTCTGCATGTCATGATGCTGCACAAGACAGGGATAAAAAAAAGTGTTGCTTGTTTTTATTCAGCTTTCCCTCTGGGGAAACACGAGTAAGAGAACATTTAAAAACATAAAACTGCATCATCTGCATAAAACAGACACATTTTGGATTTTATATTTCAAAAAGGATGTGTAATTTTTTTTTAAAATGCACCAATAAATAGAAATAGAAACACAAACACAGATGTTAAATGATTGAACTTGAGTAAAATTGTTGTAACAATTTCAAAATTTAAATGGACAAAATGGTTAGCACAGTGGCCTCACAGCAAGAAGGTTGCCGGTTCGAGTCTTGGTGTGAGCGGGACTCCAGCCGGGAACCTTTCTGTGTGGAGTTTGCATGTTCTCCCCGTGTTAGTGTGGGTTCTCTCCGGGTCTTTGGACTCCGGCTTCCTCCCACAGTCCAAAGACATGCACCTTGGGGATAGGCTGATTGGTGATTCTAAATGCAACAATTTGGTTTTGCCCTGCGATGGACTGGCGTCCCGTCCAGGGTGTACCCTGCCTCTC
>JBAMIG010000014.1:13698086-13720536 GCA_037177335.1 Kiunga ballochi
AGGAAGCCGGAGTACCCGGAGAGAACCCACGCTAACACGGGGAGAACATGCAAACTCCACACAGAAATGCTCCCGGTTCGAGCCTCGGTGTGAGTAACCTTCTCGCTGTGAGGCCACAGTGCCAACCAACCACCGTGCAGCCCTGTGTAAAAACACAATGAACAAAATTAAACAAAACAACATCCCATAAGCAAACCAGTTGCTGCAGTCAGCGACAAAAGTTGCATGGGTGGATAGCACAACTATGTTTTTGTTAGAGATGCTTCTGAGCTTCCTCATAATTTTCACAAGAAAATGACATGTATTGCAGCCGAAGAGTTCAAACACTGTGGATATACCAAGGTCAGTATTAAGCCTTATCCTGAGTACTCCTTCCTCATGTTTACCTGCAAAAGACTCATCCTCTATTGAATGCTGATGTGAAAAAGTAACATTACACAACTTTTCAAGACATTTAGTAGTAAAAGTTTCAGTAAAAGTAGGATAATATATGTATAAAGGTTTAGTCATGTGTGCATGCTTATATTTGATCATATTATATTTATTGTAATACAGATATATACACAAGTGCATAATTAGCCTAATATTTTTAAAAATTCAGATTTCATTTTGTCATGCAGTTGTGTTAACTTTCAGTTTTTATATAGATACAAGACTTATTTTAATTTGATATGTTATATGTATATTATTCATATTTAGAAAAAATATTAACTTCTTCAAAAGATTTTAGATTGTATCTTTTATGTGGTTCAGTATTTAGTTTCATATAATGATAATTCATTTTAGTTCACAAACCTTTTTGAAAAACATTTCCTGAATACAATGAATATTTCAAACTTCGTTAATAATTGCATTAATTCATTTAATTCAGTTTTTATAAATTCTAAGGTAAATTGGTCCTTTTTTCATTAGTGCGTTTGCTGAAATTGTTAATCAATAAATGTGATTACCACCAAACGACGTTTGCGTTTGTTGTCTGGGGGATTTTAATTTATTTGAAAAAGAAGAGTCCTCAGGAAGTTGGCTGTCTGCTCGGTCTGCAGCGCCCCCAGCGGCCTGTCGCGGTACTGAAGAACCAGCCGCTGTGTCTCTGCGTTGAGTCCGCCGTAGCTCTGCCGACTGGAGGGATGTGACCCCGGAACAGGACGCCCTCCTACAACAACACACCATTCAAACAGAACTCAGAAGAAAGTAAAGCTGGACCAGGAGGGGTAAGCATATATCGATCGTTTTCTTGCCAAGTTGCACAATGTCAGGAGTTTTAGAAACGATACGCGTGTTTGAAAAGCAGCGTCCAGACTTGTGGCAGAGCAGCGGCACCTGGATGGTGTTTGCACCCATAGGAACTTCATTCAGGCTTTTGTCTGGGGCATGCTAGCGAGCTAGCTCGGCTTGTTAGCACTGACCGCTTTACATTGGGTAGCTCGGGTTTGTTAGAGAGATAATAAGATGTATATTTACATTATACTGTTAGAGACTTGTAAGTGGTTCCGGGTTCGGTCCATACATTTTAGCAGCACGGATATAGCTCAAGAGCCGTGTGGAAAATGCGGAGAAGGATCGCTGTTTGCTAACGCTACATTTGTAACAGTCTGCGTCTCTCATTATAACATCTATTCAGTCAAATAGTACCATTACTTATTAGCAAAACAAAAACAATACTTTTTATGGTTTTGTATTTATTTAGTTGAAATAAGGAATATGACACATGGTTTGCATTCTCTATTGTGCTTTAGTTAAACTGATTCAGTAATTTAATACAATGAGTCTTATGGACCCTTCTTAATGATTAGTTTGTCATTTTTAATGAAGGTTACCATAATACTCTGCTTAAATCAAGTAATCAGGAAAACAATGACACAAATCTACACGTCAGTACAAAGATCCTACATTTGCTCCACTCATCACGCTGCATTATTATTGCAAATGTGATTTTTATCCTCAAGTTTACTCCCATTGGTGACTTCACTGTTTTTCTATTTTTAAGTCATGCCAGTCATAGATGCATTGTCCCACCCTGCGCTTTACAGTGTTTGCTTTACCCAGCACATCAGATAGCTGACAACCTTTTAGTGGTAAAGCTGCCATCCAGCTGGCATTGGACATTGATGAGTGCTGGAGCCAGCAGGTGTCAGGGCTTGGCCACAGGCAAGCACACGGGATCCTCCTGGCAACTGGCAGACTCACTCATGTACCACAGTATGTCAAGCCTGCCGCAGTTTGCACATTCTCCTAGGTGTCTGGATTTTTGGGACAGATTAGGGCCACTTCAGCAGGGCAGGTGCTCTTCAGAGGCTGCTGAAACGGGACGTCATCCGCTGCCTTCATGCTGATATTGGAGGCTGGTTCATCTCATAATCACTTGCTCTGGTTTTGGCAGGACCCTTGTCCTTCTGAGTCCGCCTGTTGTGGCCTGGCATTGTCATAGTAGTCTGTTTACATTCACCTACTGCTTTCACACTCAGTGAGGCGTCTATATGGTGACCTGGTTTTCCTAATTATTTTAACAACCTAAACTTAAAACCAAAGACATCATTTCCTGCTGTGTTTTTATGGATTATACCAGATATATTCCTATATCCTTGTCTATTGTGCATGGCCTCCTGCATTGCATTGTTTCAAGCCCACAGATCATGTATAGCTGTTTGCTAATCTGAATATTATGCCTCGCTTTGACGCTGGCTCTTTTGAAAATCTCACAGCCGCACCCCCAAGGGACCCACTTAAGGCAGCAGCTTCTGTTTCGGTTCCTTTGAGAGACCCTGAGGATTGAGCATAGATGTTCTGTGATCATAGACAAACGATATATTATATATATATATATATATATATATATATATATATATATACCAATCTTTCTGAGAGGAAAAAAATGGTGTTTTATCAAATTAGGCATAACTGAGACACTTGCTCTCCAATAGAATTAAACACATAGAAGGTAATTACAACAAGGTTTAACTTTTACAGAAAATGTTAGAGCCACATTAGAGCACCATTAAGTGTAATTTGTAGCTTTGTATAATTCACTCAGGAGGGTCAGCTAAAATCTTACCTTTTAAATTACGTTTGTTAAAGCCAGTTTTTCAAAAGACATTAATAAATCCTACTAACAAACTGTGTGAATAAACATGTCTGAATCATTCTTTATATTAAGTTTGAGCACATCATGCCAAAAGTAAATATGTTATCCTAATGCTGTTATAGATTATTATAATTTAACTATTATAATAAATTATTGTTTCAATCATTTGTTATGGAAAGTCTTACGATCAGCACAATGATTCATCAATCCATCTAGCTTTATTTATACAGCCCTTTTCATACTAAATCAGCTTAAATTGCTTTCCATAATAAACATATATAGTGCACAACAAAACCCCGGTTTTGGTTTAAGAGACAGTTTTGATTAAGGTGTTACAAACTGGACAAACACCGCTCTGAGGTAAGCTCGTGTCAATCATCTGAATTGTTTGGGTTCATGCCTCACACAGTGACAACAAGACATGACCTACTTATGGGTCATGTTTTCACAATCTAGTTCATCACCATTGTTCACAAATACTGTAGGCATTGTTGTGAACACTGTACATGCGGACATGCTGCCAAGTTAGAGCCTTTGTGGCCTGTGGTGTCTGCTCAGCATACTCATGTTGATGGACAGGTTAACCTGGACTGCCTCTGTGTTATTTTGAGATTATTGACTTTAGCTGCCATCTATTTGACCAAAAATCAAATGTGCAAATACACTTGCATATTATAACCTGCTTAGCTGATTTGTTTTCTTTCTTTTTAAAATCTAAATGAACCATTTTAGATGAAATACAGCATAAAAGGATTTAAGCAAACAGACACACTACACTGGAATAAATGTTCCATCTGTCTTTGATCCAAATTTTTATCTTTAAATGAGTGTTTTTGATCAGATGCCAAACATTATGATGAATGAATTTACACATTGGCTAATCTGTTCTATAAATGATCAGCTAAAATGTTGCTTGCATGTAAGACAGTGCACGTCATTAATATTATCAAAACAGCATTTTGGTCCATCTACTTATTTACAAGAAACATTGATGACGTTAAAAGGCCTTAAAGCGTACCTTTTCCCCTTTAAATGTTTCAGATTTGTACAGATACAGCACTTACATGTGCTGGATGTTGCCATCATACAGCACATGTTCAGGAGTTTATACCTGCAACTTTTTATATACTTGGTATTTTTTAAATTTTAATAAACAGACTGGTGTGGAAGGTCCCACAGTGGTTGTGCATCCCTCCTGATGCCTGTCAGATTATCAATCTTTGTCATTTCTTATTTTATTGTTAATGTCTTCATCTCAGCTGGTGTCACCTGTTTTTGTACTTGTGCCTCGGATAGTTTTATCAAATGCTTCTCAGGCAACACTGAGGTTAGGAAAAGCTCCTAAACACAAAAGGTGATTTTATAAAAAATGAATCCCCATTAGGAAGATAAATAAATAAATATGCTAACGGGCAAGATAACATTACAATCTGTTGGCTGGATGAGCATCAGAGTATGTGTGAAGGCTTGGATTAAAATAATGAATGACTAATGAATAAAATGGGAAATAAGTTGGATCAATCATTTGTTTTGATAGATTAAATGTAAAACTTCATTATCATTAGTGTTTAGACATATTTTTTTATTCTATAATGATTGCCAGTCTTACTGTTGTACAAGAGACCCTGTTGTCTTGTTGCTGTAGCAGCTGAAGGCTTATTGAGCCAGTATGTTTGCTACTCCTCCTCACCTTAGTCGTTCCTGGCAGGGTTCAGACCATCACAGATCACTCAGTTTAGCCATTTTACTTAAAGTATCCAGGAAAAGATGTTTAGCTGAACTGTGCTTTTGACTTAAACATTGTTCTCTTCTTTAATTAAGTTTCTTTTTAGCTGTATAACTTATTTATGCATTTTCCAATGGCTTTCATGAAATTGTTACCTCTCAGAAACGAGTGCACGTCCGTGCAGCGACACGCAGCTGCTCAGCAAACCGGGCCAGAATACTGGCTGCTCAGTTGGCAGCCATGCCAGGCTTGCAGCCTACTAATGTTTCTCACACATTTGCTCAAGATGTTGGAGCAGTTTGTGATTGAAGTTATTTTTCCCTCTGCATATTTATTTTCTCTCTGCTGAGCGTATCACACTCTGGTGCAGTTTTGAAGCAGGAATTTGATTTGGAAATCGGACATCGTGGATCACGTGAGCAGCGAAGTCCAGAGCCTTTAACAGCAGACCAGACTGTGCAACTCTGCTGAAGCTCTCTGACAGCTTCTGTCCTTCTTCATTCTCCGTTTACATGTGGCCTGTTACAATACATAGCATAATGAATAACTGGCAACAAACCTTCAGATTATCTTTATGTATTTGTTTCCCAAAGACACCAACAAACAACAAAGTTACACACACACACTTTTAAGCCTTAAATTAAGCATCTAAAGAACATATAAGGTCATTCTCTGAATTGTAGTGATTTTACTAAAGGTTTAATGCCATTAGGTAAAGTTGCAGTGGTCTTTGTAAAAGCTTAGATTACAAAAGTACCCAAATTGATTTAGGACATAAATCAGATTATTTTGATGTATTTGCTAAAGAGAAAATAATATAATGTTATACCATGGTGAGCTATATTCACATTACATTGCTGCACTTCATCAATGTTTCATCCACAGACAGAAAAAACATCTCCAGCAAACGTACTCGGCTTCTTTTGCATGAGGAGTGTAATGTATTACATTTAAATTACTTTGGTAACTGGGTATTTAAATGAGTATTTGTCATGTAAATAGCTTTTAGAAAAGAGGCCAATTATTTTTGTCACTATTTATGCTAGTTTTCTTAAAAACGTGATATCATGAAAGCACATGACTTTTTATGTTGCTATTTTGATGAGCAAGCTTCTACAGATTAGCGCGTGTTTAGATGCGCTCTTTGTTTCCCTCGTGTTTTTCTCTGAAAATGGACGTACAGCCTCATAACAGAGAAGGTCTTCTGAATCGTTAGTGAGGCGAATTGTCCTAACATTATCTACCCAGACATGTATCACTATATTATTGGTGATCCTTTTGCATTAAGTGCTGCTGAATTGAAAGCGTACAAAAACCTGGATGCATATAAATATGTTACCCTGAGTTTTGTAAACAATGATTTGTTTATGTGTGTGCGCATGTGCGCGCGCACGTGTCCGTCCGTCCTTGCGTCCCTACCTACCTGCCCACCTACTCACTCCCTCCCTTGCTTCCTTTGCTTCCAAGGCGCCTGCAGGCAGGATAGTTATCTCAGGGTCAAGGTTAGTCTGTGGTAACTCACAATCTGCATTTCTCTGAACTTTTCACTACTGAAAACAAAGTAACTACATTCATTCTGAAGACCTATTATTCTGAGGACTTGAAATGATTAACTTTAAAAACTAGAGAAAAGTAATGATTATATATAAAGCTAGAAAATAATAAGGATGATATTACTGACTTGCTTTATTTATTTTTTGTTATATGCTAATTACTTGTTCATACTTTACTTTATATACACATATGTCATTTATGTTCACTATGTATGTTGGCACTGAGAACCAAGACAAATTCCTAGTAATGAAAATTACCTGGCAATAAATCTGATTCTGATAACATACACGTACACTTATTATAACGCCTTTTTCCAGATTGGGGGAAAAAACATAGATCCCAGAACATTACTGGTTCATTTAAGCAGATTGAATCAATGCAACTTATATCTATTATGAGAAAAAAACATGCAGGAGAATGAAGTCAATGTGCCAGCAATTGCATATATTGGTAGGCATCTCCCTGCCTGTGCACAGTCAGCTGGTGCATCTGTGTGATTTTAGTTGAGCATGTAAGCAACCAGTGGCCACAGCTGTGATTAGCCGTCTTCTGAAAACATCACTGGGAGAATTAAGTTGCCAACAGGAAATCGAGACCTGTGGTATAAGGATACACCGCAGGACTAAATCTGTGTCCTCCAGGTAGCAGCTTTGTCCAATCTCTTCATGTCTAAGAAGTGCAACTTAATCCTACTTGATAAATGAGGAATTAGTCCAGCTAAAATGTGATTTCCCCATTTAAATGCAGATGAGTTAATTAAGCAATATTTCAAGAAAGTTAATAGTTTTCCACTTGTTTTAGTTTATTTTTGTTTAAAGTTGTAACTTGTAGTGATTATAAACAATATAATTAAGGTGAAACAGTGATTGTTTTTATTCCATCATAGTAGCTTCACAGCTGATCTTAAACATGATCCCTGCTTAGATTTGTTGTTGTGTTTTTTCTGTTTAAATTAGAATAAGAGTGAAAACTCTTTAAGCTCTTTTTAACAAATTGTATAAAACTATTTTTGTTATACTGCCATGTTTCATATATTATAGATCGAAAGTTGTTTTTTTATTTTTACTTGAGCTTTTTCTGTATTAGCAGTTATATAATTTAGCTGGACTCCTCAAGAGGTTGTGTTCTTTCACCACGACATCACAACACCAACAACACCCAACATGGACAGAGAGGGAGAGGAGGAGGGATTAGGGCAAGATCAGCATTAAAGACGGCCTTTGATTACATCTGAAACATTATTCGTATGTCTGAGGCTGACCGAGCATCCCTCGAGGGATTAGTGTTGAGCCAGCCCATCTCTTGGAGACCTTCTGGCTCACACAAAGGAGTCTGACACAATGATAGCTTGGAAGGGTAGGTATACCCAAACACACTCACTATATTAATAAATGTTCTTTTTAATCAATTTATTTAGTAAATATTTATTTTATTTATTTGATCAAACTTGAAGAAGTTACGGGTTTAGATGTCTCAGACAATATTTATCTTGCGTTATCTTTCAGATAACCAAGGAAAATCCTCATATTTTACCTCTGAAGTCTGTTTCCGTTCTCTTGTTTGATTTTAGATGATCACATAATGCTGTTTCACTGCATGGCTTATATCCTAAGTTCATGCATTACCATGAAACAGATGCAGCTCTACCAGAGGGGAGGCACTGAGCATGGGGTACAAATAAGACCTCTAAAGAAACATTTGTATTTTAAAGTGGCTGACTCAACCCCATTCCTAAGAAATTAAAAAAAAAAGTAGATTTGTTGTTGGGTTTTATTTTGTTATTTCTGGTTGCTTCTGAGTAATAGTGTGCATGTTGAATGTTTTTTTGTTAATATTAGGTGAATACTGATGTATTGATGGTATCCTCCCTGCAGACTTTGCAGATATTAAAGAGCTCAAGGTAACAAAATATTGTATCGCTTTATCTCCGTATTGGAAAATAAAAGTTGGACAAAATTGGTATACCAGGGAAAAAAGACAATGTCTAATATCCCTTAAAGTAATATTGGCAGCTTGACGAGCTTTGTTCAGTGTGCAGGTTTAGTTGTTTCTGTAAAGCTAAGTTTGTGACGGGATCTTATTCTGCTGCTCTAAAACTTCAATCTCTGGTAAAACCTGCAATTCAGTGAAAGATTATAAGTCTAAACATCCTTTGCTCTGACTGCGACTACATTTTGGGGATTTTATCATTTTACCTTGCTAAGTTAATAAAACCCAGAAATAGGCCCAGGTGTATATTTTGATAACATTTAGTGTTTTCTTTTCTTTTTAGGGAAAAAAGCATCTCCTGCTTACATGCCTATGACTAACAGTCAGATGCCATGTCTGTTGAAATTGAACCATTCATTCATGTTATTTAATGCCATCAATTAAAACCATAAATTCATTTTATAGACACCATTCAAGTTTATGGAAAAACTTAAAACCTCCATTAAATATTGCAGTTTCTTTCTTTCTTTCTTTTACATCAAATATCGCTGTTAAAGTGATATCATGGTCAAGCAAGTAAAACTAAAAATCACTGTAGGGAAAACAGAAGCTGTGAGTGCTAAATGTGGACAGCTTTTAACTTTAAAAGCAAACATTAGAGAACCTGAAATGCCCCTTTCATGAAAGCAGAGGGTGATGACCGTGGAATATATTGTCCTTTTGTCCAATAGACATGAAAATGCTTATGTTATCAAGCCTCAAAAATGCTTTGATTTTGGCAGATTTGTTGTATAATTTCTCTTTTTCAAAGGTCTCAGATATTCTCCTCCTCTCCTGCACTTCCTCCAGTCACGTGCAGAGACGTTTGATCCAAGCGTTCTTCTGGGAGTCTCGGAAACTGAGTTTTAGTCCATCTGCATACTGCAAGCCTCTGAAATGTTTCTTAGCACGGAGTTTCAGCTCTCTCAATTGTCTGAAGCGAGCTGCTCGGAGACGAGATCAAACGTGTCACTGCTGCTGATCTAAAGACACTGCCTCTACCTCTCTACATCCTCTCTGTAACACTACCCCCACTCAGATGCACACACCACCATCACCAATCCCCTGAAGGCTTCCTGAGCAGCTGAATTGATGCTGGCAAATCTCAATCTTTTTATGTCTGACTTGCTTTGTGTTTTTAGCAGCTCTCAAATTATACTGATCCTGACACTCAGGTTGAAGGGAAAATGTAGAGATTTTGGGGTGGGGGGAAGGGGGTGTTGTTGCTCCAATCTGGATGAAACTTCACTTTGGTACCCAAACTCCAGCCAATGGCCATAGGGATCCTATTCTTCTTTCTCCCCCGGGTTTTGGAAAGGGAGGATGACTACCCCGCTCCTCAATTAAATATAAGTCTACATCAAACAGTCTGTCAACATGCATTAGTGTCCCTTTGTACAGATAAGAGGCCCAAATAAATTGCCAGAACTATCATAGTCTCAGTGCAAAAGCTTTTTGTGAAATATTCTTAAGGGAGAACAAACCCTGACATGCATACTGATGTTCCCTGCATTCAGCCTTATTTTTGTCTCCATAAGGTTGCTATATTCTGACATTTTCTTCTGCATACTGAGTATTTTCAACGAGTTAATTTAGTCTTAATATTGCATTTTCTCTTCAATGGAATGTGAGTGTATGCACGCTATCACAGCAGAGCCTATTCCTTTTCTGTCACCCACATTAGATTTGGCAGCTCCTTTTATCATTTGATCCCCCCCTCCCTCCCCATCTCTTCTTCTGCTTTGGCTACATTCTGCATTTCTGCAGATTGACAGTGAAAATAGGGCATTAGTTAGAAGAAGAATAAGCAATGTAAATAAGCAGGGGTTAGATCTGTGTGAAACTGCCATGCAATATTAATGATGCAGTGAAGTGCCAAACCTGCACTGCAAGACTCCTGAAGGGGGTCAGGCCAAGGTGCTTAAGACACCCAGAGAGAGTCGGAGATTTGTGCCATTAGACTGGGTGTCGGATACAAGCCAGTTCCACTTGTAGTTTGAGCTGGAGTTTGTGCTGGTCTTTGTGTAACACTTTTTGTCTTTTTGTTGTAGAGCTACAGGAGCAGCGGGGATGAACCGCGAGGAGGCGCCGGGGAAGTCTCCTGAAGACATGTACATCCAACAGAAAGTGCGGGTCCTGCTCATGCTTAAAAAAATGGGATCAAATGTAAGTGCAAAAACTTAATGTGTCCTCTGATCTTATGAATACGTATGCCCATGGAGGTGGCCCTTCATCAGGAATTACTACAGGGTGTGACGAGACCAAATAACAAGTAGAGAAGTCGTTCGTTGGATATTAACAGAGAAAAACATGGAGTTGCATCATAGTCTAGTGGTGTTTGATCTTTCTACGACCACAAGTCATTTCTCCCAGCCTGCTACCTTTCTACATACACACATGTTTAGTTGCGTTTGTCCAAACACACTACCTGCATTTGGTTCACTTGGCACGGATTGGTGTTGACCTCGTTGGTTCATATCACGTGTTACTGTGCGTTCGCAGCTTCCCAGATAAACTGGGACATTTTAGTTTGCATCAGAAGTGCTGGTGTAAATGTATCTTTAATGTACACCAGCTGAATGTTCAGTGTCCACGGGTTAGAAAGAAATGTGCTAATGACTCTTACAATTATTTCTCTATTATGTGATTAGCTTGCAAAATATACTTTCTCGCTCATAATTCACATTAATATTAGCTTTTTTTCTGTTTGTAACCTCATTCTCCTTTCTGTTCATCAGCTCACACCAAGCGAGGAGGCTTTTCTCCGTAATTATGCAGGTGTGGTCCACAGTCAGATGAGCCAACTACCACAGCACAACATAGACCAGGGTAAGACTCACTCCTTTCCCACAGAGGCACACAAATTCACTGACAGACTTTATTGTGAAGAGGTATTTATGATGGTAAAACAAATGTTTACTTTTTGTTATTATCGTCTTTTTGAATGAATACATGTTGGGGATTATTGGCTGAATCTCATAGAGGTGTTACCGAGGCCAAAGTGAAAACAAGGGAAAATCTCCCCAAATACATCACCCCAAGCCTTTTTTACCCAACAGGCTAAGCTAGTTTCCCAGTTAAACACCACACAACTCAGCTGCCCACCAGCAGAAACTGTTGTGGTGTTTATAGTGCTATTAGACTTTGTCATGGCATATACTAAGCATGCGCTTCCAAACCACTACACAAGAGGGCGCTGTTGAACTGTCTCCATCATGAAGCAGCACCCTCTTGTGCTGTGCTGCTTCATGTAGAGAGCTGCTGCAGTTTCTGGGGATCCAGCAGCAAATGGTAGATATTTTTGTAACTTCGCTTAAGGTCCAAGACGCAGAAAGGCACCTCACTGTTCTGTTATGGTATGGTAAACGTGCTCACACTCAGCTCTTTCTTTGCTTTCAATAACATCTTTCCCCCAGGGAAGCTGAAAGGGAAAGGAAATAGCTTTTTAATGCCTTACCCACCCGTGTCCTTGTCTGTGTCCTCTCTATCTCTCTCTTTCTTTGCAGAAACAATCAATAGGAGTTTAATTTGTAAATGATATATTTCTGTATTTCTATGTTGGTGGATTATATGATGTTTATGTAACATGTTAGGAAAGCAACTAATGTGTGGCTATTATTATACCTGCATTTGTTCATAAGCCAGCACAAATCATTTCATCAGATTAGGTTATCATCTCTTCAAAATTACTAACATTTATTAGTTTATTTTTATTAGAAGCTATTGTCAAGTTAATAGTTAATAAAATACTAAACATTAACTGGCTGTTTCTGCTCTCCTGCTTTTTGTCCTTCTTTAGTAAATGTCGAACTCTTGTCAGTACAGCAAGGATGAGCATCATTAATTATAGAAGAATAGAACTGAGAGGTGCTGCAAGGATGCATTATACATCACAGAAATAAACACAGTGGGCTTCCTGTGTGCTGGTGAAATGTTTGCGGCTTATTGTCAGAGGAATTGTAATAAACATTATGAATAGGGCAGTAAGTATATTGTTTGTTTTTTTTTCAATGCTCAAGGCTGCGTGAAGTATTTGATGTCAGTCGACTTAGGATCCTTTGAGGTGCCGTTAAGAATATAGTTGCATTATGAGAAAAGTTTATCTTAATAAGTTACTGCTGTAATACGGTGGGTTTTTTTGTTTGTTTTTTTTTTTTTGTTTTTTTTTTTTTTCCAAATTATGTTCAAGGTTAATTGTGTTTTACCGTCTCATTTACCTGACTTTATCTTCTTTATATATATGTATATAAATATGCTGTGGCATGACTGACACACAGGGCAGCAGCTCTGCCACAGTCTTTCCAGCGGTATTTCAGAGACCATCAGTCTGCACGTTATGTTGCCTCACTGGTATGCTGATACCATTTCTATCACAAAACACACATCCCAGTGTCTCTCTGAAGTGGACATTGTTCCTGTAGGTTTTTTTTTTTATTAATATTATCATTATTATTATTGTAGAATTCACAAACTAACATTATTCACTTTGATATAAAATGGTAGTTTATTGGTAATTAGTAGTCTTAGCATTGGACGTTAGATCTTTGTAAGATGTGACGGAAACTTTCTCTTGACAGACACAATTTTTTCCCCTAGTTTTCTGTTTTATAACAGACTGTATGAAATCTTTTCTGTTTGAAGTATTATGTACAGTGTACCAGCAGGATAGGAGACAGATGGACCCATCCCATAAACATCAGGCTGAATAATAATGCAGTATGATGCAGGATGCTCTGATAGCAGTATGGAGTAGTGACACGTGTCAGAAGTGGCCGTACTGATCAATATCTGGCTAGTTTGGTGGGTGCTGAGGGCACGAGAAGCCATGGAGATTTTTGATAAATTTGTTAATCGAACCGTACAAACCCTGACCTCTAAAAGGGTTTCTGCTAAGATGCTTTCAGCCCAGTGTGTTCAGAAAAATAAACGACTCATTTTGTTGATGTAGTTTGAATATGGTATAAGTGTAACCATCCTCATTTTACTAACTGGTTGGAAATGTTGCTCAGTGAACCCCGACTATTCAGTGGTTGTCATCCTGTTACCTCTGTGTACAGAGAAAATCAACCAACAAGAAAGTACTTTCTCACAACGCTATGTATGGATCACTGAATGAATTTGCATTTTAGATTGCTTTAATTGACTGATTACCATAGATGCAAATACTGAATTTTATTTAGCAATTTAATTAGGCCAGAGTAAAATCATTGGCTAAAAGCAGAGACTGAATGAGTCTTTATCCCGCTTTAATGTTATGAACACCTTTTAAAAATATATATATGAATAAAGGCTCACTTTAGTTGGGACTCTGATGTCAAAGGGGAAGAAAGTGGACGAGGAAAAGGATGATCGGGGGAAGGTGTTGTCATGGCAACCTCGGTGTGTCCCAGAGAAAGTGACATTTCCTCTTGGGGTTTATTGTTGCTGCGACTTGCAGCATCGATGGGAAAGGTGGTGATAAGGGAGTGATAATTAAACAGCCACAGTGAGATATTCTAATGTCTTCAGTCATTTCTGTCACATTTACTAAGAAGAATCTTGTGTTGTTTCATCTTCACGGTTTCTTTTTGTCTGTCCTACAGCAATAAATAGTCTGATAGCATCTCAAAAAAAGCCATTCAACGTGAAAGTCATGTCACAAAGAGTAAGGGACCCTTCCTTTGTGAAGATCCCTTTTCTGGGTAGTCATATTGACTCTCATTGTATCCTGCTCTTTCCTGTAATATGAACCAGAGTAGTGACCAAGACTTATAGAAAAAAAAGTCTTATATAGAAAAAAAGTCTTATTTTTAGTTCTCATAAAGAATAAAATATAAATAATAAAAATAAACACCCCAGGTGTCAGTATGTAGTTGTATAAAAATCATACAAATGCAGCTTTGCTTTGTTTCACCTCTAGCATGTAAAATTATTAATGTCTACAAGCAGAAACATTATAAAGAAGCTGTTTACAATTTCAGATCAATCAGGAAAATTGTATCTGTGGTTGAAGTGAAAATACATTTTGTGCTTTCAGACAAAAGATTTAATTCTTTATTAGTGTTACTGCGTGTTGAATGCCTTGTTTTTATATAGATCCTATGTTTGTGTTTAAACACAAAGAGCTAGACCACACACACACTCTCCTGTTAAATGTGATTACAGTATTCCTAACCCATCCCCTCAGCTGACCCTGCACAGATTGTGACCTTAAGTGCTGTTTGTGGTGCTTTGCTGCAACACTGGATGCATCATATGGAAGCTTCTGTCTATTCAGCCTGGAAAGACTGACAGGACGTAGTTTTACTTCAAACAAGCTCCCATTGGGATATATTCGCAGCTTTCTGATCTGCAGAGGTTTCTGTAAAGCTTCTATGTTTGTTAATTTCAAGCAAGCCACATATTGATTTTCAGTCTGAGGAACTGGTAGGAAAGACGGTTTGTTCTTCTTGATGCTGCTGACGAAGATGGCCTGAAGCCAGAATTGAAAAGATTTTTTCTTTTTGGTTATTTCTGGTCTATTTTTCATTAAACTGGTTGTTTTTCTTTCCAGATAAAATGCAAGAAAATAATTTGTTTTATTTTTAATGTATGTATAAATTATCCCAGGACTCTTCATGCATTAGATGTTGATGAATATTTAAATTTGATGCTGTTAAATGTTCTCATTACAATTTAAAATATTTGTCTCCTTTCACAAACGGTCACTGAAATCATACTGTTTTGTCACTATGACTGTTGCTTTAACCAAAGAGAGGTTTGCTAGCTGTAAATGAAGGACAGATAAGATCACATGTCTGTGTTTTGTGTAATCCACTGTCCTGAGTTGTTTGCTTCACCTCTGTGAGGCGAGATTCAGCAAAGGGGGGATCTGTACGAAGCAGACGAGAGGCTAGAGAAGGGTTGAATGCTGAGCCGCATCGACGCAAACCGAGAGCTGCTTGTTCATACACAGCTGCGCCCATGCAGCCTGATTTTTATCTGTCGCTAGGCAACAGTATTTAGGGACCTGACGGTTTCATCATATTGGCTGGAGCTTTTATGCATGTGTGTGTTTGAAATTGGGCGAGGACTGAACATGACTCTCAGCTAAAGTGGTCCGATATAGCCCAGCCTGTGGAGGTATTTTGAGACAATCTGTCTGGTTATTTGGCTCAGGTTGCACAGTGACCTTCCTCTGAACTGCCCACGGTAGAAGGATGACTTTCTTCACGCAGTCATCCAAGCTACCATTTATTCTGATAAATGGGTGTTGGAACGTGTTTCTGCACCAAATCGGAATATTTTAAAAGAGCCATAGTGCTTTTCAGTCAAGCGCTCATTTTGCTCGTCTTATTTAGTTTTTAGGATATTGTTGTTTTTTTCTTTCCTAAACTCAACATGAGAAGCCAGTGAGGTCCCATGAGAGGAGGAACATGAAAGTCAAAGAACTCCCCCACCATGTCTGTATTATACCAAGCTCCAAAATTTCCTGAATGTAGCACAGAAGCATTTTAATTATTTTCTCCATGAGCTAAATTAAACACACATTTTGTGTTTGAAATTCATACCATATACATGTGGAAACTTAGTCTGTGACCTACTTTTAGTACGTGATAATTAAATCTCACAAGCACTTCAAGTTCTTTTATTTTTATAACGGGCATGAAAGAGGTGCTGTCAGGAATGCTTTGCAGCCTTTTGTACTGTCTTGATCTGGTGTTTGTGATTGCTAAGATCTTTCTTGTCGGGTATTTTTATATCGATGCAGGATGATGTTAGATACATACATAGGGTATCAATTTAGAGACAAATACTTTTCCGCTGACAGAAAAGGTCAGATAAAATGACTAAATTTGACAAAAACTGACTTGTTGTAAAGTTAAATGAATTGTATGAAATAAACAACCTGCTAAGTACTGAGTAGATATCATGTCCTTTAATAGTTGTTGAACTGAATTGGACCAGTGCAAAATCCTCCTTTACCTGGGGACCAAAACTGTATTGCAGATGTGCTGCATCCCAAATGGCTTCATTAATCACAGCTGGATAACAACTAATGAATTATTCCTTTCTAAACAAAAAGCTGACAAATGTTTATTGTATTTCTGTATTTATTAGGCCAGTCAACCTAGAGGCAGGTGTAGTCATTAACTAGTCCACATGAACGCAGTAAAACAGAAATAGACACATAAGGAATAGGAAATGAACTGACACGCCAGTGGCTTCTTGCTGTACCAGATACATAGTGAGTATAATATTGTGAGCTGAAAGCTTGAGTTTAATATTTTCTGGTAGTTTTGTGCCTCACGGCAGAGGAGATTGATCGGCGCTGAAGCTTTAGATCCTGGTGTTACCATGACAGAGCAGGATACTACTGTCAGCAGACCTCTGTGTGTTTCTGCGTGTCCTGTCAGGGCACCATGATGGCTTCTTCAAGATATAGAGACTGCAAATGATTAATTTACCTGTGTACACACAAAGGGATTTTAATGGTGAGTCTTCTCCTTTGGCCTCGTAGTCCCAGCTAACAGGATTTACTGGATACTGACTGGATCTAAATAACAAATGTACTTTGATAGAAAATGTATTTAGTATGAGCCAGTCGCAAAACGATTCCTTTTATGTCAGACTTACCTGGATCTTGTGATTTGATAGGAGAGGTCTGAGATACACGTAGTGTGAAAACTATATTAATATCTTTTATTTCTAAAGAGCAGTGAAAATTGCACAAAGATAAATGAGAAGACATTAAATATGGCAGTTTACTTGTTTTTCAATGCATTTTAACATCTTTAATAGTAACTAAAGATGTGTTTCTACTGACTGCAACACTGTTTTTTTTTTTTTTATATATATAGATTAAAATAAAAATCTCCCATCTGCTGCTTAATTTTTCCACCAGCCTGTTTTGCTGATTGTTGCTGGAGAAAATTGTGTGAAAAGCATTTCCACTTTCTCCGTTTGGTTCTTAGGTGCAGAGGATGTGGTCATGGCATTCTCAAGGTCAGAGACGGAGGATCGACGGCAGTGACCCTGGCCCCCGCACCCCTCACCCACCCCGTATCTGATACACAACACCATACAACTCCACAAACACAACACTGATGAGCTCAGGAGAAGAAGGGTGCCTCCGAGGGGCCGAGGAGGAGAGGAAAAGACACGCATGTGGCTGCTTCACTCTTCACCTGGCCTTTTGCACCACGCCCTTTCCTCACACAAGTCTGCACACCATAACCTGAGATGGCCTCAAAGTGGGTCACTGTGGGCGGAGGCCTGGACAAAGAGGCAGTAGGTGAAAACACTCGCTAATTGTGTGGGTCTTTATCTCATGTAGTTTTATTTTGTTTAAATTGTTTTTCTTTCCGTTATGGAAGGGGGTTAAGGGTTGGTTTTCGCTTTGTATTGTGTTGTCTGTGGCAAGCAGTGTTACAAATGTTATCTGCTACGGTGGCTGGAGTAAACCAGTCCCAAGCAATGAGAAATATCGTCTCGGTCCAGCAGCGAGTGAGCGAGAAGAAATTTGAATTATGTCTACTTCCCCCCTATCTGGGATGAAGTTGTTTTTGTTTTAGCTGTTGTCATGTAAAGGCTTTGTTCAATATTTTCCTTCAATCAGGGGCTTCATGTATAAATCCATCAAAAGAAGCAAATACCCACACAGACAGACATAAACCTGCACAGTGAACATGTTGGGAATTAATATAATGTTCAGTCTTCCTCAATAGCATCATGAGCAGTAAAATAAATGGATGTGGTACAGACTGTGGAGGTGGTGTAAACACACGTGTGTAATGGTTACTTAATCTAAAATATATGTTCCAAATTATGAAATTGGGCTCGGTTAAACTTTATAAGCGTCACATGTTTGCATGCTGCTCATTGGTAATTCATTTGGAGTCTTAAAACTGAATAGAAATTAAATTGTATGGATGCAGCACACATTGTTGTTGCAGAATCTAGATGTGCTCATCAAGAGCAGTAAAGTAAGCTGCATTGATCTTGATGCTCATCCCGCACTCTTTGCTTTATCAATACATTTACTGTGAAGCGGCTGTAGGGATTCTCCTGCTGAGGATTTTATCAGTTTCTTATCAGAGAAATGTAACCCTACTGGGTCCGTTTTCCCCTTTTGTTTTAGGGTCAATAACATTTCAGCTCATTTTCAGATAAACTATTATCAGTATGATTGATTTATCAGAACTTACACGGATTAGGGATTGATGTCTTGGTGAGGTGTATAAAGAAATGCTGCTTCAGACTGGACATGTGTTTAGGTCTGTATATGTGCGTAAAACTGCACTGAGTTATACATGAAGCCCCGCTCATCGTTCTGCTGCTTTATTTTCAAGTGTTTTGCGTGTGCAACAGAGCTTTTATTATGAGGCGGAGCACAAGAACCACACACACTACCAGACAGAATCTCACGAAACACAAGTGTACACATCCTTCCCACACTCGGACTAGTCATGGGTAATTGTGACATGTAAAACCTTTTTTTTCTTTTTGAATTGTACATATAGTTGGGAATTTAGGAAAATGAATTAAATGTGCCAATTGTTTTCTTTTAATGTAAGTTAAAATCCTCATAACTGTTCAGACAAGCTGTAGATGTAATTTATTGTTTCCTGAATTGACGCCCTGTTCCTTAGACACATCTTTTCATCAGACGGTGAAATCCAAACACTGCTGTTAAATTAGCAGCGCCGGTTCTTTATTCACACTAAAGCGACACAAACTCTAATTTTTAACTACCTGTAACTAAAAACGGGCCGAACATCAGAACTATGTGCTATTTCTGACTGTACTGTATCTCTTGCACTATTATCAGCGGGATATTTGCAAAAAATACATTTTAAATGTTAGCACAGAGATTCTGTTTGGATCAGTCGGCCTGGAAAACTTGTAAACTTGTTTTTATTCCTACAGTAATTTACAGAAAAAAATCTGTTTATAAACGACACAACTGGACTCTGAATGATTCAATATTTGATTGAAAAAAAAGGTTTTTTTTAATGACTCGCTCAGTATTTAAAGTGTTTTAAGTACCGTTTATTAATTTGTGAACAAATAGTTTTCCAGCCAAGCATGCCTGCTTTGTGTTTTTTTGTTTTTTCAGCTGAGGATGTTTGAAGCCTTGCCACAGTGACCATTGTTTGTACATTATTTGAATTTGTTGGAGCTTCTTATAAAATGTTTCTTGGGGAAAAAAATGTAATTTTTTTTTGTAAGCGCAAGTGTTATTTCTTATAATGTTGTTGGCAATAAGTTCTATTTGAATGTCTTCAACAATCATCGCAATGTAAACAGCCAACAGATCATCACTTGTTTTTGTTTACTTTTGTTTAACATTCTTTATTTGTCTATGCATTTTTTTTATTTCTCTAACAGGTGTCTTACTGTACATTTGACCTTTTTCAAGGTAGAATTGCAGCCTTCCATTGAATTGTGAATGATTGTGTGCGTGTCTCTCTCTCTCTCTCTCTGTGTGTGTGTGTGTGTGTGATCACTGTAAAATTAAAAGCTATCAGTTTTAATTTTTCAGCATGCTGTTGAGTCAAAGTGAGGTTTGTGTATCTTTTTACTGTGATGGCCTGATGTTGCCTGATTGTTTTTTCTTTTGTCTTTGCATTGTTTTGTTTTTTTACCCCCCACCCACATCTCTCTCAGTTGGTTCTGTTTTGTAAGGCTGCTTGCTGATCATGTCTTGACTTAATGCTTCCAAATCCTAAACCAACTGAACCATTAAATAACTTTTAAACAGTGAAAACTTTTCTTTTCTTTCTTCCAAACTGAGACGATTCTGCTTTCAGCAGACCTTCAGGGCTTCAGGAGTTTAACCAGAAAAACTATTTTACACAAAGCCAATATAAGGATGAATTTGTGGTTTTATATCACACTTTACTCAACATTACAAAAAATAATTACTGGCTGATAAGAAAAGCTGTTTTATAAATTGTTGAGCTCTTTTTTTTTTTTTTTTTACTGTTCTGAGCGCTATGAGTTTATTCTTTATTTTGAAACCTTCCTTGTCAGTATTTAAACTTCCTAGAAAGTTTGCACAGCAGCTTTGAATTTTCATTCAATATGACTGATTCTATAAGTAGAACTTCCTCATCAGATGACTTGTAATTGTTAAATCAACCCTGTTTCCCACCAACAACCACCCACAGCTTTCACATCAGCTGTTAATTGAGTCTGATGTCTAAATTAGGTGTCATCTGGTCACAGAGTTACAGAAGGGATTTAGTGTTTTTTCCAGGGCTAATGATGAAACATCTGTTCACTGCTTCCTAACCTTCATGCATACATGAAGAAGAAAAGTCTGCAATTATAAGGTAATGAGTTTAGGGATTAAAACCCAGGTGCTGTCCAATTTTATGTTCTTCAAGCAATATTTCAATCTGAAACTCATCTATTTGCTTTGGTTATTTAAACTTGCATTTTCTTGGTTTCATCTATTTAACAAACAATTTAACCTCACTGTCGTAGACCGAGCAGTGAAGAAAAAGACAGTTAAAAAAAGAGAGGGATTTCTATCTTTACCCTAGAAATCAAACAAATTTTAACAAAAATGTATATAGAAGAGGTCCACTGATCAAACTAAACTTGAATAACCTAACAAAGTGACTAAGACAAACAAATTAACAAACTGACCTAACAATAACACAGACTGAATCTTAAGTAGCATTGGCTCAGCCTAACCAAAGGAAACAAAAGTAACATACAAATAACCCAACTAAATTGCCAAGATAAATTCCCATATTCTCCCTCCTATTGAGGATCAAGTCCAATTTAGTTGGCTCTACCGTGTCCACCTGCTGGTTCACATCAAGGAATGGAGCTACATATGTGTGGCTGTGGACACAGCCATCACACACACACACACACAGTTACATTTTCTTTGTCAGTATATACATAATAATAGTGGATTTAATGTATTTACAGCTAATAAAAAAAACCTAAATTCACATTTGATTCGCATCATTTCAGGTTGTGTCTTAATGGCAGTGGCATCTCTGAAGTTGCTAATATGCAAATCTGCAGAACAGTGCAAAAAAATATTTAAATGTTGAGCTCAATACCGGCGTTTATTTTTTCCAATGAGCAACCACCAAACACTCTGACTACCATTTAGTTCTTTGATAACCAGCTGTAAATTCACCTCATGTCACCTAAACGACTCCAGGATTATAAAAAGCTAAATCTACTCATAAGTTTGAACAAAGATTGAACAATTTGGTCAAAATTTCCAACACTGAGAAAAAAATCAATGAAGTGATTGAGAAGTGCCACATTTATATTAAATCTGTGAAACAATTTTTTAAAAATTGATTTAATAAATCAACAAATAGCTTTAAATATCAAGATTTCTTGTAAGAAACTACGGTACATTGAAGCGATCCACTACACAATGCCCTCCACTTCCTCATTCATCACAAGGTGAGTTTTTTTTCTAGACACCATAAAAACACTACTGTACGGGGGAAAAACCAGAGGAGTGACTCAGCAGTGAACGTGATTCCTAAAGAGCTTCTCATGGACGAAGCTAAAAATGCATCAGTGTTAAAACTCCAACCGAGGAAGTTTGCCAAGGTTTAGGAATCCTTCCTAAGGTGCTTTAACCAAATAAGATATAAGAAAAAGCTAAATTTAAAATTTCTTTTTTTTTAACTGTATTCTGAATATTTAAACCCACATAAAAATAAATTAAGCAAACATATCAGCATTAACAGTGTTTATGTTGTTTACAGTAAATTTACATGTATTACTTTTAACATATTTTGCAGAACCTGTGACCTACAGGGTGTACCTCTGCTGGGACAGGCTCCAGCTTATCGTGACCCTGAATAGGAATAAGCGGTACAGATAATGGATGGATGGATATTCTGCAGTTAAACAGAGGAACAGTGGTATCCAACCTCCATCGGGCATGAGAGTTTGCTGCCAGCTGAAATACAGCGTGCACCATGTGAGAGCGGCACATCTCCTTCTCGCAGCATAAGCTCCCTCTCTCACTGTACACGTGAGCCTAGATGTTGTTTTTATCTGATGTCAGACAGATCAGACCCAGAGCTCAGCAGCCAGCAGCCGGTCGGTGTAGAGCCAGCTGATAACTGCCGTCAGCCCCATCATATCACGTTATGCAACACTGAGCTTTC
>JBAMIG010000014.1:13720636-13737929 GCA_037177335.1 Kiunga ballochi
TTTAAAATGTTTACATAAGTAAAAATATGTTTTTGTCCTTGTGACGTCCCGGGTGAAAAATAAATCTTAATATCTTGAGGTCACTCTGCAGCTTATCTGTCAGCCTGATAGTAAACCTGATTTCAGGTATGCATTATATCTGCTTTTAGGTCAGAATTTGTTCTTTTAATTGGAACTTACAGAGTTTAAGTACAATTATATTTTAAACACATGTCCAAGTCATCATCATCATCAATGCTCGACCTCTAATACCGACATTGGAAGGTCAGTCAAGTGTTCTTTGATCTGTTCCCGTAACAGTGGGTTCGTCTGTCCATACTGGTTCTGATGGCATATAAGGAATGTTATGATGCAGTGACTGGAGGTAGAGAGGGCAGAGTGTGTGAAGATTAGGTGGAAATGACAGGCTGTCTTGATTACCTGAATAGGATTACCTGAAAAGGAGCTGTGTGAGTGTCTGAGTGTCCTGGGGAGTGGAGCACATGTCAAAGGGCTGATGCCCTGCCAGGCCAATTGTAGGCCTGTTATTTAGATAGGGTGCCAATTGCAGCTGCAGGGCAGCCAGCGCAAAGATTAGCAGGGCTAAAAGGTTAGATGTGCTGTATAAGCAGGCTAAGTGTGTGTTAGGGTGGATTTAGGAGCGTGCCATTGCCACTCTATGGCTTGACAAAGAGATCCTCCTCCTGCAGCCTGTTGAGGAGCCTTCCGGCACCTCCACCAGCATTTCCACTTACAACAAGCTTTGTTATTATTGTGTTTGCTTGGAAAGTCTAATTAGTTTAGCTCCTCGAGTTGGGGTGCAGTTATATGTCGGGGACTGTTGTCCCTATTCTGTTAGATTCCAGTTGCAGTATATTGCCCTTACCCTATTGGTCTGTACTATGACATTGTGTAGTTTACAGCGCAAACTAGAGCTCCTCCCATCTTTAAAAGACTGCAGAATGTCGGGGCGATGAGCTAACACAATTTGTGATCATCCTCATCTCATTGAGTTGTCTGCTACTGGTTTGTAGAGGAAGAGTCTTTTTTAAATCACTGAGTTGTTACACTACGTCAACAGACAGAGAGGTGTTCTGGCTTTAATACTTGGTTAATGGACTTGTGCTTGTCCTTTTTCAGCCATGGTGACCATTCAAAGCACTTTACACCACACAGCACTTTTACCCATGGTGTCTTTCCCAAGGACACCTCTGTATTTAGTCAGGGGAAACCTGGAATCAGTCTCACAACCTTTGGGTTGAAAGACAACAGCTCTTCCACCAGAGCAGCTCAGCTCAGATGCACTAACTCCATAGGCTTGGCTATTAGATTGAGCAGTGTCTACGTAACAGCACATGCACTACCTGCTGTGTGTGTCATGTTAACCCAGCAGCTCATTTTCAGGTGTTGTTTGGGTCAGGATGTCATCTGGATGACCAATCAGGATGCCAGGCTTTATGTGTCAATCATACAAAAACCAAATTGAAAAATGATTTAAAGTTTAATTTAAAAATAAGCAAAGTGTGTGTTTCACCAGTATTAAACACATAATGTTTCAGAAAAAGTATATTTAATAAAGTTCAGCAAAACAAAAGCAACTTTATGGAGAATTCACTCAATTAAAGATTTTATATGGAGTTTATTTATATTTAATTCAGTGCAATAAAACAACACACAAAAACACATCATGATGAGATCGACACACAAATGGAGACATTCAAAAGAAGAGCTTTTTTGTTTGTTTGTTTGTTTGTTTTAAAGGAAAACATTCAGGGGAAAAATGAATTAAGATTTGTAATCTCGGCTGCCAGAATAACTTTAGGTGAAACCTTATTTTAGAGACATTTTAAGCCACCTCGCTCTCCTGACCTAACATAACCCCACCCTATAAATGTAAGGGGATAGATCTAACTTTATGGGAAATTAATATGATTGGCTCCACCTTTCATCTTCAAAGCAGCGCTGGGAGTACGAGCATCTCCCTCCTAACCTGTGACTTTACATATTAAAGCAAATCCAGAAAGGAGAAGAGAGAGAGGCATGCAGCTTAGGAAGGTGATGGTGGAGTTGCCCAGCGCTGTACAATTACTCACGGCTCTACACAAAGCTGTGCACACACTGCACTACATCCTGAACCTCATGATGATATTTGCTCTCAACCCCTTCAACTCAAAACATCTGAAGCTCTCCTCATTGGAAAAAATGCAACCTCTTTTACCCATCAGATGCTCCACAACAACACTGATCAGTTTCATGCTTGTGCAATTTCTAACAATTACACCCAAATAAAAGAAATATTACAAGTCAAATGAAATTAAATGAATGAGTTATAACTATTATTTCCTTAGAAATGTGCCTCAGATATGCAGTCTGTACAATCTGTGTGCTGCATTACCATAAGTATCTTTGTCTCTGAGGACAGTGGGATGACGTGTCCTACATTTGTAATGTACATTTTAAAATTGTGCAGGACTCTTCTATTTCTTGGTGTGTTCTTCAAAACAGTCAGATTCCCATAATGACCCAGATTTTCACATGGGTAAAAGTAGCAAAGACGTTTGTTTGGAAATATTGAATTTCTTATAATGCGAACATGGTGTGGTTTGGAGCTCCTTATTCTGAATGCCTCAGAAAGGATTCGGTATGAAAGTGCAACACGATGCCATCCATAATTTGTTCTGTTATATTGAAACTAAAACACTTAATGCAGTAAAACATGAGAGGCTTTTGACACCTGATGGCTCTAAAACTGTCATTGTAGCTGTTTTGAGGTCTCAACTTTGCTCACCTGAACCACTTGTGTTATTTATTGGATTTGTTGTAAAACACACACAAATCCCATTTTAAAGTTAACCCTAGACCACAAGATACAGTCTCATTTGCAGCCAGGATCTGCTGCTTCCATCCAGTTTCCCACCTGAGTGTTGTGATGCACTGCTCCCCTGAAGGCTCACTGACTCCTGCCATCTGCTCAAGTTCTTTCTAGCTGTGATATCATTTTGACAGAAGCTCATTTCCACAATATACTCAGGAGATTAAAATACCTGTCCACCTCCAGGATTCCCACTCCACTGCTTCCTCCTGAGTGAGATATATTTCATGAACATGTCGCACTGTGTGGGCAGGATAAATGGAAATGTCATCTCTGGAGTTCACACATGACACTGGTAAAAAAGAGGAACTTTGTGAGCAGAGTTTATAAGTGTTTCCTGAGGAAGGAAATAGAATTACATGTGTCTAACTTTTGACTCCTCTTTTTTTAACTTGAGAAAACTTGTGATAAGAGAATAGAGAGCTTAATGTGGTAATTGTGCACATTTAAACACACTGTGGTAGAGGGAAAGGGAAAATGATCCAGATCAGTCTATTGAGGTCCATTAAAAACTAATGCATGAGGAGGTAATCATACGTATTTATCAGCACGTCTGGAGTCTCTAAAAGAAATGTGTGTCTTTTATATCTGTGTGTTAGCCTTAGCATTACCAGTATGATAACAAAGGGGAGGGTTAGTCTCTTATTTAGCACTTTGGCAACCAATGGAAAAACCTGATGTGATCTTTTATTTTTATTTATTATTTTATTTTGACATTGCATGTGTGCACATTCCCAAAAGTTTGTAGTTGATGTCATGCAAATAGTTAGTCACAAACAACTCCTGTATATGGTTGAATCTGTTTCCACTACATTAAAATACAATAATACATTACAAACCCATATAGAACTCACTCATACACACAATACAAAATCTATAATTTATTCATTCACAATAAGGATGCTCAATATCGCCTTTTTTTACTGATATCCGAGATACTAAATTTTTTTCAACTCTTTACTGTCAATACCGATATCAAACAAAACAATATATTTTGACCACCCAGAAGGACAAAAAAATAATTTCAAGTAAATAAGATATATTATTTGCATAAATAATTCCAAAACATTTAGATGAGTCACTTCCAAGCTCCTTATCCTGCATGTGTCAACATGGTTTGGTGATGTCACAGTCGCAGGATTGTGTCAACAAACAAACAAATCTGGAAAACTATTGATGGCAAATCTTATATTTGATCATTTTGCATCGGAGGACACTTTCATACATGTGTTCTAAAAGTTATTTTAAAAAATTAAAAGCTGATATTTTCCAATATCACATTTTAAACGATGGTATCGGCAGATATTATCTAACATCTCTCATTATTACACACATATTTACAAATGGGCACTCTTTTGGTTTGTTTTCAGCTACTCTTAAGCCTTAAGGTGAACAGTTAAGCTCAGAAATCAGTCGGTAATGAATTGCACAGCTTTACACTGTTTATAAAACAAGACCGACCAAACAAGTTCTGCTGTGTGGAAGCAGATATTTCTGCTTAATGGAACCTCTGGTGACTCTACTGCTCTTTTGTCTTTTGGTCCAAGCATGCACATTTAAATGAACTAAATATTGTAAATGCCATCATCTTATAACACGGACATACATGCAAACAAGCTTCTCCTCAAGCCTTAAAATATCAACTCAGACCTGTAAGTTGGTGTCAGATTGTGGAAATGTCAGCAAGCCTGAAGTGTGTATCATGATGACTGAAATAAGCATGAGTGAACCCTGTTGCTGCCAGATGAGCATAAATTTAGACTGTTTAGAAAAGATCTGACTGCAACAATAACAGGTCCTGCTGCCAACTTCAGTCAGGCTTAAAAGAGAATCCACTTTGCAAACTCATCTCTGAGTCTTTTTACTGACAATTTCTTCAATTCAGCCTTGTTCCTTTTAAGATGGAGGGTGGAAATATGCCCTCAATAAGATTCTACAAACTTCCTTTATCCTTAATTCCCCTATGTGGGAGGAATCTCACAAAGCTTAAAGTTTAAAGTAAAAAAAATCCTCCCTAAGGAAGCTGGGGAGGGAAAACAGCCATGCACAGCTAGCTTCACCTCCAGCATTGATTAATAAAACACACTCTGAGCTATCAAGTTCTAAGTCGCATTTATTACCCTGCCTTCCTCTTGGTAGATAATGGAGTTGGCAAACTATAAATGCTTTATGTGAGGCAGATCTAAGCTGATTTGAATGCTTCATTTCCACACCAGAAAGTGAAAAACTTTGGGGATTAATTATTGACTGAAACAGTACTCATGGTAATCCACCACACCAGACCCAATCAGAAGCAAGATACAACATTTAGGATCTAAGTGGGTGATGAGCCATTTGTTCTTTGACTCCATATAAATAATTGGAGCAGGTAAGTATCCTGCTAAAGCTTGCAATGTGCTGAATGACTCAGCGTTTTCAGCAGCAGCTGGCAAAGCAGACATCCATCACGTCACTATGGCGTTGGCAGCATATAGGCACCTTGCGCCTGCTCTGACATTGTACCTCTCGGTACAGACAGAGCATGACACAGCAGGATGAAGAAATAACAGTGACCTTGTGCTCCCTAAATATCAAAGCAGTTTAGGGGGGATACAGAGAGTAAGAGAGAAGGTCAATTGTGGGAATTTGGACAAATATATACTAAAAGGATCCCTTTGAAAGGTATTATTTCAGCAATATAACCAGATTGATGAGTTGCTGCAGTGACAGAAACAAACTGTTCTTATGCCTGAAATATCAGCTGGAAAAAAAGTTCCTTCTTGACAAAATGCCAGGTTTTTGTTTGTTGCTTTGTTTTCTTTCCAGTCAAACAAATCATACTGACACTGAAAGAAATGTTCTGACAAAACAAAGTTAGTCCCTACGCTTAACCATCATTATTCTAAACATCAGCATCTCTCACTGCAGTTGCGGCTAAATCTAGTTATCTGTGTGTAAACTGCACATAGATAAACACATCAGCAAATGTGATCTATGCACACAGAGCTGCAAACATGGAGGAAAAAGTTAATTAAAAGAAGATCATTCAGGCAACATTTTAATATTATGATGCAACCCAAACTAAAATAACTGGAAATTTAGGATTAATTCACCAAGTGGACTAAAATACCTGTAATAATGTGCTAAAAAATCTTTTTGTTGTTTTAGCTGTTATTGTTTTTGTTTCAAAACCCTTAAGCTATTGAAACAGCCATCAAGCTGTCTCAAGGTGAGACCTTTCAGAGTGACTGTGACTTGGTTGTGTCATTTAGTCTTGTGAAGAGGCAGAACTGACGTTTGGTCATCCCTGACTTTTAAATGGTTCAATGCTTTGCTTTCCCGGGCCAAATGTTACATTTTTCTCTGAGCATTGAGCACCACGATGCCTTTCTGTGTCCATAGGTGTGTAAATATGTTGCCATGTGTGTGTAAGAGTCAGTATTATGGTTTATATCAAAGCACTTTGAGTGATCAACAAAATATGAAAAATACTGTATAACTACAGTGAGTTTTGGTGAAAGTGAAACTGCACAGAAAGGCATCCTGTCTCAGATTCACATGCGAGTCAGGAACCAGGGTACTGTAACAATAGCCAGACTACATAACCACGAACTTAACAACACTGGACAAGAGATGCAAACCATGGTCCTGTTGGAATGGCACCATGCCTGTGAGCGAGCCTACATGAAGAGATTGTGGGCATATGGATACTTTGATTCTTGTTGTCTACACTGACATTAAAACAGCAGTAGTTTAAACCTCTGTAAACATCAGCTGCAATCACAGTTGAAGATATTTTCATCGCACACTGTAAAGCTTTAAAATTGTTTAAATACACTGCTACACCTCATCTTGTTAAATCACAAGAGAGCACCACAAAAACCTGCAGTTTACCTCCCAGTTTATTATACAGGGACTAACACCTTGATTTGCTGGTTGACGTTAAAAGTGATTATGAATTCCATAAGACCACTGCAAATGTACGAATCCATCCATCCATCCATCCATCCATCCATTATCTACCACTTTGTCCCTAACGGGATCGCTGGAGGGCTGGAGCCTATCCCAGAAGCCAACGGGCGAGAGGCGGGGTACACCCTGGACGGGACGCCAGTCCATCACAGGGCCAACACACAGAGACGAACAACCGGCTGGAGTCCTGCCCACGCCAAGGCTCAAACCGGCAACCTTCTTGCTGTGAGGCCACTGTGCTAACCAACTGCGCCACCGTGTACGAATGTACGAATCCATATATCTGTATTAATTCCCAGACACTTAATTGCAATTAATGCAGAAGAAACAACACAGCCAAAGCATTTCAGCACATTGATAGCATTGGCGCACTATGATGAACCATCACACAGAGAAGTTCTCACTGTGTGTGCTTCTTATTGCAGGTGCTGTTGCCATGGCAACAATAGATAATATTGCCAGAACGAATAAGGAGTTGACTGTTCATTCACTCAGTACTATGAGTTTAGGGCCTTTAGTCCTTAAGAATATTGTGCCAGCAAAAGCCATCCTGACCTGCAACTGCAGTGTGGAGGTTTTTGCAACTAATTTAATACTGGCTCTCAGCTCTCTCTGTGACACCCTTATCCTCGAGCCTTCCTCTTAAAATTAGAGGGCAGCTGTCCCTGGGTTATCTTGTCCTGAGACAGATTCCTTGAATACCTAATGACAGAATTATCCAGAGAGAGGGATGCAAAGGGGAGGAATGAAGCAGGGATGGAAGCACTGAGGGAGGGGGCTCACATAAATAACTGATTTGAAGTGTATGAGTGGTCTGGCTGTAGACTGGCAGGTATGAACAAGTGTTGTTTGTGTTATGGTATAAATCTGTCAAAGAGAGGGAATCATACTCCACCTCCTGTCTCAAGGCATCTTTTTCAGGCTAGACCGAATAGGTCGTTGCATAGAGGTCAAAGGTTAGAGGTCAGAGAAGGGATGTTATAAATAAGGATGTGCACTGTTTTGCATTTCTGTGTGTGTGTGCATAATGTCTTTTAACCCAGTTTGAGTGTTTTTAATCAAATCTGCAGCCTTGGTGGTTTTGGCTGGAAAGCAGTAACAGTTTATGACAAACAAGATTCAAGTCCCTGAAGGGCTTTTTCAGTGGTATGAAGGAGGATGTGAATAATTTTGTTTTTTCTTTATAAAGAATGTTTGTTCACTATCACTTAGAGTGTTTTTATATTTTTGTGTGCACGTCCTCAAAAGGGCTACAATAAAAGCTGCAACAGTCTATTTAAAGAAGCATCCCTGGGAGTAGGAACAGCGCTCTATGGAAAATATAACTAAACCTCCTGGTAGGTGTAAACAGCTCAGGGATTTTTACATTGACGTCCCTGCACATGAATTATATCTCACAGGACTGCCTCCATCTCCTTTTTCTAGTGTAGAATGGGTGTTTGACCAAAAGTATCATTTAATCACACCTATAACTAGAGGAGGCAATGCATCTTTACTATTCATCTTATTCTGACCCCAGATTGCAAATACATCAACATGCAACGTGCAGCGTATAACAAGAATGTGTGAGTCCATCATTACTGCTAGATTATTGATGGATCTGAGCATCTTCACTACACCTATTTCTCGCTGTCTCACAAGAGAAGAGGTGTGCTCACTCACATCCAGCCTGGGTGACAGTCCGATATGAATTACTTTCCTCAATTCTTTCCTGCTGACATTGCAGCTAGTGGCTAGCAGCAACACATATTAATAAGAAGACAAGTCTGGAGAGGATTGGAAGGGGTGGGTGGGGTGGGGGGATGAGAATAATTATGTGCATGCATAAATGTGTTTGTGCATTTTGGTTGCCGTGAGGCATTTAATCTTGGAAGAAGCACCAGAAAGATAAAAAGACAAGCAAGAGGGATGAAACAAAGAAGAAAGAGGGAAGAGATGTGTGGGAAAATTATGCCTCTAACTAAAATAATTCCAAAATCTGCCTCTTCCTCAACAGGAGGTGACAGTGAGTGTCAGCACCAATGGGGTGTTTTCAAACAGAACTTATATTCTGCTTTATAAATGCAAACACTTGCACAAAATAAATTCTGAGCTGACAGGCACCAGTGATACACCATAACAGCTGAACAAGAAATACTGTAGTACATCTTATCATCTGACAAACACAATCATACCCAGAGACTTAGGTTTTAGTTAAACCCTGTGAAGGGTAAACTTTTAGTCAATTTTGAAGGTAGAACTTTAATGTTGGCCTTGTTCTTAAAAGAGGATTCTTGCTGATTGTGATCAAATTTTCAAATAACCCCAGACTTAATTATTAGTCTTTCCACTGAGATACAGAAACACACTTTTACTGAACCTAATTTCCTGACTTTTCTTCAAAAGTCTTCATGAATAGATTTTCAACTAATTAGGAAAACCTTTCACATATAAACTCCAAAGTATATCCAAAGAATCAAGTCCAGACATTGTCCACATGTTAAGAGTGACTTTGAGTGTAACAAGTTTTCACATACAAAAGTAATCTAGAGTCGTTATGTGATGGATCACACAAGAAGCAGGAAATCGTGCAAAGAGAGAAGTTGTTTGTGTCCTGTTACGTTTGACAATCTTATCAAAAATAGGTTTGTGAAGGGGTCATTTGGAGCTTCAGTGTGGAGGAGTTCTGCATGCAGCTCAGTCCTTGTGGCCTCACTTGGAGTGGGAGCAGTGCTGAAAAATTCAGCAGTGAGTCAGACCTATTCATTCTCAGCATTGGATTTACCCATCGCTGCATCTGTCCCCTCTCCTATTTTGGATTTTTAAGTTTCATATCATAAGCACAGCGATGTTGCAAAAATAAAAATCTGCACATCTAAATTTAAGGCAAGGTCACATGGGGGCTTGGGGTTAAAAAAAACCTATTGCTGAACCAACAAAGAAATAAAATATCCTGTTGTTCTTATCCAGAACATAACCCATTCCAGCTGTTTAACTTAAGTTAGTGTAGTGAGTTATCTCTTAAGTAAACTAGATTGTAGTACAGAAAAGGTTCAACTTGAAGTTATCTCGACAAGAAAATAATCTACTGTAGTTTAGAAGTATAAGTTTCTGGTATAGTTGTGTCTTTCATTCATATTCTTGGTAGTGTAAGTTAGTTTCATGTCAAGGACTTGTTTTGTTGCTGTTATAGTTATGTTTTTATGACGGTGTTACAGGTGTTAACCACCATTTTCCCCACGCTGTTTCCTTGGAATTTGTTTTGCTGATTCATTGAATGGACTAACTTTAGTTTTGTTTTAGACATTTGACTGTATCAAAGTGAGTGGTTCAGGTTTTGCATGCCGTTGCCATGTTTTTTTTTTAAATTTAAATTCCATGTATTCTAGTGTTTGGTTTGTAAAATTGTCTTACCTGGGCCTCCCGATTACATAAAATTTACCTATTTTGTTTGTCCTATTTCTTTGGTCTGCTGAGTTAAACTAAATTAAATGTTCTTCCACCCTTGTTGTTGTTTTAAAACATTTTTTATTATAGTGTAAATAAAGGAATTTTTTTTTTGCGAAATGGTGTCTTATTCCAGTTTATTCCACTTTTTTAAGGTAAATATCACATGTTTATACCTGATGAACATGACTAATTACTGTAAGGAAGCTTTGTATATTTCCCAGTGTTATGCATGTTGCAGCTTCATAAACAGCATGTTTTTATGATACACCAGTCCTTGGGAACACACAGGAATCCTGTCTGTACCAGTTTAACAACTTACTATGTATATCCTCCAAAAGACTTCCTTCCCTCTGCATGCAACACAACACTACAAGGGGGAAAGTAGTTTGAAAAATGGATGTAATAATGTTTTTTTTTCTTATTCTTTTAACAACTCAGCACAAGACATGTAGCTTTTAGTCAGCAATATGAAGCAATAATGATAATCAGCTTTTTGGACAGAGCTTTCCATTTTTTGAATAAAGCTGACCACCAGGCACTGGTCTGATGAGCCAACCAGTATAATCAGTAAATGAATCCATCTAACTTGGACAAGAATCAGACCTTTGTAAGAAAAAAAAGCCCATCTCAACAAACTCCATAGTAAATTAATGTAATTAACCAAAAGCTGCATTAGGAGCAGATTTCTAGCTTTACACAGTGTTGATGTGCTCATGCTGATGAGCTGAGCTATATTGTTTTTTTTGTTTGAATGTAACCCAAATAATATCTAGCTCAAAATCGCTTCTTAAATTTTATTTATCAAAGTCCTTTCTGGTAGTTGTAAGAGGACCACAAACTGCATTTGATTGTGATGGTAAGGTAATATCAGATTAGTGGTGCAGACTGAACAATCTCACTAATCTCAGTAAATTGCAGTCTAACAACATAATTACAAGCAACTTGGGAGAAAGAAACTAAGAAATGAGACTGAAGCCATAATATGGCCAAACTACTAGCAGAGACCCTGATGTGTCATTTTGCATTATTGAGCATGGATTCTCCCACAGCTCTGGCGTTGGTATGCACAAACCTTCATTTAATATCACAATGGAAGATGAAATGTTGTTGCAAAGTAGAGGAGACCAACTCTAAACCCTGCTGGATTTACAGCTAGCCGAGGTAAATAATTCTGCAGAGTGAATCAATTACATTTAGGCTGTGAGCAAAATGTATGACAGCAGTTTAACTTTCTGAAATATTACTTAAAGGAAAGTAATGTCAGATCATTCTGAAATCCATCAATCCCTCTTTTCCAAACAGATTAGTCTGCATTAGATTTTCACCTGAAACAATTTGCAATACTTGAAATGTGCAGACTTGGCAGTCTACTTTCCCCATCCAGGTCAACATGATCCCAAATACACTCTGTAGGACTGAGGAATAGGCCACACACTGGCTTCAAGCCATCTTTAACCTCCTCCACTTTAATATAACCCACTCACCATATGAGCCTCCTTCAAGGGTAATGAGGTAACAAACTGCTCACTTCCTCTGTCTGGACAGCAGATTTTCCTCTAAACAAGAACTGCAGCACAGATTTTAATCACAGACATGTCTAAACTCGGAAGTTGTTGGACCCAATGTGTCTTGAGTCTGTGTCCATGTCATTAGCACTGTCCTACATTCATTTTTATGAGTGAGCAAATATATGCACAACAGATATCTGACTAATTTAAAACGATCAGACATTATTATCTAACATCTTATATCTTGTAAAAATTGGATGGTATTTAACTTCCATCCATCCCTTCATTATCTACCGATTATTATCTGAACGAGGTTGTGAGGGTCAGGGTTAGGTTAATGTCATTATGAAAGCACAAAATAAAATACCCATGCATAGGTTAATTTTTGCTGTGGTTATGAAAGTATTCAGGCACGGAGTCCGAAGCCATGAAGAATCAATCTGAAGGGGCCTGTCACCCATTGTCATGAGTTTGGTCCTTGGTGGGCAAAGGGGTTTGAGCCAGTGGACCGGAGATGACAAATGATGGTGTGCGAAGTCAGTAGCTCTGTCAAGTAGCCTGGGGCGTGGCCATGCATACACTCGTAGTTCAGCATGCAGATCATGTGCTCTAGCTTCTAATGAAAAGGGAACTACTGCAGAGACTGCAAAACCAGGGTGATGTGGTCGTATTTGCACCTCCTCGTCAGGATGCAGGCAGTGCAGTTCTGGATGTGCTGAACTTTACAGGCTCCTCCCCAGAATCCCGATGAGGAGGCCATTACAGTAATCCAGCCTGGAAGAGACAAAAGCGGGGACCAGCTCTTCAGCATCAATGAGAAAAGGGAAGAATGGTGTTTGGAAATATTTTTTAAGGAGGATAGAAAGATATTTTACAGACACATTAAATATGGTCATCAAATAAAAGGTTAGGCTCAAACCTGACCCCAAGGTTTGTCATGGAGGTAGAGAGAGAGCTGTCGTAGATGGGAGATGAAATAGTTGTAAAAGGAGAGAGTTGAGTTCTCTGTGATGGACTGGTCCCCCACAGTATAAATGGTGTACCCTGCCTCTTGCCTTCTAATTGCAGGGAAAGCCTCTTGCATCCATATGACCCTGAATGGATAAATTGATAAAAGGAATAAAGGGGAGAATTGATCTGATGTGGATTGAGAACAAGGATAGCATCTTCTTTTGTGCTGCTAAGCTTATACACTGTTTCTGTCATCTACACTTTTGGCCTAAAAATACACATGGAGAGAGAATGTATAGGATGGCTGTGGTTGAGGTGGGGTTAGTCTGCAGGTAGAGCTAAGTATCATCGGCATAGCAGTGGTCCAAGATCCTTTGCTTGCTGATGATTTGACCAAATGGCAACACTTGGATGGTAAACAAGGCAGAGCTGACACTGTACAATTGTCAATTGTGGATTTTAAAATAATTTTGTTTTTAACATTTTTCCCATAGTGGGTAAATAAAGTACTTTATCATGGTACACAATAAAACTCCTTTTCTTTTTTGACATCCAAGAAGTTGTTCAGAGTCTCAAGACTTGAACTAGAGTGAGATTTACAAATGTTATTATTGACTTGAGAAGCTCAAAGCAGACATGCAACACTACTTGAACTTTTTATGCAGTCCCAGTCAGTTTGTGTTGTACATTTTCAAGTACATTATAATTATATCAAGTAAGCGTCAAATTTTAAAATCGTGTTTTGATTACCGTCCACTTTTTGCCCAAAAATCACTGGGATATGATCCAGTTACTTGTGACCCTGAATTGAATGGAGTTTGGAAGATGGATGGATGGATGGAAGTTTTAATTAGCAATGATGAGAATATCTTCAGCAAATAAAGGATTTCTTCAGTGTAGTGACGCTTCTGTTTGGAAATCACCACCCTGATTCATGTATGCCCACAATTGTTCCTATTACTTCATTTACATCTGAACGCTAACATTACAATGCCCAACATGTCTATATTCATCAGCTGCCATCCCTAAGGCCTTTAATTTTCAGTGCTCAAAACAAGAACCTCCAGGGAACCAAGAGACCTTGCTTGTCACAAATGACTGATTGGATTTGTTGTGACAGCCATGTCAGTACCTCCTCCCTAAAGTCGCTGAGGCAATAAAGCCAAAGAGGTGAGAGTTTGTCACCAGACTGACCCAAACTATAAACCCTTCTAATGGTGTGTCAGAGGTGACCTTCTGTGGAGTTCAGGGGCCAAGCTTTTAAAAGAAAAACATCAAACTTGTGGCATCCACACACTCCTCTCGGCAACCTGATACCCATCTGGAAGCCAATATATGCTCATGCACACATTAATGGCAAAGATAGATCATTTTATGTTCTGCTTAGTTGTACTACATACACAAATAAAATTAAAAGTATAACCTCTCTCAAGAATATAAACAATCCTGAAGATGCTGGCTGCCACTATAATCGGCAGGCTCCTGGAGCCATATAGAGCAGACTAAAAAATTCTTTAAGGTTATCAGGTCTCCATCTGCTCATTTCCCACTCACTCCTGCCATGTGTTTTTGCATCACATCTTCAGTCAGAAACCCTTTCATCTGAGAAGATTCCAAAAATGAACATTGATTACTTGACAAGTGTTTTATAAGGTTTGATGATTATCATCGTTAACTACTGGTAGATTTTTGCATTGCATCAGTATGGAAAAGCAAACAGAAATAGTTTTTGCCTGCAGCATGAACAGGAATTAAAATAGTACATAAACAACATTTAGGTTTTATAGGATTTATTTTGGATTATCAGACAAGGCGTGAATAAAAATGAAGGCCAATTGGCATGCAGGGCTATAATCTTCTTAAGTAACTTTTCTGAGCTCTTCTCCTGGGGAATTAAATATGAAGAGACTTTCATAAAGTTTTAGAAAATTAGTTAACAGGTGTTTTGTTTGAACATGTCGCCACAATAAAATTGCTTGTAAAAAAAGTCATTAAGGAAAACCTTTGGGCACTACCAAAACAATTACTTCCTGAGAAATTACCTCCAGCTAAATCTGCACTTTTAATGAGAAAAATGGGTCAGATTATGGAGTTCCTGTATCTTTTTCAGTCTAGACATGAGACAAGCAGGAGAATATTTAATAACAGAGTGTAAATGGTCAGGACTATTTTTGATTCAAATGATAGCAATTAGGCCTTTCTTCATGCTCTGGTTGCTGCCAAGCACCCTCCACAAGTGCAACCCACATTAGTGCCTCTCTGATAGTGTGATTCTGGTGACTGAGAACATTCAACCCCCCTGCCTCCACCCTATGGCTTACACCAGTTTATCTGGTTTTCTATGACTTTGTTTATCTGTGTAATGTGCAGATTACATCTTTTGTTGCTTTGTTGCATTCATTTCTGCTCAAAATGTACATGCTGGGCTTAGATTTCATCATTTCTGGTTAGACTTGATTGCAGTAACACAATCATGGTGTTTCCAGCACTGTTCCTAAAGCTTATATTTTATTTTTTGTCCTTTTCTTTGACACATTATCATAAATAGCAGTACTTAATCAGATCTACAACTGTATTACAAGTGTAATACTCTATTATTGCTTCTAAAGTAAGCACCATAAATAGCATGATTCAGCTTAGATATATTATAAGGTTCTAAAGGTCCGATAAGCATAAAACTGAAAGCAAGCTTCATGGTGTGTTGACTGCAGAAAGTACGACAAGAATGCTGGAGCTTCATTCAACAGCAGGAGGGAAAGCAACAGGAGGAGAATTTCAGAGAAGTTGCTGAAATGTTAAAGAGGAAGTAACAGCTTTTTCTGGGTACTTGCTGATGACTTGCATCCATTCAAGTCTTTGTATTGTCTTCCATTGTCTTTCACATAAATGACAATGGCTATTATCTCTTTGCATGTGTGTCAGTCATCTGTGAGACCACTTTCTCTTTGCCACTTCCTTTGTTGCAAAACTGGAAACAAACAAAGCATTGTGCTATGGCTCTGTTACAACCCTTATGTCCATGAAATGTCCTTGTTTATGGACTCGTCGCTTCATTGTGGCTTCACACAGCTACATCTATTATCAACTGTTTACTTGTGATGTCTGCTACTGTTAGGACTTAGTGAAGGCCAATGAGCAGCATTTCCTTTAACCATTCATAGTTCATTCTTCATGGTTTGAAGCCAAACTGAATGCTATTTGCCTTATTTTTTTTATTTGAATGATTGTAACTTGATGAAATAAAGCAAAGAAACAGGTTTCGAACCAGGATTGTTTTTTTTCTTAATATTTCAACAAGCTTATAGCAGGACTCCTGTTATGGATTATAACCTTTTCACAAGAGTCCTTAATATAAAAAGAATAAATTAAGGTTACATGACCAAATTAACACAACTATCAGCTATATTAAGCTTGCTCCTTATGCTAATTTTTCTCTGAATATGTGCGTAAACAACTCTCAGCGCTGCATCTTGTTCTTATATGCTCTTTATTCAGAGGGTGATTAGATAGCCTAGTCGATCAGATACATTTACAAACATTTGCAATTCTAGGAACATTCTCACATTGCTGTGCACTTAAAGGCGTTCTACTTATTTATTTTTTTAATGCAGAGATTATCCACAGCAGCATTCTTCATCCTGAGAACATTTCTGACCCCAGGACATAATTGTGAAGTCTGATTATTTCTGGTCTCTTTACAACAGAAAATAGTCTAATTTAAGGGCTTAAAATTACAATTAAATGTCTCATTTCAGAGAGGTGCTCGAGCAAACAGAACTGTCAATTGGTCTCTGAGCTTCATCTTGTCAAGTGCTTTGTTTAATTCCGCCATGCATCCTATGATGACCACTTGGTGACTGCAATCCACAGCACCAGAAGGCATCTTTGGTCTCAGTTGAGCTGCGTGTGCTAAAGTAGCTGCACGCTCCCACAATAACAGTATTGACGTCACTGGCCACCGTCGGACAATTGCCTCCTTCAGGTTCTCCTACAAAGCTCCGATTTTGGAACACGACTGTTCTGAACTTGAATTGTCCGGGACCACAGAACAAACACAAGAACATGTTACATTTTGACATTTTATTTTCGAAGAAACGGGCTATATCTTCCTGAAAGTGCAAAGAGAGGTGCTATTTTTGTGCTTAAAACAAGAGAGTCTTTGATCATCTAAATGCAAAAAATTAGCTCTGTTGAAAATCTGAGCAAATTAAGTCTCAAACTTATTCTCGCATCTTTTTGGCTTGCCATTAGTCAAAGGAAAGGCTGTTTTCTGTTTTAGGTTTTTGAATAATATGCATAACAGACTACATAATAGCCTGCGTAGTATATAATATGAATATTATAATACTCTAATAATCTCAATGAAAAATATTTTCTTTTATTAACAGCTGTTCCTAATTAAAGCTGTACAGTACGAAGCCAAATCAATTCAAATACCAATTACACTAAGGAGTGACGATACATTACAAATAAACAACAAAAAACATGCTTACACTTAAAAAAATTGTAGTTCACATTCAGTTTAGTTTGTTTTCACAACAAAATACTTGACTATGTGCCTCAAAGAGGATAAATGATGCTTTTAAAATGTAAATCATTCATT
>JBAMIG010000014.1:13739918-13781904 GCA_037177335.1 Kiunga ballochi
TATTAAGGTATATTTACATACTACTTTAAAATATTTGTAAATGTATAAATATTTCAGCACAGGTTAATTAATGATTAATTTGCAAATACAACGCAAACCATTTATAGGAATATTTAGGTTTAGTTGATAAATGGCGCCTGCCTTCAATGACATTTATTGATAGTTTAAATAAATTAAAACAAACATTTGGTCAAAACACAAAAAACATCCTTCTACAACTCCTTTCTAGAATAGGCCTACATTTGGCACATTACAATCATTAGATGAAAAACAGCAAAAAATAAAAAAAATGATAACATGCTTCGTTTTCTGTAAGAATTGTAAGTTAGTGTTTAGCCTGCTTATTTAGGCAAACTTTTGGCAATGCGAGAATAAATAATAGTGTTGGCGTTTGTAATTTCCGACAGTCGTTGAATGAGTCAAGCTGCAAAACTGCGAGAGAAGCAGTGATTGAAGGGAGAGCAGAGCGGCGGTGGCGACGACGGCCATCTTAGAGCTACCGTGGTTACCGACACTCATCTTCTGGATTTATTTTGCTTAAAGAGAAACATTCCGCGTGACTGACGAGGGCAGAACAAGGCTGTGTTTGGCTTTGCCGCGGTTGAACTTGAGGTCGGGATGCGATTCCGAGGGAATAAACAATTTGCATCCGCCGTCGGACTGGTCCTCGGACTATTATGTGCGGTGGAGGCAGCTAAAGGTAACCAAACTGGGATTTATATCCTGTTGTGTTTTGTTTGCCGGTGCGCAGCTGACAGGTGTTCCTCCTTTGCTTTTTAAATCATTTGGACCGGGAGTGAAAATCTCTCCAAAGCCTTTCCAGACACTGAAGGTGAAAAGAAAGAGGTTAACTGGGCTGTGCGGTCCAAAGGGATGCCTGCTCACTAACCTGTCCTGTCTGGAGCCGCAGCGAGCGGATTGATGTAGCGAAGTATCCCGCTGGCAGCAAGTGCATCCCGCAATATTATCTCCAATTTTACCTTTAAAAGAAGACTCAACAAATGCACATAATAACACCAGTCGCAGTTTTTGTCACTATGTTTCATTTAAAATCCCGGTGTGCTAATATGGGAGATAATATATTAAAATCAACACCCTTCTGCTATCTGCATTTATTCTATTTTTGGGTCTGTCCTTTCATTCTGCGCAGGTTAGAGATGTTTTCATCCTTTACAGTCTCCCCTAAAAATCTTGCTTTAATGTAACATGCACTCCTTTTAAATTTTTTTTTTAGAAAAATAACTGATTCTTCTACATAAGTGTTTTTTTCTCTCTTTTCTTTGTAGTTTATTCTTTCATTATAATATTTTAATGTGTGGTTTTGGTCGCACCAGAATGGAGCTTTGGTTGTCTGCGCATTGCAGATCCTCTCCACATGTCCCTGTTCTGTCGGTGGATTTAAATATTAATGTGCTGTGAAGCTGAATAATAATAATAAAAAACCCCTCAGTGGGTCTGGTCCATGCTAAGGAGCAGAAACTAAACAAGAACTCAGTGTTTCTGCTCCCATCTTTTGCAACGTCACCGATGGACATGTCTTTATTTGCAGCAGGGCGTCCTCCTCCCTTATACAGCAGCTACCTCCCAGCTCCAATAACCCCCCCAAACACACACACACACACCATTTCTTACAATCATAGACTGGGTTTTAACCTTAAACTCATAAATTGTGTGCAAAAGCAGGTGCATATTGTTAGTTTCTGGCCATCTCAGCAAGCCTGGGCAACCAGCAACACCGCAGGCAAGAGTCTGTTGTTGTGGATTAATGTTACGCCCATTTTATGCCTCATGAAACAGAAAAAACACACACACACACAAAGTGAAAGGGATAAAGGTAGCCATTACTGTCTGCAAAAGAGGATTTATCCCAGCCACCTTTTCTTCCTGGTTTCCATGTCAAGCAGCTGAGAATGCTCTCCAGTAACTTCATTCTTTTCCCATCAATCAAAAGGAAAAGGCCAAATTCTCTGAGTTCTTACTGGTGTGTGAATGTACTCTGATGTGGACCAGTGTGGGTAAAGTGCACCTGCTGCCTTACCTGTTCTTATCAGGAAAGAACACCTGTGAAACTCATACCTTGTTGAGGGCTTATCTTTTATCAAACAAGGGTAACGTGCACCCCCCTCCCCTCTTTTTTTGATCCTTTTCTCCACCTTTATGCCTTATTGGCCATCTATTTTTATTACCTGCCATCTGGTGGTAAACCAGGAAGACCATTGCTTCTAATGGGGCTGCCTTGTTGCTGTTGTCTTCTATTTTCTAACCTTTAAGACCTCTTATAAATAATTGGATGCATCCACTAAAAAAGTTCAACGTAAAGATTTGGTTCTTACATATGTGATTAGATCCACTACAATTAATGTTTTTGAGGAACACCTCAAGGTTTTATGTATTTATTATGTTGTTTATCACTTATTTTCTCAGGCTAACCCATGGAAAGTCTTTTTCTGTTACCATGAGCATCTGCTGGGTGTCCTCATGTTCTCAAGTCAAACATGCAGAGACGCATGAGCTTTCCCTTTGCACACAATCAAACAAAAGAAATGCTGGCTGCTGGGAAGTTTCTTGGCCCATTCATCATTGAATTAAGTTAATTCTACTCGAACAAATTGGATGCCCTGCTTTGTGTGGCGCTGAGATAACATATGCATTCGCCTCACATGGCTGGGGCGTATTACAGGTCAGACACAACCAGTTCCTTCCAAGTTTCCACGTCTGTGAAGTCTAATGGTAATCCATTTGTACTTGCATGTGAGTTACATTTGAAGAAATGTCTTAGTATTATTTTGCTTTTAAAAGGAACTATTGGTCATTTTATTTAGTTTTTATGTAACACATATCACCCACATCATGAGTTCAGGTATGCATTGCATTTCAACAAGTTGCCTAATTCACACAAAACATCTTATATCATTTATTATTTTAGGACATTTTTGTTAACCAATAATTGAACTTATCTGAAATGTTATTACTGCATTATAGATAAAAATAAACTATTTATTAAAAAAGCAGTTGCAGCTAAAATGTCTCGCTTTACCTTTCAAACACAAAGCTGATTGGATATTGATGTGAGCATATTAGAAATGAGGAAATGTACATCTGAATGGCAGCAGAGAAATATGGATTTATTGTTTGCTGCAGAAACATCCAGCTATCACTGATCTGTGTGATTTATAGTCCTGTTGGTTTGTTACTGCAAACAGAAACTATGTGCACATGGCTGACAGTAACTGTATTGTTTGCCTCTTCTACGCAGCTTGACCAACACTACATTTACATTCTTGTTTTTCCTCAGAAATTATGTAAATATATGTAAACAAAACAAACCCTAATCGATACAAACTTCAGGAGAAATGTTCTTTTAATAGTCTTGCTCGTGTTTTATTTGTCAGATGTTCATTAGCCAATAAAAAACAACATTGTTTACACAGGTCCTAAGTATAAGTCTGCCGGCTTTGGACCTCTAATAAAACTATTTAATTTTAAAATAGCGTCTGAGGACGATTTCAAACTATATCAATGTTCCGCCTAAGAGTGTTAGGGCACACACTCGTGGTTACTTTAAACCCTGTTGTACTAATGTACTGCTTGCTTTAGAAAAAGTGAATGAATGATCAGAGCTGTTACGTGCAAATGACATGAAAGTAGATTTTATCTGTGTGTGTGTGTGTGTGTGTGTAAATGTTATGATCGTTATCCATCAGCTAAATCTATTCTAATTGTTAGAGGGTCACAGCTGATGCTGGGCAGGAGATTGAGTACATTGTGAGCAGTTCAATAGTCCAGCACTGGAAAATCACACATCTATCCTACTAAGCACAAACTCATACTCTGGATGCTTTCTATAGGAGGAAGTCCTACAGGCAGGTATGGAGAGAATATGAAAAATACCTCATACCAAGAGGAGTGAATCAAAACCCAGAGCTGGACACTGTTTTCTGTCGTAATGTTTAGATGTGTGAAAGACTGGGTGGATTTAGAAGAAGATTGGCTCAAGATCATGATATTAAAAATAATCTTTATAGGTGAAAAATAAGTGAAGAGAAACTTCACACCCTTTGTCAAAGTTTCAAAATAATCACTTTTTTTGTGTCAATTTTCTCTTTGAATCTTCTTTTTTTTCAGAATGTAGACACTACATGTCAAAGGTTTGGACACACTTTCCTAGTGGATTTAATGGGAGAGTGTGTCCAAACATTTGACTGGTAGTGTATGTATATGTTAAGATTTCAATATAAGGTTTTTTTAAGTCCAAAATGCTACAATTTGAGTAAGCTTTCATGCTTGTTTTGTTCTGAAATAGGAGTTTACAGAGACTTTTGCTCCCACAAGTCAACTCAGACATTTTTTCCTGAATTTATTCAGAGATTTCTCTGAAGAACAAAAGGCTTTCAGGGTCCTCCGTCACAGTGTGGTCACTGTTCAAAAGATCAGAATTCAAGGCTGTCAAGAATGTGAAAATGAGATAATCCCCAAGTGCTAAGATGTTGAAGCATTTCTATTTGGTTTGTTTGCCCCTCATGGGACTACTGGACTCAATTTGGGTCAGTGGCGGCTCCACCCTGATTGGTGCATTTATCAGCTGAATGGAGTCAGTGAACTGTTATGAAAGGGTCATTGAGTTGTGAATATTAAGTTGACCAGATGACTGAAAAGTTGTGTCAGTTACCAAGAAAGTTACCAAGTGTGCTATCAAAATATAAATGTTTGAGTTGATTTTTCCCTTATTTTTAAATGTCAAGGAAAATATAAAAGACGTCCTTTAAGAGAGATAATAAATAATCACAATTTGATTATTTTTTTTTCCTTATGGAAATAGGAAGTTGAAAGTCTTTGCTCACTAGTGAGGAGCTGATGATGAAGGTCACTCTGGTAACTGGAAGAACGTGCATGTAGGTATTAATTCACTTAGTTTGTGCAGCTTATCTGGCTGTAACCTCCCTTGAGTCCCATTGCTTTCAGGGAAAAGCTCGGTGGTTCTGCAGAGCTATTCACATTTAAGGGTGTGTTTACATTAAGAATCATATTCCATGGGAAACTGGTAACCAGAGAGCACATTACCTGCCACAGGTCAACTTTACCCGAGCGCCTGTTTAGAGCTTCATCTGTCTCACTTATTTGCTCTCACTGCTGCTTTTGTACAGCTCACACAGAGAGCTGATTGAGTTGCCTTCGAGGCTCGGTGGCTCCCAGCCCCCTCTTCAGAGGACTGCTGCGGTTGTCTGGGGTGTGCTGGCTCTGTTGGGCAGTTGTGACTGCACAGAGGACAAACAAATGTTGTTGCCTGGCATGGGAACTGAGAGGCTCTCCTGTCTGAAGCGTCTTTAGGGAGTCAGGGCCCCCTGAGGCCAGGGTTTCCTTTAGGGGTGTTCAGGGCTCTGAAAACAGTTTTGGGTCTGTGATGGAAGTGGCTTGCGTCAACAAGCTCAGGAACTTGCAAGGCCAGACAAATACTGAAGTGTGCCCAATGTTACAGACCTTGTGCAGATTGTCTATTGATTATTCACGGTCCACTTATCAGCATAATGGAACTGGAAGTCATTCCTTGACGTACATTTGCATGCATTGCATACATCACCTATTTGGCAGCATTTTCTGTTTGTTTCTGCTGAATGTTTTCACATAAGTCATGAAGCTGTCTTCTAACTTCCCATTAAGACACCATTCGGCTGTTGAACACACACCTTCTCACACACACCTAAACAGAATGATCCAACGCTTAAAAATCGATTCATCATTTAAATTGCTCAGATATGATGAAGCAGTCTGTGAAAGTGGTTCATTGCACGGCTGTATTTTTGTTTTTAGCCTTTTGTACTTTTCCAAACTCTTCCTGGAAACGCGTTATGGTCTGACTTTATCTGAGAGGAGATAAGCTTTTCCTCTTTTTTTCAGTGTGCTGCTGCAGCTAATTGGACAAGAATGAACAACCTGGCAACAGAGAGGCTTTATTTAGTCTCAGACAACAGTGAGACCATCTGCACACACTGCTTAAAGACAAGGCAACTACTCAAATTATTCATGATCACAAGGTTTTGCTAATAGTTGTTCACTTTTTCTGTGATGACGGATTAAATGAACATTTGCATCAAGATATAGACAAGTATTTGGGATATTTCTGCTAAATTGGAGCAGTGGCTTTGTATGCAATATAAGGTGCAACATGCTAAATTCATGCATGTTTAATCAGCTTTTAAAGACTTGCGGTTTTCTGATAAAGCAATAAGTTTACAAATGAATGAACCGTTACTGAGCTGTGGTCAGCTTGATATGTAATGCTGGACAGCTCTATATTTGCCCAAAGGAGTTTACCCGGAAACTGCTGGCTGTATAATTTGAGCTAATTTGATCAAGCAGGGCTTCAAAGTACGTTCATGGTTTGACACGTGACTGCAGGATTGTCATTACACAATAAACCCTCTGAGTTTCTAAGGCATTATAAGGCTCCATCTGATAATCTCAGACAGCGGCAACAATCTAGACAGCATGTCAGGTTTGTCTGTAAAGGGTCAACGTGTAAACCAACCAGTAAAAGGTTTTTCAGCAGGAATAGTCAGACTTAAATGGACTTAAGAAACATTAAGTATGTTTTTCCAGTTTAAGCCACACTTAATTGTCTGTGTTGTAACCACACTCAGATTTGCTGCAGGACAGCTTTTTGCAACAATTTACTTCCCTGTCTGTGAGTGACATGGCTGGCAGCAGAGGCGGCCTATTGAATGTCAGGATTATCAAGATCTATTGTGGCTTAACAATTCTCACAGGAAGTGTTTCATCACGGTTAATTGGTCAAACTGTAAAGGTTAGGTTTGAGTAGAAGAACAAGGTAGTCATAATGGCACTTTCATGTCTTTGTGTTCGCTTGAATAGTCTGCTTATTACTTCATCATTTGCTGGTTAGGAAAAAGATGAGGTGACATCATTGCATTCAATACGTACCTTTACAGTGTAATGTGTACTTATCTAGAAAGGTTGGATTTCATAGCTATTCAGGTTAATATTTGTGTATATGTCTATATATAATTAGCATAAAGTAGAGTCAAAGGACCACTTTATGACTCGTCTTCTAAGTTAGCAGTGATATGCTAGTTACTGTAATAACATTAACTCACCACAGTTTAAGCGCGTGTGACTCAATTTTAATCAGGTGAAGGCAATGTAATGATTTTTACAGCAACAGCAAACACTCTTTCACCCCTTCAGTGGTGTAATGCACAGCGCAGATGGCAGAGATCAGCTATTTATTATAATCATCTTCTACTCAGAATGTTCTCCATTTTACCGCTTTATGTTGTTTGGGCATCTTGCAGCAAAGATCCCAGGTGTTACGCAGGAAATCTTTGTTTATATTGTAACATTGCACTCCTCCCTGTTTGCACACTGTAAAATCTTGGCAGGGATTTCTGCTGCTTTGTGTTATTCGCATTGTCTGACCTTGTGAGTAAATCAAACAGTGGCATACCGTTATAGGATTATTTGTTATTGGCTTTATTTGCTGTGTAGGAAGATTGTAAGGACATTCAGTAACCCGCTGTCTCTGTTCTTATAGTCACGACTTCGTATATGTGGGGTTTTAACCACATTTTTTATTAATCTTAAAAAAATCGACATTATTTTTTAAATGATTTACCTTTTTTGTAGCTTCTCTGATATGATTTGCTTTACATGCTATGTATTGCTTCTGTTTTATATCTGAATAGTCAAATCTTTGCGTCTCATACGTATGTTTGTTCTAATAGTGTCCTTGTGCTTAACAAAAGATGGTCAAGAAATTACATTTTTTGTCATTTAATAAGTTACAAATATAGGCGAATGTGTGCACGGGCGTAAAAATCCATTTTTCATTTTTATTTCCATCTTTACCTGATAGGACTGTATTGTTCCAGTGATGGATGTAAACTTAGAGGAACCACCTTTTCTGTTTTTCCCTCAAGGCATCAGAAAAATAGCTTGGAAAAATAATGTCTTTCTTTTAAATGTGATATTAAATGTAGATTTCTTCAGCAGTAGGTGCACTCACGATGATTGCCTTTCTCCTGCTGTGTAGCCGTATTTTCCACACACAGTTAAATCTGTGCTTCTTATAATAACTTTGTACTAACTGCGTCCTGGTTTGTTTCCACATCTGCTGAGTTAGACCTGATTTATTTTTCACATCGTGCTTTGCATAAAGCAGAAAGAGCTGTGGATTCAGGATGCTACCGAGCTTTCAGGCATTTGTGATGGACTTCATATCACTTTTATTTAAAGATGTAATTAAAAAGTATTTAATCAAGTATTGATTTCTTCAATATTAGTACGAAATTGACAGATAAATTGTATTTTTTACTGGTAAGTTTGAAGTCTGTATGCTATAACTGTATGAGCAGCATCACATAAACGGACTCATGTAAAAAGTCTTTTCTTAGCAGGCTGCTTTATTTCAAAGCCCTTTTTCTAATCTTATGCTTATTCCTTCCCCCTTAAACAATATTTTCCCCACCACATTCTCCTTATTGTAATCAGTAAAATTTGAAAGAATACCAGGACTACTTTTTTTATCTTTGTATTTCTGTGTAAACCAGAAACAACACAACAAATGTTAACTCCATTCACAGGCTAACATCCTGCCCTGTCAGATTGCCGTGTCACACAATGCATCTCTGAATTTCATGCTTTTAAAGACATATTATAGATTGAATTTTCATGGCATGTATGTGAATCAAAGCACTGTTTCATACCACATGGACTCAAAGTACTGCTGCAGTATTTGATGCAGGACATGTGACTCTGCCACGTCTGCCTTCATATTGACACTTCTTCCACATTTTGCCATCTGTGAGCGTATCTGCGTTATCTCTTGCTTCCCTTTATCTCTGCTGCCAGTTTCTGACAAATGTTACAAATTGTTCATGTTTGTCAGGCTTGATTTATGTCACTGCACCAAATGCCACATTTAGCTTTTTCTGTGTGACCTGACGTTTGATTTGCACGTTTGTTTTCAGGGGAAGTATGTGATCTAAAGGAGTACTCTTTCAGATTGGCTCATTGATTAGTGGGAGGATGTGCACTACACAAATCAGATTAAGATTAGGGAAATTACATTTAACTAGCGGAGACTTGAATGACACACATGAGTTTTGCTGTTTTATCGTTAGGATTGGGCTGAATTGTTTACCTTTAAATCTACAGGATCCTCACGGTTTCATATTGTGCCATTCGGGACCGGCTCTGGTTAACATGGCTCAGAGTTACAGCCACAAAAGGCTCATGGAGAAATGCGAGGCTCACATGTGACCCAGCTAATGTAACTGTGACTGTGGAAGCTAAAGCAGATTATTGTAGCAGTCTGGCCTGGCAATCTGTCTACAGACATCCATCTCCCTTCAGGTCACGAGACACTTAGCAAGGCGATTTATTGAGCCTGATCAATTCTAAATTAGACAGCTATAGGGATGTAATTGTATTAAGTACTGCTGTTGCAGGACAGGATTTAACCAGGAAAATAAAATAAAGCCATGTTTTAAGGTAGCTCTGCAGATTGGGTTTTGTTAACCTGTAAAAAGTGTAAACTGTTGAAAATTATTACACAATATTGCAAGAATCTCATGTTATTTTTGCATAAAGTAACAATCTCTATCAAGTCCTATTATGAAATCAAAGGCTTGGTTCTGATAAGCATTATGTCAGTCATTTTCTTTTTGTTATTCCACAGTGAAATGTAATATTTATGCAGAAAATTCATAAAAAGACGCATTTGAAGTTACCTGAAGCTGAAATAAACCTGTTACTTACTTTACATGGTGATTTTATTAAATGCTGTGGTTTTTATTTGTGGTTAATAATACATTCATGGTGCTTCGGACTACTTTAGTTCAGCGTGGGATTATCTCAGTCATATTGCTGATTCATTGGGATGCCCATGTTATTCCATCCATTGTAATTATGCTATAATTAATTTTCACTGATTGCGTAATCAGTAAAAAATACATTAAATTATGCTGACGACACAAATACAGCCATTTATGTCTGAAATTGGATTTGGCAGAGTGATGTTTAATGTCATCTGAAAACATTCCTATAAATTCTTTACGCTGTAACTAGTTTAATTTGATCTGGTTGCTATTAGAAGCTCATAACGGGACTTACACAGAGTCCTTTGAAGAACATGAAGCATTTGCTGCTCGTGATGAGTGTAGGATGCCGACTTTCTACGACATAAAACGGTTGTGGATTTAGTTGGATTTATCATTTGTGGCTCACGCTGAGAATATTATTTAAACTGCTGCTAATCCTGTGTAGTTCTGTAGTTTAACACATAACGACATGCAGTTGTTTGGGATATAGTATTAAAGCGGGGGAGAAATACAAATACAACCTTTTCCCAACAGCTTAGTGGGTTGATTGATTTGGTGCTTGTTTTTTAATTGGCTGTTAATAATTTACAATCTCTTTTAATATAACTAATACTAGATTATCATTTCCAATTTATTAATGTGAAGTCCCTTTTATGTTGCAAAAATATGGTTATTGTTTATGTATACATTCCCAAACAGTGATGCCTTTCTGCTGGCACCAAAACAGTAGAAGAAGAAAAACCAGCTAACTTTCTAGAAATCCAAGTTATTCATTCAATTCAAAGCTAAGTTGTCTAAACAAATATTTTCTGTTGTCTCATTATATAATCCTAAAGCAACAATTCAAGCTATTACCTACTTTTGCACAGTAACATAAGGTTAGCCGAGGTGTGAAATTAAACATCCACTTTATCAAGACACTTGGATTTATGAAACATGTCGTGTCAAAATGTAATTTAAAATTCCTTAAAATCCATGTCTTTTTTTTTTTTTACAACTGTGATAACAAACGCATGTTAGTTTTTTTTCCAATAAATCCAAGAAAAAGCTGCCCTTTATAATCCAGAATGAATTGATGATGTGCTTTGCATGACTGAAACATAACCCTGTTAACTATAGATTATGTCACTGCACAATTTCCTGCGTAACATTTGGCAACAATATTGCACTGTGGCCAGTGATTTTCTGCCATTGATTCTTAAGGCTGCTGCAGCAGATTATTGTTAGCTTGTGTTAGCCTCAGTGGACGGTAAGTTTATATTGGATTAACCAGTGTTAACATTGCTTATTGTGCTTCTGAGTTATGAATAATAAGCTGAGTAATAATTGCTACAGGGAGGCTCATCTTTCTGAAGAAAAAAGACACAACAAAAATAGAGCTGCTGGAAATTGTTGTACACAAGTTATGCACAAAGTCACAATTTTTTCATGTGATTAACTAAAATCCAGCACACTGTCACAGAGTGATGTGTTATTCAGTGTGTTTGTTCCCTACAGTGTGCTGTCAGGCACAGTTAAAATGATGTTTGCAGATCAGTAGCACAGGAATGCCATCACCTCTTTGCTCTCTTGAGTGAAAGTGCGTGTAAGACAGCCACATGTCTCTTGCATCAATACTGTTCTCTGAGCTGGCCCAAATGTATCCGTCATTTTAGCATTTTCTGCTGCCACCAGCTACACCCTAACAGCAAAATCCTGTCTGCTGTTGGGATACTTTCTAGGCCAATGGGAAACACAAGCCCAGCTCCTGCTGCACAATGTTGGAGAATCAAAGCTTTTCCAAACAAATCCACATTTATCTGATGTAAAGCAGTCTCTCATTGCTGAGATTGCAAACATGGAGTCATTTAGAAATAATTTGGTTGGTGTTTTCCCACGATAATGATTTGATTTGGAAAAATATTTTTAGTTTTTTTCTTTGCATTTATGCACGCTCTTTTTCCTTATCAAGTCTTGGTTGCCTGGTGCTGCTGTAGGTGATCCCTTCATTTTCTGCAGTGCTTCTAAAAATAGCATTGAAAGCATACCAAGCCTCATTAAAAATGCATTTACTCTGCATGGAGGGAAGGGATGAGATAAAAGTCAAACTGGAAGAATGAGCAAACGCATATGAAAAGAAATATAATCAAAAGCACAAAACAGAAAATGCAAATTGTTTTTTAGTGTCATTAAAGCAAAATTATAAAACAGGCGCTATAGAGATTTTTTGTGATAAAGTAACTTTTTTTTTTTTTTTCTCACAGTCAATAAGCACAAACCATGGATCGAGACGACGTATCACGGCATTGTGACAGAAAATGACAACAAGGTTCTCCTGGACCCTCCTCTCATCGCGCTGGACAAGGATGCTCCTTTACGCTATGCAGGTGAGAGAGGGTTTATGCTGCTGCTGCAGCGCCTTCAGATGTTCACACACTGTGAAAGAGAAACCACTTTTCTGACTTTATATTAATAAGATTTACATAATTTGCATTTCACAGATGTTTCAAGACATTGATGTGTACTTTTTAAAGATATATGATCTGTTTGCAAATAAATAATGCAAGATCTGAATGAATTATTCTTACAAAGTGAAATAGAAAGACTGCTGTAACACGTAAGTAGAACCGTAAATCTATTCTGAGTTTTGCTTTGAAATCACGAGTGCATCATAGATAATGTATGAAGGGCTTGCTTTCTGCTGCACATTTTATTATGTGTAAATGTAATAAAGGCTATATCTGAGATCTACTGGGTTTTAGAAAACATATCTAATCACCAATGACTTGGCTGCAAAGAGGGTACGACCTGTCAATTTGATCTTATTCTTCACTTACAGATGAATTTCTGGTAGCACATGTGACTCAAAGGCGTTCTGATAATTAGATTTTTATCACTTGCCTTTTATTCTGAAAGACAGCTGGCTGCCATATCCTGCAGACTGGCCCTTTTGATATAAGATCAAAATACTTTTTCAAGTCTTTTTTTTTCCCGCCCACTGCAGAGGCACAGGAAAGGCTGCGTTAGCTCTGGAGGTTTTAATCACATTGGGATTGACTTTGGCCACGATTCAAAGCACTACCACACTGGAAATGATTTCCCACCATTTCCCATTATATGAGCCGAGTAATTCCCTTTTTTTTGTCTCCAACTCTTCAGATTCAGTGCTGTCACTGCACTTTAACGGGGACTTTAACATCGGAGTAGTACTCCTGATTTAAAATGAGGGGTTTTTAAACCCACGTGTTGATTACAGTAGATGTTAAATGTGATATTTTCATAAAATTAGGTTTCAAAAGCTGCTCAGTACTTTATTTTTAAAGTGAGCAGTCTCAACAAAAGGCCCAGGAATAATATGATCATTCTCTGTGTAATGTTTGTCTCCTTTCACAGTGAATTAGCACTGAATACGGCGCTTGGTGCTCCCACTTCTTTCAGCTGGGCCTCCCCCTTTGATGAGCTGGTTTGCAAAAGGACTGCTTGTCCCTGTGAACATGCTCTCTCTGGAGGCAGAGAAAGCAGTCTGGCTTCACGTGGCAGCAGGGGTGAGCTGCTCTGTCATGCCAGATTTCCTGCGGTTGGTCCATCTGTGGCAACTAAGAGGGTTCACTGTTAAGCTGACCCACAAGCCATTCAGAGGTCCAATCACAAGCCTTTCAGTCAGTTTAGTGTAAACAGGTGAATCTTTACCAGAGATGAGGGTTTTCTGTGGGACTTATTGTAAATGTGAGGCTGTTAAGCTGTGAGGCTGGTGTCAAAGTGTATTTTCTGGTGTGTGTGTATGAATATATATGTAGTGATTTCAGTCAGGGTGATTGGAGCTTAAGTGTTTGAAACCAAAGCTCTTTAAAAATCACCACAGTGTTTATGGATAAATGTGCTCTAACACAACAGAACAGGAATAATTCACCCTCCTGAAGAGTAATGGATAAAGAAAATGTCCTTGTTTTAGTGAACTATTGCTGCAAGATTATTATTCTACTGACTTTAGTGACTTTGTGAACATTTAGAATATCATTCATTGTGTTTGTATTTAGCATTAGCCATCAGATACCCACTGCAAATGAAGACAAAATATTGATATGCCATTGCAATGACTGCTGTGATCATTCCTGACAGGCCTGTGAAACTAATAATAAGCTCAGAAATTCCTAAATGTCAGATGTAAGCTGATCATTAGAGGTGCTATGACCACAGAGCCCATAATTCTTTCTGCGTGATGGGCCTTAACTGCACCCCCCGACGTGAAATCCATGTATTAGCTCAACATGCTTCTTAATGCGATTTTATTCCTGAATGTTGAAAAGGTGAAAATGAAATGGCCAGACTTTCCAGAGTCTGTGAAAACAGAGTAAAAGCACAAAAGAAATCATTTTATTGTTTTATCCCAATGTTTATAGTAAATAATTTGAATGTTTCATGCAGAAAATGTGTACATAAAGACATTAAAGGATAATCCTTTAAAACACATCACTGCTAGAGTCCAAGGTCTTATTGACTGATTGCAACTTGATGTTATGACTTGTAAGTAGGATATGTATAGGCTTTGACTCAAGGACTCCTTTCCTTTTATAACTGGCCCAGGACCCTCTGCTTGTGAGCTTTACTAATGGTGATTATATTAGACTACTGGTTGACTGTGTCTCTTTCTGTCTTCTGTATGTGAGCATCTAACTCTTATCTGGGTTTATTTTCTCTTTCCTCCTTGTAGAGAGTTTTGAGGTGACCCTCACTGAAGAAGGTGATCTTGGGCTTTTTCTTTGCTTTGTGCTCAGTTGTTATTATTAACCTACTAATGCAAAACAGCATCCACACTTTGACACAGAAACTCCTGCCATGCTCTGTAATTTTCCCATTTGGTTTTCTCAACCTTCAGTTTTTTCTCACCCTGGATATTTTGGAGTTCCAACAGCTGGATGAAATGTGTGATGTGGGGCTGACTGTTCTTAGAAATATCTGTGCATGAGACATCCATTGCAGTTTGCAGACCCTAACAGTTTTTCAGCCGTCACCAGGAAAGAGAAAGCTGCTTAAAAGCAGGAGTTTTGAGTCACCTTGTTGCTACTTTTTACAGCACTTTTATTCTAAAACATGTAAGAATAAGGCAGCTTTTGATACAATTCATGATAAAGTGTAATCTAAAAGTCTGCATAAGACCATTCCCCTGGTCTTTTAACAATCTTGACATGATTGGAGCCTAAATTGATTCTTGTCTTGGAGGTGAAAATGTACTGTAAACACGAGCATCTTAACTCCCCAATCATGAGCATCGTCTAACCTGTAAAACATCTAAGCAGTTAGAGTGACTCCTGTAGACTTCAAATGAGATTGCTGAGATTGTTAACTAATGCAAACTCTCTTTGCTGCAAAGTTTTTGTTCTTGCATCTTTGCCTCAGTGGATCTCTTGAGTTAATTCTCCGCCACTAATCTCTACCATTAGCATGGCTGCAGTTCTCATTTGATTTGGATGTCAAGCAAGCTGATATTTCTAACCCCAGTTCTCATCCAGTGCTTTTTGTTTGAATAATGTTATTGTAATAGTTTAGTTCTCTATGATTTCATGATTTTCTTTGGGTTCATTTTGCGGTAGTTTTGGGTTGGAGGTGGGCAAAATTACACAGGAAGACTTTCTTCAATGTGGTGTTGGATGAGGTTCAATTTCTTTCACAGATTTTTCATGTTTGGATGGTTGAATTAGTGCCGTACAACCTTATCACAGTGCTCTCTATTGTTAATAATAACATTTTAATTGATTTATCCTTTATATATTTTTTTTTACGTGAGCTGTGAATTAATGATCATCACTTTAATGCTGTGCTTTGTGTACTCACTTTTTGAGCTTGGTTTCATTACTATGATTTAAATATAAAATGAGTACTCCTGTGAAATGCCTGTCCAAGTATTTTCTGTTCCGGCCTGCATGAATGGATGCAATGTTTTCAACTGGCTTGTTTAAATACACTCACACTGAGTATCACACACCACAACTACTCACCCATATGCGTTTTGGCTTCCTCCACAGACACCATGCACCTCCTAAGTCTACAACTCCCTGGCTCCCAAAACCTGTGGCTGATATTGATTTTTTGTTTTTTGTTTTTGTTTTTTGCTTGAGTGTATTTCTTTTTTGTTTAGTTGAAAACATATTTTTCTTTTTATCATTTTAAATTTACATCTATTTCTTGCTGTTCTGACTGAATTTTCTTTTGACTTTCAACGTGTTCAGGTGAGATTTGCGGCTTCAGGATCCATGGGCAGAATGTCCCCTTTGAAGCAGTGGTCCTAGACAAGTCCACTGGGGAGGGGGTTATCAGGGCCAAAGATAAGCTGGACTGCGAGCTCCAGAAGGATCACACATTCACAATCCAAGCCTATGACTGTGGAGAGGGTCCTGATGGGGCCAACATGAAGAAGTCCCACAAGTGAGTCCAATGATTGAGAATTAAATGTTTATAAAATACATGATATGCAAACAAATATTTAGGTATGAGTTCGAAAGTCTGAGGATGTTGGGTTTACATCACAGAAACAGAAATAAAATCACATTGCTTTTAGAAAGGTTTAAAGCCCCTTACAAGCCATCTAGCGTACACAAGGCTCACTGTAAGAAACTGGAACATACTTTTTTTCACTATCATCAGATATTCTGTGATTATTTATGAAAATATTTTGGATTAAATGGCAACAACTGGAACCTTTACCTGCAGTGGTGATAAGATCCATTTGGAGTCTGGTTTTAAGTTCTTCCTTGGTGAGATTTCCAGTGAAAACACAGAAAATATACAAACATACCAGATGTTGTAAAGAGCTGCTCGACTTGCTTCCAGTGAATCTGTTGCAGGAACACAGATAATGCAGGGTAACAGTTTGCAAATCCAGGAAAGGAACAATGTAGCAGAACATCATGTTCATTCCTGTTGGTACTGACTTACAAAGGCATGAGCTATGATGTCAGTATTTTTATTTCACTTGGCTAAAGTCTAAAACAGTCAAGTGAAAATAAAACCTTGGCATTGTATTTGATCAGAAAGTAATGTTGAGAACATAAAATAAAAAGCAACAAGGTCCAGTTCATGTATTTTTTTCCAAACTCCAGGTGTAAAAGTGGAAGTAGTTACTCATTCAAGCAGAAAATCACAAAAGCATTATTTTATGCAGCAAATAGGGTATATATATGTCAATGTTTGAAAAAGTACTTTAGCCACTTATCTCATTGAATAAAGAGCTGACAGTGTCATGAGGGTGTTGTCTCCTTCTCAGGGCGACTGTCCACATCCAAGTGAACGACATCAATGAGTATTCACCAGTATTCAAGGAGAAGACCTACAAGGCCACCGTTATTGAAGGGAAGAAATATGACAGTATCCTGAAGGTGGAGGCTGTAGATGCTGACTGTTCATTCCAATTTAGCCAAATTTGCAACTATGAGATTGTCACCCCAGATGTGCCGTTCTCCATTGACAAGGATGGTAAGGACCTGTACAACGTGTCCTTGTTTCTCAGCCTGTCAAAAGAAACGCTGCTGTTTTTACTAAAAGGCCCGGATTGTATTGACACACATGGCGTTGTCTATTGATCTATGCAAACAATGATGCTGCAGGTTTCATTTAGAATTCATCACAGCTTGTTGGTTTTGAAGAACTTTCTAAAAGGTCACTAAACTTATTCAGTAATTTGTAAAGGATGCGAGGATTTATCTTTGCATGTTGTTCAACATACTAACAGATCCATCCATCCACTGTCGAAAATCCATTTTAGCAGAAGGGATTGAGTTGTGGTTAGGAGTGGCAGCTTAAATCTATTCTTTATGCTATTTGGCCAGAAGCAGTACCGTAGACATGTTACCAGTATAATCGGTTCACTAAGATTACATAAGATACGGTAATCCAACAAATACTTACAATGTTTGTATGTTTTTTTTAAATGTAGACATATAAAAGACTCCATAATGAAGTGTTTTCATACCTGCTGATGTTTTATTTTAGTATTTGTTCCTGTTATAAAGCGGTCAAAATCTTTATTCTCTCTCTTTATTTGACTTTTTTCTTCACTCAGGCTTTATTAAGAATACAGAGAAACTGAGTTACGGCAAAGAGCACATGTACAAGTTAACTGTGACAGCCTACGACTGTGGGAAGAACCGAGCCTCTGAGGACGTGCTGGTCAAGATCAGTGTCAAACCCACCTGCAAACCCAGCTGGCAAGGTATCAAAGCTCCCCTCTTCATGCTGCAGCCAGCTCATTTTGGTGTCTGTTTTGGACAAAAGGGACTGCCTGATGAGGTCCAGGCAAGCTGGCTTTGTCAAAAGGATTATATTAGTCCTTTAGACTTCAAGGCTTTTATCACTGCTGAAAAAAATGAAACCCTTCATAATGTTTAGTTACTGTTCCCCCATTGCCATTCACCTTATCGGTGCTGAAAAACATCTTTTTACTCTATGATTTCTCTTATTTTTTAAGGCTTCAATAAGAGGATTGAATATGAGCCTGGCACGGGCAGCCTAGCTCTCTTCCCCAGCGTGCACTTGGAGACCTGTGACGAGCCAATCACCTCTGTCCGAGCCACAATTGGACTGGAAACCAACCACATTGGGAAAGGCTGTGACCGTGATACCTACTCTGAGAAGTCGCTGCACAAGCTATGTGGTACATAAGTTCTCAGCAGAAACTGCAGAATCTTCTGGATGAATCAAAGTGCTCATAATAATTGTTGATAACTATCTGTGTGCTGCAGGAGCCAGCTCTGGCACCGTGGAGCTCCTTCCTGCACCTAGCAGCTCTGCTAACTGGACCGTAGGTCTGCCCACCGATAACGGTCATGACAGTGACCAGGTGTTTGAGTTCAACGGCACTCAGGCCATCAAAGTTCCTGATGGCTTGGTAAGCACCAGTCTGAAGGAGCCTTTCACCATCTCGGTGTGGATGAGACACGGCCCTGGGGCCCACGAGAAAGAGACCATTCTCTGCAAATCTGACAAATCAGGTACTTTCTCTCAAGTTGGGTAAAGTTTCCTTATATTATTCTGTCTCTTTTAAACAAGCACTTGCAATGTGTGTCCTCAAAACGAGCACAAATTATTTAAAGTGAAAAACAAAGCAGAAATAATGGTTACATTAGAGCTCAGTTTGTGATTCAGAGTTTACTGACAGGGTTTATTATTTCATTCATGTTAAATGAAACTAAACAGTCTAATAAACAAAACCACATGTATGAGATCATACCACAACCTTCTGTCGCGCTCAGGTGTATTAATATTTTACAATAAAGCATACTCTTTTATCTCAGTATTACAGTAAGATATCTGGTGTCTACTGAAGAGGTCAAACCTGTGATAAATTCTCCCAACTACTCATTACTGCTTCACATGTGTCATTAAGTACGTCTCTCATTTAAAAAAAAACATTATTGTATCTTCTATAATCATTTGCTTACATAATGAAACACACTTCTCTTGTTATTTTTTGTTGTCGCCTCTATTGGTCCTCCCTGACCTGCCCTTTTCTGTTCATGGTTGTAAATTCTGCGTGCAGTCCCTTGCTCCTTGATCTTATTGACAGTAAAGTCTTTGGTGTGGTCAATGAGGGGGTGGCGGTTCATCAGCTCTAGCACAGCTGCTTATATAAGAAGGATTACATCAGAGCGGCTGTGCCCTGGACAGGATGCTGCCATACCCGTGATCTCAGCACGCCAGTCATGACCTCCATTCAGCACAGAGTCGGCTTCACAGAAACATGACTCGCATTCACGGCCTCCCATTCTGGGAAACTACCCATTTAAATTTCAGGGTCCAGTGAGCACAAAAGGAGCATTCAATATTAAATATTATATTTTGTAATCAAGTAAATCAATCAGAATAAATAAGCAATGTTTCCTTTTTCTGTTAGCTTCACCTAGTTAAGCTGTGCTTGCTCTCACAGGCAGTAAATGAGAGAAAAACATCTCTATATGTGAAAACATGTGACGAAACCCTGAGACTGTACTGATAAAGGAATGCCAGACTCAGAAAAGATGCATTTTCTTCCTTTTTTGAAGTTGTTCATGTATTACTTGTGTTTGTAATTAACTGAGTATTTTAATGCCCTCTTACACCATCTCACGCTTTAGAATATTGTTTATGTGTTGGTTAGTGTTTCTGTAGAAATGATAGTTATTCCATTTAATTAGACATGAATTATGGTAAATGCTAATGTTTACAGATGAAATGGGGCAGCTGACAAATGATTCTTGATGAGTCTTCTATGTTTGTATAATTTTTATCTAATTTTTCTCCTTTCCTCTCTGCAGATATGAACAGACACCACTACTCCCTCTATGTCCACAACTGCAGGCTTATCCTTCTCCTACGCCAGGATCCATCAGAGGCAGAGAACTATAAACCAGCTGAGTTTCACTGGAAACTTGACCAGGTCAGCTGTTTATGAAACCAAACTTGGTGCAAGTTATACACATAACTTGTGACTCAAATTCTTGGTAACAATTAAGCTTCTTATTTCGGCCTCTTTGTTGTTTCTCTTTACAGGTGTGTGACAAAGAGTGGCATCACTATGTCCTCAATGTGGAGTTTCCCACTGTTTCTCTGTTTGTGGATGGGACTTCCTTTGAGCCGTTCCTAGTTACAGAAGACTACCCGCTTCATGCATCCAAGCTCGAAACGCAGCTTACCATTGGGGCCTGTTGGCAAGGTAAAATAGATTATTTGTCTGTTATATTAAAACATATGAAGATTGATTCAGTTTAAAGTGGAAATTTAATATGGGAATAATGGGGATCCTCTCTCTATAGTGAGATGCTTTTAAATCTCACTTGATATTTCTTTATAAGAGATTAGTGGTATATTATGGTAATTTTGACTTTCTTGAATTCTTTAATGATTCAGCATGACCTGAAATGTACAGCAGCATCTGAATCTCTCCTGCAGTTCCTCAACCTTCCTTCCTGTCTCTCCCTGCTCTCTCATTTCCATCCTCTACAGAAATTTCAGGACATGACAATGACACTGAGACAGTCCCTGAGCCCACCTCAGGTTGCTCATCTCTCCCTTACTCCGTTAGATATGTTCATGTGTCCACAATATTTCACCATGTTAACTGCATCATCATACCATTGTGACTAGAATGAGTCTTACCCATTCAAGATAAAAGCATTTAGTTTTTCTGTTTTTTTTCTCTGTGCAGCATGAACAGCTTTTTGTCACTGGTGTGACGTGTTGCACCCTAGTTTTTTTTTTTTGTTGTTGTTGTTTAATTTATCTTCCACTTATTTCCTTTTCCCAACAAATCCGCTGAGACGTTTTACTTTTTATTTCAAATGATAAATGAGTAACACAACTAGCACCAAAAAATCTGACCTGACAGCAGCTTTTTGGCTTTTTTAAAAGTTTGTCTTTTGAGTTGGACGCTGTAGCTTCTCCATATCAGATAACGGACACATTCGCTGGATAATTGTACATCCTTGATGGAAAATTTGTCACTGACCCTGCAGAGATGCTAGCTCATTATGCTCCAGCAAGAAGCTATGAAACGTTTGTTCAACTCCAAATATAAAGTTTGGTATTACAAATTATTTTAGCATATTTTTGGTTCATTTGCAGTATTTTCATCATTTTGTTGTTTTTGTGAAGCTGGATATCAGATTATCTTCTCTTTGAGTTTCATTTTCTTGTCATTTTTTCCATGGTAAGGCTGCAGTTCACCCTATTAATGTGAATGTTGCATGTGCTGAAAGCGTGCATAAGCTCATACATCATTCACCTGTGTTGTTTTCTGGGCCTCTGGCCTTGTAAGGGAACACATACTAACTTGCATGAACTATTTTCATGCCAGCTTTGCTCCATGAGTCAGCATGCTTGGATTGTCATCCCTGAAAAGGTCAAATCAAAAGGATGTGCTGTTGAGTAACTCTTATTGTGTTTTTTTTCTATTTCCTATATTCTCTTCATCGCTGTGACATAACCAGGTGGAAATGCTCGAATGGCTCAGTTTTTCAGAGGGAATCTTGCAGGGCTGATCATCCGCTCTGGCAAGCTGGAGAACAAAAAGGTGATCGATTGTCTGTACACTTGCAAAGAAGGACTGGATGTACAACTGCCTGAAGAAGTTGCTTCAGCTGTCAAGGTGAGGGTGAAATGCCTGAAGCGTGGATATGACTGGGAAAAACCTCATCTTAATCCTGTCTGCAAATATGTTACAGCCTTATACAGTTTTCCCTCAAATCACACAAACTATCGCCTTGTTTTCTCCTCTCAGGTGGAGTTTAACCCCAACCAGTCCTCTCTGACTGTAGAAGGTGACGACATCGATGCTTTTGACAAAGTCATGCAGCACATTTCCTACTTGAACTCCCGCCAGTTCCCGACTCCTGGTATCCGGCACCTTCGCATCACCACCACTGTCAAGTATGTAGCAGAGTCTAAGCACATTCATCCAGTTGCATCTGTTCTAGCACCCAGTCTGCCAGTTACAGCAGCTTCATTGCCACTGCTGCTGTGTTGTGGTAAAACACAGGATATTATTTTACTGAATTTGCATAAAAAAGAATAAATATGAGTTGTGTTTTTCTAGAATGACTCATAAAAGAACAGTTTATTTTATTTATCCTCTTGATTGCATTCACTGAAATGTCGGTAAAGTAACACAGTGGCATTTACTGATTTAATGTCTGGGTATGTAAGGATTTTTGGAGTTTATTACTAAATTAAAACCAAATGTTAAAAATTCTTAGTGTTTACTGTTACATCTTCCTCAGATGCTTCAACGAGGATGCCTGTGTATCGGTGCCGGATGCTGAAGGTTATGTGATGGTTCTGCAGCCGGAGGAGCCTAAAATCAGCCTCAGTGGCATTGACCACTTCGCCCGCAGCGCTGCTGAATTTGAGAGCCAGGAAGGTGTGACACTTTTTCCTGAGCTTCGTATTGTAAGCACCATTACCCGTGAAGTGGAGGCTGACACAGAGTCCGAAGCTACAGAGGGAGCCGATGATGACCCCACAGGTATAAAAATAAAAATGGATGCTGGATATTTGATTAGCTCTTATGTTGTTAAAAGATACATTAAATTATAACTAGACTAGATTTTTATTTTTTGTTTTTGTGGTTCGGATCATCGTCAACACAAAAATTTCTGAGTTGTATTGATCAAAATGTCCTAATAGTCATAGTTTTGTGCAAGATGTTTCAAGGTTGATTTAATTAACTTTGCTGAATGGACCTGCAGGTACAGCTAATAGCAGTGTAGCTAGACAGTAGCTGGAGATTTCCCCCCAGGATTATGTCCGGGGGGAGATGAGAGGATTGGACAGACAAAGCAAAAGGGAGGGAGAAACAGAATAGATAAGTTGTTTATTTCTGGGAGTGGTCAGCAACCAGCCATGCCATCTGTCTGCTTTCTGTGTGAATTAAGACGAGGAGACACAATAGACATGCTATGTAGCTGACACAGATACATTAAGATACAATGTCCTCTTGTGAACAGAAGGTCATATGGACAAAAGAGCTTAGAGAGATTTGTTTCTCTTACCTGCTTTAGCCTGCTCTGCTTTTACATGATCAGTAAACAAGGGACGCCACAAAGGGCCACTTTAAAAAAAAAAAAGGTTGAAAAGTGCAACGTTTTTGTGCCAAATATCCATTTGTTTCTTACAAAAATGGGAAAATATGTTTATACATTATAACTAATGGTGAAATATTGCATTTGTATATTTGACCAGGTCAAAGTTTGGACACAGGTACCCAATCATTTTAAAGGATTTGTAGGGATGAACTTTCCGACATGTAAATCTTTGTTGTTTATCACAACTGTTTGTACAAATGTGGTGCGTTTGTAATACCAGAAGTGAATAGTAGGATTTATTACATTGCTCCTCTTAGTTTTTTATTCCCTCAGTTCCTGTTTCTTTGGTTTCAAGCTGATCTCTAAATTAGGGGTGCTAACATTTTTCCACAGCCCCGGTTAGCCGGTCGGTTAGCTCTGTAACACGGTGTAAACAGTGAACACAGGGACTTGCTTTCCATGTAAACAATGTGTGTGAAATGTGTAACCAAATTTTTGTCAAAATAGGTTTTGTTCACTTTGCAATCAAATTTGAGCATATTTCAGTCGCATCTGAAACTCCACAGCCTAGATCTCTTTTATTCATGTTTCTTTCAGTCCAAGAGACCGTGGTGTCAGAGGAGATCATGCACAACTTGGACACATGCGAAGTGTCTGTGGTAGGAGATGAGCTCAATGGAGAGCACGAGAGCCTGGTGGTGGACAGATCTCAGCTGCAGCAGCGTGCTTTAGAGATGAGTTCGTCTAACCTGGGCCTCGTCATCACTGGTAAAGACCACAGTGATCAAATATCTAAAAATGTGATCGTATAGTCATAAGCTAACAGAAAATGACTGAATTATACAAGAAGACATCCCATGTAAATAAAATGATCATTTATCACTCTGGTGGTGGCTGATGTTGGTTTTAACTCATGTTCATCCTTGTGCTTTTTAGGTGTGAACACTATGGCCAATTACGAGCAGGTCCTGCACCTTATTCGTTACAAGAACTGGCACACAGAGGCCCTCTTTGACAGGAAATTCAAACTAGTTTGCTCTGAGCTCAATGGGCGCTACATCAGCAATGACTTCAAGGTTGAGGTATGACTGAGTGTTGCATCATATAACAGTGATACTTTTAACAGAGCTGCGAGTCATGTTCTGATGGTGCTCATAGCTTTTCCCTTTAATAAGGGCAGTCCTGCTTGTATTCTCTGCAGGTAAATGTTATTCATACAGCCAATCCTGTGGAGCATGCCAACGCCATGGTGCAGCCCAACTTCATCAATCCTGTCCATCATGCCTCTGTGGATCTGTCTGGTCACAACTTGGTCAATGCTCATCAGGCCTCAGGTACTGAAACACAAGACTTTTTTTTAACTGACTTTTTGGGCTTAAATACAATAAAAAAAAATTTTTATTATTGTTTTTACATAATAGAAACTTGTACTGTTTGGATAGTCAGTCTTTTTATTAAAACTTTTCTATACTTAAGTCTTATTTGTAGAGGATTAGTGTTACCAGGAGACCCCACATGATTTAGAAAGTCCCCTTGATGCCTGTGTCTTGTGTGGGATTAAGTCTGTGTTTTCCCTTCGTACACTGCTATTATCCCTTTATATAAAGTCATAGTTTTGCATAACAATTATATTATAGAAAATACTTGAGCAGTATTTAAGCGCCTAGCCTTATTACTGACAGGCTGTTGTGTAATAATTATAGTCTGTTGTTTTTGTTCTTCAACATAAATCTCCTGGATTTGTTGGAAAATATTGTCCTAGCCTATTTTAACATCTTGTGTAGTTGCCATTATTTCTAAGAATAAGTCAGAAAGTCATTATTTTTTTAATGGCCAATATGGCACATTTCAGAGATTAGGAAGGATTTCAAGTATTATACTTGTCCCCAAAGCCAAGAGTTTTGCCTTCGTAGAAATTCAATGAAAACAGAATTCTTTGGTTTACAAAAGAGGCAAGAAATCAGATGAGACATTTTGATGTAGAAATGCATATATGCTGGCAGTAGCATGTCTAAAATTAGGTGAAATAAGACTAGAAACATAAGATATACCAAAAAGAAATGGATATAGACACTTTTAGCAACTTAATAAATTAATTGGCAATGTGGTAGCAGCATGTCTGGCTATAGAAAAGGCCACCTTAGAGGGGCAGAGTCTGAAAGGGAAAGAGTGGAAGACAATCAGAAACAATAACTCAAGTTGGCAAAAAAAAACTGTATCTGAAAAGTGTTAGTAAACATAAACCAGGAAGCTGTCATACTTTCTGGGCTTTAGCTCATTTATAAAGGACTTAGGAAAAACAGAAGACTGTGCTAATGAGTAAAACTCTTTTTAAAAACACTGTTGCCATATTCTTTTGGACAAGAAAGGAGACCCAAACTAATCAGCTTTTTAATGGGTTCAGTTCAAACCTGTGAAAACTCTGGTCTGGTTAATACCTATGAAGCAACTTGCACAACTGGAAAAGTCAAGTGCTCATCAATGCTAAAAGATATACAGATATAAAATAATCTATACTCGCACTTAGATGCAAACAGTGTCCTTCACAGACATAATTACATATTTTAGCAGGATATTGTTGCTGCTTCCCATACAACAGCATCGTTTCATGTTGGGGCAGCGTCTGTGCCGAACTTTCACACCTGTGGTCCAGATTCTTCACCATCCTAACATCAGTTACATAAAGAGGCACACTGCTGCCATTAAATAAATAAAAAAAACTAATTTTTCGTGGCTGCCAATTAATGCTGTCCTGAGAATGGAAAAATTTTGCACTCCTGTAAATTTTAATAAGAAAGTCCAGGATAAAAACCAGTCCCAGACATACCAGTATATTTATTTTTTGGGAGAAAAGTATCATGATAGAAATGATACAAACTTAATGGAACAGAGATTCATCTTTTTACACTATCATCATATCAGTTTATATCTGTTAATACAAGTATTAAATGTCATAATCAAAGCGGTAATCTGCTTAATTTTGCTGTGGAAGGGTTTAGTCTGAAATGTCAAGCATCGCTACAGCTGGATTACAGTCTATTAAGCAGAACTAGGACATGCATGAAACACTAGTTGTTATCCTTTTTTAAAACAAAACAGCACAAGTTTGGGGATTACACTTGAGTGTGGTCTGTGACATTTGTAGAGGCGGTGCTCTGAGTACAACCTTTTATATCTCAGCCTCAGTAATCTTCTAGGCTGACAGGCTTACTAAGCCTGCCACCACACAACGGTGGCCTTTTCCCTGTAATAAGGTAGGAAGTACAGCAAGCTGGTGGGGAACAAGTAAGGTCATTTAAAGACAGACATGCATCTGGGGCAGCTGAGAGAATAAAGATGTAATTAGGTAAAACATATTGTGAAACTGCAGCCATTGTATGTGCAAACGCCCTCATGTCATTAAATACTATAAAAAGGTTTTGTAATAATATTTCTCCTGTGTAGCTTGAACTGATCTAAAGGGTCATTTAATGGTTGCTGGTGTGTTTCCATCCTTGTAGTGGTTCCCAGCGCTGCCACAATTGTCATTGTGGTGTGCGTGAGCTTCCTGGTGTTCATGATCATCTTGGGCGTGTTCCGCATCCGGGCAGCGCACCAACGCACCATGAGAGATCAAGAGAACGGCAAGGAGAACGAGATGGACTGGGATGACTCGGCCCTCACTATCACCGTGAACCCCATGGAGGTAAACAAATAAAACAATACTTTCAGGAAGGAAAGATAAGTGAGATTTTTATAGTGAAAAGCTGCCAGATTGATGTTAGTTGTACAGAACACACGGTTCTGCTGCAGCATAGAAAGCTTTTATAAGTGCTCAGTATGATGCTCTGACAGCGTTTGATGTGATTCCTAAACATTGTCATGTCCTCTGGGGACGAGGAGGAGGGGATTGGGACAACTAAATGATTTAGTATTTTCTCTTTTTAAGAAATTAAAGAAGCAAATTGACATATTTTGTCACTAGTTAGGAAGCGCAGTGTTGCCTTGGTCACAGTATCAAAACAGAGCTTTTTGTTCTTGCACCAGCCAAACCAACATGTTTGTCCTTTGGCAGTATAAAATAAAAAAAACTTCATGCTAGATTCATTCTTTTATTTTACTATTTATTATTTTACTTTGTAATTGTAGTGCTGTGCTGCTTGAGCTTGTCTGTAAAATGAGACATCATACCCATAAATATGAAACTCAGTCCTCAACAAGCATCATTTTGCATCTAGAAATGCAGAATTCATCGTTGCTTTTTTAAGGAATAACTAATACATTTATATAAATTATTCGATATATGAAAGTGACATTTTAATGATCACCACCACAATTCAGGAATTTCTTTCTTGAAAAAACATGTTGTAATAAAGTTATCGGAGTATTTTACAATAAACAAGCAAGTAACCTTGCTGCATGTTTTTCTGGTCCTGTGTTTGTTACCTAAAAAACAACGGTTTTAAAAGGTAAACAAATGCTACAATGTTGAACACAACCAGGTTATCATGAGGTCTCTAAAAATAACCAAGAGGAGTTTACAGGAACAAAATGTCTCTGCTGTATTAAGCCACGCTAATGATACAAAACCCCATAAAAAATACAATAAATAAGGAACTCTGGTCCAAACAAAGTAAAGAGGTCTAATGCTTCTCACATGCCATGCAAGTGTGTAAAAAGGTATGCATTGTTTTTGCTTTATAGACATATATATATTATGGCTGCATGTGTATATTAAGGATGAAGAGGAGGGGAGAAAAACAGGTTACTGATTTTGTAAAACATAATAAGCTGTAATATAACAATGTAGGTAGCAGAGATTTTCAGATAAAATGTAGCCAGTTAATAAGATGTAACTAAAACTGTAGTAAAATCAGACTGATGATTTTTTCTGCTACTGTATTGTTTTAGAAATACCTCAGATCCCAATGAGCTGAATAGATGGCATCATGCTGAATCTTTCCATGTGCCAGTGCTTATTATGATCCAATCGAGTTTATTACAAATGATCCTACCAGTTTAGACCACTGCCATGTAATACAGGTTGTATTAGCACAAAAAATAGGATAAAAAATAAAAAAACAGGAACTCTCAGACATGGACGTCTCATCCAGCATAAAACACTTTGAGTGTTTGGACACATTACTGTGGGGAAAAAACAAAACGGTCAAATTCACTTCCAAAAAGCACACAAATGGTAAATTATCTGAATACTGCGAACAAGTGCAACCTACGGTTAATCAGGGTAGTAGTAGCATGTATTTGTTGTCTAATCAGAGTGTGGATAATTCCTCCCAAAGCACTCTGGTTTAGGTCAGCTGGACATTTTACGTTTGTCAGGTGGATGATGACGGAGGAATGTGGAAAAGTAGGAGGAGGTAGAGATGAGGCATGGCCTGCGAGGCAGGACCTGTGGATGATCATCCCATCATCCAGCCACATAAGTAACATCTGACACTAAACAGATGTCTCAGTAAACCGCTTCCTTCCCACTGTCTCCTACACAGACATACGAGGACCAGCACAGCAGTGAGGAGGAAGAGGAAGAGGAGGAGGAGAGTGAAGACGGGGAGGAGGAAGATGACATCACAAGCGCTGAGTCGGAGAGCAGCGAGGATGAGGAGGGCGGGGAGCCTGAGGACCAGCAGGGATCCAGCAGACAGCAGCAGCTGGAGTGGGACGATTCCACTCTCACTTACTAAAGCAACAAACACCCAACACGAGCTCTAACACACACACACACACACACACATCACCAGCTCACTCTCACTGCTTCACACCCTCCTCCTCCTCCTCCTTCCAGTTTCTTGTATTGGAGCTATGATGTAAAAAAAAAATCCCTTCAGCATAATCTGGTCAAGGCTTTCCAGTCGTCATCTTAGTGGTGGTACTCATTGTAATGTAGTCATCACCTGACTGCTGATTTTTATTATTTATTATATTCTAATTCCCATTAAAAGCTTTGTTTTGAACTGTGTCAGGAAGCTAGCCCTGCACTTTTCCGTGTCGGAAGAAAAAACCTTTTCTTTTCTGATGTACATTCTTAGCTGATGCTTTTAGATTTGTTTGCCGTTTTAACTCATAAAACTGTTTTGACTTCAGTTTTCTTGAATTAGTCCACAGTGAGCCATGATTTTAACAAGTAGCCTGCGATTTCTCTTTTTGTTTTTCTTGTTTTAGTGCATGAGGACATTTGGGAAGTCTTATGTGTAGACAAACAAATTGCTTTTTAAAGATGTTGTAAATATGAAGAAACCATGTAATTAGTCAATGTGTTAGTGGAGGCCCACTCATCAGGGTCCAATATCTAAAAAGACGCTGTATGTAATGTAGAATATTTGTCACACAGGCTGTAGCATGTCGCTGAATTTCTGCAAAAGCTCTTCCATCCCGCTTGTACAATACGTCTGCCTCATGATGAGAAACCCAGGACTGTTACGCGGAGGTTTCCATGACAAAGTGGTGTCCATTTTGTCTTTTTATTTTCTGCAACAAGTGAAATTTGTTCTTTCGCTTCTTTGTTTTTTTTTGTTTTTTTTTTACGTAGGCAGGGCTGCTTGATGGTTCCAGCTCCATGCGTGCTTTGCTTCGCTTGCACAGGTGGCAATACTAGACTCCTTGTGTTTGTGTTATTTCATTCCCAGTAAATCTCCCTGTTGTACAGATGGGGTTTTCTTTTTGTGTGAAGGAATCACACCTAGAAAAATGCTAATGTACAAATCAACACTTTGTGTGGTACTTCACAACATCGGGTCAGCAGGGCTGTTTATCTTTAGATATAAGGTACTGAAATGTTTGCTAGTGCGGTTAGAGAAGCAGATTCACCCACAGCTTCAAAGCCTTTCTCCTAGACCTGCTGTGCAGACAGAAGCAGGAAGGAAAAACCTTTCCAACGACTGGAAGAGCATCATTTATGTCCGACAGGTTTAGTGGAGACTGGTGGAATAATGCTGTTGCAGACATTGTACTTGGTGAGGGCACTGAAATGAAAGGATCTATTAGGGTTGCTTTTGGCTCGTTTTTATTTCACACATCTTGAATTAATAATCAATGAGCTTTTCTCATGCATTTTTAAGCATCTAGGAAAATGTTTTACAAATGATTCTCGATTGACTTCTGAACTGAGAGATTTTTTGCAGTTTACCACTAGATTTTATTGTACATGGAACTGTACTGTAGAGTTGTTTAAAGATATTTGTTTACATTTGGTAAACTTCTTTTCCTGCTGGTATTAGTATAAAGCTTATACAACCGATTGGGAATTGTGTCCAGACTCTTATCTCCTCTCAGACACTGTTGTCCATAACCGTTGTAAATATCTTTCACCAAACCAGATAATGAAGACCGTCACACTTTAATGTGTAGAGTTCGTCTCAGAGCTGCAAATAGTCCAGACCAGATGTTGGGAATTGTGGTGTGCAGCAGTGGCATTACTAGGGTTAGAGAAGATGGTGTTGGGATTTTCAGATTTTACATGTATATCTATTTTCAGAGGCCAAAACTGATGTTAAAAACAAATTTGAGCCTCTTTTTGGAGACAGCTTTTGTTTGAAGGGTTCAAATCACACTGGTGATTTATTTTTTAAGTTGAATTTTTTTATGCGTGTGGTGGAAACATAGTGACCAGTATCCCTTCCGTAATAACTCGTAAAGACATGGGCCTGGTCTGAGCCGGCTGAGATGGGTGTGCCTTTTGCCGATCATAGTGTAATTAGCAGGTCTTAACAAATTCCACTTTTTTGTGGCTTTTTTTTTTGTTTATTTGTTTAATGCTAGATTTATTTTTACATAGCTGAAAAGCCATTTTCTCTCGAATTGGTCAAATTAGTAGTCCTCCACTAGTTTAATTAAAAGTGAAACATTTTACATAGATGTCATGTGTCCTTGTAGATGTTTAGAGGAAGTAGATCCATATTGTATCTTCTATAGATATTGTACTAAATCATATTGACGGAATCCACCATTAATAAAATGTACAGTACATTGTAAAGTTGCTTTGGCAGCATATGTGGGCATACTGCGAACTGACCTATATGTGTATACCGGGCGGCGATTTTCAAAGGTGTCCTATAGCTCGAATGGTTGAGAAATGATTTTTGGGCAGCATGAAATTCACTAGATTACAAAAAGACCTCTCAGATCTGGAATCCTCACTATTTCATCATGTCAAACACTTCATGCCAGCTACAGTTCAAAGGTCTGTGGGTCACCGTTGCGTGCACGCAGACTCTCCAGTGACGCCAGCATCTGCAGTTTGGTGGGTTGTTTGCTTGCTCATCAGCCTCTGAGCTAAGCAGGTGAAAAGCAGCCATACTTTAATAACACGATGACAAATCAACTTTGCATGACACAAGTTTGTTTCTGTTTCATGTGGAGTTGTGAGACTGGGGTAAGAAAGGAGCTGTGATACACTACTGATTCTCAGATTGTCTGTTTCACAAGTCCATGACACTCCAGAAATGATTTTTTTTTCTTTTAAAACTATGCTCATAAAGGATGGTGGCAATGCTTTCCAAACAGTCAGATGTGTCCTTTGTGCTTGTTGGAGCTGCTCTCACTTTCCTACCAGTTGAAAGGTGAATTGTAGTGAAGTTGATGCTCGCTCGTAAACAAAATAAAGGATGATGAGATGGGATGCAACGTCTGTCTTGTTTTCTTTCCCCTGTACCTCCATCCTCATGCACCACTGGTGAAAACAGTCCAGGAACAGTATATGAATGGAACCATGGTGTAGTTATCAAAAGTCTTGAGCGAGACTGTCTTCTTTTGGCGATAAGAAAATCCTGCAACGCTCACAAATACGATGAAGGACAATTTCATGTTTTAAATTAATCTTTTTTTTTTTTTAATTTATATCCACACCCAAAAAGATCCATAGCTAAGGATTGCAGCTGCTGCTGCAAACACAACATTAAATACTGAAAAGCCAGTCCTGGATGAAATTCAATAGACATTGGTGTTTAATTTTAAACAACAGCTGTCAAATAAAGCACAGTATGAAATGACAAATGATTAAAGAAGGCAAAGAGGCTAAAAAAATTAATTAAAACTATATTATAAAAGCATGATGTTAAAACCTACACCTTTTCATTTTTATACCCCCAGCCTGCAATCCACCCATTTGTTTTTGCATATAGGACTAAATAACTGCAGCTCTAAGTTTGGGGCCGTTTCTTCTCTCGGCTTCTTTGCATTGCATACACAACTATTAGCATCACAGCCATCAAATTTACATAGACCAGTCTAATTTCAACAGAAATAGCAAGAAAGGCCATATTTAAATACTTAGGTACAAATAGCAACACAGGGTACAAAAACATTCTGGAGTAAAATACCAAGTTAAGAAATCCTAAAACAAGCATTGGAAGCAAATGTTTAAGGTAAAGTGCTGAAGTACCACGATGAACAACATGTTTACTGCTGTTGCTGCGGAAGGGAACTACTTTGACCTACTTTACATGCAGTAATATGAGATAAATCTGAGGAGCTGGAAGAACAAAGTCCAAGGTTTTTTTAAGATTCTTTCATTTATAGTAAAATAATCATCATAATCACTTGAATCATTTACAAGTTTGACTGAAGCACAAATGAGGGAAGTGATTAGTTTATAAAACTGAACAATTCATAATCTTAAAAAATGTGATTTCAGCTACTTTTACAAGATCCAAAACGATTAAAAATGACTTTGCATTCAATAATTAGTTGTATCTTCAGCTTCTGCACTTTGAAAACCTTTTAAGGTAAAGGCTTTTCATAAAACTAAATAAAAGGGGAGCAGAAAGGGCATACATGGGAATATTCAGGTTAACTACTACGACCCTACCACAAAGTGCCCACTTGTTCAGTAAAGTGAAATTATTTAAATGCATCAGGTAATGGATACGCTATAGGTGGAGCTTATCAATTTGAGTTTCTGCTTGTATCAATGCACAGATTTCATATAAAGTCCATTTAAAGTCTTGTAGAACCTGATTGGCAGATATAAACACTGCAGGCTTACATTATAGAGTAGTTCATTTAAATCTGTGTGTTTCTGTTATTTTGTCCAAACCTAGCCACCATACTAGTTATAGACTAATCACACCAAACTAATCACCTAAAAGCAACAATTAGGAGTTTTCAAGTATTACAAACAAAAACAGCAACTCGCATCATAATGTTGGTGCTACTGAGCTGGCTCCACTATCATCTACATTCATGTGCTTATTTTCATATTCATCAGATCACATGCTCGTACCAAATATAATACAATCTCACACTTATCTGGACGAATATAAACACATTTACAAAAGTTCACAAGTATAAAAACAATACTGCTTAAAAGTGTTAGCATCAATAGGAAAACCTAAAAAGGTTCTAATTATGTCCAAAAATCTGTAATCAGGTAGCACTGTTTTTCATAAACAATGACATAAAATTAATATTCTGCAAACTTTCTATACATTGGTTTTCACACCAGAGCTCGCTAAAGCCAAGATTTTGTCTTCCGATCCTGAAAAAGAAAATAAATAAAGAAAATTGAATAAAGGAAAATATGAATATCAGTAGAAAAAAAAACTTTAGGACAAAACTTTTACTCTCACCAAGGTTTGCAGTCACTTTTTCAAACTGGCTCAAAGTAGCCGTAGCATTTTCTGTAAGAAAAGTCTCATCCTCTGGAGTGAGCTGTGGGGAAAAGGTTTATAATGTTAGACTTTCTCTGAGATTTTGAGGCAAATAATCAGTGAACTGGCTGTAAACTCAGAATTAAATTAAATCAATGTATATTAAAAAAATGATTTGCACACATGAGCTCAAATCACAATCTGTAATGCCATTAAATAAACTTTACTCTGTGGGGTTCTTACCTTCTCTCCAAGTTTCCTCAGCGCTGTAAGGATTTCCATTTTCTGCTGCGTGTACACATCTTGTGACAGTTTTCCAACCATCACATCTCGGTCCATCTGCACAGAATGTGGGACATTTTCAGGCAAAGCAATTCACACGCAAACACTAAAAAGTGAGTGAACTCTATAACCAAAGTGTAGCACGAGAGTAACACTGATCATCCTCCTTGCATGCCATTAACACAAGTTCAGGTAATGGTAGGTATTCAAACAACATAATATCTATTAAACATTTATAAGATATGTTATAAAAAGCCAAATATTCTGAAGATTGGCTTTAATATTCTGGCAGATAAGTGAACATCATAAATTGTGATCCATACCTCTGCTAGTCTGGTTCTCAGCTGTCCTGGCTGCTTCTTAGCAAACAGTCGTATCACCTCTGGGGTTTTGAAGGCTTGGCTGATGGCAGCCTGGATTGCCTGATAGAGACGAACATAACAATATACAGATAAGTAAGAAAATTTAGTTACTTTCTCTCAAATCTCCTCTCATATGAGCACAATTGATCAAATATCCCTACCAGCTGCATTCCACTAAGTTCATCCACCAGGGTCATGTCTCCTGTCATTATCTTCTTTAGGGAATCATTGAATTCACCCAGCTGTTCCAAAGTTTCCTTCTTTGTTTCCTCGTACTCTTCATCATCAAGGTCCTCTCTAGAAAAACAATGTATTGATAAGAAACAAAGATAAAGGCAAACATGTTTAGGTCCACTCTGTTTTTGTCCTTTGGTAATGCACCTGCATTCCTCCAGGTCCTGAAGCTGCTGCATCAATCTGTCAAGCTGTTCCTCCATTTTCTGCCTCAATTTACCAGTTTCTGATTTCCCACGAGAAGCCATTCTTTTAAATCCTGTTTTCAAACTTTGAAGAATGCTGCAAAGGAACGAACAACGTAAAACAAACGAGAAAAACTGTGTTTTTGACAAGTATGTCCTAATTACGGACGACGTTTTAAAGGTAACAGTATAAAGTAATCATATGGATAAATTGGACATATTTAAACACTAAAAGCTTATACATATAGTATAATAACTAGCATAGCTAGCTGAATAGCGCATGCTAAAACAAAAAGAAAAACATCTCACCAGGGCTCCTTTACATAAACAGGTGCAAATATGTATAATCTTTACGTGAACTTGAAGAGAAACTCAACCCAATTATCAAAACGACTTAACTTCTGGTAAAAACACAAATAATAATATATAATATGTTTATAAAACGTTTACTGTGTCACGCCCTGTTACAAATTTGTGATCGTGAACCTAACTCGCGAACGTGGGTGCGGCTCTCTTCTTCTCTTCCAATCAGATTGGTTGATTATAGCGTAGTGTGTGACGTCAGAACGTACAGGAAGTAGGTGGATCACATTACCACGCAGCTGAAGGTCGACGTTATAGTTGTGAAAAGGTTGACACTCCATGTTTTGTCATTTCAGAATATTTTATAGTAGTACTACCAATAATGGTACTATGATGGCATGTTTAAACAAAAGCAAATGATGTAGATTTTCTTTGACAGCGTTAACTTTAAAGAAGTTAGCTTAATTTAGCTAATAGATAAATGAGTCTTTACACGTAGAAGCTGGTGTTACTTGATTCATTGTTTACGTATGCCATACGGACCTTCCTTACAAGTCCAGAAACCCCTAAGAATTTGTAACATGTAATACTTAGGAAATATTTAACTCAGTCAGCCTTTGTATTCGTTATAGAAGAAACTCAGCTGCAGTATGAGTCATGGAGACCCAAAATGTAAGTCAAGTGGTCCTGCTGGCCTGCGGCTCCTTCAACCCCATCACTAACATGCACATGAGGATGTTTGAACTGGCCCGCGATCATCTGGAAGATACAGGTTGAATTAAATGAAAGTTTAATTTCCCTTTTTTTCTATAAACAGTAATACAATTTTATTATTTAATCCACAAACATTGACACTTTTATTTTGTGAACGACACAATTGATGCCCAAGTAAATATATTACAGGTGGAAAATGTCTTGGAATTGTTGATGAAAACCTTCATTGTTAATTAAAAAGCATTTTATATTAAAATACATTTCATATGGCATTTTTTTTAAACAAGGTTTACTGTATAAAATGGCCCAAACGTGTTTGAAATTATAATCCCATTTTTATAGTGTCTCTGGATTGTCTGTGTTAGAAAAAATCTTTACAATGTTTCTAAAAGGCTTTAATATGATTTATGAAACAATATGTTTTCTAAACCTAAGTTTGTCAACACAAAACAGCTTGAAATGACTATATTTATTAAGATTACTATTATAGAATAAATATATTTGGGAGTTATGCATACATGTTCCTGTTATGGTTTTAAACTGGCTTTAAAGCCTGTTGTGCTACTTTATGTGTAACCAGACTCATCACTTTGCATTTAAGGTCTGTACCGTGTAGTAAAAGGAATCATCTCACCAGTGGGCGATGCTTATAAGAAAAAAGGTTTAATTGAGGCCTTTCATCGAATTGAGATGGCAAGACTGGCAACAGAAAGCTCCGGCTGGATAACAGTAGATTCCTGGGAAAGCTTTCAGCCAGAGTGGATGGAGACTGCTAAAGTTGTTCGGTAAGCTTACCTTTCCAACATGTTGACAGAAACAGTGTCTCTGCTAGTGTGATGACATGTTTTTACAAAATTCACTAAGTTTTATAATGGTATGTGTTGGACATGATTTAATTCTTCATTTATCTTATTATAAATTCTTTATCTTTTTTAAATTCGTTTTGCAACAGAGACTAAATTAGCTGGCTTTAAATGTATTTTAGCTTATTAAGGGTTATCTAATTATTAGTTAATAAAATTAAACATTGACTTGAGATGAGGAGAGGGAATGAAACTACTCTGCTGATAAAGCTTTATTTTCACTTAAAGATCTCTGATTTATACATGTATATTTTTGTAGTTCTTTAATTACGAATTTTAAAAATATATTTTATCAATAAAACAGTGAAAATATCACTTTCAGAACAAACGTATGGACTTTGTTTAGTGTTTGCATATTATATATATATATATATATATATAATTGCAATGTAGAGGATAAATTTACAAATGACTAAACCTTTTTTAGGTCTCATTTCCTGTCCTACATTCTGACTTCATGCTTCAGGGAAATTAGTGAACCTAATCTGAATGCTAAATGTCAGGGCTGGTAAGCGTCAAGCTAAATGGTTCCTGGCATGAACTGCTAACTTCACCCTATAACTTTGTACTTATTTAGGTTAATAACTGAACTGATTTTCTATTAATGGTGAGATAAATCCAATGTTTCTTAGCTGCAACCTTACAACTGCAACTGGAAGTTGTGCACAACCATTTTATGGATACTTCTGTATCAAGAAGCCAAGCCTTATTAATGTTTAATGTCCTCACGCAGACATCACTACCAGGAGCTGTGTGCAGCAGAGCATAACAATGATGACGTGGACACAGTCAAGTATGGAAAAAAGAGGCGCACAGAAGAGAATTACATTGAGAGCTCGGCTCATCATAAAAGAGGAGGTGAGTCATGTGAGGGTATATATTACTGCTGCATTCCTGCTTCCTTTAAACTTGGAATTTACCATATTCTGTGAAGCTAGGGTGTGCATGTTGAAGCCTAGTTATGCGTGTTTGTTGACCTCCAGTCACACCTGACAAAAACAGGCAGACAGGTGTTGGAAAGAAAGGTTATTCTGTGGTAAAAACAGCTTTCAAGAACAGTCCAAGCGGCATTGTGCTTTAATGAATTCTTAGCATTCATTTATTTGTCCTAGCTGAGAAATATTTAAGTCTATAATCACCACAAGTATAATTTCTGTCACACAAAAATTCTCAAAATTATTTGATTTATTCAATGGATAAATTGAATAAAGCATTCTCTCTGGTATAACACAACATTTTCACACAGTCAGTAAAAGATTTAGGTGCGTAAAATCATCCTGTTATTCAAAGTGATCTTTAAAGACTCGATTAGCTACAGAGAAGTAACTAAGAAAACCTGGGCAATAAGAAGGAGGCGACTGGGAACGCTATTATAACTAAACTATTCTCTGTGCTCAGACGGCCCTCAGCTGATGTTGCTCTGTGGAGCTGATGTCCTGGAATCCTTTGGGGTTCCTAATCTGTGGAAGCAGGAGGATATCGCTGAGATTGTGGGCTGCTACGGTTTGGTTTGCATCACCCGCAGTGGCAGTGACCCACACAAGTTCATCAACCAGTCAGATGTGCTGTGGAAGTATCGCAAAAACATCCACATCGTCCACGAATGGGTGACCAATGAGATCTCAGCCACCCATGTGCGTCGTGCATTGCGTCGAGGTCGGAGCGTCCGGTACCTGCTGCCCGAAAGCGTTGTTCATTACATCCAAGAGCATGATTTATACAGTACTGAGAGTGAGGAGAAGAATGCCGGTGTGGTCCTAGCACCCCTTCAGAGATACACAAGCACCTCATTAAGTTGATGGACTTTACTGGTAGACCTGCACAAACTGAACATCTGTTTTATTTATGATCCACCAGTGCCTGTTTTACACAACCTGCATTCTGCTTACAATATTACATCTTTTTTTTAATTTAGTAACATTTTCTCTTGGACTTAAATAGTAAAGCAGCATCAGTCCAACTGCTAATAAATAATTCTATGTAATAAAAATGTTTTTTTTTTTACATTTGGTTCAATATTTTTAAGTGGATGTTTGCTATTGTAAAAATAAAAACAAAAGTATTTGCATCTTGGCCACAACGTGATGATGGCTTGTTTTGCTCTCTGAACTGGAATTTTACCATTCCCTGCCTCGGGCAAACGGTGAAAGAAAGCTAGGTTTGTTTTTTTTTTTAGGCGTGACGTGAAAACGATTCCTAATTTTTCCACATTCGATTGCATCACTGTTGCCACAGAACTATTGTCAAATAAATGAAACTGATTTTAAGTGCTGCTTTAACATTTATGCTTTGGCTCAGCTCATTTGTTGTTCAATTGTTGTTTATCTTCTTCATCACTATCAGAGGATTACATATTAAATTGTAAACATACTGCGATAACAGTGGAATTACATGAATGTATAACGGTATTAAAATAGTAGAAGTATCTGTATCTAGTTTAAATGTTGGGAACAACAAGTTGCTTCTAGACAGTGAGCATTAGCCACGGATATAGTTCCTCTCATAACGCAAGAAAAATGTTTGTACATCAGAAAAGATTCACAGGAAAATAACCAAAACTTCTTAATTTTTTTACACTTGTTTACTGACACTGGGAGAAAAATGGTCTGTGTTTACACCAGCATGGTGTTTTAGACTTTCACTACTTCCACATGATAGAGTACGTATCAAGGTTGGTATTAATTTCCTCATTGCACTGACAGGTGTGCCTTTCCAGCGCAGTCCTTGCTCACAAAACAGGTGCATTCCTGCTTTGAGGTCACAAGATGCTTTTAGTAATAGGACTAAAGTAACAGTATAATAGTCATTTTAAAAAAGGAGCTTGTATTTTCCTTTTTTGCACAATTACCGTAGAGTTCAGAGTTTTTACTTCTCTGTGTCTATTGGAGCGATTCATTGTAAGCATGCTTCTATTTAGAGGATGACTAATTATTCATTCAAATGTTTACAGGAAAAACCCTCCCTACAGCCATCAGTGTCAGCGTATTTGTCCTTTTAGCTTGAAAGATGACAGCTAGCGAGCGTTGCAGTAAGACCTGCCTGACATGTCTGGTTTCCTATTCACACTCCAGCATTGACAAGAGTACCTCCCTTATTCTCACATGGTCATCAGGTGACAACAAATGAGGTGGTGGGACACACCCATCATTGTATTGGGGTCTTTATAAAACAGCTTTTTCTCAACCTTGCATCAGATATATCCATACAACTTGTGGCTTGAGGATCACATTTGACCCAGTTCTCAGAAGGGGAATAACAGAGGGATCAATATGCCTACCAGTCTCTGTGGTACGTGGGAGATGATCAGCAATGTCAACCTTGAAGGCTACATGATTGCACTTGGTGAGTTTTTCAGGAAGGTTTTAATTCAGAAATGTTCCCAACTTGCTGAATGCTTTATAACGTCCATCACAATTAGAGCAGTGAGAATGAATTGTGACAGATATGAGGCAGCAGTGTCTGTCATGATGTACAGGAGGGAAGGGTTTTGTTGCCTGTGAGGCCATATCCTCTGTTTTTGCTTGGGTCTCATCTGATGATCTGTTTTGTTATGCCAGGTATTGGCCCTTGGTTAAGAAAGATTGCTCTAAAGCTGAAGCAGAAGAAAACGATTGAGCAGCAAGGGGACCGGTACATCATTAAGACTCTCAGCACTTTGCGAAACTACATCATCTCCTTCAGACTGGGTCAAGAGTTTGAGGAGCACACCCAGGGCCTGGACAACAGGCATGTCAAAGTGAGTAGAAGAAACAAACCCAAGTGTTCAGTAGTGAGCACGTATAACGCGTTTGCTTTTAACAAATGTTTACTGTTTTTATTTACTTTCTTTCTCTTTGCAAACCGTGTAGTCACTGGTGACATGGGAGGGGAACAGACTGGTTTGCGTACAGACTGGAGAGAAGAAGAACCGGGGTTGGGCTCACTGGATTGAAGATGACAAGCTCCATCTAGTAAGAATAACTACATAATACACACAAACAAAATGAATAGGTCACAATTGGTTTTTAATGAAAATGCATTTAATACATATTTGTGTGATCTGTTTCCCTCAGGAGCTGTACTGCGAAGGAGAGGTCTGCAAGCAGGTGTTTAAAAAACATGTAAATGAGTGAAAAGGAATGAGTTGTGTTTCTGAAGTCGCCAGATAATGGAGGACACTATGTGTCAAATCCATTAGCATCAAGCCAGAAGTAAAAAAAACCACATTATGAGCATGTGGTATTTTACCTGACACTCACTGCCAACATCAAGATCAATATGAAAGTTTATATTGCAGGGTGTGGATTAACACCACTAGATGGCATCACTGCATTACTTTTGTCAGATATTGCAGCCCAGTGGCTGCTGCTAGGATTATAACCATCTATGAAGCATTTAAAGATGACACCTTTCAGCTGGCTGAAAGGGGGGAAAGCAGAAATGTGTTTCTTTCTACTGATTTAAACTGTTTGTATATAAAAACTAGATGTTTTGTACTGTCAGTTGCATTTTAACCTGTGCTATGTAAAAGATTTTCAGTCATGTCAACTTATAAACTTCCAATGTAAGATGCAGCGAGGTGAGGATATTTAGAATGCAGTTCTTTTTTATGTATATTTTTGTAAGATAAGAAAAAATAAATAAATGAAAAGTCTATAATTAATATTGTGTCATTATTCAGAGATTTTAAAAAAATGTTTGGATGATTTTGTTTATTAAAACCCAACTTTACTCTTTTGCATTCAATAGTTAATTTAGACTTTTAAAGCTTTTTTTTTTTTGTTTTGTGTGTGTGTGTGTGTGTGTGTCTCCAAACCGGTCTTTTTCCTGTAAGGGAATAAGGGGTAGCTTTTTGACAGACAACTGTAAATAGTAAGATTTCAATTTCACCAAATAAGACAATGAAAGAGTGATCTAAATGAGCACGCATTGTTAATAATTATACGTTTGTATAATTGCTCAAACTGGTGTTATTTTTAATGCAATTAGATTAGTTGCTTTCTCACAGTAACAAGACATTATGCATATGGTATTGAAATGGAAGAGATTATTTTTAAGATTAATATTGACCACATTTGTCTGTAGTTCTCTGACCTGATATATATATATACACACA
>JBAMIG010000014.1:13814905-13837268 GCA_037177335.1 Kiunga ballochi
CCAGACTTGGAAAGCTTTCCTCTTAACCACAATCTAACAAGACACCTTTACCTCATCAAGATGCAGCCTATCTAAGCCAGTGCTGAGGGACAACTGCAATATGACTATCTATTAATAAGGTTAGGATGTTATTATAGTGTCACATTTCCAGGTGGAAGTCTGAAAGCTACTACATTTGTTCCACGGATACCAACCTGCATGGTTGAGGAGGATGACATACCAGGCATGGGTTGCAGATTCTTTGTCATTAAGAAATGTGTGTGGTCACAGGGAATGGCTGTGCTGTGTAGAGGAGACACGCTGTCAGCAGATGCTGCATAACAGGTGAAATGTTGCAGTGGAAGTAGTGTGTGTTGTTACAGAGACTCTGCGAAGGACTTTATCTGCTTATATCAGCGGTTCTCAACTATTTTCAACAATACTACAACAGTTTTTAAGCCAAGTCCTTATCCAGGGGTTTCGAGTTACATTTAGGTTCAGAGGCCACATTCAGCATAATTTAATCTCCAGGAGGTCAAACCTGTAAAATGACAGCAAAATGGCCGATACATAATGTTTTGCTGCAAAGAAAACAAAGACCTTGTCGGGGTGTTTACATTTTGTGAACTGCCTCTTTGCGAATATTAAATTTCTTCTGGAAAATCCTGATCAGAGAATCTTTTCCAGACCTGGAAGATATTTTAAATGTGTCACACGTACATTTCCCGTCCTGACCAAACTGAAGTCTGTTCCATTAAGTCACACCCTTTAAAATGTTTTCTCATGTACCCTGTGCAGTGTGTCCAAATCCCGAGGGAGTATGTGAACAATGACCAAATTAAATCACGTTGGTGATCATAAATTGCATACTAAGTACATCTTGTGTGACTCTTAACAAGAGAAAGAAAGCGGATATCTTAATGTGTCATTGATTCATGTGACTGTCCCTTCCAGATATATCACTGTTAGTCCTCTGATTGAGGAACTAGATACTAAAGAAACCACATGCATAACTAGCATAATAATAATCATGTGGGCTGTCACATAGAGAAAATATGCTCCTAACACATGCATTCTTTTAAATGGACTGTAAAGATACCATGTTGCCATTACTGTTGACTAAAGCTGAAAATGTTTACTTCACCAAGGACATATTGCCAGTTTTACTCATTCCCAAAGATTTGTTTACCAAAAAAAAAAAAAAAAAGACTAGAATCAACAGATACAAAAGTAAGAAGAAAGTAAAAAGAAACCTTCACAGAGTAATTTAAAGTGTTTTAAAATGTGCTGGCATGATTACACAGTCAGATTTTATAGTAAATATTTAACTTGTTATCAGAGTAATGTTTTTAATTAAAACAACTTAGCATTTTATGCTGAAGGTAGAAATTTAAATGACTTTATAAGAATATAAAAGCAGTTGTTGACTCAATGTCATATTAATTTTCAGACCAGATGCTTCTAACCACATTACTTTTTTTATTTGCTCCTGCACAGCTATCCTCAATCCTAAAGCCCCAAAGGAACCAGCAAAAACCTTCAGTTTTGATTACTCCTACTGGTCGCACACTACAGTGAGTTTCATCATTTCCTTTGTTTTAATGTCCAGTATCATGATTGCCATGTATTGTTCATTTTAAATATGCTATGTTTATTCTTTTACACACTAAATAACCCATATCTTCTGTTACAGCCTGAAGACCCCTGCTTTGCATCACAGAATCAAGTCTACAATGATATCGGCAAAGAAATGCTGCAGCATGCTTTTGAAGGTTATAATGTCTGCATCTTTGCTTATGGCCAGACTGGAGCTGGCAAATCCTACACTATGATGGGCAAGCAGGAGGAGGGTCAGGAAGGAATCATACCCATGGTTTGTATTCTACATCCAAAAGAATTAAGATGAACTCTAACTACTTTTACTTTGTGTTGTCCTATATTGCAGTCTTTAATTGTTTCTCTTATTAACCCAGGTCACACATAGTTCTCTCTCTGGCCATATTCTTTAATACTTGGCAACCTAAGCTGGTCTCTCTGCTATTCTGTTGTTTCAAACTTATAAAAATTACATTTTTGGGGCTGCATCTTTTTTTTCATGGCAGATTTCTCTACTTACTGTTCTTTGGGTAATGTAACGTAGTTCCATGTTTTTCTTGCCTGCTCAAAAATGTGCAAATTGTTTTCTTTCTTTTTATTCCAGTGTGTCAGTCATCTAGTTAGCATCTCTTCTATCGCAGACATGAAGCTCATTTGAACTAAAAATCCTCCTTTTCTGCCTCTCAGCTGTGCGAAGATCTATTTGAGAAAATCAATGAAGACAACAACAAAGAGGAGCTCTCCTACTCAGTAGAGGTGAGTTCTTGCAAGCTTTGGGCTTTGTAATCCCAGCATATATTGATTGGGCTCTTTCTGCACATATTCACCTATTTTTTTTCCAGAACAGAATCTTTTGTATATTTTCCTGTAAAGATATTAGGATGTCACAGAACTTTCTTTAATGTATCCATGTAATCTGGAGCTGCTGATAGTTGGGATATGTTCATCCTTATTTTCCTGATAGCCTATGTTGTTCTGCAGGCGCCTGAACTGATACTGTTACTTTGGAAACTGTTTGTAGGTCAGTTACATGGAGATCTACTGTGAGCGAGTGCGAGATTTGCTCAACCCCAAGAACAAAGGCAACCTACGAGTACGAGAGCATCCGCTGCTGGGTCCTTACGTAGAGGATCTGTCTAAGCTAGCTGTCACTTCCTACACAGACATTGCTGACTTAATGGATGCAGGCAACAAGGCCAGGTGAGCTAAGCACAGGGATTGTGCTGAGGTCTGTGTAAACCACATCCCTAATAATTCAGGGTGATAAGAGATAAGAATGCACATCTGGATTATCAGCTGTGAGAGACTGTATATTGCAAGACCCCAGAGGTCGCCCCATGTTGCATCTGTTACTTTTAATAAAACATCAAATTAGGTGGATCTCCTCTTCAGAAAAAAAATGTCAGGTAAAAAGTATATTTTAGGGGAATGATTGTATATTGTTAGGTAGGTGTAATGTGTGTGTGTCATTGGAGCTCTTGTTGGGAGAAGTGAACTCTGCTTTAATCTTTCTGTGCTGACTCAGAGGGCTTATTTCTAGAACACGACATGTGAAGCCTGTTACTCCCCTGTGACCATCCTTCTGTGTGTGCCTTGCACATTTCTGTTTAGTGTCCTCGCAGTATTACCCATGTCCGCTGCACCAAGTAATCCCTCAGACTCAATTCACTGTAATAAGTGTAAAACCCATGGAGGATGGCTCTTACAATGGACAAAACCAAGTATTCAGCATGACTTCCAGGGGCTAATTTAATAGAAGGGAGAATGAAGGTGCTCAATAATGTTTATAAATTAATATTGTTTTGTATCTTTTTTTCTAACTATGTCTTCATCTGCCGACTTCCAGAACTGTGGCGGCCACCAACATGAACGAGACCAGCAGCAGGTCCCATGCAGTTTTCACCATTGTCTTCACACAAAGGAAACACGACAGTGAGACAGACCTCTCCACAGAAAAGGTCAGAGTGGGGAAAAACAGCCTCCTTTTTCATAAACAATGAATGTTTCACACTTTTACCACACTAGTTCCTGAACTCATGCTCTTTTCAGTACTTTGTCTTATCGTTTCTCACCCACAGTCTATCTTTTAGCTCCTTTTTTTCCTCCCGTTTTCACACATGATGTGGGTTTCAGGACAGTGCCTGAAACCTACACATAGCATACAGTAGGAAGTGGTTTGTGACAGATGTTTTCCACAGCTGGAAACCCTCCGTTAGGTGTATGTGGTGTGTTAACCCTGGAAAGATGCAGGATGCAGGACATGATGCTCTCTTTCCACTTGGATATTTCCACTGGCATCCCTGTATTATATGACTCTCTTCTTCAGCTCGGGTGTTTCTTCTGGGTTAGAGTTAATCGTACGACAGAAACGTCACCAGAACACACTCCCTCTCCAGACAATTACCAGCTTTGTTCACACAAGAACCTTGTAGGACGTCATGCAGGCATGCTGAGAGAGAGTGGGCAGCAAAATGTCTGCATGATTTGGACAGTTTTGTTGTTGTGTGCATCTCCTTTTAATTTTTCTCTGGAAGATTTTTGGTTGCAAATGTATAAAAAGCACTTCATTCAGATTTTATATAGGAACAACAAACAGAAAGGAGCCAGTTATAACTTAGACTTTAGCATTTACTATGAATGTGGAGACACAAAGACCTCTGTGTTATTGTAAAGACAATGCTAATTGTAGCCAAATGCCGGCTTTTACCACAACACTGCATCTGTGACATAAATGCTCAAATGGTAGAATTTGTGTTTTGTTGTTTTTTGGTTTGTTTTTAAAATTGTTGATTTCATTTAATCAGATTTTTTATTGAACATTAGGATTATAACGGCTTATTGACTTGTCACTTCAGTGAACTGTATGGAAAATCACTAACCCTGATTCTAAGCTTAAAAATGTAGCGTATAGTTAATGATGTTATTTTGTCTAAAAACAATGTTAGAACAGTTTTCTGGACAAAGGCTAAAAAAAATCATTTAAGTCTATTGTGATTAAGTTCTGCTGTTTGCAAAAGAAAAATAATCTTTTTTTAAAAATTACTTTTAGCAGAAAAGCCTTGTAATTATTTTTTAATATAATTAATAAGCATTATCTTTCTAATGCGTTTGCTCCTTTCCCTCAGGTCAGTAAAATCAGTCTGGTAGACTTGGCAGGAAGTGAACGTGCAGATTCCACTGGAGCTAAAGGTACCAGGCTAAAGGTGAGCCTCACATCCTCTGTATCATTAATAAATAAATGCCTGATATTAGCCCGACTACCACGGAATAATTATTTATGATTGCAGGAGGGAGCAAACATCAACAAATCTCTCACCACGTTAGGGAAAGTTATCTCCGCCCTGGCTGAAGTGGTGAGTCCTTTGTGTTGAATTCAATACGTTTTTATTTATCTTCTCCATTACAATCCGTCTCTTCTCCTCAACAACTTGACCCTATGTCTTGTCAAAGACGTGGTGTTTGTAGCCTGGTATGCTGTAATGTTTGCCCCTCTGTTTTTCTTCTCTTGTCCTTATAATGCCTGCTTACACAGGATAACTGTACCAGCAAGGTAAACCCTTTGACGGCTAAAGCACCGCCATCTAATTCATCCCACGAGACAGATTTGACAGCTTTTTGCTCTGTACAGTGTGAAAAGATCAGCCATTTCATAAAGTGCTGTGCTTTTTAGGAAGCAGCACAGTTACACTCACATCACATCAGTCCTCTACTCATTGTACTCTTATTTTGACATATTGCATCACAATCTCGCATAGCTTAACGTTGTTTTAAAAGTGAAGCCTTGCATCATCTGATCTTTGCAGAGCAAGAAGAAGAAGAAGAGTGACTTTATTCCATACAGAGACTCTGTTCTGACATGGCTGCTGAGGGAAAATCTTGGTATGAACACTTGATAAACAGACAGTATAACTGGAATTTATATCTCTTAGCTGTTATGTATCTATCTTTGTCTACACAATGAGATATATTAGACCATTTGGGTAATGGAGAATGAAGGAGAGGTAAAAAAAAAATGGCTGAAGCTATTACTATGTACTATGTATTACTTTCTGCATTTAAAGAAGAACACTGTCTTTTACCCTAGAAGACTGTATTTTACCCTAACTAGACAAAAACACCTCCATTTGATTTGTGCATGTATAAAAGAGAGATATGCTGTGTATCAAACACATACATTGTCATATAATTAATACATTTACTAAACCTTTGGATCAGGTGGCAACTCCAGAACGGCCATGGTTGCTGCTCTCAGCCCGGCAGATATCAACTATGATGAGACTCTCAGCACGCTACGGTATGCTTTCTGACCCACACAGAGATTCTATCTCACATACGCAATTCCTGTTTTTGCATATTTTAAAGCCTTTACCACCTGATCTTATTATTTTTAGCTATGCTGACCGAGCTAAGAACATCAAGTGCAATGCTGTCATCAATGAGGATCCTAACAATAAGTTGGTGCGTGATCTGAAGGACGAGGTGGCTCGACTAAAGGAGCTGCTACGTGCTCAGGGCCTGGGAGACATCCTGGACAGTGAGTTTAATGCCATCCTCGTGGCCATTCTCTGTCAGGGCCTTCCACACGCTGGAAACACCTTCCAGCTTCTTTACCATCTCATAGCCTTCAACCATCTAGACTTTGTTTCATGGTTCATGGTCTGGTTAAAAGAAACAAAACTGAAACCTTTTATAATTCATTTTCCCTCTTTACTAATTTATTTAGCCTTCTTCTAACCCCAATTCTCTGGAAATGTGGTTCATTGTGTAAAATATAATGAAAAAAAAGATGACTTGTATAAACCAGTCAGCACTGAAAAATATAAGTAAAATAAACTAATGAAAGATACGGACTTGTTTTCAGTGTGATGCCGATACCAGAATGGTTGGGACAGGGATAGTGCAGCAGCCAAACACTTCTATTTTTCTTCCTCTGATCTTGTATGAAGCTATGTTGTTGCATTTTTATTTATTAACATTATTATATCTTTAAAAAATATGGAAGGGCTTCCTTTATAAAATATAACATCAGCATCTGCCCAGTACACTGATCCCAGAGCTGTATGTTTCAGCATCCGTTACACTCCTGTACCATCAGACATTTTAACCAAACCTCCCTCCTTCGCTTGGAGGATGTGAGGAATATGACTGGCAAAAGGACTTTGAAATGTTGAGTCATCTTACAGCAGAAGTGATTTTCATTTAGCTTTGGTTCTGGGTGACTGAGCTTTGACCCAGAGAACACAGCAGCTTTTTGGATCATCTCTGCCTGTGTCTCTTACACACAGAGCTGTCTCCAGATTCTCCTACTCTTATTATGTCATTATATAACCTGTATGTTGGAATATTTAAAATATTTGCAGTTTAATGTTTAGGAACATAATTTTTACTCTGATCTTTCCAGATTACTGAACCGCCTTCTGCTTTTTGTGAAACTCTGCCTATAAAGTTTCCTTTAGTATGCAGTCAAGCGAATAAGTTGCTATTTCATTGGAGTTCTTAATTTCCAGTCGTTTGTACTACTTACTGATCATTATAGCGGAAATATTGGTTTTCATAGTTTACAAGTTATTATTTAGTGTTTTACACAGTGTCCCTTTTTTGGTATTGGTTCTTTATATGTACAGATTCAAGCAGAGCACTAAGAATATACACACAGTATATAAATTGCTTCATAAAGCATGTCATGAAAATTAATATAGTCATATATGGCTAATTGTGACTGATGACAAGATACATTTAAACATTACACCCTATTTGCTGTGCACAAAATTAATGGCTCATATTATTGTCAATTAGGGACATAATATCCTCATTAATAAGTTCTAATAGTGATGGTGATTAATTATCTGCTTACTTGCTAATGCCTCCAAAGATGATGCATAACGACATAGCACTAAACAAGTCAGTCCGTTGCATTTATTCTCACGCTTGTCACTGGTTGCATCCAGCGTTTTAAGGAGTTTCTGTAAGGTTTTCCTCTCATCCTGCTGGTGCTGACCTCTGATCCTTCTCATCTTTTCCTGCCTCCCCTCAGTTGATCCTATGGGGGATGATTGCCCAGGAAGTGGAATCAAATGTGTGTATATATGTGCCAGTCATGCATTTTATATCACTATTTGCTCCAAATTATAACGGCTAACATTGCTTATGATCCCCCCACCCCCCATGCTGCTAGCTTTGCATGTTAATGGCATAAAAAAAGGAAGCAAAAGCTTAAGAGAATAAAACTTGAAATGCAAGGCTCCTATAGGTGTTCCTGACCTGGGTTAGCATGCCGTTACATTAGCATGCTTTGCGCTTACCTTTTTTAATGATGGGGGTGAGCCAGCTACTTGCAGGTTCACATCCAACTATATGAGGAACTACTTTTGCAATATTGCTTTTAGAAACTCAGTTCAGTGGTGTGTCAGTCTCCCCCACCCCCAAATGCATAATTTCATAACCATGTCTTACCATGTCACTCGCTCTCTGAAGCTTCTTTTGTTTCCAGTGGCTCTTTCTGCTTTTTATTGTGTTTTCTTTCACTAATCATCCACAGCAGGCGACAGTGCTCAAACCTTTAGAATGCCACTTCTGAGCTCTCAAAGTGAGGCTCAGAGCTACAAACGGAAAGGTGCATAATTTAATATTTCTATGTAGCTGCACCAGGCGTGTGTATGTATTCAGACTTGACTAACTTAGTTTGCTTCATAGTCTGTTTGTTTTGATAGTGTGCCGTTTTGATTTTTTTCCCCTAACACATCTGCCCTTCCTGCTCTCTTATGCTAATAATCTGTGGAAATGATCCACGCATGTTTGTGTCTGATCAAAACTACACACTCGTGTAGTGTAAGCGTACATTCCCATCATGCATAGTGTTTTTATTTAGACATCTCTGTACTCTGGGTTTTTTTCTTGGGTTCAAAAATCTTAAGTCCAATAATTTAATCTTTTTTTTAATTTTTTTTGTTTTTGTTTTTGTTTCTTTACCGACTGCAGTGAAGTGTGTTACATCATAGGTTTATTTTAACAATCTCCCTAACCTTTGATTGAGGCTGGTGTAGCTTTGTCATGGTAGATCTGCGAGTGCACGTGTGGTTTGAAACGGTTTACTGAGCTGCAGGCTGAACTTTGGCAGCATGTGTCTGATAGTTTCCTTTTTCCTCTCATTGAACCCTCATGCAGTCTCCATCACCTTTTCATCCTGTAGTTAATAATCTAATAGCAGTTTTCACTCTGTTTTCAATCGTGTAACAACTCGAGTAAAAAAGACTAAAGTAATCTATTTTTTTTATTTCTATAAACAAAAACTAAATGCTTTTGCGTCGTTACTTCAACCTGGGATTTTCTCTGAAATTGTAAGAGTTCCAGTACAGCTAAAAAAAAAAAGTTTATTTTGTTTTTTTTTTTTGTTTTTTTCACCACAAGATAAAGAATAAAAATAAGATCTAGTGTGAAAACTGCTGTTCTTTGTAGCTGACCACCATGCTAATGTTTGTCTTAATCCTTTGTTGTACAATGTTTGTCTTACATGAGTCTTTCCTCCCCTTTGTCCCTTCTCTTTCCCCATTTCATTCTCTGTCCTCTTCTCCTATTTGGTATTTTGTTCTTCCATTTTATGTTTACTCCCTATTTCCTGGGCCTATCCCACCCCCCCACCTTCCCCTTCCTCTCTGTTGTTGGCTCAGACCTCAAAGACATACAGAACAATAAGCATAGATACTTGATAGCTTCAGAGAACCAACGACCTGGCCATTTCTCCACAGCCCCTATTGGTTCCCTGACAGCTTCTCCATCCTCTGGCGCTCTGTGCAGCCAGGGGGGCCTGCAGTCAGTCACCAGCATCCAGGAGCGCATCATGTCCACACCTGGAGGAGAGGAGGCCATCGAAAGACTCAAGGTGAAGTAGATGTTGTAGGATGCTCATGTTCCCACAAGAGAGAAGCAGATTTCTTTCTTTTTTGTCATTTGACTTTAAAGGGAAGTTCCTTCTAAACTTAATGAAAACCATCTGCTGAGAAAAAAATGTCACAATCATTTTATCCTGCTTAAATAACCAAAACACATTAAAAAAAAATATATTATTATTGTAACAATTACCTGATGAATGACAGCTTTTTCTTATAAGAACATATAGAAAGATAGCAAATAAATATATTCACACCAACATGTAATGAGTAAATAACCAGCACAGGCCATGTATTTGGTAATTACATTCATTAAGTGTCAATGTGACTGTTTTAGTTTAAACTCCCCCACACAGACTTTAATAAGATTTGTTTGACATCTCCGTTCACATGTGGTCTGAGAGCTGTGCATCTCCCACACTGCATATTCACTCTGTAGTGTAAGCTCACAGGCAGCCGCGAGGAGCTGCTGTTCCCATGGCAACCACAGTGCCCAGTCTGTCTGTCATCCCAGTGACGTCAAGCACCAACGCAAATACAGAGGAAATTAGACAAAAATAGATTCAAGTCCTCTTGGCTTTTTGCTACGATAGTGAGGCACGTGATATTCCACATTTTAAAGGTGTTGCGTTGATACTGAGGGCCGAGGAGCAGATTTTGTGAAAAGAAAACAAATAACCTTTGCAGCTCTCAGAAAAATTCAGCTATCCACTGAAGTGTATTTTTCTAAATGTGCTTGTTCATTATATATTTAGTGTTCAGTGTTTTATGAGATAAATTGATTTCTAAAGCAATAAATGACTCTCGCTGCTTTTAATGTCTAAATGAAACAGAGGCTTTTATGTGTGCTATAAGAAGCATCATCAACAACAGTCAATGGGGTTGTATTATTTCACAATGTTGTTTTTGTGTTAGTCTGCCCCCCCCTTTAACAAAAGCAAAATAAACAACTGAGTCATAAAACAAAACCAGATCCAGGGGATATGTTAATGAGATAAATATATACTTCTGATTCACTGCTAATAATCTATAATTACTTTACTCTGCTTGTGTTGCTTTTTCTCGTCTCTAGGAATCAGAAAAGATTATTGCAGAGCTCAATGAAACCTGGGAGGAGAAGCTGCGGAAAACAGAAGCGATCCGCATGGAGAGGTCAGTGTTACCAGACAAATGTGTCCCTCGGGTGCATCCACCTCATCCGTGTTAATTTGGATTCATAGACCGTCAGAAGGAAACGTCTGATGGTCTGATAGCTCTGGATTATTGTGACGTCAAATAGCAGCAGTCTGCGTCACAGTCCAGCATTTTCAGTGCAGCTCATGTTATCAGTCAGCTCTGTGTGTAGTTTTGTGTGTAAATTATGTTTCTCCTTGCCTTTCTGTGTGGACATTTAAGACGGTTACTAACACAGTAGTTTTCAACATTACTGTTGCACGCCTCAGAGCTTGCTCTTCATCACTATAATCTTGCTGTTAGGTAACCCCCTGAGGCTCTGTCATTGTCTTTTAACTTCACTGCTGCTGTCTGTCTCTTTTCTTCACCTATCTGTCTCATTTCCTTTGGACTAGTTCTGTCCATTTCCCTTACCTTCTTGGTCGTCACACTCTGCTGCACAAACACCCCGTCGCACCCTTTCTCCGCCTTTTATCTACTCATCTGTAGCTGCAGACATCCTCTGTATTATGGTCTATTATACCACAAACCGCTCGCTCTAATGTTGTATACTATTAGTTCTCATCCATTTCTGATGAGCAGGACAAATGTCTCTTGTAAAAATAAACGTAATTATAAACCATGTTGTAGAGCGGATGCAAGAAAAATACACTTGCATATTTCACAATAAGGTATTTGCTAATATGCTGTTTCTGAGCCTGTTTGTTCCCCTGCATCACAGAGAGGCCTTGCTTGCAGAGATGGGTGTGGCAATCCGTGAAGATGGCGGCACTTTGGGTGTGTTTTCCCCTAAAAAGGTAAGACATATTGGAGAGGAAAGAATAAAACACAAGTTGAGACAGTGATGATGGAAAGGTGACTGCTGAATATCCTGTGGGTGGTGATATCCTCCATCACTTTTTTTTTCCTCATGAAAACCCTTCCAGTGTTGTTACTGTGTATTCTCACAGTCCACTCTTATCTTTCTGTCTTTCCACTCTGACTTATTTCCTTCACATACTCAGCTCAGCCATGACCAGGCATTTGATGAGCAATTTGATTGTTTTTCTACCAAGAAGGTTTGTTTATTTTAGATAGACAGACTTAGTAGCTATCCTGCACGAGAATCCGCCCCTCGTTACTTAAAATGTTTGTAGGAATTTAAAGGAAATATACCTGATTTTATTTTTTTTGTTAAGAAAAATGCTTTTACACAATAATAAAGCAGGAAAAGAGATCCTTTATGTTTTTAAAATGACTCATTTACTGAGTCCAGTCCTTTTTTTTAAGTTGGTGAAAGCTGCTAATGCTAACTAGCTTCTAAGTTTGCCTTTGCAGTTTCTCTCTGCTGATTGCTAAACGAGGAGTGTTGCATAGCAACAACGCTCTCTCGCCTCGTGCATGCGTGCCACATCTTGTAAACAGAACAACATGACCAATGAGAAGAAAGCTGTGATTTAGGGGAAGTGGGGGGTGTTTCCTTTGCATATTCCTGCACTACATCTGAGATGTGCATGGTTATATTTCTCACTGGGAAAAGTTAGGTTTAGGCTTACAGGTAAACTAAACTGGAATCAGGTATAGCTCCTTTCGGTGCATTATGCTTCTGAAGTGCTTTGAATGAATTTAAAATGAGATGATCACAGGGAAATTGTTCCAGTGTAACACTTTGCATAGAGAAAGGAATTTAGACCTTTGTTGTGGCTCTTTAGATAACTGTGTGCTATCATTGTGAGACTTTAGCTTTCCTTTGTACAGCTCCCATCAAGTAGGAACAATGCTTTGTGGCAGCCGTATTAAGACTAATAGATGTGTTTCCTTGCTTGTCAGCAGTGATGATTGTTACAAAGAGAGATTTTAACCTTAAATCACTCAGAGCTTTTGTATTTATAGTTTTCAGCGATGCTTTAACTTCTAGTTGTCTTTAGTTTCTGTTCTGCTTTCTTCATATCCATGTTTTCTTCCTTTGATTTTCCTCTTGTTTCTTTTCCTTTCACCCACCATGGGTTAGCATTTCACTGAGAAGCCTTGTGATCTCTATACAGACTTTAATGGGGTGTTTTCCCCCAAAAAGGTTGGTGGTTTAGATGAGTTATTTCTAGGATTGTAGTTCTTGAGACTCTAGCGGTGTCAGAACTGTTCATGTGTGTGTTTGTCTGTATCACAGGAGCAATAAAATGTAATCGCACTAGGGTTTCCACACTGGTGCATTTGAATTAAAATGAGATTTTGTAAACTGTCTTAACTTTTTTTTTTTTTTGCAGACTCCACATTTGGTCAACCTGAATGAAGACCCTCTCATGTCAGAGTGTTTGCTCTACTACATCAAAGATGGTATTACAAGGTAAAGTTTGAATAACAGAAAATTCTACAGTAGCTCTGAAAGGGGTTTTATTTAGGCTTTATTATTATTATCTGTTTTATGTCAAACAAGGGAAACTCTCAGAGTCAGATCTGCAAAATCTCCCAGTCATTGCAAAATAGTTTTACAGTCCAAACTTACTTTCCTCTCCTCTTTGTTCTTCTGGGTGACTTTGCAGACCATTCCTGCTGAGCATATTTCTTATATTTCCTGCAGGGACTTTATAAGTAATGAAAGACTAAGAAGCTATTTTTTTTCAGTGCTGACAATCAGCTGACTTGTTGTTGTGATAGAGCAGCATGAAGTCTTTAAAAAATGACCTGTGGCTGTTTCAGGGTGGGTCAGGCTGATGCTGAGAGAAGGCAAGACATTGTTTTAAGCGGAGCCCACATCAAGGAGGAACACTGTATCTTCCGCAGCGAAAGAAATGCAAATGGAGATGGTGAGGCAGGATTTTTCACACTGCGTGTCGATCCAGTCTGGTGTAGTTTGCAGACAGACATGCTTAAATGCAAATAAAAGCAGCTTTTGGTGTTGAGTCAATGAAAAACGTAAATGAATTTTTGTAAATGATTCCAGCATTAATGGGAACAGGATGTTTGACTTTTATAGTTTGAATTTGAATAATGATGAACTTTTCAGAGTGAGTAACCTGTCCATGTGCTTTCTCTGTAGTCATTGTCCTGCTGGTGCCCTGCGAGGGATCAGAAACCTACGTCAATGGCAAACGTGTTGAAGACGCCATCCAGCTTCGTTCAGGTGCATATTTGTTTATAGAATAGGACATTTATAGCAGGATTTGTACCATTTGGGGATTTGTTAATAATATTTTTTAACAATAATAGCTGATTTTGTACTATGTGGCCTTTTTATTTGCCTTCATGTAAACAAGCCAGACAACCTGCTTCCTGAAAGGAACCCTTATTATTCCCTTTATGTGCTGGACTTTTATTTTTGGTCCTTTTAAACACTGATCTTTCAAAAAAGTGCTTTCAAGAACAAGGAAAAAGGAAAAAAAGTCTTGTTTCCTTAATAAAGGTTTTAGTATTTTACCTTAACTTGAATCACTTTTTTTCCTGTCACACTTGTGTGTTTAGGCAACCGTATTATTATGGGAAAGAACCACGTGTTCAGGTTCAACCATCCAGAGCAAGCCAGAGCTGAAAGAGAGAAGACACCATCTGCAGAAACTCCTGTGGAGCCCGTGGATTGGACATTCGCTCAGAGAGAGCTGCTGGAGAAGCAAGGCATCGACATGAAGCAGGAAATGGAGAAAAGGTATGCAAGCTGTCCTGATTGTTCCAGCTTATTCTTTATTGTAATATTACTTACGTGGATTCTCACACATGCTTATATATTTGGTTTGCTTATGTTTGACATTAAATTTGACTGGCAGGCTCACCGAGATGGAAATTTTGTACAAAAAGGAGAAGGAGGAAGCAGATCAGCTTCTGGAGCAACAGCGACTGGTGAGTTCAATAAGCTGACCCACTTTATGAAGGAGAGATTCAGTATGCTGTCATTGTAGATGTGTTGGACAGATTTATATACAAAAAAAATATGTAAATATGATGATTTATAAGTAGCTCTTAGAGATAGCCTGCTATATTTTGTGTGAGACTTTAGAGGAAAGTTAAAGCATGGTTTGTCCCTGAGCGATGAAAAGCCTGTATTTGTTTCTTATATGATAGTTTAATTGGGTCAATTTGAATCTGGTACTAATTTGTACTCTGAGATTTGTGTGTGTGTGTGTGAATCACACTTATACTCCTAGTGCATGCCTGCTCTCCTTGCATGGAAGTTTTTTCTGGTTTGAGTCAGATAAACTTTTACTTGCCTTTTTCTTGAGTTTAACCGATTTTTCTGTAGCAATTTGACTGAGTGAGATTGTAAAGCTTTCCCCTTTTTTAAATAATTGTTTTTGCCTTTCTTATGTCTTCTGTAGTGAATCTGAATCTTGCAAAACGGCAACATACAGCTTAAATTTGATTAGACATTAAGATCAAACTGCTGCAGTATTGGTCTGCACAGATAAACAGATGCTGCTTTGCATGGTTCACGTTACTAGCATGTTTTCTTAACTCATTCAGGACTGGTTCTGGACTAAGATGCAGTGTTTTCCTTTGAGGAGGTCAACTCTGAAGTTGATTTGCTTGAATTAGATTTCAACTCTAGTTTTCTCGCTCTGTTTTGTCCTGAGTTTCATCTCTTCAATGCAGTTGCTGACATGTACAATGCATTGTGATAACCAAAATTCCTGTAGTAGTTTTTACCAGATGGTGACAATGTGGTTTCTCATTGACTTCTTTGGCTACCTTTCTTTGCTCGCCCTACTTGGCATTTGTGTAGCACACTCGGGGCATGGCTCCACAATTACCATTTCTCACAATGAATCAATCAATCACAGACTTTTCTCATATTCTGATGGGTTTAAATGCAGGAGACTACATGCATAGGGTTCAGGCTCCCATGGACATAATATCCCCCATCTTAGCTAAAGACAGTCTCATGCGCAAGACATCTGTACTTACTGGTTGTGATCTGTAATGTGCCTTGCCTACAAAAAAATCTAATAAAATGAGAAACTGCATTTTTGTTTCCAACTAACAACTTTCTTGTAGTGGATTAACCCTTCCGCTCACTTCTGCCTCTCCTCTGTACTGGCTTTCTGATCAGCTGCAAGAACTCTGTCTTCTAACTCACTGCTAATACTAAAGCAGCTCAAACCCTCCGGACTAAAGGAGGGAAAGCTCCAAAGTCCATCTCTATGCATGCAGCTGTAGCATGTTGGATCCAGCTAAAATTTTCAATTAAGAAGAGGAATATCGCAAAACATTACTGAGGTGCTCCAATCAGTAACTATCATCTATTGGAATTTCCTTTCTAATCATGATAGACATGCTTTACCTTTTACTTTTAATATTAATATGCAACATTGGGAACAAAATTCCACAATAATAATAGTCCCATTATTGAGATGTAGGAATTCATGTCTATATTTATGTTTTACTGGAAAGAAAACAGACAAACTGAGAAGAAAGTCAATGAAGCCACCGTTTGTTGTACTTTTTTATTTTTATTTCTTCATTTTTATTTTGAGCGTAACGTGGAAATGAAAGTGCATGGTGCCATACATCTGCTACAGCAATGATGTATGCAACATTTGAAGATCATTTTAGGGTTTAATGGTTTTTGGTAAAAATCCTAAATCTAATCCATTTGAAGTTCTTTGAAACAAATCGCTGTGCTCTGACATAACTCTTGGTTTTGAGTTCCCATGTTGCATATTTATGCCTTTTTATTCATTCTTATTTTTAAACCATCCTTTCATCCTCTCCCTGATTTCACATTTTTAATTTCTCCTTTTTTTTTTCTTTGGGAACCATTTGGTCTGTGTTGCTATCTCAAGGATGGAGACTCTGATAGTGGGGATGACTCTGATAAGAGGTCTTGTGAGGAGAGCTGGAGACTGATCACTTCCCTGAGGGAAAAGCTACCTCCCAGCAAGCTACAAACCATTGTGAAAAAGTGTGGATTACCCAGCAGTGGGAAAAGAAGAGAGCCTGTTAAAATGTACCAGATCCCTCAGCGGCGGCGCATCACCAAGGACTCCAAGTGGGTGACCATCTCTGACCTAAAGATCCAGGCAGTCAAAGAGATCTGTTACGAAGTCGCGCTTAATGACTTCCGCCACACACGGCAAGAAATAGAGGCGCTGGCCATTGTGAAGATGAAGGAGCTTTGTGCTAGCTACGGCAAGAAGGACCCAAACGAGCGGGACTCGTGGAGGGCAGTAGCTCGGGACGTTTGGGACACTGTTGGCGTTGGTGATGAACGCATCGAGGATGTCATAACCAATGGTTCTCGACCTGGAGGGGCTGTTATGGATGAACTCAAAGTACACATTGATAAGCTTGAGGACATTCTGCAAGAGGTGAAGAAGCAGAATAACATGAAGGATGAGGAGATCCGTGCTCTCAGGAACAAGATGGTGAAAATGGAGAAGGTCCTCCCACTGATCACCCCTGAGGGCCAAGAAAAGCCTCCAAGTGGGGGTGCTTCAACTTGTGCAACCAGAACTCCCAGCCCCAGAGAAGGAAAACCTCCGTTGCCCGAAAAGCCTGATGGAGATGATCTGGATTCACAGACAGGCCAAAGTACAGGAGACGACTCAACCTTAAAGCGAGGCCACGTGCGCTGGATGCGTCAAGAGCAGGCTCGCCTCAAGAGTCTCCAGCAACAGGAGATCTCCAAGCAGCTCCGCCGGCACACCGGGCCGCATCGCTTTATCCCACCGGAAGACCGTAAGCTACGCTTCCCCTTCAAAAGTAACCCCAAGCACCGCAACTCCTGGAGTCCAGGAACTCATATCATAATTACAGATGAGCAGGTCATAGAGCTGAAGGTGCCCAAAGAAGCTGTTGAGGAAGTTGAGGGAGAAAGCCAGGCTGAAGAAATGCAGCCAAAGGACAAGGTGGCTGCTTCTGTTATCCACATCACTCCTCCTCTGCCAAGCCCATCAGCTCAGTGCAGAGATAAAGACTTGGAGCAAGGTTTAAATCAGGGTCACAGACATAACTATAGGAACAACCAGCACCTGCAGCCCCACGAACGAGGCCGCAGTAACTCTTTTAATTACCGTCGGCGACCCTCCGGCTCCATGGAGTCACTGCAGCAGTCTGAAAACAACAGGAAGCACACACAGACCTTCTACCATCCCCGCCAGCAACCGACCCAGCCAGCACACTTCCAGTCTCATCATCAACAGCAGCTCTGCCACTATAACATGATGTATGCAGACGGCAGCTTCAATGGCTACCAGCTGTACCATGAGGCTGATCACGCTAATCATTCAGGCAGCTTTCAGGCACCTCCACGAATGCGCAGGCAGCTGTCCGCTCCTAATCTGAAAGCCAGCAGAGAGACGGCAGTCTGACCTGCGGAGCGAGGAGCTCATTTCATACACTGTTAACTAGGCAAACACATTACAGATCACAACGGCAAAACTGACTTTTGCACTTGATCACTTGATTGGAGTATTACTGGTTGAACCACGTATTACATGAACCAGAGACAAGAATAGACATTTCGTCATCATCCTCATCATCATTATTAGTTTCATCCGTTTTTGCTGCTCTGTGTGTGTTGTCATAAGTAGCACTGGGGGAGTTGTTCAAGGATTGAAAGCCAACAGATGATAACATGGACTGTTTCTGCAGGAGAGACACACTCGTTCATAAATTTGCATGTATGACAATTGATGAATTGTGCTTTTGATTTGCTAAAATGATGCTAATGGCTGACATTCTGAGTTTACATTTAGTTTCCATTTTAGTATTGAATAATGAATGTTTTTTTAGCCACTACACTTTAAACACATTCAATTTAGGTAAAAAATTGCTGCCTGAATGAGGAACAATGGCTATATTTATTTGCCTGTGTATGATTAAAGTGAATGTTAGCGTGGAGAACATGTCCTCGCTGCAGCATTACATCTTCCTTTTGTACCCCAGAAACCATTTTCTGTCATTCATCATCGTTGCCTTCATCAGCAGTCAAAAGACCATTAAAATGTATTTTGGAATAACTTTTTAAGCTGAAACTGAAATAAGAGTAAACGTAAGTGATTTTCTGCAAGTGCCTTGTATTGCACTAACTTAATTAATCCTGCTATGCATTTGCAACTCAGTATTTTCTTTTCCTTTCTTTATAATTAAATGTGTTCTCAGTAATACCGCTGTATTTTGTGGGGGAAAACTCCCCAGATGGCCTAATCAAAACTAAATTTTGTGTAATAATACACTCATGTATCCATTAGCTAATAATGTCACTTATTTTAATGAGGGTTAGGTTTTCTTTTCCTTTCTTTAAGTGTTTTTATTTGTCTGAAAAATGTCATCATTATCACTTCCATAAGTTTTTGCATTTCCCAAAGTTGTGAAAAAGCTGTGAGGGTGCACACTAATAATTTTTTTATCTTTTCAAGTTTTTTTTTTAACCCTTTATGAAAATGTGTGTGTTGTTTGTAAATCGTAAACACTGTGAACCACTGCTGAAATGCAAGGACTTCATTCTGGCTGACAGAACCAGAAAATGATCCCTGCGTGTTTTACAATGAACAGTCCAAACCCGAATTGTTTAAACTCTTTTTCCTGTGGAAACCAAATAGTATGGACAAATCTATGATTTTGGTTTAAACCAGTCCTTAAAATTTAAGCTTTGTGGTTCATCAAGTAAACACAGAGCTCACTGTGTCTCAAATAGATACCCACTGAGTGTTGTCATGGTTCCCAGAGTCTGGCCTTTAAAAATGTTGGAACACGGACAAAGACTTGAAATGTTTGCATAATTGTTATTCAGGAGAAATATCCATGTCAAATGAGATTTTGAGTACTGCCTTGCTTTAGTTACTCATGTGCCGTACACTCATGCAACCTCTTGGATAAATACACCCGGATGACGCGTTATGAAGTTGTCCATGCCTGTGTGTATTTGTGCTTTAGCTGACGCTTTTGAATTCCCTTACTCTTTTATTTTTTCTGCATTCGTAGCTTTAACAGATCCCATAAAGTATTATAATCCAGCAGGCATCTAGCAGCATGGGAGAGGCCTTGTAAAGACTATCAAAACTATCGATGGGGTGATTAAATCTTTTAAATAGTATATCTTACCACTTAGACTGTCTGTATGCAGAAACATATATGTTTTTTAGCTCTAATAGTTCCTCCATTAAATAATATTTAGTTTTTCCTCTGGTGCTAATAGCAACCATGCAAGCTGGACTGCATATGACAGCAGATGAATACAGTGAACTGTTCTTTGGGGAAAAATGCAAGCCTCATTGCCATGTCTCAGTTCTGAATGTTGTTTCTCTGCTTTTTGAATCTACAGTATCAAGTGCTTCGTTGTGGCCATGTACAAAGTTTTGCTGCTTTTTACTCAAGCTTTTATTGTTTTCAAACATATTTGAAGAGTATTGTTGACATGTTACAAGAAGAATCTACACAATCTGTGTTGCTGGAGGTTTTTAAAAGTTGTATGAAATAAAATGACCTGCTTCTCGTACAGTTATTTGTTATACATGGTCGGTGTTCGTTTTGCTAGAATAACCAGTTTAGAGATGAAATCAGATGTTTACATGCACAGACTACACAGAAGAAATGCTTTAAGACACAAAAACACAATATGGTTGTGAACTTTGTATGTTTAAAAAAAAGTTATTGGCAGATTTCTTCCTGAAACGTGCAGAAATCATAATATCTACATTTCTTATCGCTGAATTCTTCTTCTTTTTTTCCCATTTGGCACATCTTTAATGATGAAGTTAGTTTTATATAGTATTATATAAAGTTATATATATAAGTTAGTATTATATAAAGGGAAATTAGGTATTTCTAAAGAAGTAGTGATAAACTAAAGACTAAATCAGAGCTCTCTGGTGAGGAGTAGTTTGGTAGGTTATCAGCAGGGAGGAGATCAGGGATAAATGAAAAGGCTGCATTGTCTTCCAAGAAGACCAAACAAGCAGGATGAGATCATCGGGACGGCAGACTACCCTCCACTGATGACGATGGCGTCCATGATTGGATTACAGTGACTCAGCTTCCATCAGTTCTTCACTTCTTCCAAAAAACACTTTTTTTTCACAATGAAAATCTTGGTTTATTTTGTCTGAAATAGTTTAACCAGAACTATCTGCGCTGAGGACTTGTGTAAATGAATTCTCATTTTGTAAACTGAAGCTCTCAGAAGTCATTTCTGTTATTTACATCTTCATCAGAACAGATATTTTAATGAGGACGGAGTTGATGGGATCATTTCAGCTGTTTTCCAAGTAATGCATGCCTGACATTGTTTATCTTTTCCAGGCTATTTATAGAAATAATAACAAGCTTTTGATGTTCAGACTGCATGAATATATTTTATTCTACATATTGTGAGTTCATTCCCATGTTGCTTTGCATTATTTACACTGTATGCAGCAGGATATATTTTTGACTAGCAATGAAAGTCTTGTGCTCCGTGAATCTTCGAGACAGGGTGGTAATCCTGGCTCTAGCCGCAGTCTGTATCTGGGTTGAGATGTGGTTCTGGTGGCTCGCTGAGCTCGCCTGTCACTGCAGCTGATGGACAGCCGTCCATGTTCTCCTGTCTGTTGATACCCAGGTTTATGAGAGCAAACTGCAGGAACTTCAGAAACAAGTGGAAACCCGCTCTCTGGTAGCAGAGACTCCTGATGAAGAGGAGCTAGAGGAAGAAGAGGAGGAGGAAGGTTTGTGTTATGAAGTCAGCTGAATAGAGAATTTATTTTCAGTGCAAATGTTTATCAGTGAATTGTAAATCAGTGTATAATAATGTTCTATTTTTTGTGTCTAGAGTCTAGTCTACTGAGATGTGCGTATAGCAATTTATGCATATAATTCATATCACCTTTTTTAAAAATAAAATGTATTAACAGTGCCACACTAATAATCCATTTAAATATAAAGCTAAACCCGTTCATGACATAATGATTTACTGCATTGCATCATCTAATTTCTCTTACGTGACACAGTTTACTTGGAATTTAAAGGACCATACTTCCTGCTGTTCACCATCAACTCCAAATCATCTTTAAAAGTCAGGCAGACACCTTTTTTTCAGTGGTTTCCATGGTGATCTCAGCGGGTCATTACTCATCATTATTTTGCACTTGACATGTTGTGGGATCTGATGCACCCAATTGGTTCAGTGCTGAGTACGTCTGAAGCAATTTGCATTTTGTGTGTGTCAGGCTGAATAAGTGATTTAGTAAGCTGTGCTCCCGGACCTTTCCTGTTCATGCAAAGTCCGTCTGAATTAAATATTGTCCTGATTTAAAGAACTAATACTCAGCATGATTGTTATGAAACTGAATTGACCTGTTGTGGAATTGAAACAAAACAACCAGTATGGTCCTTTGGATTATAACAAGTGTTTTGCTTTGTGTTTTTATTTCTAGCTCTATAAAACGATTTAATGTCAGCTCTGTCATCTGTCTTGCCTCAGTGCCGTGGACACAGCATGAGTTTGAGCTGGCTCAGTGGGCCTTCAGGAAGTGGCGGTTCCATCAGTTCACCTCCCTGCGTGACCAGCTGTGGGGGAACGCTGTGTACCTGAAGGAGGCCAACGCTATTAGCGTGGAGCTAAAGAAGAAAGTAAGTGAAAGGTTTTACACTCATCACGTTTTTGTGATAGTTGAATGTAGTTGTTCAATTCAGCTTTTTTGTTTATATAACAAAGTCCCAACAAAGTCATTCCAAGCAACTTTTTCAGACAATCCAATTTATTAGCAATCATCTCTGTTGAGTCAGTCGTCCTACATGGTGGTGAGTGATGGAGGAAAGGATAAACTCCCAAATTAACTTAA
>JBAMIG010000014.1:13837368-13849852 GCA_037177335.1 Kiunga ballochi
CAATCATCTCTGTTGAGTCAGTCGTCCTACATGGTGGTGAGTGATGGAGGAAAGGATAAACTCCCAAATTAACTTAAACATAACAAACAAATGTCATGTAGCTTTATTATGAAGTTATTATAAACAACAATTCTTCAAGCTTTGAGTTGACTGAGCCCACCAATACACTATGGGCTGCACACACTCCTGTCAACAAATGACTCAGCAATGATCCATTAAAAAAATGGGTATATGGCTGCAGTGCATGTTACCAAAAAGCACATTCTGATCAGCCTTCTAATACACAAAAATACACAAAGAAGCCTTCAGACCAGAGAGAGCATCACAAGGGAATATATAAGAGCATCTGCCAAAGTAAATGGTACTTTGCACAAGTTTTTTTATTTCAATAGCTTTAATATCTGTCCACTTAATTAAAAAAGGGTGTACACCCCGTATAGTTTTTTAAGCCTTATTGGCATCTGTATGTTGTATCAATTATTTCGACTCAAACTAATTCTCTGAAACGGCCTCAGCAACAAAACACGTGTAGCTTTCCAGTCCACACAGTGGAGTGCTCACAATGCAGTGTTTTATATCATCCAGAATGCTGTATTGATTCATTGTCACACAGCCTAATTGAATTGGTTACAAATCAGAAGCTGGTTTGCTCTGGTTTTTCCTCCCCATCAGGAGAGCACAGTGATTTATACTCTACTCTCAATGCTGCATGATTGATCCTGTAGAAGGCTCCTCTGCTGCTCGATGTTTTATTTTTCAGGTTTATGTCTGTGTGACTTACATCCAGTTGTCATTGGTGTAGCGTTTTATCACCGGAGGATGCTTGGAAGAGAGAGGCGGTCTGCATTTTTGATATTTCAGTGTGACATTTCATAACGACTCTTTCCCTCATCGCCTCTCGTTTCTCAGGTGCAGTTTCAGTTTGTCCTGCTGACAGACACGCTGTACTCTCCGCTGCCTCCTGAGCTCCTCTCCCCAGAGCCAGAGAAGGAGCGCGACGCCAGACCTTTCCCTCGCACTGTGGTGGCTGTCGAGGTTCAGGACCTGAAGAATGGAGCTACACACTACTGGTCCCTTGAAAAACTCAAGTAATGCTCGCAGCTTTTTAAAAACCCTTTTCTGAATGTACCTTAACAGGATATTTATTAGGTTTTAATAATCTTCTCAGCAATTATGCACCTGCAGTGATTTTTACAGTAATTGTTTTGTTTACCCATCTGAAGCTTAATGACCTTACACACACACACACACACACATATATATGCGCTATGCATTTATACTGACACTCTCTCTCATTACATCTGACAGCCTTACTTTTATTTAGAAACAAACTGGAAAGAATTGCATGCTGTTCTTCAGCACCATTTCCCACTTCTTTAGTTTATCTAGATTAGATGTTGAAAGGTCCCTGCTTGTAGAACTATCAGGATGTCTCAGCTGGAAGCTGTTCATCGTGGACGGTCTCTAGAGGCGGAGGAGGGCTCTTTCAATCAGCTGGTTGCTGTAAAGCAGGTGGTATTTGAGACGTGATGTACTATGGTGTTAAATCTGTTCACACCAACACAAGATTAAACATCCTGCAGGTGGTGTGCAGGTTATATAGTCAGTCAATATGTTTATGCAAAGCATAAAATGGCTTAACTTTGCTCCATAATATGTATGTTATGACCATGCAAGCTCTATACTGGTTTTTCTCATTATTTCTACTGTCTGGACATCTTGCAAAATATTTCCCCTACAGATATAGAGCTTATAGTAGATTCTGTCCCGCCACCATTTATAGTAAGTGCACTCTGTTATTGTTTGTAGGCAGAGGCTGGAGCAGATGCGAGAGATGTACGACCGTGCAGGAGAAATGGCTTCCACTCACCAGGAGGATCCTGAGGGCGCGCTGACAGGAAATGACCCCTTTTACGACCGTTTCCACTGGTTTAAGCTCGTGGGGAGGTGTGTAATAAATACACACATTAATTCACATTTCAAACTCTCTACATATCCAGATAGAGGAGTATCTGTTGTGCTGGGTGTTGCCTGTTTGAATGGGTTTTGTTTTTGTTGCATATTTAAGAGACACCCTGGAAATTTTTTTTAATTTGAAATGGATCCTTTTTGTTTCCTTTTGTTGTTGTTTTCTCCTTATTAGCTTCACTTGTCATTAGAAAATCATGTATAAGTGATATCACATGTTTTTGACATTAAGCTTTAAAATGTGTTACATTCATCACTTGTGTATGTTTTAAATCCATTTTTATGTGAACTCTGTTCTTTTATTTGCCTAAATGTCATATCAGTATGCTTTTATTTTGCATCACATTTTCCGTTGTGTCTTCATCCGATGTTTTTTCTTCTTCTTTTAATCTATTTTCTTGTGTTGCCATCTCAGTAGTTGCCATTTTCATGTTAATATCCCTCTTAATTCCCTCAGAAGCTTGTTAGCATCATGCTGGGTTTGGATGGTGTCTGAATGTGCAGCGTTTTATATTTAATCAGCTTTCGTCCAGCATGTACGAGGATATGTATGTGATAATCCACTGAAGTGAATTTCATTTTGGTTTAAAATGGTCCAGTTATTCTGTGACACCTGCTGGTAAATGCAGCCTTTTACTGTGTGACATTAATCCTATTGCTGCATTTACAGTGGGTGTTTTAATTAAATGATGTAGCAAATCATGGTTACTGCTACAAAAACTGCTGATAAGAGTCCAGCTGCTGTATTTTTTTATTTTATATGATCCTTGAACCATCAAAAGTAAAGCTATTGTAAAATATATGTATGCCTTGCAGAGCTGCAGTGTACCATTTAACTCTTATTACTCTACTGTTACCTTTTCCTTGGTTCTTGCCATTGCTCCCAAACCGCCATCCCTCTTAGCTCCCCCATCTTCCACGGCTGTGTCAACGAGCACCTGGCTGACCGCACGCCCTCGCCCACCTTCTCCACAACCGACTCTGAGATAACAGAGTTAGCGGACGAGCGCCAGAGTGAGATGTCAGATTTTATAGATGATGAGGCATTTGTGGACGACACCAGCTCGGACACTGGTACCGAGGAGGGTTCGGACATCTTCAGCGATGGTCAAGACCCCTTCTACGACCGCTCCCCCTGGTTCATCCTGGTGGGAAGGTTGGTGGTGTCCTGCACACACATGGGTTGGGACAGAAAAGAGGATGTTGATGTGGTTTAATTTAGGTTTTGCAATTTATGTTGCTGCTGAGAGCATTAGTAGCTCATTGTTACATATATGCTGTTTTTTTTGTTTGTTTGTGTTTTTTGCAGTTAATATGAGCATTTCTTATTGATACACATCACAAGACCCATTGTCTCCTCTTTGTATTTCATATGATTACTCATGTGTTCCTGCCCTGAGGTTGGCTTTTAATGAGCTACATTTAATTTGGAGTCCCAAACATGAAAAAGTCGACCTCTTTTTCTGTACACAATCTTCCAAAGCCGTGTGTCATGTTTCACCACCACCTCAGTGCACTGTATTAACTCCCATCTGTGTGAGATGCATGTTTTTACTGTGTACAAGCTAACTATTTGTCATTTCATGTTTTTTTTAATGCCATAAACCAATTTTTTTTCACTTTGTGTTTAAGTTGTATTTGAAATGTTCTGTAGTGTATATTTTACTCACCAGCAGCTGACAGATATGTAATCATGGCCACTTTGTGTTTTTTTGTTTTTTATTATTGTTCAGATTAAATAATATCCACCAGCTGCATCTAAAATCACAACACGCACACACACATCCAGGATGTACCCTCAGCACTGTAAACAAAACATTTTCATTAATGACGCTGTCGGACAGCCTCAGAGACAGGTTTCCACACAGATTCGGTAAAAGCTGTAGCTCAGCCACTTGCGTCACTGTGACTTAAGAGGTTTTGTAGATTGACATCTCCCATCCATCTCTGCATAGACTCTTTCAGCGCTGTATTGCTGTGATGGATGGTTGGAGGGAAAGTGTTGTTAGATGACAGTGAAAGTATAGGTCGCTAAAAGGGCCACAAAAACAAATCAAGTTCCACAAAATGAATTGTCACTGGTAGTGACTCAGAGGCTGACATTGCCATAGCGCAACACAGTAAACAACTATTTTACAACCATTCACTGCTGCATCCTTGTGATCAGTCATACAGGTCACGCAGCGAGGGCAAAATCCTCTGTTCTTACTGTTTATTTCAGTGCCCTGAGCATCTTTTATGTGTTCCTTGTTGCCTTTTTATTGCTTTTGCTTGTCCCTTCTCATGGATGTAACTAATATCTTATTGTAGACATTCACCAATGCTAAACAGTGATAATAATTCTGCTTCTGTAAGATGTTTAAACTACTTGATGCTGTATTTGTCTGTAAAAATGCTTTAACTGCACCAGCAGATGCTGCAGTCGTTCCACACTGCACCACAGCCAGGTTGTCATGTCTCTCTTCTCCTTTTCACTCTTAGAGCCTTTGTGTACCTCAGTAACCTGCTGTACCCTGTGCCGCTGGTTCATCGGGTTGCCATAGTAACAGAGAAGGGCGAGGTGCAAGGTTTTCTGCGAGTGGGGGTCCAGGCCATTGCCGGTAGGTAATCAAAGAGGTTATTTAATGTGTAAAGCTGTAATAGTGCATATTAATTTTTTATGTAAGTGAAGGGTTTTGCGGTTTAAATAATAAAGTTTAGTCAAACCACATAACTAAGGAAACTTTTAGAGCAGTATGGCAACTAGGAAGGCTGATCTGCCTAAGAAGCAGAGATTCCTTTAGATCCTCTATGTATTCCTTTTGATGCGCTTTGATGCGCAGTTTAAGTCAACGTTGTCTGGGACAGATGCTCATAAAAGCAAGACTTGTTTCTTTGTAGCTGACGAAGAGGCTCCAGACTACGGGTCAGGAGTAAGACAGTCAGGCACTGCCAAGATCTCCTTTGATGATGAGTACTTCAAAAAGGTGAGCCTAAAGTCAGATTAAAAAATGTGTGTGTGCGTTAGGTGAAATAAAGTGTGTAATATTTGGGTTTATACATCAAATGAGTAGAGATAGTTTCTCCTTTGAGTCTTCAAGTGTTTTTATCTGTTTTGTTGTTTTAGTTTTTCTTTTAAATGGATAAGAACGATCAAATTGCGTTTTCGACCTCTGTCCATCAACACTGTACAGAAACACACCAGCAGGTATTTCCTCTCTCAGCTATATGCTAATATTTCTCCTCTGTCTCGTCTTGTGTTTTTGTTTTCTCCACCCAATCAGCATGATTTCTCCTCCACGGTAATGACCAGGTCTGGTTTGTCCCTGGAAGAGCTGCGCATTGTGGAAGGGCAGGGTCAGAGTTCAGAGGTCATCACACCCTCAGAGGAACTCAACAGAATCAACGAAATGGGTACTGCCACCAGACCTTTGGCTCTCTGTTCATAAATTTCAGCCCAGTGGGATTTAAACTCAGCAGATGGTCCTGTTAGATGCAAAGGAGGTCTTAAAATATTTTGTCATGGAAATGAGAGTTGGACAGGTTTTTTTTATTTTTTTATTTATTGCCTTAAATGGAAATCTGCACCAAGGCTAAATAACGAGGGGAATTCTGAATCATCTACACATCACAAGCTGTGAAATGAGCTGAAATACCTGCAGGGTTTGGGATTCATATGCAAATAGCAAAACAGTCATAGCTGCAGTTGTTGGTGGTCACTTTTGTTAAAATCACAAAATAAGATAGACTTTCCTCCTTTGTGCTTTTTTTTTTTCCTCCAGATCTCAAACTGGGGAATCTTGCAGACACCAAGCTGAGTCACAGTGAGGGTCTGGCAGACCAGCTGGAGGTGGGCAGCATTTTTACCTTCCGTGTTACTGTCCTCCAGGCCAGCGGCATCCCTCCAGAGTATGCTGATATCTTCTGCCAGTTCAAGTAAGTCTGCAATTACATTCTCTCTCTTTAAGTTGACACCTTTACCATAAACCAGTAAGAAAGAAATGCTAGATTGCTTCTTGTTTTTGTGCTTGTGTAAATGAACAGCACATGCTTATAATCATTTGCATTCTTCTCAAAGCTTCCTTCATCGTCACGATGAGGCATTTTCCACTGAGCCTCTGAAAAACGCTGGGAAAGGAACCCCCTTAGGCTTTTACCACGTCCAGAATGTGAGTACGCGCGCACAAGTCTAAAGATGCACCAGCTGCACTTTGTGACAACTCATTTTATGATGTTTTCACTGTGAATCAGATTTCCGTGGAGGTCACAGAATCTTTCATTGAGTACATAAAGAGCAAACCCATTGTGTTTGAAGTGTTTGGCCACTACCAGCAGCATCCGCTCCATCTTCATGGTCAGGACCTGATCAGGTTGGTGTGCTTAAAAAAAAAAAAAAAGCAGTTTGTTTTATTTTTTGCTTCTCGCGTCATGATGGATATATGTTTCCTCTAACTAGTTATGTTTCTTTACAGCCCTCCAACACCATCAAGGAAATACTATCCTATTCCCATGCCTCTGTCTAAGCCAGGTGAAAAATTCAATTACTCTGCACACTATAAGAGCATTGAGCTCTGTCAACATCATTTCAGCTTAATTTTGCATGAATGCATCACCCAGACATGCCTCATATATCCTTCTACTTTTCCATTTCTCGCTTCCTTTGGATTTTTTTTCCTCTCATTTAATCGTTACTCTTCAATCTGTAATCCTCTTACTCAACTCTTTTCTCCCTCCTCCACGTCTCTTTTTTTTCTCACACATGCCCTCCAATCTCATCATTCACACAACAATGCACACCCAGACCATACCCGTAAGATCGAGTTGATCCGCTACCTGGTGAGCGGATACGTGAACGGTAAAGTGCTGGACACGTTGTCCGAGCACGCCAACGCTCTTGCCTCCACTGCTGTGGCCAGTTTGGAAGATGAGGCTGAACAGCTCTCACACTTCCCCTTCCTCGCAGTGACCAACGACCCTGTGCTAATTGTACCCAGGCACCATGGTTGGTACAGTGAACTCTGTAGTATAAGGGTGCCCAAAGTTGGAACTCGAGGGCCGCAATCCTGCAGGTTTTCCATGTATTCTTAATCCAACACAGCTGACTCAAGTTAATCAGTCATCATGTTGAACTTGATTGTCTTTTGTGTTCATTTAATGGAAGCCAGGTGTGTTGGAACAAGATACACATAAAATCTTCAGGACAGCGGTCCTCGAGGACTGAATTTGGACACATCTGCTGTAGTAGCTGACAAGTCAGGCATTAGATGCACCTGTGTTGTAGTTAATAGACTAGTGCTTTGCTCATGTGGTGCAATATGACTGCAGGCAGTAGCACAGTAGCGCTCTGCAAAATGTGCCGCTCCTCACTGCAAGTGCATTTCGGTCCAGTTAACTCTCTCTTTGTCACTTAGAGACTGACTTGAGCTGACTCCTTCAGGACAATGTGCCACATTTTTCAGAGCTTAAAGCCCAAAGATAAAATGATTATCAATCATAGAAGAGTATTGACATAGCTTAGATTGATTTTTCTATCTTCATTTCAATCATAGCAGTTTGTATGGACATGAGAGATTAGCCTGTTAAATAGTAACATGATCCTGATATGGTTCCAGGTAGCATGATGCAAACAGTGATGGTGTAATCTGAGATTTAGCTCCTCACAGCAGTTCAATACACTACATCTTTTAAATTTAAATGAAATTTGAATCCATTATATCTAATATTCTGTGTATGTGTGAGCTTGTGGTTCAGTGTATAAAGGTAGTGCTAGTTCTCTTCTACCCTTTCTTCCTCCATTTAGTAATCCAAAGTCCAGATAGCTCAATAAGTCTCTGCCTCTAGCTTTGATTCATCCCCGTTGAAATGAATGTTATTTTTGATTTGACAATATTAAAGTTCTGCGTGTTGATTTGTCAGTTCCAGCCACCAAGTTGAACACCATCACCAAGTCCAACCTGGGTCAGTGTGTCAGCAAGTATGACCTGCTGGTTTGGTTTGAGATCAGTGAACTGGAACCTACTGGAGAGTAAGTGTCTATCTGTGTATCTTTCATGTAATTATGCAAGTAAATGAGACATCCAGTCAGATTTAACTATGATTTAAGCAATACATGAGTGTAAACTGAATGAAAGGGTTTTAAATGTTAGTTGTTTTTTTTTAGTTCACACCCCTGAAGTCGTTGAATGCTTATTTACTCAAAATGCTGTTATAAAGAACAATTACTTTAAATATTTATTGTAAGGATAATACTACTTTTTTTTACAGGTACATCCCAGCTATAGTGGATCACAGTGGAGGACTGCCTTGTCATGGCACATACCTGCTGCACCAGGTACAGGAGAGCTCTGTTTTTCTAACTGCTGATAATCATGGCTACAATAATAGGAATGTAGTACAATAAGAATATCTATTACTATTATTTCTGTAGTCCTAATCACATGTTGTTTTGGCTACAGGGGATCCAACGGAGGATCACAGTGACTCTCATCCATGAGAAGGGCAGCGAGCTTCACTGGAAGGACGTTCGTGAGCTGGTTGTGGGTGAGCAGTCATGTTTCACACTTTGCTACAGTGTCCAAGAAGAAAAACAAAAACATCACTGCTTCTGTATAGCAGGGAAGAGGATATCTGGATAGATGTTTCCTCCTTGAATTTATTTTGCAAACTGTAGAGCTGCTTACACTCATCCATAAAGCCTTTGTGAGTTAGGATGCACACCTTCGCTGGACACCGACAGTATGGCTGCTAATGGACACATTGGCTGTTGATCCCTGCTGACTGGGATCTTTGTTACAGCTTTCATGTTCCCACCAAGAAAATAATAGTTCTAATCATACAGATGCATTGTTTGGTCTCTTATCAGGTCGCATCAGGAACAAGGCGGAAGTGGACGATACTGCAGCTGATGCTGTCCTGTCTCTTAATATTATATCTGCCAAGAACATCAAGTCGTCTCACAACACTAACAGGTATGAAATGACCGCCTGAGCGAGTTTCGCTCTCATTACCTGATAGATTAACATGTATTTTAAAGTGTACATCTGACATGTGGTCCTTAGTATCAGTCACCCAAACATCATTAAGAGCGCTTTGCTCAATGATGATCAATGATGCATGATCATTTATAGGAACTATTTCATGTTGTTTAGGAACCATATTAGGGAATTTACATGCATCTGTCCTTGTCTTTATTTCTACTGAAGGCAAATTAAAATCATTGCACGGCCATTTTCACTGCTGTTATTTTGCTCCATTGTCTGTCGTCTGACTCTTTGTGCTTCTCTCTTTTTTTTTTGTGCACTCTTTCCTCCTGCTGCGGCTGGACTCATGATTGTGCTCAGGCTTTCTATTGATAAGGATATTGATAGGTACCAGTGATTAGAGAACATAAGGCTCCTTCACTGAAGGACCTTTATGCTTCTTTACAGTCCTATAAAATCCTAGAAAATGAGTCAACATTTTTTGTTTTCATCTGCTTGCATGTTGCACAAGATTTGCATTTCATAGATTTCCATTTGGAAACATTAGTGGACATACGAAGGCAAACCTGGATGCAAATGCAAGCCTTTCTTTGTTTTTTTTATTGTCAAAGTATGTGAGTTTTGTAGCTCCTACTCTACAGTAGTACATTCATGTTTTGTGGCACCAGATTGTTTCTAAATGATAACCTTCCTCTTGTTTTCTGCTTTATAAGTCTTACCTAAAAAACAAGCAAGGCCTATATTTTGAGGCGCCAGTAGGGCAGTGTGTGCGGAACAGCGCCCCCTGCTGCTGAAAGCTGAGATCCTCACAAATCGTCCCTAATTTACAGAATGTTTTTGTTTTATATATCTGTAAAGCAGATATAAACTATAAACACAAAGTAGTAAATTGAACATGTCAACTGTTTAACATGTTTGTGCCACTGGGTGCTCTTTTGCTTCTTTTGTGTCAAGGTCTCATCTGTGTTTTGTTAAGAATGAGGGAAAACTTCAGTCACTGCGTAGTTGCCACAATCTAATCAGTCAGATTTGCTTTCACATTATCAACAGAGTGATCCTGCTTTTAGGATCAAGTCTACCCTGCTGTGTCCACACAGACCCTGTAGCTTCAGTCACTGTTTAGTTTTTATTGAAGCTGAAACTACTAAGGGTTAACGTGTTTATATCTTTGTTCGGTCTTTGCCATCAGAACATTTTATCGCTTTGAAGCGGTGTGGGACAGCTCCCTGCACAACTCCCTTCTCCTAAACCGAGTAACTCCTTACGGAGAGAAGATCTACATGACCCTTTCTGCATATCTTGAGGTTTGCACTGCTTAGCTCTGCCATGCTTGTTTGCATTGAACTTAAAGTTTTCCCTCTCTCTAAATGTGAGCTGTGTCCTCTCTTCCCAGCTGGATCATTGCATCCAGCCTGCAATTATTACTAAAGATATCTGCATGGTCTTCTACTCCCGGGACGCAAAGATCTCCCCTCCACGTTCTCTCAGGAACCTGTTTGGGAGTGGTTACTCCAAAACTCCTGACTGGTAAGGCTGCACCCTGCATCACTCTAACCCATTTTATCATGCAAACAATGTCTAACCCCGTGTCATTACAGCAACCGGGTCACTGGCATCTATGAGCTGAGCTTGTGCAAGATGTCTGACACAGGAAGTCCTGGTAAGCGGGAAAAGAAATCGGAAGACATGTTTGGGAACTCTGCTGGTTTTATTAGGATTACTCGGGGAACAATGCATTTTCTCCTGTGCAGGGATGCAACGGAGGAGGAGGAAGGTTCTGGATACATCAGTGGCTTATGTGCGTGGCGAGGAGAATCTGGCTGGCTGGAGACCCAGAGGGGACAGTCTCATCCTGGAGCACCAATGGGAACTTGAGAAGATGGAGCAGCTCCATGAGGTGAGGCATTAGAAATGTGTTTTAAAACATGTGAGTCTTTCTGTACTCTCGCTCACTTTCTTTGTCTGGAGAGAAGTAAAACGTAACTCTTTATGCATGAGCTTAGCTTAGTCTGAATCTTTACCTTTGTTTAGGTGGAGAAGACCCGCCACCTCCTCCTGCTGAGGGAGAAGCTAGGAGAGGCTCCTCCAGTGGGATCAGCTCCTACCACCAAGTCCCTGAGCGAGTCGCTGTCTCCCAGCATGAGCTCAGGCACCCTCTCCACCTCCACCTCCATCTCCTCGCAGATCTCCAGCACTACTTTTGAAAGTGCCATCACACCCAGCGAGAGCAGTGGCTACGACTCCGCAGACATCGAGAGCCTGGTGGATCGTGAGAAAGAGCTGGCCACTAAGGTGAGAATAAAACCCTAAATATTGCTGCAGAGCAATCTGCCGCCGCTCTTTCTCCATAAACTGATCAGTCATGTTGCTGTTTAGTGCCTGCGCCTCCTGACACACACCTTCAATAGTGAATATAACCAGCTGGTCAACAGCATCAGCGACTGCAAGGTAGGAAAGTAAAATATAATTGGGGATATAAGAAAGGATGTTTTGAACTAAAAAGTGAATGTCTGTGTTTTTCACTCCAGCTGTCTGACATCTCACCCATCGGACGTGACCCATCAGTGACCAGCTTCAGCAGCGCCACCCTGACCCCCTCCTCCACCTGCCCCTCTCTGTCTGACTCCCGCTGCGGCTCCTTAGACCAGAAGTAAATCTGTTTTCTAAACATAAACCCACAGAAGATTTACTCACTGGCAAATTTAGTCTCACTGTTTTATCACCTCATTTCACAGTTTTATATCACCTTCATAATAATTTGATGCTTTGCTTTTAAGGACCCCTGAGAACTGCTCTCGTGCCTCCAGCCCCTCCTGCTCAGACTATGAGAATTTCCCAATGGTACCCACCCTGGAAATGTCCTACCTAGCACGAGCTGGCAAGAATGAGTTCCTCAACTTGGTGCCTGATATTGAAGAAATGAGGCCGGGGTATGTATTGCTGTGCTAACTCTGCTGCTGTCGTTTTGATTCTCCCTTTGGTTCTGTGTGATACAGTCAAATAAATGTGTTCAGTCAATCCACTGCAGCCCAGAAACACTGAGAAATAATCCTGTTTTCTAACTCAAGCAGAAGTAATGGGAATTGACTCAATGTCAGCAAGATGCAAACTGAGAAGCACCCATTTAAAATAAACTGATTTCTTTTTATTTCAGGTCTGTTGTGTCCAAAAAAGGTTTCTTAAGCTTCATGGAGCCACGCTCTAATTCATGGGTGAAGCACTTTGTGGTTGTTCGCCGGCCCTATGTCTTCATCTACAACAGCGACAAGGACCCCGTGGAGCGAGGTGTCCTCAACCTCTCCACGGCACAGGTGGAATACAGCGAAGACCAGCAGGCCATGCTGAAGGTATTCTGTTTCTTTAATGTTCCTGATATAAGAGGTCCACTTTGCTCTGATTGGTTTAAAATGATGCAGATATGATTTAGTGTTAAGGGTTAAAAAAGAAGACAAAACGTTTAGGATCAGTGTTTATATTATTGCTGCAGACCTTTTATCTGCTCTACAAAGCTACATACACTGAATAATGATATATGTACCCTCTGTTGTGTGTGCTAC
>JBAMIG010000014.1:13890678-13906752 GCA_037177335.1 Kiunga ballochi
ATATATCATTTGTTTAGTGTCGGCAGGACGAGTTTTTAGGCTGGTGAAAAAATTATTGGCAATTGTATCAATAACTTATCAGCACATCTTATACTATCCCCTCAGATCTCTTAAAGATCATCAGAATGAAATGTTTCCCATGTCCTCCTATTTGATTGATGAGGAAAGACTGCCTTGAAAATCCTAAAATTAAAATATCACTCATGCAAGCACAGACCAAGAAGCATCATTAAAATTAAGGGGTCTCCTTAATTTTACTTAATCTTTTTCAAAGGACTTATTTCATGCACATTTACCTTAATTGCAATTTAAAACGCTATTAAATAAGTCTCAAATTAAAGGGTACTGTGTGAAAAATTATAGATCTGACTAAACTCAATGGGGTTTCAGAGTAATAACAACTCTGCCAGCTTTAAGAGCAATGTTTCATATTGACCAGAGCTCCACTGCGGCCTTTAAGAGTGCCACATCGATGGAGGAGCCTTGATTCAGTAGCACATTTGGGTTGAAACCAAAAAAGAGCCTTTCTTGGTGGAATGAGCATGTCAGCTTTGCCACACATGGCAACTGCAGCAGGGCTTGGCAGGGGGAGGCTCATCTCTTAGAGTGATTTCTTCCAAAGCTGGCTGAAATGAAAGCATCTTGTTTTAATCAGGGATTCTGGCTGCGATTGCTGCAGTGGGAGCTGCAAGGACTTGGCAGTCAGTTGCAATGCAGTCTGTGGCACTCGTACAAAATACACAAATATTTCCACAGTAATTATGTGTCAAGTTAAACAAGCAATTGAGGGCTCAAGCTGAATGTGTTGGGGTGGGGTGGGAGTGGGTGAGGGTGGGGTGCTAAGTAAAAGTGCACGGTGTGTTACTTGGATGCAGGGGATTGAATGAGACCCCCAACAAGATAAATTAGGCCAACAGGCTTATGGACTTTTTTTTCCTCCCTTTTTTCCTTTTGTTTCTCTAATTACAACAAACCACGTTGTAATTGTGAATACTCAGTGGATTGAGCAACATTATGTGGTGTTGCCACATATCGTTATAGCATAGGAAAGCGGTGTCAGTTCATAGCCTGGGTGGACGGCCAAAGAGACTAAGTAATTGTGAAATCATTGAGTCATTGAGCTTTTTTGTGGTTCCTAGTTATTTCTGCATATTTGTAAATCTACATTGGCATCAGTATTTGAAAATGAAATATGATCACTTAATGATTATGATCTCACTAAAACTACTTAAACTTGTGGAAATAGATCACAAGAGAAAAAACTTGTATGTCACTTTGAACAGGAGTCACATTGTATTAAAGGGCTGTACCAATCGCTTCATTTGTTGCTCAGAAACAAGAAATATCATTTCTCTCTCTTGTTTTTTACAGGACTGCATTATGAAACCATGGGGATTTTAGTTTCTACCACTTAGTCCATAACAGGGTCGTGCGGGGGGGGTTTCCTCCCTTACTATGTAGACAAATACAATCATTGTGTAATATTTGCTCTTATTGTAAATGTGCACCATTTTGTGCTGTGAAACATGTACTTTGCATATACTGTCATTAGGTCTAGTTAAAAATATAGAATCTTACATATAAAATAATCTTATAAGCAAGACTCTTCCTCAGAAAAAAAAGTGAACACCATTCATTTTGCATTCCACTTATTCCAGTTCAGGGTTGCAGGGAGGCTGGAGTCAATCCCAAAAATTAGTATACCTTGAACAGGAGCATCTCAGGCACAACACAGAAGCACAAACAACTTGTCATACTCACTCATAGGGACATTTTACAGGGACTAACTAACATAACATGCATGGCTTTGAAATGGTGCAGGAAGTCTGAGTACCTGGGGAGAAACTATGCATTTACAAGGGGGAACATACAAACTACACAGAAAGGCCACTGTGCAATCCTCCCCAAAGCCAAGGCTTAATTCAGAAACCTTCTTGTTGTGAGGCAGCAGTACTAACCACCCCACCACTGTGCAGCGCAGTTATTACAAACAAAACATCATTTATATCAGCACTAAAAGTTCTTTAGGTTCTGTGCCTTTCTAACCAACCTATTCGTCTCTTTTAATCACAGTTAAATACCGTGCAACGTGAAAAGCTTGCCGCACTATTATCCCACCAGACAGTCGTCTTTGTTGACATCCAACACATCCGATTTCACTGAGTGAAACCATCTATAAGCCAACTTAAGAGTCATTCCACCTGGCTGACAGAGTCAGTTTCAGCCTCTTTGCTGCTCTAACTTCCCCTGACCTTCCACCTTGAAGAAACTCATGGTATCATTGCACCTGATTTAATGCTGACTTCTCTGAGCAGGAAACCAAACACTTCACCATTCAGCAAAACAGAACCCCCAACTTTATAGACAGACACGTGTCTCAGAGCCTTTAAAAGTGTTCTCCAAGATATCTGGGATCTAATGAGATGGCATTGCTGAGTTGTGTGGTAATTGGGAAAGTTAAGCTTTTCATTTGACACCACCTCTCTCTGTCTGATCTGAACCAGAACATTTCCTCTTTGTGATTATGAGAAAAAACAACTTTTTTTGTTTTAGTTTTGATGCTCAGAAACATTTTTCTTATGAATGTATTAAGTGCTGTATGAGTGTAATTTTGCTCCTTTTGTTGGTAATTGCTGAGCTGGTTAGGATACTTCATTACTTTGTGAATCAGGAGCTGGTTTGCAGCCAGTCCTTACTGTGTTTGTTATTTTGCCTGAGTAAGTCCTTGATTTTATGTTCACCTTTTTAAAATGCGTTACCAGGTGGCTGCAGCGATGGCAAAGAGAATATACATATTTGCATTAACAGCTTGCACAGATGTGACGTGCAGTGGTGTGTTCGCCTGTTACACAGCGGGACATGTTATAGAGTGTTATGGTGAATAATTATCTCTTTAGATGTTTAGTCTGACAGAAGAGCTGAATGAATGTGTGAGAAATCAGCTCCATTGTCTCTGCAGTGTGTTGTGGAAAGGATGGGATGGATTGCCTATAAAGCAGAAACAGTGACTTCCTGTTCCTCACTGGCTTAAATGTCTTGAGGTTCTGTTCAATGATTTTCCAGCCTCATGAATGAGTTGCTGCAATGGAAACACTGCGTCACTCTGCATAGAGCTTTTTCCTGCAGCAGAACTATCAAAAGGGGCCGCGATAGTACAGTAAAATCAGATGAAATTTATGTTGTTAAATATGAGGAATTAGCAAGGGAAAAATACAACAAAAAGACTTTAAATGATACTAAAAAACTTTATTAGGTATCACACTGTCACCCTCAGGGAGCCATTTTAAATAAAGCTTGTTTTATAATGACAGTAAAATTAAAACTTCATATTGGAATATTGTTTAAATTGATAGATTCGGAGTTAGAAATATTTCCCTGTGAAACTCTAAATTCAAGGAAATAATCTGGCATTATCATTATTTTAGTGGAGTACTCACTTCTTCTACATCATCCAGCACAAAGCTCTTCCTGTCATATGCATCTCAGTATTACCTTAATATTTATACATAAAAACCACCTTTCAGTAAAATATGTGCATTTCAGGCCTTGCTGTAATAAATGTTGGAGCCTCACTACTAAGCTTCATACAAATATGTAAAAACAAAACTCTCATTACACCCAATCCAGTATGGGTCCCCTCATTTCTCTCCTTGCTGTATGGAACCAGCACACAGAAGTGACACCAGCCTTCCCCTCTGAAAGAATATGCTCATTAGCAAAACCAGCTAACAGTAGATCTCTCTATGTCTATTAGTGTTACATTTACATCTAGCATGACAGTGATTCATCACAAATATTAGCTTTGACTGGAATCCTGTCTCTGTACACTTCTATTGCCACCGTGACAACCATTAAATCACCTGCCACTGTGCAGCCACTTTAGTGATGCTGCTGCTGATGCCTGGCTGGCCTGTCTCGCCCCAACAGAACGCTACATACTTCTGTTTTATGTCACATCTGATAGCTATTCAGAAACAGGCAGGGCTTCTTTGCGACTGATCAAATCAAGCAAAATTAAGATAAAATGTACACGAAACAGACGGGTGGGGAGATTTTTCACAATTATCTGATCTCATGATATTGTCATGCTGAGCCCCGGTTAAAACCTTTCCTGAGCATTAAACCTGAAAAGAGTGTATTCTTTTTTCTTTTGCTGTCTCTGTGAACTGATATGGGAATTGAGAAATAAACAGTCAGACTCAGAATCCATTTCTTATTTAAATGTTCACATTGTTTGTGCCAAAACCCTGATTTCCCTCCTCACTCTTCTACACAGAAAGCCCAGCTTCCCAGGTGCCCGCTACAGATGGCAGTAAGAGGTATTTGCTTTTTGAAGGTGTAGTCTTGGGTTTTTGTTTAAATCCATTATTTAGGATATCCTTGGTTTAGATGTGTATTGTCACGTATTTGGAGAGAACTTCTTGCTTGCCGGTGGTGTGAAGAACAAGGCAGCACCCTCCGGATAGTTCAGCTATGCAACTGTTTAGATTAAAAAGTTTTAATCAAAATTGATGGAAAGATGAGAACAGTTTATCTTCAGCAAGTCTGCTGGTCTCATTCTTTAGTGCTGCTTGTAAATAGCAGCTGTTTCAGCTGACTGGTGCACTTTCAACCAAAGTGAAGAATATCTGTTATAATCATTCAGCCGATCTTTGGGACTCAGTGGTATCATACTGTAGCATGGACATCTGTATACTCGGACTTGTTTTAGAGAGCTAATAGTAGATAAATAGTCCAAAATAGGTGACAGATCATTTTTCTTTACTCATTTATTACAGGTCAGACAACTTAGATGACTTCCATTATTGGAAACAGAGTGTTTGAGCTACATAAAAAGAGTGAATAGAAATGTGTTTATATTGTACAAAAGTGTTGAAGTGGTGTTCACTTCTCCAAATTTCTGTGAGAAAAAGATGGTTGTTTATTTTCTGTAATGTGTGGACACACTACGGCTCCAGCCCTTAGTAAGGTTTTTTTTGTTTTGGTGTTTTTGTTGCTTTTTTTTTTTTATTTTTAATTTAGTAGTTTTTGCTGTAATGATGAAAACACAAAAAACTGAACTCAAAATATGAGTAAATATCTTAAATCAAGGACACGTATGCTTACTTTTTAAAGGTAAGATAATTATTCTTACTTAGTAGTTTTTTTAAAAGTTTTTTTCCCTTGATTTGTAAATTCTAAACAAGCCAAATTTATTTTAAGGAACATTTACATTTTTTTCTTGCTTTTTAAGCAACGTTTTTACTATGAAGTTTATAATAAAAATGCCAACACTGTTGAGACATAAATGTACATAAAAAATATCTAAATTTAAACATACATAACTGTACATAAATATACACAGCAAATGACTTTTTAAAACCATGTTCTGTCATATTAGGAGCAACAAAAGTGTTTTACAGTAAAACAACTTTTTTCCAAACATCATTTGGAAGTATTTCCCAGTATTATAGATTATAGGAACAGTATTGAAACAGAACAATTGATGGCAAAATCATTTATTTTCTTTGAAATAATTCTACTGGATATGATCTAAATCAACACATATGGGCTGTGTCATTTTCATTTAATATCTATGCAACCAAACTGTACAATCACTTTACCTTTATACACGATTTCCACCTTCCAGAAAAAGTCTGAAGATCCTGGAAGACGATGGCCAGGTGTGTGAAGAAGCCTGCACGGAGGCTGTGATACCGAGATGCGCCAGCGGGAGGCGCTTTAGCCGTGTTGAATCAGCAACCTGAGTGCGTGCACAACGAAGATGCCTTCTGCTCAATACGACAAAAGTTTTCCGATAAGCCTTTATAATTTCGTGCATTTTGAACCAAACCTTCATCACATTTACGGCTGTATTTAGAAGGATTTAAAGTTGTTTCGTTTCAAAGCAGGTCTCTTAGGGGGAAAAACCTGACTAGATCTTAGAAGCACTTTGCGATATTATTGCAGGATCTTTGCGGGGCGGAGAAGTAGGCTACGAGATCAGGAATCCTCCACAAATGTAACAAACACATTGTAGAGGATATTATCTTCTGGTTTCCAATTTGGATTCTGCACACTCGCATTGCAAAGTATTTTAGACTTTATTGAACATATTTGCCTTTTGTTTATAAATAACGCATGACTCTGCATCCAAAGTAACAAAAGGATGCACGCAGCGCAAAAGGTAGAGCCCCAAGAGTTTTAAATAAAAAACCCCAGACCCTTATTTAAAATCCAAACCGCGCAAATGTTGTTTATCCACTTAATAAAGACTGCGCAGCTGGTGACGGATGGGCTCAGGGTCAAAGTGCTGTTTCTCAGATTTCAGTTCATTTGCACAAAGACAGTCAGACGCCTCGACTCCCTGCGAGTCAATATCGTTGATAACAAAGGACAGAAAGCCTTGTGCGACAACGCCTTGAAGTTGTCTTGCGCTGAACTCACGCAAACACAAGAGCAAAGTGCAGCTCAGTACTGTGAAGAAAAGGAGTCTTGTCATTTAGCTGTTGAGTTTTATCACAGGGCACCTGCTGCAAATAGCAGGCAGGAGAGAAAATAGCTGAATGCAAACGATCTGCTCCTCTCTTGTTGGGTATTAAACACTTTATAGAAAATTAAACCTTTCAGAGGTAGCTGTAAAAGACCCTGGTGCATCTGTCTTTTCTTGGCTATAATCAGGCATTGGTATCCAAACAATTCCAGGATAATGCATTTAAATACAAGTCCTATTATTTTTTATTGTTATTTTGCATTTTCTCATTCCCTGCTTCGCATCTTTGGCTACCAGATGTGTCTCCACACTGAAGAATTATTTCTCCTCCCCAGAGTCAAATAAATGCAATCAATATGAGTATTGCTCTCAGGCCTTGAAATATTACATTAATGTTCCATGTGGTGACATTTTAGCTGGAATTTTCAAATACATCATGAAGGCTCAAATTAATATTTATCAGCAAGAGGCTTTTATGCTTTGCAAAACAGTATTAGCGTGGACTCCAATAATCTTGTCCTCTAAATAGGAAAATGGTGTCTGTATAGGCTTGGTTAGACAGGTGTGGGATTTAATAAGTTAAATAGATAACTATTATGGGTTTTTTTTAAATCCCAGTCTGAGCTTTTTTTTTTTCTTTTTTTTTTTTTAGAAACACAATAGATAATAAAGTTGTTTGGATTTTTTTAGACTAAAAACAATAAAGGAATGAAAAGTCTGAGGATCATTAATAGCTATTTACATTTCATGCATTTATTGCATTTCATGTAATCCCTAAAGGAGCTGAAAGTCAGATTCATTTAACTTAAAGAAGGGGATGGGCCCCAGCATTGATATGATTATTCATGCAATTGTTAAACAATTTGTTCTTCCCATCTTTGCTGATCAGAGCAGAAAAGCCTGTGAAATCCAGAAAAAAGTTTTAATATAATGTGTTTGAACTCACCAAATAAAGTCGTTAAACACCACACAGGTAAGGTGTGCTTGTGCACACACACTCATGCCCTCGTGTTTGTCTTTCTTATTCTTTGGAAAAACGTTCTGCATCTGTGACCACAGGGAATAGCATACTATCGTTTATAGATCTGTTTTAAATTATTCTTGTCATTGAGCCCCAAATTTATGCCGCCATTGATCGAGCAGGGAAAATATGAAACGAATTGAGGTTGCTATTTGATGACCTGCAGGTCAAGGAGATTTTAACATTGGTATTATTGAGCGTGGCATCTGTCGTTTTTCACCTGGGCTGTTGCCCTCTTCACTGTCCCTGTTCTCTTCCACCACAATGAAAACAAATACTTGTTTCAATGGTATGAAAGCTCCAAATCTGATGCTGGCAAGGTGACAGTTGTAGTGCCGAGTTTGCAGATCCTACTTAAAAAAATCCCTCTAAGGAAGATTCAGTTTACTCAAAGCTTTATACTGATATACAGAAGCCACCATCCGCAACTAAAAGGTTTTTTTTTCAGTCACTGTACCTGATTTCATGTTGTAGAGCACTTTTTCAAATAATGTAATTGATGTTTCTCAGATTAGTTTATAAAAAACACAGCTTTACTCAATAGTTTTGCTCAGTATAGAGCACTTCTCATTTTTAATATGGTTAAGTTGTCATAAAGAGACGATGCATGTGAACGATGGATCCCGTGCAGTCCTAGAGCAGTGTATTTTAGTCAGACAGCCAGACTGTGGCAGAGCATCATCACTCTGCCGCTGAGCTCCAAGCAGAACGAGCCAGGTGTTGAAGTAACAGACTTCCCCTGTGGCCCACTGATGAAGAACATCTGGAGCGCTTCTGTTCCGCCACTTCTTTCCTGTCCTCAATATGACCAGGCGATGTAGCTAACAGTGCGATGCATGTCGACACATGGCTCCAAGGTCCCTAGATAGGGTATGAGATGCTCAGATACTCGTACCTGACAGGGCTGCCCCATCGACACACTCTGAACTCCTTCCATATGCCTGGCTGGTGTTGGGTCCAAAGGGTGCCGAGCCCAGTCAAAGAGTCTAAACCAGATCAGGTATCTGCTCTATGGGCCCAAAAGGTGAGAAAAATTTGTGTAAGAATAGAGGAGATGTCTGACAATGTGACATTTTGTCACTAAGTTTTAATGGGAATGATGAACATGCAGAGTGAAAACACATGTGAAAGTACTCTGTGTTTTTGTAAGGTGTGAGAAAGTACACCTGTTAAAGACACACTGATATGACAAAAATTGAATCCCAACTACATAAAAGAAACACACACATTAATTCAACGTGTAAACCAGTCAGTTCTTTAAATCTCTGATTAAATTGCAGCAAGCGGAGTTATTACTTGATGTGACTTAAAATACTCTACCTCTATTCGTCCTGACAACCAGCACTTACAGCATGATTTACCACTGAAAATAAAACTCCAAGACAAACTAAGTAATCCAATGATACACCTTTTCTTTTACAGAGCTGCCAGTTCTTCTGAGCACAGTAGATCTTCAATCAGGAGACAGCAGAGTGAGTGCTTACAATATTGTTTCTACACAGGAAAGTTCAAATATTAACTTTTGATTTTTAAACATCAACAGAGGTCATTTCTACTCCCTTTTAAAATATTTGACAATAACAATGTATCCAGACATGCCTTTTCCCACAAGTATTCACCCAAACAGTGCACAAATAGTTTTTGTCCTCTCATTTTGACAGCCGAGGCCATTAAAGAGTTAAATCTGCTGGAAGCTTGCCCTGCTGGTCATTTGAATAGCAAGCACAGTGATCCAAAACACCCTCTGCAGAAATAAAACAATATATAGAAATGCGCAATACTGGAATTTAATTTTCACACCACCATCCATTTATATAATACATGAAATGAACCTCAAATTAATTTGCACTGAGGCTCTAAAGTAACAATGTAATCTCAGTGTTATGGCACAGTTGCAAATGGATTTCTGTCTCTTGTAATTTTGTAAGAAGCACTCTAGGGGTCACCTTAAAAGATGTCGCTATTTTTTAAAAGCACAAACTATCCCATGGCCTGTCAGCAAAAGGGAATCTCTGCAATGCAATCTGTTTTGTGCCATCGATTTGTCTGGTGTTGTGCCTTGTCACATGGTTTGCCTGTTAGGTTTGCTGGTATTGGCAGGGATGACTAATATTATACCCAGATGTCTATAATAAAGTGTGGAGTATCTGCTTACTTGTGCGCAATTTGGTCCTTACAACTTCCTGACCATTGCAGAATGACTTGAACCCTGCTAAATGTTAAGGGAACAACATTACATTACATGGCACAGCGAGAGTGACGAGAGAGGGGCTCAGCAGAATATGATGACACTTCTATTAGTGTCTTCCTGCTGAAGGACCTGAAACAGAATTCTACAAATTATGCGAGATTATAACACCTCTCGCACTGAAATTATATTTGTTTTTGTGCTTTTTTGTTGTTGTTGTGAGAAAAGAAATCAGGACAAAAATGTTTATCAGATTGCTGCACGTCCACTTATTTCCACTCAATCTGCAACACTCTAAAACAGGAAAAACTCTGTTTCTTTCCTCTTTAAAAAGGAACCTATCAGAGAGTTGTCTCGCAGCACCTGTCATGCTATCAGTCACTTCAGAGCTCTCCCCCACAGCCATAACGTGTTCCCTCTTACACTCAAAATCCACTCAGCATTTCCAGACTTTTTCATACGTCACATGAGCCCACCCAGATATCTCTTAGGCTATAACTCAGTACCTAAATTTAGGCAATATATTGAGACGCTCCCCTCTGGACTGATTGTGACTTTTGCCTTTTTTAGGGAGCAAAGTAACAGAGGCTGTCTTTCTGTGGTGTTTAGCTTTTAAATGACCACAAGGACTCGGGGAAGGTCATTCAGAGTACAGAAAGTGACGTGATTTAAAGTGTTTTCACTACAGTAGCAGTAGCAGAAGACACACACTTTTATAACGTCAAAAGTACTAAATACATATTATAAATTGTGGGTTTAGGAAAAACAGTGATGGTGTTTGCATTGCTGACTTTGGTAGTATCATCATAACGCCATTCCTGCATGAAGACAGATCTGAGTGAACAATTGTCCTCTGCTCTTGTCCTTCCATCAAAATACCTGCAACCTTCTCCGACCAGTCCCTGACTTGCTCATTTCCTCATTTCAGTGCCATGCAGTTGCTGCTGTGCTCTTAAGCAGAGCTTTTCGGCTGACTCGCCCCTCCTGCACTGTTTGAATGTCAGCGTTTTCTCTGAAGGAGGAATTTAGAGCTCAGAAAGTTTATAAATAAGCCTTCTATCAAGTTCCACAACAGGTGTGACCCATATGTCCTAAAACTGAACACTTTCAGTGGCTGGCTGCTATTTCGTAAGAGAGGAGGGAGAGGACAAATGTCTAATTGCGTTATTATTTTTAAGCACCCCCCCCACCACCACCACCACCACCATCAATCCCCCCCATTACAGCAAGTCATATAACAATTATTAATTATGTTTTTTCTGCGATTGCGATATTAAGCTAAATATTACCAGTTTGCATGTACAAATGCAGCTGTTGTGAGAAGGACTGACATGTCAAGTTGTGTTCCTGCCAGGGGGGTTTGAGATATTCAATGAGACGTTCAAGGATAAACACCCTATCAGGTGATATACTGTACCAAACAGCACTCAGAATGACACGCTGAAACGAACGCAGGTCGTTCCTATGCTGTTTCAGCAATAGGAGGAGGATTGCAGAGTTTCACAGGGAAATCATGAAGGACTTTTTGACACATAAACACTCAATCCCATTTATTCTCCTTTGTCATAACTCTCAGTACTGCTCACTGGTATTGTTACATTAAGTTTTTTACTATTAAAATATTTATTCTGAATTGAGGTTTACCATAAAGCATGTTTTTTTTTGCCTTCTCTTAATTCTACTGACGTCCGACATGTCGCTTGTACAGATTTCCTGCTTCTTGATGTTTATTTACAGCATCATAAACCACATAATAAGTACAGTTTTTCTGTAATTTTGATCATATTTTTTAAGTACTAGCTCAAAACGAGGGTGTTACTTAGCTTTTTCACACCAGCAGTAGAGGAATAGAAAAATTGAATACTGAAGACGGGAGGCAGAAGATTCATGGTGGGAAAAAGTCATATGAGTGTGCAGATTGAGTGAAATTATGTTAGAGTGGAATGTTAGAGTTTACATGATAAAGTTTACATTTTAATACTCTAAAATGTAAAAAAAAACAAAAAAACAGCATCTTTATTAAACTTAACTCTGATTGATCGGAATTGGTTATTTTCTATCTCTTTAAAAAGGGAATTAACTTTTATTTGCAATTAAAGAGGAATTAAAAGTCCCATTTAAATGTGGCCACTGAGTAAAGAGGTGCAGAAAAGAAAAAGAAAGAAAGAAAATGAATCAATACAGATGTAATATCATCAGAGAAACCAACCAAGTTACATCTAAGCATCAGAATCCAGACAAAGCTGTACAGTAATTATACAAATCTGAAGGTATAATTTGCAATTTGTAATCTAGAGATAAAGAAAACTAGTTACATGTTGAATGTAAAGTGCAGGGGTGTTTGTTGGGATCATTTATGGACCTGGAATAACAGCACACTGCTTTTTTTTCTTTCAAAAACAAAATGCTGATATTAGAAGCAATTACTTATGGAGACATTTTACTTTGAAAAGCAATTCTTATGTCAACTTGAGAAAGTTGAAAAACGAAAATTAAAAAGAGACTTTACATCCTAAAAGTGTAATTATGTTCAATCACAAAACTTTATCAAAGTGAGACAAACAGCACGGATTGCTCAGATTCACTCTGAATAAAGATGCTTGCTCAGGCTTGTCTGGTTTATGACAACCTGAAACTTAAAGGTTGTGGATTTATTTACCCATCAGTTTATATTTCTCAGTCAAGCTAAGAAGAAGTTGGACTTGCGCAGTGTGCGTCTCACATGAAGTAACAGCAAAGTGATACATATCCTGTTGTATTTATATAGACTCCTTACTTTTTCTATTTTCTCATATTACTGATTGCATGCCCCAAGGGGAGTTAAACACAGCATTTTATTTACCACAACATCACTGGTAAGATTGGTAGGGAAATAAGAGCTGAAGGGTAATGGTGGGTAAAATGTCCTCCCCTATGTTTCAACCATGTCCTTAAATGTCCCTTCTGTCCCCTGTCAACTGAGTGCTGTCTCAGAATCAGGCGCAGGTGAACCAAGAATGAAAGCTAACCAGATTACTTTACATTATTTCAATCAATTATTCAAATGTCCCCGTTGCATTCATGATGGCTTGACGAGACATGCCAAATAATGATCCCTGGTCCACGCTCACAAGTTGGAGCGCACGCTAACTTGCAGCTACTTGGCTGATCATGAAAAATTCACATGTAAGTTCATAACAACACCAAAAAGTTCATTTTCAGTCCTGCTGATTGGACCCACCTGCATGAGACACATCGACTCCACCTGTGTGAGGTCAGCACCGGTGGGTACAAGAGCTAGTCGCATTTAATGTCTCTGTCACCGTGGTCACTGATAAGTAGCTGAAGCAGCACGGTGAGGTGGGGGGAGGAATAAGTACAGCCAAACAAGTGCAAGAGGAAGAGGGTACCCTTTGTCCCAGACTGTGACTTTAAAGAGTGTCATAAGCTAATAAATATTTTAGAAATAGGTGTTGTTGGGAGCAGGCCTTCTTTATCAGGCGTCTGCTCTGTTTACTCTCGCAGGGAAACAGGTGCAGCCACATGAAGGAGAATTTCATTTCAAAAATAGCATTTAGCATTTTGCTCCTCCTGGAGGCCTTGTCTAAGAGAAATTCTCATGTAATCATACACCATGGTTACTGAAAACTTGTGAAGTTGATCCACAGAGACACATGGTGTCTTGGGAGAAAAGGGGCCGTAGGGGCTAAACAGGATCTGGAAGATGTTTTGATTTGTTAACACTTATGAGGAACAATTTTACAAAACAGCTTCGTGAACGGATCTGTTTTGCTTGCACCATAATTCAACAGTTTTCCACTTAGAAAAACTGCGGAAAAGATTATTTCCCCATTACATTAAAAAGTTAGAGTAGTGAAGACCATTTATGGGAACAATGTCCAAACATCGTGCAACATTCACTCTGCCTGGAATTGTAACATGTCTTACATGGCTTTGTGGGAAAAGCCCTATTGTCAGAAGATTGTGTTGTTTCTTGAATATTCGAGTCCAGCTCTCTGTCCCTTGGAGCCTTTGCATTTTATTTGTGAGTTTTTTTCCATTCGCGTCACAAATGCTGCCTGCAACATAATAAGAGATGTGGCAATTAATTTTCTTTTAATCAAGGTCGAAATGAAGTAAATTGGTGCAGCTTGGCAAGCCCTCATTTTCTGTTTTTGCAGTGATGCAAAACAAATACGATAAAATTATGGCCCTCCTCACCTTCTGTAATTAGAAAGCATGAATGATCACAAGGAGATGATATGTGCTATACAGTACCTCTGCCTGTGTCTCTCCCTCAAGAGATCAGATTTGAGCTCTTTTGAAACAGATGACCATGTTTTCCTCCTCTAGCCTCCCTTCTTTTTCTGTTTGTTTTTCCCCTCTGCTGGAGTTACAGACAGAGGGAGCGGCTCAACCTGATTTTGACTGCAATGTTGTCGTAATGCCTCTCAAATCTTATTAAAGACGCAGCTGTGGAAGACCTTGCTGACTCTACACATTTCCATTAACTATGTTGTTTCAGTGTCCCTCCAAGCTGATTAGGAATTTATTAAAATTAGATTTTACCTGCCCATCTTATCACCACCATATGGCGTAGTGACCAGAGCTGTCGACGATGGCATTTGTTCTTAGTTCAATCATGTGAATGCAGCTTCTTTAATTATTTCTATGAGATATCATTTCCCACAGAGAGCCCTGAACCGGGACCTAAATGGATCTGTTATTTCAGAATATACAGTTTGTGCTGAGAAAAGTTGAGATTGTTATGATACTGCAGTTTTTGTGGCGGACCCACACCTTAATTTCCTGTTGGAAATGATTGAGGAAGTAGCCACCTACCTCTTATTGTTTGCTCCCTAAACATGTAAATATCTTAGACGGGGAAGTCATATTGCACCTGGCTGAAAAGACAAATAACACAGTTCAGAAACACATTCAAACATTTGTACCTGCATGTTTTAATTCGATAAAAGATAAAAAACTATATATTTAACTGAGTGTTTTTTTTTTTTTCTTGGAAGTCATAAAAAATTCAGGCCTATCAGTGAAGTTTGACAGAAAGTATTTCACTGTCTGAGGCATTTCAGCTCTTGCCCTCTGCTGCTCATGTGCTGCGTGCATCTGTCACACCAAATGTGCCTCTGTGCGGGCTCAAACACTAGGTGTACACAGTGTTGAAATGTACTGAAAAAACATATACAAAGGCTTGATCGAGTGTTAGCTCCAAGTCAGCATAGTGAGGTGGGTATGGCGACAGCTGTCCAATCTTCCCTTCACCCCTCCTCCTCATAACAGCCACCATCACTTTTCAAAAATGCTCCCTGTTTACCATACATAGGCAGCTGCCACCACTGTTAACTTCCATAAGACAGCCACCTGCTAAAGGACATTTGTACATGTCTTCATTTAATTAAGGCAAATGCCAGTCCGTTGGCTCAGTCATGCAATGGGACTGAAAATAAGTCGACCTTGATCAGTCTCTTGCAAGTGGACAGTTTGGGAACTTGTGGAGAATGCTTGTCTTCTTTACTCATTTACTGACCAGATTATTCATTTTGCTTTGGAAACGTTTAGTTTTTTAGTTTTTTATATTACAATGCTCGAATTGAACTTTTTAGTCAGATAAGAAGTGAATATGGTGTCATGCAACAACATAAGACAGTTCCCCCCTAATGTGTGGTTATAAAATAGTCTTAAAATTCTGAACAAATCTGGAGGTAGCATTATTCCACTCAAATAGAGCACACCAAAGTATCCCTTACTAGCAATGTGATGCTCATTTTACTGATCACAAGATAGATATTTACTGATGGCGGGCACACAAAGCCCTCAGCCAACTTCCTTTGTGTTTTTCTGTTTCTGTTTTTGTCCTACTTTGAAAATACACTATATTGTGGGAAATTCACGTTTCACGGCATGTTATTGTCTAAACAAACAAGTAACAAGGAAAATTTGATTGACATTTTAATGGAATGCAGAGAAAAATGGGTTTGCAGTGTCAATTTGTTTTTTTTTTCCATACCTGAGTGATTTCGGGGAGTGTTTGTGAATAATACAGATGGATGTTTGCCATCAGATTCTCAGAGGAGTAGTTTGACATTTTGGAAAAATACATTATAAATAATCAGATCACATGTTTGATATCAATTTCAAATTACACAGTTCAAGCACAATGTATTTAGGCTGTCAGCAGCAGGGGTGAGTCTGAAGAGGGTAGTAGGGGGTTATAGCCCTTTTCAATTTTAATTAATAATGGTCATTCTGGTGTCTTCTTTAAGTTGTATTGTCATGTATGAGCAGTTTTTTTTTTTAATTATTGTTCAATATTAATCTTTTTAATAAAAAAGGTTTAAACTGTTAAGTTTAAAAAGATATCCATCCATCATCTACCGCTTTGTCCCTAACGGGGTC
>JBAMIG010000014.1:13908259-13964639 GCA_037177335.1 Kiunga ballochi
TAGATAGATAGATAGATAGATAGATAGATAGATAGATAGATAGATAGATAGATAGATAGATAGATAGATAGATAAAAGAATCCCTTCATTAAATGATTCTTCTGCAGAAGTTTTTAATATAACCCTAAATAAACAATAAAATAAAATGCTATTGCGAGTAGTAGCGATGTGATGACACATCTGTCAAGCACTACTGCACAATAACTAAGCAGTGGGTTAAGGACTTTTAATCCCAAACCTTAAGGGTAGACATTATATCACTACCTTGTTAGTTGACTTTGCAATCGATCCTCTTGATACTTTATTATGTACAGGAGGACACATCACAAAACTGCTAATTGGCAATAATCTGTTTGTCAATAGTTCACAAGACTGCAGAATTTAGATAAGGAAAGTTCAAGTTTAAAATACATTATCACAGCCTGTCTATTCCTTTGGGCTTTGCTCCTGGAATAGCTTCAAGGAGTCTCATGCTCAGAATATTTCACAGTAAATTATTGATGTATGTATGTTGGTGGAAAAGCTGTAGATGGGGAATATAGAGGAGGTGACATTAGGGTTGTACCAACAGAAAGGTAAACTTTAAATGGAATGAGGACATTTTAATTTGGTAGTTGTTAATGAGTATAACAAAAATTTTCTTGTCAACAAATCAAGGACTGTTGGTTTAAAATGGACCCAAGTTTTGTGATGAACTGGTCACCCAACAAGGGTATACTCAACCTTTGCTTAATGGTGCTGGGAAAAGCTACAGCCCAGCTTGATCCTGAATGGAAATGACGGAGTATGGAGGACGTGCAGTCATGTCTTTCCGGTTGGTAGAGATGTTAGTTTGGTGGGAAATGCGTCCAGTGATAACCATAGAGTGCCTAGCATTTACACAGGATAAAGCATGGGTTAAGCCCAAACACACTCACACAGCAAGTATCTGTGGATGGTACCAACAGAAACCTCTATCTCATTATGTCTCGGGTAAGTTTACATCAATCTATCACTAAGCGCTCCATATCCGTCTCTAGTATCAGCCAGAATGTACCGTATTTATGTGAAATTTATGAGCAGAAATAAACCCACAGTTCCCAGTTACATTATATATATTTATTATATTATTATATTTTATTTCATAGTATTTGTGAAACCACAACACAAAGAAACAAAAACTCAGAACATACGTTACCAGCTGCTGCAGACCCAGCTGCAGGTTAGCTTAGCAACACGTCGGCAACACATGACGGTAAATAATCCACTCAGTGCTTCACATGAGAAAACGATTTTAATGGTTTAAAAAACGGTAACAGGTTAATATATATTTAGTATTTATTTATTGTGTAAGTGACTGTGGAAGAAACAGCATTATGTCCTTCAATGGGAAGTAATTTATAGACTTCATAGAAGCAACTGCACTTCCACGTTGTCCGGTAATATCTCACTAATCTGTAAAACAACAGGTCGTTCCTTTTGCCCTACCTTTTAAGCTGCTACACCTGAATGCGGAGCATGAAATCCCCATTTTTGACCAGGAAGAATACGCCACACACTACAATCTGCCCTATTTTAATTGGTCTGAGACTGGACTACATATACTCCCACAGTTGTTGAAAAACAAAGTCAGGTGACTCAGTGACGTCAGCTGCATGTCCTCCATAGAAAAACTTCAGTGACTAGCATCACATTGCATTTGCAAGGCTTCTTTAATAGTAATAATATTACAAAGTTTTAAAGAGATGCAGCTAAATGTACCATTGATTTTATGAAATATGACCATCTAAAAGAGGCATTCGGTGTGTTTTGATGTGCCAAGATTTGAACAAAACTTAAATATCACAACAGAAATCAGCTAATGCAAACACCTACATTTAGAACAATTATCTCAATAATTGCTAAAAGATTATGCACTCTCTAGAAGATTTTTTTTCAGGTGTTTCGATATAGAAGTTTATCACAAAAGTCTAATATAAACACTTTGTGAATTTATGCAATTTTACGTCGGTCATGTAACCGGTCAAGATTACACGGTGTGGACTAAACAACTGAGAAATGCAGACTTTTAACAAGTTTAAAAAAGCAAAACGAGCCGGGATGGCTTCAAAAAGCACTAGCAAATTTTCTGTGGCATGAAAACCTCAGAATATTGCATCTTGAGAACATTGCGTGAAGGCATAGTCAAATCGCATCCAGCTAATGAGATTTTACGAGGTTTGCGCTTACACTCAATGGAAAAAAAACACCTGCAAGTTGAAATAGTAGTTTTTCAAAACACCAAAAATATTGCTTTTATTTAGCAAAAAATTATAAAAAGAAACACGGCTATTGTTGTAAATTTAACCCCACAGAGGAAATTGAATGAATGAATTAGGAAAAAAGCTAAGTTTAAGTTTTTTGATTTTTTTTAGGTTTTTAATCCTCTTAAAAGGTTTGGAATTTTCTTTCTCTCTTGTAATATCAGTGAACAATCTTTTTAAGACTACAAATAATTTTCCAAAGCAATTTATTGCTAAATGTTTTTGAGGCAACAAAAACAAGAAAGTTCTTGTTAGTCTGGTCCTGTCATGCCTGTGCCACTTCCACCTTCCATCATCTCCTGTTTATTAAGTCCCGACTTGAACTTCATTTCCCATGATTCATCCATCTCAGCCATCTTGGAAACCAGCCTGATTAATCAAATGGACAACACCTGTTCACTCTCCTATATATTGCATCTGCCACCACCACTCCTTTGTGTAGTAGCCTTTTGTTGGTCATGCCTGTATTGTTCTTAAACTCATTTAAACTGCTGTCTGTGTCTGCAATTCACTGGATCAGAACTTACAGGTCCATTCATGCTCCTTGAGAAGCTTGTTGACTGTGGTCAAGGCTTTAAATGTCACGTGTTGTAAGCATTTTTGTACTTTTTCACAACCTCTTCAACCATGTCTGCAAGAAATAAATGACATCACTTACTTCACTGAGCCTTGAAAATAAGAAAGAAGTTGTTGCTTTTTGTGTACTTTTTAACAAGCTTTAGGCTTGTGGTGAAACTTTAGCTTATGTGCCAAACACAATGCAGCTATCACTGTCACAACACCCAAAAAACAGAAAACACTGTATATTAGCCTGACCTTAAAACAATGTTGAGCTTCAGGTGCATAGGTCAACTGTAAAGATTAGATTTAATAGTAATATGTTTTACCATACCCCCATTACATGATTTTTAAAGACAAAACTTATTTTTTAAAGTTTTGAACTGAGATTCTGAAAATCCTTAAACTCCATTCCAGGTTTTCCAAGCAACACCTGCAAACAGAGGAATTCAATTATGGACTCCTTCCCACTTGGAGCCGGTCTCCAGGGCAGATCTTCCGGGCGACTCGCCCCTTAAGAAATTAGAAAATGCTACAATAAAACCTGAAAAACTAAAAAAAAAAAAAGAAAAAAAAAGAAAAAAAAGGTGGGAAGTTTAATAATGACAGCTTTCAATCTGTCTCCTGTAAATAGACAGGTTCCTTTATGTGGAAGTCATCGACAGACGGCGAACCACAGGTAAGAGTTTTCCTATCCTCTCAACTACTTAACACGCTCATTTAATTTCCCCACACACTACTCACAAATGGACATCAAAGTCTTACTCGCCGTAGCAGCGACAGAGACAAAGATAATTAACGGAGAGCTTTTTAACATTTTATAAAATGTAGCAGGTAGAGAGTTGATGTGAGGACTTTTCGGTGGGCACGGTGTGACTTCCAGTCTCGGTACAGCGGCAGCCTCGACAGCAGCCGCAGCAGGTCCGTCCGGAGCGACTCTCAGGCTCCCTGAACCTACTGTACCTTTACAAAAGCTGGCACAGGATCGCTTTTTCAGTAAGCTTTGATAATTCAAGCAAGGACTAAGCGAAAAGCCACTGAAAGTGTTCGCGGTGCAACGCTAGTTCTCTTAAAAAGTTGAAGCATAAAGGTTCAACTTTTTACTCTTCAGTTCCTACTTTTATTTTGTTTTATGAGCAAACACAAATACATAGTTTCCATTCCGAAATGAGCATAAAAGACCAGGTGAAAACGTGCCGCTGTTATTATTTATTCAGCAGCTCTGACCTGTAATATAGGCTTTTACTGTAAGCGGACACCACAAACGAGAGAAATGAGCGACTTTTGGCTGCAGTTTTAGCCCAAAAAGTCCCAGTTTTTTGTTAAGAAACTCAATAAAACTCTTTCGGTTGCCCTTAAACAGGTAGTAACCTCTGTACAACATAATTTACTGTAAACAGAGGAACTACTATAAATGTAATCAATTTTCAAAGGGCTGTATTGCGGAAGTTCTGCTGGAGGAGACTATAGGCGAGTTTAGAAAATATGTCATCTTTATTCGCCTTTTATTAAAGCATTTGACTCTGAAAATAACCTGAAATTATATCTACAAATGCACGTCTCCAATAGAATTGAACAACTAACTAGAAATAAATATCTTGGGATTTTGTCCAAACTGGTGGAAACCGGCACCTCTCTGACACCACAAACATGCATGGTGATGTGTTTGCTGTGTTAAACATATTTCCATTCCTGCCCCCTGTGAGTGTGAGACAGATCCTCTGACTTCCACCTACTGTAGAACAAACAGTCTGTTAAAACAATGTGTGAGCCCTGCATGCTTGGTTTGTTGTCATTTCTACAAAACACTAATATGATGTGAGATTTAATTTAACATGTTTTTATAATGGTCACCGTTTGTTCTCTTGTGCATTTATAAATGCCTGCTATGTGCGTTCCTCTGTTTGTTATTATTCTCAGGGAAGATGAGGACAAGAATAGATCACTGGCACTTTAAGTCTGGATTTTTTTATATTCTCACCGGATCTTTCGCCTTTGCTAATTATTGTGTTGTTTTCAGAGCAAATATGTCATATCCATGGCGACCAGGCAGGTTTATTGTCTCTCCAGTGCAATAGCTCACAAAAGTAATTAATTATCCTTTTTTCCCCCTCTCCCTCCTGTCTTTGGTTAAACAGATCATTCAAGGAAAGCCATCTTCTATATTAAAAATGCAACTGCTAGTACAACACAAGGTAAACATGAAAGTTCTTTTCATCTTTTTAGCTCGTGTGTCCTTTTTCTGGTTTGATTTGTTTAACAAATCATCTCAAGAGCAGATAATTTTCTCCTGTAAAAAGAGGAAAAAGACAGTAAAAGAAAAAAGAAGGGATGTAAACAATGTGTGCTTTTGAAGTATTTTTTTTCCATGCTATCCTCATGATGCAGCAGCTGTTCAGCCTAACTGTTGCAGATGTATCCATGCATGCAAAGCAAGTGAACACTTGGCACTTACACAGACAAGCTTAAAAACACATGTTTAGACACGAAATCAGCCTGCGTTTTGTGTGTTTTGAATAGCAACCATTGGCCAGTCTAAAGGTAAGTTTGCTCTCATGCTGCCTTTTATTTCACGAGGTCACCAAAAAAATTAACCAACAGCAGGTGACACTGCAGGAAACAACAGTTCACCTCAGTGCATTGCATTGTGCATGCACTTTTACACAGAGCGCCCAAAGAGAGCTGTAAAAGGAAGGAGTTTCTAGCTTCTCCTTCGGCGTGCTCTGGAATGTGGTGGCATGTGTCAGCTGTCCAGAGGTCCATCTCTAACTGGACACCATCCAGCCTTCGCTGTCAGACTGGTGATACAGGTTCTCATTTCACCTCAGCATTGATGAAACACTGCAGTATCCATCTGTCAAACAAACTGCCCCTTATCCTCTTTCGCTTGCACCTCCACCTTTCTCCTTTTACTCTTTCATTGTCATTGTAGGTAAAAGTAAAGCGCGGTGCATTTGTGGGATCAAATAAACTGAAGTGCCTATTGTTTCTTTTCTGCTGTTTTGGGTTTAGTTCAGTGTTTCAGGGTGGCTTTCTTTGGGTTTCAGTTTCTCTTTCTTTTAAATAGACTTGAAGTATTGCCTGTAGCGCTTTGCTTTTTCACTAAGCTGAATCTTATTGGCTAATCAGTGTTTGATGCCACCTACATTCTTGTTACATACACCTCTACCCATGAGTGAAATGCCTCATGTCTCATAAGCATCTGCATCTGTCGAGGGGTGCGTAGAATTAAACCCAAGTATATTCCTTCTCTGTTTGACCTTGGATGTGGACCTCAGGTTTTGATGTCAAATAAGCTTCAGTAATCCCAGTGGTGTTTGACAGGCTCCAGGAGCCATTACTTTTGTTTCTTGGCACATAAGCTTCATCAAATGCCCTCAATGTAATGATTTTGTATACAAATGCATCCTGTCACAACCAAAGTGTTTTCCTTGTAAAAATATACTGCCTTCAGTATGTACTGTTATACCAGCACAAAGAGCACACATGTTTTTTTAATCATCATTATTGTTTTTATTTTAGTGCCGGGGAAATGTCCTTTTTGCATGCTTGATCAGCCAGTAGAGAAATCCAATATAATAGAGGTTCAAGGTGAATTGCATCCCCTGCACCCTCCTCTTTCCACTGAAGGAATATTCCTAAGCAAAATAAACAAATCACACAGACAACAGTAATATAGGGTTGAATTTGAAGGCATGAAATAAGTATCGATTAAATCCTGCAGTTCATAGATGAAAATGGCCTTTTTGGTAATTTGTCCTGGGTCCTTTCAATACGATGAAGAAAGACAGAGGCAGAAGCATGAACTGGGGAGGAGAGAGGCTGCAGAGAGCGTGGAGAGGAAGAATAAGGAAACGAATAAGACAAGTGAACAACGAGAAACAGAGAGAAAGAAGAGCTTTCACAGAGTTTAAAAAAGGACAAGCTGCCCCTCTCCGAGCTCATTATCATTCTTAATAAGTCTTAAGGAAAGAAGGAGCATTGAGTGTAAATGCACGGTAATCCTTACACTGGCCAAGGTTAGTAGGGACGTCAGCACACACGCACCATTCCCAGCTGGCCACTTTGGGACAGGGAGCACAGTTAAGGATAGATGTTCAAGGAGAAATTGGGGACATTTAGACAGTGAGTAAAGGTTATAGGCCCTTTCCCCTCGCCTGTAGCTTTTCAGTGGCTTCACCACCTGACATTTAGCGAGTAAACATAACTGCATCAGACTGGAAACAGCAGCATTTGATCCTAAGACTGCTTGCAGTTAGTAGTAATTTAAAGGAGGACCTGGAAAGGTGAAAATAACAAGGCTATATTAAACAGAAGAGACGCTTCTCCTTCACTGTACTGAAAAGTGTTTTGCATTATACTCAAATTAACAGTTGCCTGTGGTGCATGCCTAACTCAGTGCTCTTTGGGTGTGGTCCAGAGGCAAGCTTTAAGATGAATTGGATGAACTGGTGACCAATTAACTCATTTAACAAATTGCCAGTCACTTGTAGTGGTTGTTCAGCCATGTTACTTTAATGGAAATCCAATGCAGTGCTTATTTATATACTGCACTACATTGACAGTCCAGTCTTGTGTCACTCCATAAATTATACAATGTCTGTAATATTAAAATATTTCTAATCATTAATCAGATAAAATGGAAGAATATGTGTCATATAAATCTTCGTTCCTGTCAAAACCACATTAGAATATACAGTAAAAAAAAAAAAAAACCTCGCTAAGCATACGGCCCCGTTTGAAAATGTACAGGTTGCAGTCACTTGAGTGTAAAATTGTATACATGTTCAATGAATAACTGAATATCCCAAATCAAATTTTATTTATAGAGCACTTTTCATATATTAAAAACATAACACAAAGTGCTTTACACCCCCGTGTTATTCCCAGCACAGATACATACACACAGCTGCACAACCACAGATAAAAAAAAAAATCTCCTTGTTATGGAATATAGAGGCTTGAGTGATCTGCAAAATCTTCACAAATGTAATCTGAAAAAGGCATTTGACATCTGTTAAAACCAGGGTTAATTAAAAGGTTAATAGTATAAAAGAGGATTTTTGGGTTGTTTGTGTGTTCAGATATACAGATAAAATACGTGGTTCTTGCATGCCTGAGAGTAATATTATATGTATTTAATTGCTCACAATATATATGATACTGAATTGTTAACTTAGTTTTTCACCATCTCTGTTCAGCTATTTGGCAATTTCTTTTTAATGTTTTTATATATTAACATTACTTCACACAGTTTTGTGTGCTTCGGCAGCACCTTTTTTGTTTTCAGTGGAGCAACAAGGTTTCGTGTTACACAGGTGCAGATGAGGAGTGCAGCCATCATTAGTACAGTTCAGACTTGCACCATATATTGAAACGTATATTGATTAATTGCAAGTGATTTTGACATTATAGAACTGAATGTCATGAATGAATAACTTTTAAGTTAGAATTTGAGTGAAATATTGAAATTTGCCAGCTTGTCATTTTTATTCTAGAAACTTTTATCCAAAGTGACTTATGTATGATAAGCTGTCATTTTTTTTTATTAACCTAACTTGCATGTCTTGTGGTTGGAAGAAAGCCAGAATACCTGGAGAGAACCCACGCATATACATGGGAAGAACATGCAAACTCCACACAGAAAGGCCACTGGCAAACCTCCCCAGCCTAGGCTCGAACCAGTGACCTTCTTGCTGTGAGGCTACAGCGCTACTGCGCCACCATGCTGCCCATAATCTATAATCCATAATCTAACAAACTACAAAGTCATGTGTACTTGTGGAGGTGTGTAAGTGTGACATGATGGGGTGGATGGAAGAGTCCTAGGGGAGTTCTTATTTGCTCTCACCCCATTTTCTGCTAATGCAATCCATTGGAAAAAAACCCCAACTCAGAATATATCTGGATTGTTTGCAGAGTTTCTTTAGTTTTTGTTTTTGCTACATAAAATGCAACATTGAAGGGATAGAGCAATTTTCATCCCAGTACTTTGATGTATATTTATCTCAAAAGAATGTATGAATAATAAAGAAAAACTTGAACTACGGTCAGTTAAGGTCAATTGGATGCACCAAACACTCAGATGTGCCTCTGACACAATATTCAGTAGTATGACTGCATATCCAGCAGCGAACGTATTGCTCATGCATGTATTGTAATTAGGTAAATTTATGTAATACTGTCAGACATGTTTAAATGTTGGCATTCACCAAAAAATTCTGTTACGCTTCAATAAAGATTATTCCTATTCAGGGTCGGAGGTAGCTGGAGCCTATCCCAGCAATCACTGGATGAGAGGCAAGGTTCAGTCTTGACATTTAAGATTTTTGTAACCCTTTAAAGTGAAATTCCACAACTCTGTTTCGATCCATCAGTTATTTATGCTTTGGATACTGTTACTGTAATACCATCTGTGCTTTATTCTTCCACTGTAACAAAGGCAAGATTTTAGAAAACGGATGGAAAATTGAAGAAGATCATAATTTGAACTGGAAATTAAATTCTGCCAGTAAATAAGAGTTTTGTTAAGGATTGTGTGGATGTGTGTTAAAATCTTTTGGCTTATTTTTCCATGAGGGAGGGGCAACTGTAAAATATACACAAATGAATCTAGAGGTTATGTAATCCTGGTGTAGGCTACTCTTTTGTCATCTTGCTCAGTGTAATGCCATATTTGGGCCTTTCTGTCATGTATAGATGATTTACAAAGACACAGATGTTGTCAGACCTTTGCACATGAACCTACACCATTTTGTTCTATTTTTTGCTCTTTTAAAGGTTAGGTGTGAAATGCTTTCCCAGCAACATATCAGGCTCTTTTGATTGCACTGGTGTCAGTTTCTCTCTTTAACTGCAAGTTGAGTTGAAATGCTTTACTCGTAATGGACATAACCCTCTGTTAGCTGTTATATTACACATGCAAGAAGCTTGTAAATATAAGCCTTCTTCACCCACTAATCTGCGTTTTGGTTTAGATATTGTTGGCAACCTGCTCCTTTACTGCCCCTTCCTTCCCATTGCCAACCGTCCAACAACCTTCAGGGAGCCTTGGGAGACAGAGAGCCATCACCATGGCGATGTGAACACAGATCCCGTACACACTGCTCCATTGTGACTGGCGTGCGTCGAGGTGAGAGGGAACAAAATGTCACAGCAACAGGTTTTTTGTGGTTTTGTTTTTGCCTCAATCCTCATAGGAACTGTGCTCAGATCCATGCGCTCAGACGCACTGGAGAGACTGTGGGAGTTAAGAAACGAGCTGATTGGAGGAAACGAATAAAAAGGAAAGAAAAAGTTACAAGTCCTATGATTTATTTAGCTTTTTTTAACTGACGTTACAAATCAGTGTGAAAGCACAAAAGTAACGTGACACCCCATGATTAAAATACTTTGATATTAAGCCCCTTTAATTCCCACTGTCTTCTACTGCCATAGCGTCATGTGATTAGTTTAAGATGGTGCCCTTTGTAGGTTCAGTTCACAGTGATCTTCAACCTTTCTTGACTCAAACTGAGTCTTATTGGCTACATGCCTTGGAGAGGGTACGGTCTTATAGAAAGTGTGGCATTGAAAAGATGGGGCAGCTTTTGCCCTTAACCCTGAGGAAGATGCGGGCTGTGTCTTATGACAGATGCAGGATTACCCTCAGTCCAAGAGGTTGTGAGGAGAGGTCGGACCTGTTCAAGAGGGCCCAAAGGTGACTTCAGACACCCAACCCTAACGTCTGGTGTAAAGTCTTTACCTTCTGCTCTAAGAAAGAAACCAACCTATTGCTGCTATGATATTAGGTATCAAAGTGTTGTCAAACTTATTATAAGTGTACATTGTATACTCCTCAGTTTTATTTAGATTTTAGGGTCACTGCCATGTGCTACATACTACAACTCCCTCTATAACCCATTTTATTATGCAGGAGCCAGAAGACTCATTAATATTTGTTGATATGTAGCTGATGCAGTCAGGTTTTTCCATGCCAAGTCCGTAAGAGTCTGCCATAGCAGTTTTCTGAGCAGATGCAAAGGTACAGGTCCTGAGAGATCCTTTTATGTTTGGAGACCTCTCCTTGCTCCTTTGACTTCGACCTTAACCACATCCCTGCTCCTTTTCTCAATCATCTCTCTGCTATAATCCCACTTCAGAATTCCTCTTGGCTAAGAGAGTAAATACATTTTTCAGCATTTATTAGAATACAGCTTTCCAGAAGGGACTCCTCTCTCCTCTCATATTGCTGCTCCGGTAATTAGTAAATTGATTAGGAGAACTTCAACACACCTCCTTGGCTCTTATCTCCTCATTCTAAGACAATATTGCCGTGCCATGGGACAGCGTAAATATTTAAGGGAAACCCTCAGTGAATCTCATTAATCGGCTCTGGAGCAGAGCAGCTGTCTCCTGCTGAAGGTTCCAGCCAATTTTCTAAACTATGATTAAAGAAAAGTTTTGGATTATTTAGACATACCATGTCCTGTGGGTTCTTTTTCATGCCACTGAAGACCTCTGTGATTCCCACACCCATCCGTGCCAGGCCTGCTCCCCTCCCTTTAGATCTATTAGCTCCAAAATCATTTGGGTGATGACTCTTTGAAAACGGTGGTCATTCTGGGATGCTGTGTTCAAATGCAATGCAACAAAGACCTCTGTTTTATGCATAAATGCTAATTAAAAATGTTACCCCCCCCGCACCCATCCCCAAGTTGCTGAGGGAAAGACTTGGTAGCAATTTGGCAGATAATCAAATTGCATTTTAAATGGAGCTGTTTAAAGATGATTCGAGTCTGCTCACAGGAACTCACCATGGTACAAATTAAGCTCAAATATGTTGCAATGTGCACCGAAGAACAGTTCAGCAAAATCCCTGAAAGAAAAGGTAGATGTGTTAATGCAAAAAAAAGGTTTCTTTAATTATGTGAAGGAAAAATTGGTTTGTTCTCACAAAAGACATGCATAAATTCAGCTTTTCTTTTAATTATTATCTCCATTTATTCTAATAGCATCTTTTCATAAGTTTGACCCTTTGTAGTAAAATGCTAATAGGACATGATCTGCTAATGGGTGTGTTACATAGGAACGATTTTGCCCTTAATTTTAGAGTTTCAGCTTGACAGAAATGGCAAACTGGGTGGAAAATGTTGTCAACAGCTATGTTTGTCTACAAAAATATGCGCTTAGAAGCTGTCCCCTCACATTTGGTATACATCATTAAGTTCTTCCTGGCCAATCAAACTGTCTGTTCACACAGCATTCCAGTACATATTAGTGACATCTCATTTGCAGAAAACAGAAAAGTGCCACAAAAAATTTGGGAAACAGGCCTGAATTGTTTATCTCTCTGAATAAGTTAAAAGTGTGACTCTCATGAAATGATGGAATTGGATCAAACGTGCAGCTTCCTCAAATCTCTCTTATCTTCCCTTTTTGTGTCCCTTAGTAAATGAAGACACCACTTTTCTCTGTCAGGCCACATTTCCTGTAAAGTTAACCATTCATCACAAGACCAGCACTGCCAATTGCAACTGCTCCTACTCATAAAACCCCATTATGGAAGCACAACAAGTGATGCTTGACTTGTAAGTCTAAGGGGTTCTTAATTGGCTCTGATTTGCTGGCTGCATCGCAGTGACTCTGCAAGTGGTGCCGTGATCCTCTGCAGATGATACATGACTTTTCTGTCAAATTATTGCGTCTTAACACTGGATGTATCCATAGACTTCCCCTTAAATGCTAGCAAATGCTAGCCATTCAGCATCATCCCATACTGCTGGTTAAACTTCTACTAAGTAGATGTAATGTGGACTATCTCCACCATATTTTCAAAAGCTCACGACCATTTAAGTCCTCGAAGATCTTTTTTAGAACTCAATTTTGGGGATGAAAGAAGTTTATAATGTTAGGGATCAACAGTCTGTATGCATATTGTCATCAAAGAGTGTATAATATAATCTTAGGCACTAAAATAAACTTTATTTCTAACTTAAACAGCACTGATGGAAATGTATTTTAGTTGTAGCCACAGATTCGCTTCCTTGTGATGCTGATTGACAAATATTGTTGCCAAGCTAGTGATACAAGAGGGATTTGATTGATAATGTGGATGACTGATCATAAAACAGCAGTCAATATTTGGCTGCAGCTTTATTTCTTCTCTGAACAACAATGTACCCTGACGTCTGACATGTACGGCTAGACAGGCATTGATGGCAAAACACATATTTACTCTTTGTCTCTCTCTGAGTGTGACGATGCTTCCCTGTTTGCCATACAGTAAATAATATCCCATGATGCTAAAATGAACAGTCTTAGGCTATTTATTCAGTTGGAGCAAAGGGTATTGGTTTAAGCTGACCAGTTTTAGAGTACTGGGATGAAAATTTCCCTCTAATTACCGTACTGTGTGGATTCTTGGGTCCCAGTCCCTCTGATGATATTAAAAATAGTCTTCTATATTTATAGAAATAAAATTTTAGCTTCAGACAATAGGCTAGTTCTGTTTTACGGTACAGCAGACTTTATCTTTTTAATAAAATTTCCTGACTTGGTGAAAGTTTAATTAATAAGGGACTTAAAGCTAGAAGAATGAGCAAGGGAGTTGGGTCTTTAAGGGGGTACTTATTTTTCCATCTCGGCTATCCTCCAAAAAAAGTGTCAATTAGTGCGTTAAGCTGAAGAGACAAAAACGTCATTAGTTCTTGCAAAAAGAATAATGGGTTTTAAATGTTTTGCTTCAGAGGAAGGCCAAAAGCACAGTGAGTCTTATGTATTTTCATTTATTTCCTGCAATTATCAGAGTTTGAAGGAGGGATTTATTGTTCCAAGGTACATTATTGAGGAACCAGACACAGTGGGTTTACCATTTCTATTAATTGTCCATCTTAATTGTGTGAAATAAGTCTAGATGTTTACTTTTGTTTTAGACTTTCTCTTCTAAATAACTGCAACACTTGTACTGTAATTATGGGCAATATTACTTTTAACTTTATGTGTATCCCCATGGATATCTGAGAGATGGTTTTTTAAAATCATCTTTCCATATCATTGGGCCATGGCTGGATGGATGGAATAAACACAGCTTGTTGTTTGGAAGAATTTTTCATTTAAATGATCAAGTCAGTTTTTTTTCTATTTGACAACGAAAGGGCTGAATTTGTCTGCAGCTCATGTTTGATTAATGGATAGCTAATTGATTTCTGGTCTGCAAAGACAGTTGGAATCTCATAAGCCTGCTTTGCTCTTTTAACCCTAATTTATATTTTATCTATTTGCATTATTTTACTATTTTGTGGTTCAGATTTGTTCAAAGTAAGAAGAGAAAAAAATAAAGAACATTTCAAGCACTGAAAATGAACTGTTATTAACCTTGAAGAAGCATGTCCTATTGGTTAGGTAATCTGTCATTGATTGGGTCCATTTCTAATGAACTTTCTACCTTTCATGTTGCCATTTGGAACGGTTTTTATGGGGCACAATGTGTGACATTGGTGCTTAAATGAGGCTTATATTACTGGTCATAGTGCAAGAGGTTTGGGGCACCGAGCCCAAAAAATGTCACTAACTTGTGCCACGCACAACAGGAGATGGCTTTTGCATCACAGTGTGAGAGCTAGTAAATGATTGGTTACAGGAGATCCTCCAATAAATTAATTGTTTCCACTTCATGGTTAAGTATGTGCTACTCTTCCAAATCGAGTGCTGGTACTTGGTTATTACACTTTAATAGCTCGCTTGCCAAACTAACGATATATTACTCCATGTGCTGGCTCAGATCAGAGAAGATGAATTGGCTATTAATTAGAGTTGCACTGAGAGGGCACAGGGGAGAGACTACTCATAGCCTTGCAATCAGTGTCAACGGGGACCTTTTTCTGACTGGGACAACCAGGGCAGGGCTAGGTCACTGCATCTTACTGGGGAAACCACTGAATCTACTGGAGGAAGTGGTCTGTAACATGGCCATCATCTTGTCCAAGTACTGCAGAGGACAGGAGAATTTAAACGTGAAGCAGCTGCAAGTTCTTCTGATGATTTCATTCAGGAGTGCAGGCAGACGAGGAGAGCTGTGTGGGAGGCTGTTTGGCTCCACAGGATTCCTTAACGAAAGCCTCACGTCCGAGTGACTTTGAAATAGAAAGTTATGGAGGAAATGTTTGACGAGCACAAATGATTTGTGGGGAATATTATTGTTTGGCTCACTTTTCTTCTGCAGACTCTAAATTAGCCCTTTTATCGCAATTAATTAAGTTTGCCTACAGGAGATGTTCCATCTTGAGCTCATCCACACAGGATAAATAAGTCAAAGCAGCAGGATATATGTCCTTTTATTGGCTGACTTGATCTCATAGGCATCTGTAGAGTGAGGGGGGAGCTGTCTCTGTGATGCGACTTTGTGGAAGAGTCTTTGCCATCACTCACTTTGAATGCTTCTTTTATGACTGGTTTTGTTAAAAACCTCTTTTTTTAATGCAAGGTAACACGAGTTATGGCCTGTCCATGTAAATGAGGAAATTTTGACACTTTGTTATTCATGTCATCACCTTTATAAACACTTAAAGACAGTAAATTTCACTGTGACAGGCTGCTCCAAAATTGCCACTAAATATTATTAAATATTTTAACAAGTTCCTTGTAAATATGGCTTAAATGTTTGAACGATGGGCAGGAAGAAAAATGACTTTGCATCAACTTATTAGAGGCTATAAAAGTGGCGGTGATTTATCATGGATGTGGAGCAAGTCAGGCCATCTTTTTTTGTTTTGCTTATTTTGTTGGCTTGCTTTGTTCCGATGTGCACACATTAAAGAGAGAAACATTACGTTAAAAGCCTGCCGTTTCACAAGTCATGAAAATAATAACAGCACAAATAATCTTGTACCTGCAGTCCTTGGAAGACAGTGATGTATGGCATTAGCATTTTAAAGTTTTAAAGCTTCTCATACCTTTTTATAGTTTGTGATATCACTGGCTGTTACTGTGTGTTCATCAGAAAATCTAAATGATTTGATGTTACGCTGATCTTACACACCGGCTTTCAAATTTTATCCCATAATTATGTGACTATTTAAATGCTGCATCTTTTGTCCAAAAGGAAATATTATCTGCTGCCACTGTCCACAGCATCAGTCACACTGTAATATCCGTTCACTGACCATGTTCAGTAGATAATTATTAGAATGAATCAGAGCAAAATTGTGCTTGTTGTGCTTCTTGTAGATTTATAATGATCAGTTTCCCTGGCAATGCTACAAAATGATTGTGATGTCTCAAATCCTTATAATTTGCAAAGTCAAGCTCCTAAGAAGAGTTAAAAGTGATGCATACTTGAGGTTTTTGATATATTTCTCAGATTAATTTGGGTGGGAAATTTAGCATTAAATATGGCTCATTACTGTGTTGCAAAAGATGTGGGTTTTACACAGACATGATGCACATTTTTTCATCAACAATTCAGATTTTTTCCTACTACAGTCATTTAGCAGAAGGCACACATGGCGTCCACAATGACACAGAGGAAAGAAACATAATTGTGAATTGATTACATGGGGTGCATGGTGATGCAGTGGTTAGCACTGTGGCCTCACAGCTGGGTGGAGTTGAATAAGTTACCTTTCTGCATGAAGTTTGTATGCAGGCATTACCTCCAGGTACTCTGGCCCCCTCCCACTGTCCGGAGACCTTCATGTTAGGTTAATTGGTTTCTCTAAATTGTTCCTAGGAATGAGTGTGAGCTAGGTGCTTTGTCTCTCTGCATTGTGATGAATTGGTGACCTGTCCAGGATGTACCCTGCCTCCGCCTCCTGATTGCTGGGATAGGCTCTGGCTTCCCTGCGACCCTGAATTAAATGAAGTGTTATAGAAAATGCATGATTCATAGCAAAAATTACTGTTCTTTTTAAAAATGTTGACTGTGCAGTTACAATTTCTCTGCTAGATGAAACGGGATTAAAAGGCTTGTTTTTGTAGGATGTATGCATTAATTAGTAATTGTTTTGTTGGATCAGTTCTTTACTAACTGTAGTCTCTATAGACCCAGCAGTTTCTTTTCCTTTTTTGATACAAAAAGATGCTCATCAAGCTAAAGGGTTGTAATTTTGGCAGAATTGCTAAGATGTGAAATATGTTTTTGATACTGCTAAAATTACCAACATGTATCAAAAATATTATATTAAAATTGCAGCAGGTAAAATTGAGTAATCAAGAGATTATCTTAGTGGTAAATAATTATCACTGTGTCTAGACACCTTTTGATTTCACTAGTTTTAACTTTTGGTGTTCATGACCACATTATACCTCAGATCTTTCACTTTACTTTTGCTCTTTTTTAATTTTAGAGGTGAAAAAAGACAGTCAAGGGTCCAGTAATCCACTAACAGTTATAGGTGGGAGCTACTACAGTATTCCACAAATCTCAGAGCTGTCTGAAAACATCACTCTTACCAGTTAGTATGACGTGACGGCTGCCATGTCAGCAACATGGCACATCTCTGTTCTCTCTCTCCAGAGCCCTCTGAGTTTTCCCTGGGGTTGGCAGAAAATGAGTGCCCCCGTGTCTGAGTGGCTATAACCTTGCCATCAGCTGTGTGAGCTTGTTTCTGTTTTTGTTTTTTTTCTCCAACTCTAAAGACTTGAACAATGATGACTCAAGCCACACAGAGCACACCTCAGGGAAAATTCAGCAGGAATAAAAATAACAAGTGGATTTTTGACTGCAGCAAGATGTGAGCATCCTGGCACTGCGCTAAAAGCCTGAGCAGATTTTGCCCCCACCCCTAGCTCCCAGTTCATTAGATTAGACTGTCTCGTGTTCAGGAAGTGCTGAAAGGCGCTGCAGATTGTATCTGCACAAAATGCTGTCCTTACATCCAGAGACAGTTGCCAGTCCCGATCTTTGAGATTCCAAAGTAGTTTTCAATCCGGTTAAAGCTCGATATTATGGTTGTCTCTTAGTGCCCCCCCCCCGCTGAGGGCTCTTATTAGATGGGTTAAGTATGAGAAAGCTTGTGTTGGTATTTCTGCGGTTGCTCATCTGTGCACCGCACATGAATTTCTCTAAATTATTTATTTTCCTGACATCACCATATGGTGCTGTAACTTGTTTGTCTTGAAGCGTACTGGAGCAATGCAAGACCAAGTTGGAATTACTTCTTGTGTGTATACATATGAGACCCTCTTCAAACAATGCCTGTTTTTTGTTATTTCTTTTTCTGGGTGGGTGCGGTTGATGCAACTCTATGCAACATACTACAAGACTTCTTTTCTAATCTACTCGAGAGCAAAGAGACAATAAACATTATTGGGCCAAAATGTGGAGATGTTCCAAAGCGATACACACACGTAGACCGCTGAAATGGATGGGGCAGCTGAGCAAGAAGCTTGAAAGGCCCTGGAAAAATTGGGTCCTGATCTTCTTTGAAATGCCACAATTAATTGCTATGCGTTGTCCCCAATGCACGGATGATTAAATGTGCTCCTAAACTGCCCTGATTTGTGGGGGCACCTTGCCGATTTTATTTGCCACTGTTAACATTTTCATTCTTGCATTATGCATGGTGCTGTGGGGCAAGGAAGTGCTGCAAACAAATGGCCTGAGGGATCGGTGTAAACACAGCGTGCCATAAGGGGAGAAGACTAACAGTTCAGCACAGCCCCCCTCAGCAAGTCTTCACTGTCGAACTAGACTCTTAGTAGACAGCTTGGCTGCATCCTAACCGATCACTGCTGTGGCTGGGATTGGCGATTATCTCAGATACTTGAACATATTAACAAAAAAGCACCAGATGTATATGAAGAAAGTAAGGAGTGGACAGGGATTAGAAATAATGGAACATGCTCTTCTGTTTCTATATTAATCAACAATGAACGCATGTCTGATGTAATATTTCTATCTGACTAATCAAATGTGATTCCTCCTCTTTTAGTATGTATAAGTTGAGGTCACTTCCACTAGTTAATTCTGACAGCCAGTGCAATGTGGTGCTGGCTGCTTTGTGTTAAGGGATTTTAATTCCTCATTGCAATAATCATTGACTGATGGAAGCCTTAGTGTTATATGAAGGCGTGCCAAATGACATGTGCTCCCTTTTGAACATGAAACACTACAGTGTAGAAATATGAATTTTTACATTAGAGGCATATTAACTCTCTGATTAGGATTTACTTGATCTGGGATCTTGGCTGTTAGAAGTGCAACGCTGCACGCTGGGTCCGCCTGAGTTGTCAGCTGTCATGGCACTGGCCCAGAGCCTTGCACTTGGCAGGTCTCCACCCTCTCACCTCAGGCTGACAATGCAAATACAGGCAAAATATGTGTAGCTACTGGACAGCTCTGCATACACTCATGTAATTCCATATGAAAGAGAACTTCAGTGTGGTGTAAGCTGATCATTATAATGATGGTCTTCTTTGCAGTGATAGTCAGCTGTTTTGACACTGAAATTAGTGTTTGATTTCAAGTCATAAAACAATCTCTCAGACTCCTGACAACGTAACCTTTGGAGTTTGTCTTTTTTAAACTCAACCTCTTGCTATCAAAAAGAAACTAATGCAATAGGCAAAGGAAAGAGGGCAGATATTGTTTTTTTTATGGCCTGACCTTTGAGACTTTATTATTTTTTGATGAATAACTGTTTACTCTCAAAGCGGGTACTAAACTAGTTTCCTTAAGTTTTGCAGTCATTCCCCCTGTCAAGTGTGCCTGCTGTCACTGGAAATAGAAAGGCTGTTTTAGTGGACTGGAGAGTAGCGTTAAATAGATGGCAACAAGTTCATTAGGAAGCCTTCCAGAGCATGAAAAATGACCTTTTCCCTTGTAATTGTAGTTTGAGCTCTCAGATAGTTGACTGGAACCAGAGCATTCTGTATGTTGACAAGGATCACTGGAAACAATTAGCATTGCATGTCACTAGTCTGTCTGCAGGCAACTCTGTTTTCACATCATTTACACATAAATTCCAGCCCTATTTGACAATATTTTAGAAGCAAAATAAGTTAAATTTTATTCCACATTTTGCAATCACATTTTAGATTAGTCTCTAGTCTATGTTGCCTTAAATTCTTTTGTATTAATAATGTTTAAAATACAGATATTGCAGTGATGTGTTTGTAAAGCAGCTAAACCAGATGTTTCATGTACATTTTATTTCCTTCTTATTATGCTTTTACCTTTATCCTTAACTATTTTAGTGTCTAAAATATATTTTGTGCATTTTGGGTTAAATGTACCATTTCATTTGCAGCTTGGGTATTAATAAAGCTCTAAAATGTAATTGGCTAGAGGCAGTTACTGAGAATGCAAAATAAATTATATGCAATATATCATAATCTAAGAGGAATGTCCTGTTTTTGCAGCATATGTATTGTAATATTTAAATCTCTGATATATGTTGGTTTCAAAATGCGCTTAGGTTGTTATTAGGAACAAAACTTTAAGGTATTAAACTTTCAGTTTAGGATCACTTCTCCTTTTTTTACTGTGTATTCCTGTTGTCATCAGAAATTTCCCTTCTACTCTTTGGTATTTTGATAAAGCAAATGTGGTTGAAGAGAGCAAATATTTAAGGTATCTGCAAATGTGATGCACATCTGTCAAACAGCCCAAGGGTGAAAACCAACACATAACAAGGCAACAAATGCTGATCTGGGACTTCTCTGCGGCAAAATAAAATATGGCTCAAGTTTTCATTAAGGTGCTATTGATTAGCTTTTCCTGGCAATGAATTATGGACGACATTAAATAAAAGGGAAAATATTTTTATGACTTTGCTTAGGCCATGCCAGATTCCCCCCTTGCCTCTTGTATGCTCGCCCTGACAGGCATTTTGTTTTCCCCTCAAATTCCTGTGGCTTTTGCAAGACCAATATCAAGAAAAAAGAAAGATATTTCTTTCAGATTATGTTTTGAATTGTAAATATTTCAAAGGTGATTCTGTGTTAAAAATGATGAAAGAACATTTTTTAAATAACTAAAAATAAATACATAGATGAAACTAGCAGCTAATTATGAAACTTATTAGATACTGAACAAGAAATATGAGAATCTACACCTAACACTGAGGCCAAGTTTTGTATTGAAGCTCTGCTGAATCCAATAAATTAACCTATATACAACTAACTTTAGAGGAATGGTTCATATACAGCAGGTTGCATGATAGAGGGATATAAGTAACACACTGAGTGAATAAAAGAAGATGAAAAAAAAACGTTTGTATCTTTTAAACGAAGATGGTCTTAATCGATGTTTATCAGAAAGGATCCCAGATTGCACATTCAATCCAGAGGGTCTACCCAGATGTTAATGTTAGCATTTAAAACAAATCAACCTAATTATTTGTGTGGATGAAAGCTGGCTTAATGCCTAGTTAAGTAGCGTCTGTCAACAAGAAACATGCTTACGGTAAAGCTAGCTAACATTAGCTTCATTAGCTGTGATTACAGTTTGGTCATTATAAATAAATGTTGAAAACATTTACTGACTTTTGATTTTTTATTTAATGATAATCATAGATACAAATAGAACAAAAATTGCTGCACAGATGTGGTCTTAAGTGTATTTGGATAGTTATATTGATGTCTTCATCATTTGAATTTAGGTTCAAATGACTGAGAGAAACATGCTTTTGAACACATTAGCCTCTTGGTAGTGTTCACAATACCCTACATTTTTCTTTAAATCCAGGTTTCAAAATGTACAATATGACTAATATTTTGATGTTTTGCAGTTCTAGTTATCTAACAAAATATAAAAAGTATCCATAACAGCATTGACACAATATTTTCTAGTCAAAACCACTAGAACGCCACAAAACAACTTTCTCAATGGTTATTCTTGTTGTATTAAATTAAAAAAAAAAAAAAAAACTGATTCACTTGGTTGACAGCTAGGGGGGATGAAGCATATGGTTGGATTAGATAAGATATTTTTTTAAATAAACAAATAAAATGGAAAAACAAAAGAAAATAACTATATATATCTGATGGAAAATGTGTGTTCCTGGTTACCTGGAAAAAAATATGAACACAATGAACACAAGAGAATTTAGATTCTTTCATAGTTTTGCATGTTGGTTTTAGTCTCTTAAATGTGGTTAAAAATGTGAAAATCAATAACAGAAAATAGTTTTTCCTTTGAATGAATTGCTCCTTTAATCTATCTGTATTTCCATATTTCTACATGCTTTTCTAAATGTTGCTGCACTCTGTGTACATAAAATTACTTAAAAACAGTCAGGCTTTTACGAATGCACAGCCATTCAACATGACCTTCGTGAGCATCATAAGTCATGTCATGCTGAAGAACTGACTCTGATGGCCTGGAAGAATTAAGCTCAACACAGTGACACAGTTTTGTTCCAGATCACCTTTTCTGTACAGATGTCTTCTCCCTGCCATATGTGTTGCATGTGGGTGGAGAGGCTGTTTGTTACGATAGCTGTCACCACATGCTTCCACTGAGGGAATAAAAGGGTCGCCAGTGTCATTAAATTTGAAATTGTGACACATGGGGTCAAATACAGTGAAAAGAAAACACTTGGAACTGCCTGTATGTGCTGCCTTTCTAAAGTAAAAGTCAAGAACAAATGTTCCTATCACAGGAACAACAGCATTTCTTCTGTGTTCTTGATTTTTGGTTTTAAGCGTATCGCTGTTATCTACTGACTATTGTTGGGTTCAACACTTATTACGCTAATTACATCTTTTGACTGTAAGCAGTAGTTTAACTTGTCTGCCCAGTTTTGTTATTTTTTATTTTACTCTGTGTAAACCGTCTTTCTCAAACTCGGAGTGTAGTTGCAGCACCAGTTTTCTCAAATAGTTTCTTTTTTGTTCTTGTTACTTAGATGTTCTTAGTTATGACTCATTAAACCCAAACTATATAATTTAATTTAAAAAGTTGCTAATGCAATATATTCTTGTTTTCACGTTCTAATTTGCTGTGTAAATCCATAAGTTTATGTTTTTCTCTGTTATCATGAATACTGAAGACTAAAAAAGGTAAGAAGTGTAGGTTTTTTTTAAATGTTATATAATTTCATAAGCATGTGTCTTCAATAGATATTTAACATCTAATTTGAACAATGGGTTTGCCCATAAAGGCTTGGCAGACTTAAAAGTCTTTGTTTTGCAGATATGTAAAAGTTAAGTCTGGTGTTTTCAGAAGAATCAGAAGGAGCATTCCATGCATGCTGGTTGGTCTCAGAAGGCACAGAAGAGGCACAAAAATATGTCCTTGGCCTTTTGCGTCATTGAAGAAGGAAAAAAAAGAATTTTGTTTTTAGAGAAATGCAACCACACCCATAGGTTTTTACTGTAAAAGCGGTTTAAGCTGTTGTGTAAGTAGTCTGTCTCTGCTGTAATATTTTTGCATTCATAAAGAGATATGGATTTCAACACATGAACAACAAAACATTGTGTACCTTTAAGCAAAAACTTGTTCTTCAAGGAAAAAAAAAACTAAAAAAGAAAAACAGCACAGAAAGACCTGAGTGCCTTTGTAAGCCTGCAGGTGGAGAAGCGTTGCTTTCAAAGGAACATTAACTTTGGTTTGACTTGCCTTTCTCTCACCAGAGTATGTTTTTTTTTTTTAGAAATCTATATCCTATTGAATTTTCTAAAAAGGTAAATTTAAATATATCAACTAGTGTCAAAAAATAATCATAGGTGTCTATTCATTTTGTGCATGTAGAATTAGTAATGAAAGCAGAAACAGCGAGAGTTTGATGATTTGAATGACACAATTTTAAACAGATTGATTTTGATTCATTTATAAGGTCAAATGCACTAAAATCTGACTTTGCTACTTCATTAAAATGTCCCCTTATGACAATCAAAAAAATGACAAGTGTCACAAAGCAGCAGTGCATAGCAAATAGAAAATCTTTTAAAAGTGACAGTGCTTTATAGAAGAGTGCAATGACTGCTAGCTGCTCTTCAGTGTTCAGACTGCAGGCACTTAGTACGCCAGGTGTTTTGCCCGAGATTTTTCCACAAGACAAATGGAAAACTGCCACATCCTTTAAACAACCTATTAATATGTCCTATAAGACTCACCACGACAGAGAATCAAAAGCTCAATTTTATTACAGTTTCTCGTCTTCCTCAGACATAGCTTCCAGTTTACGTTTTCAGGTAATTACAGCGTTGTGTATCCCAGAGTGGCACAAATTAGCACTTTGGAGGAAGAATCAGTTGGCTGGATGCCCATCATTGCCTGCAACGCCTGGACATGAAAAACACACAAGACAAATGCCTGTAAAGAGCCTCCAAAGAGTGAAAAAAACACATTAATAGAGTTTCGGGTGAGGACTATAGTTTTGAAGCCTTATTCCCTCCTGTTAGATTAAGTAAGTTTTCTTACTATTGTGCCATTTTAATTAGTGAATGTTTAAAAACGGGCTGTTATGAAGGTAAATGGAAAAGTCTTCATGAGTGAACCAGATTGTGATGAAGCACTGAGAAAAAAAACAGTCTTAAGTAATGTCAGTGAATGTTCTGATTTAAAGTCATTAAGCATCTTTTCAAGTAGAGCAGCAACTCAGCAAACACTGATAAAAGCATTACCACAGTAAATAAGGACATGAGAAAACGACACATGGTCAGGACTCAGTTTTGAGACATGTGCTTAATGTGTGAGGAATACTTTGAGAAGTTTGATGTGGTCTGTAGAGTTCTTCAATCACACATGCCATTAAAAGAGAACCCATGACTGTACTTTATAGTGTATGCAATTCCTCCTTATTACATGTGGAATTTCCTCCCAGATGATTGAAGTATCAGCATATTGCTGCCATATTCCCTCCCACAAGAGCCCTGGGTTTTAATAATTTGCAGAATGAAGGGGGCAGATGAGAGGCTATCAAAGTCACTTGGTTTAATCTCTGAAGCGCCGCCATTCAAAAAGTTTTCTAAAACAAGAGAGAACAGTTTATGTCCTCACTAAACAGCATCGAAGCTGTATCATTGTACATTTTTTATCCAGTGAGTATGCACACTATGCATACCATAATCAATAAGTGCCAAGAAATACTATAAGTGCGATGTTTACTGTATGATCAGGTGGAGGAAAAATAACAATAAGTAATCTCATGTCATTTAGCTGTTCTATGCAAAGTTAATGTAATCCTCTAATGTTTAGTATAACACATCAATCATGCAAAAATCTATTGTTGCATTAGCCTTGAAAGAACAATAATAATAAAAATGCTGTAATGGTTTTAGCTTCCTTTCCATAAATCATACATGCAGGCTGGGGAGGGGACATCTTAACTTGCCATTTCAGCTCATCTGAGCAGCTGAAGGGATGCAGAATACTGATAGGATATTGAACAATAACCAGAACCGCAGTTGGTCACTTTCAACCTGAAGTGGTTTGAAATACTGCTTGACACAGTCAGTGACTGCTTCTAACCGAAGTTGACCCAACACCTTCTACAATGACATAAAGCTGCTTTCTGTTCCATAGGCACTCCACAAGAGACTGTAAATCAACAGTAAATGCATAAAAACAGTACATAACTGAGGATTTATGCTCACATTGCAGATCCTTTTAAACAAATATTTTAAAAAGGTCCAAATCAGCAGGAACATCTTATCGCAATCATACTTCCGGTTTGAACTCAACCACAGTACCAGCCAGAAAGTTGGGATTTGTGTCAGTACTGCACCTGTCAATGCATTAACCAATTATGTTGAGCGTGAATGTCTATGATGTGCGAAGAAAATGCAAAGCTAATCAACACATAAGACCACAATGTTTATATATATATATACATATATATATGCCATAATGCAACAAATAAGCTAATCCCTCATTAAACAGTGTATCATCAAATAAAAAGTCATGCACCAAAACTCACAGGTATAGGTGAATTGCTCAAGAGCACAGCTTTCATATTTGATAAGTGTAAGTGTGTTTCTTCCATGTGGTTGCAACCTGGGATCTTTTACAAGTGCTTGTCTGAGTAGTGCTCAGAGTACTGCCTGAAGAGGCTTTTGATTTCAGAGAGAATACACTCTTCCCAGGAAGTGGGTGGGGAAGCTAATTCTCTAAAAGAGGAGGTGGAAAAAAAAGAAAAACAGAGAATTAATAAACCTTTTTAGTTGGCATAATCATTCATTTTAAACTTAAACTGAACAGAGCAACAAAACAAATCATTTTTGGGGAAAGAATACATGTATTTTAATGCCCTGAAGCAAAACTAATTAAAGACGACACCTCATTTACATAAATAAGCATTATAATTTGCATGCATGCACAGGGGAATAGCGTCAGAAAAGAAAGCAATATTTTGCAGTCTGCTAATTTCATTTTATTCAGGATTTAAGCTTAATAAAGATTCATTTTGGATGGGAAAGGAAAACAATCAAAGGGGAAATTTGAACTATCTCCAAAGATGCAGCAGTCTTTTATTCAAAAGGCTCCTTTCGAGTCACCAGATGACTCCTAATCTGGAGTGGCACTTCCTGGCCCAGTTCCAATACCAACTCCTTGAAAGGTAAAAAAATTTTAGAGCCCAATTTATTAGTATGCAGTTCTGGCTTCGGGTAGAGAATTAATGGCGGTGACTGATAATGACTGTAATCGTGGCACAAATGGGGTGTTGAAATAGCAAACAACGGGCACAAGGCATGTAATGGGGATTTTATTAATTACCCAAGGTCCCTAGCATGAGCAGTCGCCAGGATTTACTGTGACCATACCAGCTGGTCGAGAAAGGGTCGGCCAGTCTAATCTGATGGAGAAAGGGTCACAGCGGAGTCATAGAGACTACTGCACTTGCTTTAAGACAGTTTCATTTTATCGTTTTAATTTCTTGTATACAAAAAATGAGTTGAGTTACATTCATTTGGCATTTTAATTGTTGTTTGAATCCTTAAGTCTTTTTCAGTGACTCTGAAAAAGTGAACTATGGCAAAAAGTATTAAGTCATATGAGGAAGCAAAGCCTATTCAGATAACTTGTACTCTCTCTACAGAGTGCTTTATTTGAGTTATGTTGTTAAGGCATTCACCTAAACTACAATGACATAAGCTCCCTCTGTCTTTGTTGACTATTAGAAAAAGAAATCAACATATGGTAGCACTGTCAGGTAGGATAATCCTTTCACACATCAGCTCATCAACAAGAGAGGATTGATTAAAAGTCCTTTTTATTACTCACTGCATCCTTAATGGACGCTAGACTTTCAAAATGGAAGAAACAATTAGAGTTTTACTGCTTTGTGGGCACTACTGATTTATATAAATCACTGCTCGGGTGTAAATTTTCCAATAAAAGTCTGAACCACTCCTAGCATACATAATCAACATGTCCATTCTTTGTACACATGCTAGACTTGCACAATCTCTTTAAATTGCCAAGACTCAACAGTTCATACCAATCTAAGCTCAATCAGCTGATTAGTTGTACAGTGCTTGATGGAATTTTTCAAACCGTTTTTATATATTATTTCACTACAAATCATAAGCAGTTAGCTAGCTATAGACCCCCCACAGATACACAGACAATGAAGGCAAACAAACACGACTGACCATTTTATATTTCTGTAGAGTATTAGGCGACATTGGTGTTGTACTTGTCCTTGCGGGATTTATTTGAATGTAATTTCCCGTTTGTTTGTCTCTTTTATTGCTGGACTCTACAAACTAAACACCCAATTATCATTAAACTTGGTGAAGAGGTGAGGTGTGGACTACATTTTGGTGCAGACATGCATCACGCTCCCAACCTCTAAAGATAAAAAAAAAAATGGCATCTTTAGATATATTTAAATTTCAGCTAAAAAACAAACATTTTTATTTTAATTTTATTGGTGTTGTCTACTTGAATCTTTGTTCAATAATGAACTTTTCTTATTTTAATCTATGTTTTAAAAAAATGCAAAAAACGTACTTGCATAAATGGATACGTTAGTGTTTAAATGACATGTTGCTGTTCTCATACTTCTTTTATGTTGTCAGTACCTCCACTTGTAGGCAATTCTTAGTTCAAAGTTCACTTCCATGTTTTGACACCAGTTGTCATTAATAGATGAGCCCTCCAAAACTTTCTGCTTTTAACTTTTTTTTTTTTTTTTTTTTTACATATTTTTACGTGTTCTCTTTGTGGACAGGGTGTGTGCGCACAGGGCATGCTGGTTTTAATGTTTGTGGTAACCAAGGAAATGGAGCTATGGACATTCATTCCTGAAAAGGAAGATTGTTGCAGTAAGTTTTACCATTTGGCATCTGGGGATTAAAGTTTTTTTTGTGTACGACTGTGAGAGTATCATTACAGCATCACAAAGGAAACAGAGGAGCCAAAATTAACAACTAGACTTCAGAAAACATAAACAAACAACCCAACAAGTTAACTTTGCAACACTGCTCATGTGCTCAAAAGCACTCGGAGAGCGCAGACCTCTGCCAAGCTTATTGCTATTGGATAATGATAAATAATCCTTTGAAACATTCCTGATCTAAATGATGATTCTCATTACCTCCAAAGTTGAATGATTTGTTCCTTGTCTCATTTTGAAACTTTCAAGAAAATCGGTCCAGAAATCTTTAAGTTATGTTGTTCACAGACAAACATACACACAGATGAACCGAAAAGTATATTTCTCATTTTATTCTATTCTCTTTTTTTTTATTTATTACTTATTCTTATTTTGTATTTTACACTTCGAGCAAATAAAAATAATGGTGATTTAATATTATGCTTATGTTTTTGTTTTGTTCTTCATTACCTTCAATAAATTGTTGGGGTTGCTGTGCTGTTGCTTGACTGAAATTCGGGGTTCCTATAGCAACCCAAGCCTTCGCCTGGTGCAGCTATTATCAGGAGGAAGCAAACAGTTGATGGCCAAAAATGTAGCTAGTAATGGCCGAACATACCATAAAGTAATGGTAAACAAGCTACTTTGTTTAAAAAGTAATATGTCACAGTATTAGTTACTGACAAAAGTAATGAGTATCACGTTATTGCACAACACTAAGTAAGTACATATGTAGGATGTGTGAAAGTAGCTGCCAGTAAAAGTTACATGCACTGAAAAAGTATTTTAGTTTAGTTTTTTTTTTAAATGTATTAACAGGATGAAACTTTAAAATGTGACACATCAGTTTTTTTACTTTCTATTTGAAGCACCTTCAGAGTGAGATGAACCATGAACACCTAATAGAGTGCAAGTTCACCAGAGTGGTGTATCGAACCTAAAGTCAACAGAATGCACTGCTTACATTGCATGCAAAGTAAAACAACCCGTGTCTAAATGAGACATAATTTGCTTTTCTTTGAGATTTCCCTTGGATTCAAATAAAATAAAAAATATCCAATTTTCAACCTAAGCATTGGATGAATGATGTGTTTATATTCACAGTGTAAAATCAAAACAGAACAGAACCCTTTAATGTTCTTATTTTGATGTGGAAAGTAATTTCCAGTAAGGTTTTTTTTTTTAAAAACCTTGCTATTTTTCTGTCAGCAAAGGCTTCATACTGGGTGGGCCTGCCACACGGTGCATTTACAGGAAGTGGTATAATAAACCTAAATACCTTTTTGTTCAAATCACATTGCGTGACAAAGGTGTGTGTATTTTTTTAAAAATATTTTTGTCTCATTCTTGTGCCCTAGGGTAACTCATAGTAATATAACCTCAGAAAAAAATAAATAAATGTTTGCTCACTTTGGACAAAGGAAGACATTTTCATCAATAAAGCTCTAAAATCTTTGTAAGTGACCTTAAAACATCTCTGGGGCCCAGCAGTCTCTCAACAGTTAACACTTTTTATCCCCTGATTGCAATTTTATCACTAAAATCAAAATATGCACCTTTTTCAGGACCTTCCTTCATTCACATGTTCTGACAAGGTTTCCAAAAGTGTCTTGGCTCTTGGCTGTGTTTATAGTATTACTGTGTTCTTTTGGCATGCCTCTCTGCTATTTGAACGCTGTTTTTTGAAGATGGAAAAGAAAATGTTCACAGTACAAAAACAACAGTTAAACTGACACGTTAAAAGAAAATATGAGAAACTTGTTACACATTATAGAAATATGTGTCTTTTTCCAATATGAGCGAGGTCCTTTACTTATTCTACAATCATTGATCTTGAAAATGTTTAGGCTGCGGTCAAATGTATATAAGGTCTTCAATAAAAGTTTTTAAAAACTGGTTTCTCAAATAAATATTTGCAAATAATTGCATGCCAACAGAAAGTACACAGTCAATTTCCCTGTGAAAACCTGTCTTCCTGTGGCTTTTTGACAGTTTTTTTTATACCTCAAGTACCTGTTCCATGGGTGTGTACATTTTTTGAAATAGTGAGGTCATGTGTGAAAAATGTACTGAAAACAGTCACGCCATAACAAATCAAAACCTGTTTTTACATAATGTTCTACACAGAAAAGACACAATTTTAAAGACAATGAATGTGTTTTTTTTTTCAAAATGTTCTTTTGTTTGGCTCCTCCTCCTGTCATTAATCTGAGGTTGTAGAGAGAGACTTTGAAACGTAGAGGTGGAAGCATGCCTTGGCAATGGCGCATACACACAACACACACACACACTTGTACCACTTTATTGTTCACTTTCTGAACATATCAAAAACAAAACAAATAAATCTCAGAAAGTGATATTCAATCTCTGATTATATAGGGGTAAAAAACGTATTTACATCGAATTTAATCAAATATTTGTATTTGTTAGAATAATATTTTTTTGTAAAAATGTTGCAGAAAATGATTTAAAAACATATACTTAATAATTTTTCCTTCTACTTCTAGTAAAACATAATAAAAATCCATTTAGGAGCTTCCTTTCTCAGAAACATGTTTAAAGTTAACTTTTGTGTTTTGTTCAGTAAATCTGAAGCAGACTGGAAAACGAAAATGACCCATTGCTTCTCGATACTGCAGTAAGCAGCTTCCTCGCTGGTCGGAAATGGCCGTCCTGTGGGCGTTGGGACGGAGATCCCTCTGAGTTCCAGAGGTGTCTCAGACAGGCGTGTTGCCTCACCTGGTCCTGTGTTTACCTCAGATGGTGGGATTAGGAAGCAGCATGTGGAAGATATGACAGTAATCCTTCGTGCCTTTACTTGGCACTTGCGGTGCTCTGCAACACTTCCGCTCTGCTAAAAGTTGGAGCTACACCCTAAAGGAATGTGAGAAATAGATCAACATTTTGTGACTGGTGCGATTCAGCAGTATACTGACAAGCTACTTTAAATGTGTAACTGTTTAAGCATTAAAAACATCTTTTAACCATTGAATGTACACTGAACAACTAAGACAGGTACTCACTGAAAAATCAAATAATATTATAATGGGCTTTAAAAATGTAATAATGGATTTTCCAGATTTATAATAGTGATGCCTATGAACTGCCACTGATGTAAAACCACTCATGATGCATTCACAGACAGCAGTCCAGATTCAAAGTACTGATTTAAAAAATAAAATCTACATGTTTCTATACCTGCAAAAAGTTTTTGTGCTAACAGATGCATCACCATGATCATTACTTACTACAAATTTAATTAAAATGATTAATTTCTTATTACTGTTTAAGAAGCTGTTCTAATGAGATATTTTACAACTTTTTTTCTTTGTGTTTGCATTTGAGGACTTACCCTCGATAGAACCACTTCACACACAGTAGGAGGCAAAACTGGATAAAAAAATGTATCCAGTGTATTGATAATTAAGCTGTTTTCATTAGTGTCATAATTGGAAATGTAATTAGCAATAGTAATAATTATTGCAATAAATACCTTTTCTCTTCAGTTATCGGGCTCATTCAGAGCGGTAATTAGAGTTCTATGGAATTTCCTACTTTTTTCCTGTTTCATTTTGACACCAATTATTCCTGTTCTTACACACATCTCATATCAATAAATTGTAAATTTGTTCATTTAGACTTTTAGGTAAACATAAACATTGGATGGAGTCACTTTACATTGGCAGTTTTTTTTTTGCATAATACCACACTGCACCATTCTGTTTTCAGTTTCACCCAGACTTTACCAGCAACCAGAGAACAAATCAAATGAAATCATATATATATATATATATATATATTGTTGAACATTGACAGTAAGTTTTGATTTTTGGTTACATATAGAATGAGTAAAGTATATGCACACTATAAGGTGGTGGTACATGGTCATTATTCCTGTAAAGCCAGTGGTTTTGCTTTACTTTGAATTAGTTGGTGTGACTTTGAAGACTTTTACATAAAAAACCTATCAAGGTTTTATTAGTTATCGCATCTTTGGTACAATCTGGTCAAATTCTAATCTCTCATTTCAAAGAAATTACATGTTACATTTAACATCTACTTCATGATTATCCACAGGAGTCAGGTAGCAGCAGAGTAGACAACATCCAGATACAATAAGCCTGCTGTGGTTTCAGCCTCATCACTGATTTGTCAACGGGAACATGAGCATTAGATTATTAATTTTTGTACCATTTTTACATAGCAATTGAAAAAGCAGAAACGACACTTGAAATTGGAACTGGATCTGCTTTCTGTCTGATCATCCTGCACATTTTGATTAAATTACATAAAAGAGCATTTCACACATTTGTCATTAATTCTTTGTTTTCTTCAGTGACAAATAATTGGATAATTGACGTTCACAAAGCACAAAATGTGTGATACAATGTGTGGTATTGATGTCTCTGCTCCATGTTGAAGTTGCACCTCTGCTTCTTGGAGCAACTTAATTGTCTCAAACATGCACGCAAGCAGCACGTACGAGTCATGATACCCCAAGGCATAGATTAATTAAGCTATGAAAACCCATGAGCAGAGAGCATTCAGCAGGTGCCTGTTTTCCTTGGTATGGGACTTGTTTTTGGCAGTGGTGCAGCGGCTCATTATAAATCTATAATTAAGTTACAATTTTATTTGCCTTTTTTTTAAACATTCTGTCATTGGGGATCAACATGGCTTAAACTCTGATTCTGTTAAGTGCACTCCTGGCTATATCACTTTTGTATCCTCTATTATTCCTGAGGAATTATACTCTGATAAATATGTGAATGAGCAGCTGAGAGCGATACAGTGTGTGTCGCACACTGTTTGGTGTCTTGATCCTACAGGTGTTCGTGTTTTCAATTGAGTTATTGAGACACATATTGTGATTCTTAAAATCCGTTGATTTGTTCCTAATCCAAAACAAGCTGATTTACTGCCGCTACACACCCCCTCCTCCTTCGCTCTTTACCTAAGCAAAAAAACAAACACCACTCCCTCCTGCTGACTGAAGGGATGGTCCTCCGAACCCCCACAGTTTGGCTCGTCTCACATTGGGTGTTTTGGCAGCGCTAAGTGAATGCAATGAAGCGGCTCTGTTAGACCAACATCTGTTGTTCTGAGTCACCTGCCAGCAAAGAGGGAGGGTGAGATGCACAGCAGGGGCCTGAAGGAGGGATGAGCAGGGCTGTGGGAGAGAAACCCTGTCTGCAGGGTGGTCAGCTGAATGAGAGTCACCACCACAGCGATAATGTTTGCCAAGAGCTTGCTCAAGCTAACAATGCAGCCTGTGGAGGGGCAGCCCAGGCAGGAAATTGAGGTTAACAACATTGTTACATATTAAACAGGGCTTGGCTTCACGCATAGGATTTGCAATGGGAACCGCTTGAAGAGTCAAGCGTGTTATTTAGAAATAAAAGAAACACCTTTGAAATTATGTCCTGTATAAGACTGTGTTTTGGAGTTTTGGATTTTATTGTATTAGATGTATTTAATTCTAACTAATTATTCAATTCAATAGTTTTTTTTTTATAAACTACCTTTCTTGCATGGAAGTCAGATTTTTTCCAAATTAAAGATTAAAATTACTTTACAGATTTATGAGGTTCTAAGCAACGTCTGTGGCAAAATGCACTTGTTTGATGCGTCAGTGTAAAATGCAACACAGGTAATGGGTGCTCTTAATGTGGTTGATGTACATGGCACTGTGGTATTATTAAAGTTATTTTATAGCAATGTAGCGCGTTTTTGTTAAATAAAGATTGTTTTGCTGTCGCTCTCGACTTTGGCTGGAGTCTAGTCTTTACCAAATAGTTCCACCCTGTTAAATAATTTAAACTCAAAACATAGATGTACTTACCTTCACCTGTCAGTAGCATTCTTATTGCAAATGCTGAAAGTTTTGGCAAAGATGTGCAGCATTCAACAAGACAGGCTTGCTGTGCTCCTCAGCTTTGCTTAAAGGAAATATAAACAAACCACCCAGATTTTATACCAGCACTGAGACGGCATGAAGATAAGTTCAGGGTGTAAGATTAATGCTCCTGTTGAAAATCTGAACTTATCTTTAAATGTAAATGTAATATATTTAAATATGAGTTTACTAAAAGACCCTTAAACTATAAAGTTAAAGAGTCTGCAATTCCAGTAAAGATGAGCGTTTTCACAGGTGGTAATCGTACATTATATTGCAAATTTCCACCTTCTGGTTTTCATAGCTGAAGCTTTGGAAGTGAATCTCACCGCTTTCCGGTACTCTTTCCACCACTGTGCTTTGCCCGGGGGAGGGACGCCTTCTACGTGTTGTAGTAAGGGTAGCTGATATAATGAAGGTCATTGTAATCAGAGCTAATGTGCCAAGGAGTCAAGACACTATAGCTTTATTTGCCAGCAAGGCCCGGCATTTGGTGCCCATGGGGATCAGGCTGATAGTGTTATCTTTGCTAACCTGACTCTAATACAGGCCTTGCTCTGCTGTTTGTGTCAGTGTCAGCGCTGAACTTCTCCCAGTGATCCCTTCCGTGAGTGGATGGGTCCGCATTGGGCTGCACTCCACTCCATCCTGGATAAATCCCATCCCAAGGTGTTTGACTTCTCTCAGTTCACAAACTACATGTAGAGTCGTGCTCTCTCTCTAACTGTCTGACTGGGAAAACAGACCGGGCTCACACAAGCTTCAGTGGAAAGTACTTGACAGGGAAACATTACATTGGCGTCTGATGAAGACTGGCTCATAGGAGATGACCTCTAAATCTAATCCTGTCCCTCAGGATATGCAAATGTCCTCAGCTCAAATTTGATTTGTTTTTGTCTGTGCAGGACACAGCGGTTTGTTAACAAATGTTATACAACTAGGGAAAGTGAAAAACCTCGCACACCAGACTATTGTTTGACTTTACCTTTAGCTTTGAAATGATCCTTGTTCTTTAATCAACCTGCTTAGTGAAATTACTATCAAGTTATCAATCTTTGCTTTCAAACTGAAACATATTTTATTAAGACTACCTGAATTATTAGGAAATAACTGTAAATACTGTGTTTAAGTCATCTAGATATTTTATGGTTTTCTGAAAAAAGTTTCCTTAATGGAAAAAATCAGATGCACAGAAGAGTCTGGTCAACAGACCTGTAAGATCTACTCATTGAGTGATTCATCAAACCTCAAAGTACATAACAAAAAAAAAAAAAAAAGAAATACTGTGTTGTGAATCTTTTCTCGAACCTTTAAGCTGATTTTATTATTTAGTATTTTTTTTTTATTGTTGCTCCTTTATATAGACTGCTGTAAGAAACATCAAAGACTCTTTTTCCTATTCAGTGGAGCACTTCCTGGAAAAAAAAAGTCTATCCATATCTAACCCCATGCAAGTCCCCTGATCCTATCATTCAAACTTCCAAGCCTCTCTTTGTGGCTTCCTAGAGGACCACAGTGAAATGATCTCTTTTGTTTCGCATCATTAGTTCCATCTGTTGTGCGAGCAGGCCTGTCTGTTCCGGAGCATGGTAACGTGATGGTCGCCAGGGGCGACTGGAGACGCTACAGTCCTGGTGGCTCAACCTCCAACACCATCACTGCCTCTTCTGTGATCCCCGTAATATATCCCACTCACCGTGCTACTTTATTCAGACATTCAGTGAACATTTATGTACACATGTGCTTCCGGTGCTTGAGATTAAGTCATTTATATGATTTTAGCCATAAAATTGAGTGGTTTTAAGTTTTTTTGGAAGCAACAATACACAATTTTAGTCTTTGTGAAATCATTATTTGGAGGTAAATACATTTCACCCATCTTTTTTCTTCTACATGAAAATAATCTTTATTAGGTCAGATTTGTGTGCTTATTTTCTTGCAGTTGGGTGTAAATGATGCACCAAACAGCTGTAGCATTTTCTCACAACAAGGAAATATTTTATTCATGATTTACATGAATGATAAATCTTCAGAAAGTCTTAGCGCTGATGGGCATACGCAATTTAACATCTGTCTTCCTCAGAATAATTAATTGCATATCAGAACACTTGGGACTCAGTGTTGAATTTTTTCCGTTCACTTTTCTTTGTGCAATTACTTCTTTAAAGGCAAAGTATTCTGTAAAGAAGACTAGAATGATAAACATACTGGTGGTAACCTCTACAAAAAACCTATTCTGGAAAGATACAGGGAAATTTGCACGCACGGAAACTGCTTTGTAGTCATGTTCTTGTGAAACCATCCAAAGTCCGCCATGCTTCAGACTAAAAAAAACAGCGGCAATACGTTCTAATTAAAATGCGTGATTCTCAAATGAATATTACCTTAATGTCTCCCAAGTGAATTGCTGCTATTGCCACATAGTGTGAATGTGCAGTGCAAGGGCATCAGTGTGCATGTCAATGTGGAGATCGCCAGATAATTTTCATTGAAGATGGAGCCATCAAAGGTCATAGCCATCCAAATGACCTAACCTTGCAATGTAACACCTGGGTGTAAAAGTGGACTCATCCTATCTGCTGGGATGGGTGTAATGTACCTCTAATGTATAAAGTGCAGAAATAAAATAAGAGTTATAGGTTGGTGGAGGAGGCTCAGTGTGGGCTAGAGAAGACTGTAACTCTATAGGGTGAAATAGCTGTGTTGGTATCACCCCAGGTGACAGGCTATTGCCAGAGTGCCGTATTTGTTGGAACCATTATGAAATAAACTCTGCGAAAAAGGCCAATATTCAGTTTGAATTGATTCCTGGAAAACTCCAGAAGTGAATATGCTTTCATTTTGATAGTATTACTATGGACAAAATGTGTTGTGTCAGTTTCACCTCACCATTACTTTGCTCCATTAAGGCAAAACCAAGTGATTTTATTTTTGCCCAGTCTATTTTCTGTGATAAAATGAAAATCTGAAAGCTTTATTAAGTCTGAGTGACACCTAAAGCTGAGAGTTAACAGGAAAATAAGTCATGTGGGATCTGGTTTCAGTTCATTTTTGCTCAATTCCCATCTCCTGATCAAATACTGCACTTTCCAGTAGGGGCTTAATGGGAGTGTCAAGTTCACAGAGGCCCTCTCTCCCGCACTGACTCTATTACCTGATAACAGCACTAGTTTTGGCACCTCTTTGCACAGCACAGTTAAGCTTGGCTTGCGCTCTGCACATTTGTGGCAGGTTGTAATTGAAGCTGTATTGGGACCATTTTAATAATTTCTACAGATCTTTCCAGCGTATATTTACAAGTTGCCATGGGCACCAACCCATCTCATTTTCCCTCGTGTGCTCTGACTACTTGCAGCGCTCTTCTCAACGAAGCTTTTGAATGCTGCTTCTCTTTAAGCCAAACAAACATGACCACTGATGTCTTGGGTTCAGGGCCTTTCAAACAACCTTTCAATAAAACAAGCTCAGCTGTGAGACATACAGGAACTCTCATGCTGGGCAGCCCCGCTGAAAATACCCTCCCTCCTGTTTCAAAGCCATCAGCTTTTGGTTCCCCCAGGAGAGCCAGCATTATCCTGCAGGGTTTATTTAAACTTGTTGGGAAGGTCTTGCCTTTTTTCATACAGTAGGTTATGTGACATTTAGGAGAACCTCACCACATATGAGACAGATTTTACTCAGCTTATTGATCCAAATTTCAAAACCGTTAGGGGCATTTTCCTGTCAAAGGTAAGTGGGGGCACATTTTTTAATATGGTCGAGGCGATACTAGGTGTGTTACACTTGCACTCATTTGTCAGTTGTGTACTGTATATGTATGAGGGTGGACGCTGCCGTGCCTGAGATGACTGCTGCACTTGTCAGACTTTTAGCACTTTGTGAGTGACAGTAACCTGAAAGATGAGTGGAGTTGGAGGAAAGTAAGAACGGAGAAAGACAAATGAGGACAGATGACAAAGGCATCCTTTACAGTTTGATACTGCAGTGCTGGGCTTGTTTTTATTGACCTTTTCCTTTCTTTCCCACATATCTATGGTGGAAGACGTGCCACTTACATAAATGTCATTCGACCATCTCTGGTTTCAGTGTCACATGCTGACATGTGGTATTTTGATAGAATTCATCCGTTTCTGTAGGCAAGGCTTTCATCTCACTGCTGCGTCGCTTCACCTTATGCGGAGCTGCAGTTTACTCAGTGTAAGTACTTGCAGTGCATCCTTTTTTTAATCACTTTTCCTTAACTACCTCTTAAATCATCAAACTGGTGAGTCTCAGCGTGTTTCTTTTTTGTGGAATCATAGGAGGACTACTGTGCTTTGGCCGAGACATTATTGGACCATTAAACTGCCGCCCCTCCCACTCTTCAGCACTTTCACTTCTGTATAAAGGCATTGAAATTACTTCCAGGGGATGGGGGTTGTGAAAAGACTGCTGGAAAGGCTACTTATTCTCTTAATGATGTCTTGTCCTTTTAAAAGTCGTCATCTTTGTTCACAAATGGATGACTACTGCAGCGGAGCACCCCAGGGACTGAGGTCATCCCAACCTCCTTGTCCCAGCAAAGAGTTGCTTTCTATGAAAGTAGACAGGACGGTTTGTGTTAAAAACTCGATGTGTTGACATCAAAACACCAGATGGAGGCTGTGGAGACGTAGTAATCATAGAGTGGGCAGATTAGCTAAAAGGTATCTTTGATTCGTCTGCTGCAGTCAAAGATGAAATATCAACATTTATGTTTTTGTTTCATACCATGGTTAAATTGGCTATTTTTTAGGTGTTTTATCATCTGGATTGTCTTTATTGTAAGATTTTACACAGTGGATTTCATCAGATTGTGTCCTTGAATTCAAATGTGCATTGTGAAAAGGCTAATCTGCATCAAAAAACCCTTTCCACCTGGAAGCTATAGCACTAATCTGAAAACACCCATCTACTGTGGTTTCTGTGATGCTTGCATTGATAAATGGTTTTCTTTTGTATAATTTGGGTAACAAGTCTTATATTCTTATATTGGATATATGATAATCTTATAAAAGTATTGTTTCACACACATCTCTGGATCCACAGCTCTGCGTGGTCCAAAGAGAAAGCCCTATTTTAACACACCTGAATGAAATGAATGGCTTCTTGGCAGGCTTGCAAATAATATGATGAGGAAGCTTATTAATCGGAATCAGGTGTGTTGGAGTTTGGGTCATATCTAAAATGTGCAGGGCAGTGGGTTCTGAGAGACTTGGAAAAAAAAACAACTATTTTAGATAAAAAAGAACTGTACTGTTTGAGCGAGCAATATAAGGTAACAAAAGAGTTAATTATGAACTTGACACTGTAATAGAAGATCCAGTTCCAGATTTACTGTTTATCACTGTCATTTCTTTGAGTTGGACTGCTGACAAGTTGACATCAAGCAGCTGAGGTATAGTCAGTGATACACATGACATGCGTCTCTAAGGATACTCTGATTTGTATAATATCCTTCAGACAAGGTCATAACAGTGCTTACATCTTTGAGGATAGAGGGAAAAGACCATGTTCCCCCTTCATCCTGCTCGTGTTAGAGAACAAACGTGAGATCTTGGTGTCGAGGGGCTTTCACTCTTCAAAGTTGATATGAATCAGACATGAAACGATTTAGATAAAGTGATAGTTATCTTGATTCGTGGCGCCGTCCACTGAATAGACAGCTAAACGCACAGGGAAGCTGAATGACTGCGTTTTAGTGTGAATTCCTGGGGAAACGTATCCATCTGGTGTTTGAATAATTTAGATGGCTCAAGTTGGTTCCTGTTGCTGTTGTGTTTGCGCTCAGCCTTCTCTCTTAGCTCAGCACCCCCACTATCACCCCTCCCTCCTTGACATCACTCCAGAGGCTTGTTTGTGATGCTTAAAGGGAAGTTGGGCCACATGAGGAATCGAGGGGAGGAGAGACTCACTTTCTCTCTCTGCTTTCTGCCTCCCATCTTCTGTATTTTTTCTGAGACCAACACAAACCTCAAATAAACAGTTTAACACCCACTGACACATATACTAAGAAAGGTCACACTCGAGGATATTACATTGGAGAAATCCCATGTAAACTGTGAAAAAAAGCTGCAGAATTGCTGTGTAAATACATTTAGTTGACATGTTTTTTGTGATGTTATATTTTTTGTTTGCACTCAACATTGTGATCATCAGAAAAACAGAATTGCATCATCACAATAAGTTGTTTCATAGGTTACCATTGAAGAACAGTTTTATATAAGCTTGTTACAGTTTTTGTTAATACCCATTCTAGTAATATTTTATGCTTTTTAAAGAAAATGTTTTAGGCGATTGTGCAGGAAGATCTTTAAAATCCCCATCACTTAAATGGACACATTTTATTCACTAAATTTGCATGTACTTTGTAATTTGATTATGCAATGTCCTTACCTGCATCCAGGCAGAATGGGTATCTCCCCAGTGATATCATCCTCTGGTTGTGAATGCTTTTCTGATACCTTGTTGTATGTTTTGGTGTTAGGTTAGTTTGTGAAACTTGGATTTACGAGTCAATTTGAGAATCATGCCAACAACACATGTTTTTTAGGTAGAAATTTGTCAGTTAAAAAAAAACAAAACAATTCAAAGCATGTTCTGCTGTATCAATGATCTTACTCTCATTAAAAAAAATATCATGTTGTTTTAAAGAGAATGTGAAATGAGTTATTTAGACCATAAATTCATGCACATATTATATTTGTAACATACTTAAACGTCTGTTCACTCTGAGGGAAAATGCCAGTTTAAGACACTTTTGCATTGGCTTACTTATTTTTTAATAAAAATTTTAATCCATGTTTTATGTTCTGTCTGTTGCAGCCAAAAACTGATTATGTAACATTTAAGTATGTGACACTTATGGGGAAATTTGAAGAAAACACTACAAGATTGATTTTATAGTCGGTACCATGGTTTTACATCATCTGTGTTGCAGGCACAGATTGAGCCAAAGTGCTGCCACATGACATCTACAGTTTCAGCATATTCTTGCTCTTTTAGATAAAACCTTTGGCTTGTTCAACCTTGATAGTGGGGACTGGAGTTTTTCTGTGGGGAATGGGACTAGTGGCTGTGTTGGCATTTCTGTGTCCTACCTGCGTGAGTGTGTGAAAGATAATGATGGCCTGTGTGTTTTTATTTGGTTGTATTATTTGCTTGGATATTTAAATACTTTATATTTAGTTTAGTTTTGTTATTGATATTTTGTACTGTTGTTCAAAACAGTGTGTGCTGCTCTTTTGAATGAAAATTACTCTACAGGATAAATAAATGGTAATTTTCTTCATTAATTGGAAAATTCTAATCCAAAATGCAATATAGCTTACATATGAATATATCAGTATGCTAACATATCCTTTGCATGCTGTTCATTTAGCCATTAATACTTTCTTGTGTGAGGTCATGGTTTTAGTTTTTGTAAGAGTTTTTGGTTTCCTGTGTTTTGCTGTTGTTTTATTTTGTAGTATTTCCTCTGTGCACCAGGTTCTGTTCTTGTTGATTAGCTCACCTGGTTTTGCTTGGTTCATTCGCTCCATCTGTCTTGTAAGTGTCCTGAATATATACCTCTGTTTTCAGTTCGCATGACCAATTCATTCTTGTTTTCTTGTACTATAGTATTATTTTCTAATTCCGTGTCATGTCAAATCAGGTCTTAAACCTCTTATTCCTGTGCCAGTCTACCTATTGCCTCATCTGTCTGTGTTTGGGTCTTCACCTCCACCCCTCTGGGACAGGATTGGTAGAATGGTATATAGTATATAGATCTACAGATTTCCTTACAACTGCTATTTCAAAACTTGTCCTAAATGGTGTTTTCCACAGTATTTATCAGAATGTTTCTTTTCCTTATTAAGTTATTCAAATTGGATATTATGTGTCTGTTCTTGGCTAGGTTTAAGTGATAAAGGATTACATAGTCAGAAAATAACAATATACTGCACATTTAACTTTTCATGGCTCATAATCCCTGCCATGTCTATTGAATTATAGGGATACATTATGGTTTCTCAATTTATATCCATTGATTTCACATGTGGACAAAGATGCTTATTACATGTTTTGATAAGACTGTCAACAAAATTGTTGGCTGTGCAGATGCACGTACACACACGTACACACACATGCAGCCAGGGTGAATAAGTGCTGCAATGCTCATTGATTGTGTATGTCAACCCTATCCTTTTTTTATTTTACATCATTCAGCAAAAAAAAGAAAAAAAAAAAATCTCCCAAAAAGTTTTTAAAAAAATGTCAGCAATTTTGTTTCCTCAGGAAACTGATGTGCACAAGTGTTTATTGTTAATAGTGCAGGAGCAAAGGAACACAAAGACAGCCTTGATTCTTCCCTCTCTGAGTATGAACCACATGGAAGATGAAAATTAGATGAATTTGACTTCCTATGTCCCACTTTTGAGGATACTGCACCTCTTTAATTGCTCTCCTTCTTGCTCTTTATCTTTCAGTATGATTTTTCAGATCCAACAACTCTTTCTTACATAACAACAAAATATGAAAAAAATAAACCGTGCTTTAGTTTAGATTGAAGAAATCTGTGGTAACACACACAAATACACAGTACTGTCCAGTTGGTGAGACACCAAAATTACATCTCATATCAACCAAAACACTATATATCAAATGTGCACACATATGTTTGCAAAAGCAGAACAAAATAAATCCTTCAGCAGAAAAAAAAGAAAAAAGAGAGAATCCAAAACAGATAAAAGATAACACACCAACATGCAAATCCATTAATATGACAAAGCAGCTATACTAATCCAGTCCCTGTCTTAAAGGGAGCCAGGGAGGACGATGGGGGAGGCACTGAGGAATAGGAGGAGGAAAAGACGAAGAGAGAAAGACTGAGAGAAGGAAGGGAGGAGAAGGAGGGGGATGTGACAGGCCCTTGGAATCTCAACCTCTCTCTCCTGGCGCCCGCTCTAATCAACCTCTGTAATTTATGCAGAAAATATGATTTATATTTAATTTCACTACACTTGCATTGTTAATTTGAGATGTAATTAACACGTCGCCACGGCAACTAATTTCTCAATGCCGTAAATTATCACCGCCTTTTCATCAAAATTCAGTTACTTTGGCTCCTGTGTGCAGTGTTGTGATGCAATTAGGTTACCAGGGCAACCCCAAAGTGTTAATTTTCTTTTGTTATATTGCACTGAGGCAGAAGTTTTTATAACAAGTCATATTCACTTTTTTTTATGTTGGAGAACAAAGAACTTGGGTTCAGCAACGTTTAATGTAGCCTGTGGAACATGCTTCTCAAGAGCACAAACATTCAAGCCTGCGTGATGCTCTCCACCACACTTGTTATACTGGTGAAGTGGATTGAGTGATAGCTGAGAATCCCTTACTGCTGCAGGAAGGGGTGTCTCAATGTTGTCCTTTGGGAAAGGGCATGTTTGTCAAAGGGAATCTATATAAATGAGAAATGTGTTTATCGTTCAAATTTAAGAAAGCTCCCTCTACTTTCTCTCACTTTCTTTCTCATACATGCTCTCACACACACACACACACACCCATACACCACAACACATTTTCAGTGCTCACACTCCCTTTATTCCCCCAACAGTGACTGTGAAATGACTCAATATTTTAATCAACTGTATCTAATTTGCACTCTAGCAGACGATAGGGCCGCATGTGTGCTGTTGTTGCCTTGGCTGGCAATGAGTATGCCCACTGGATGGCTCTGAGCCGCCCTGGATTGCCACACTTGGCAGTCTCTGCGGCCCACTCGGCGCGTCCGTCTCCAATCTATCCCCCCTTAGCTAGTCTGCTGTGGAAATATCAGGTCATTGGCTGCTAAGCTGTGGTTAACTGCAAAGGTAATTAAATTTGTAAGCAGGCTGTTTGAATCTTTTTAGCCTCATTGGTAATACCGGAAGGGATTACAGCATTTTTGAAGCGCGACTCTATTTTGATGCTCTGGCAGAAAAGGGGCAAGTCCCAGTGACCAGACAAGGTTCAGAGCAACAGCAACCATGACTGTCACCTGTGTTGTGGAAAGACACATGCATAGAAGTTTGCCTGTGAAAAGGAGTGTTTTGCATTGTGTTCATGTGTGTTTTGTTTAAGTTTCTTGATAATTTGACACTTTATCCTCATGATAGTGGTTTGTTTTAAATTACCAGAAGCCTGAAGCAGAGAATTTATCACTGATAAATTTTGTGTTCCTCATTGGTTTCAAACAACATTGATGCTATTTCATGTAATAAGAAAATTAAGCAAATACTCTTCTTACAAAGAAACAGATTTTTTTGTTTGACAAAAATAATTGCGATAGAAATCTTGAAATCTCACTTTGATCCTCATTAACCTGTCTAAGAGTTTAAAACAAGCTTTTTTTCTGATTCATAACAAAGAAGACAATTTATTATGGAGAAGTTTTAAACTCAAACATAAGTTTCTTAATCTACAAGACAGAAGTGACAGAAGCTACTTGGTAGAACTTGTTGGAAATATTAACATAGTTAATAACAAGCAGGGATACGTGGAGGCATGGTGTAATTTTTTTTCAAATTTAGAAAACAGGGAATGATTTTATTTGTCCACCAATAACAAACTTTGTCTTAATAAAAAAATAAAAGTCACAATGACACATACCTGTCTAATCAAAAGCTGTTAATAGGACATCTAACCTGTCTGGTGTGTCTGGCAAGTTGCGCTTCATTAGAACAACATAGTAAAGACATTCTTGCTATTGTCCTGGTGGATGTAAAGTGTGAGGAAAGGTCATGGAGGAAGTTTTTTTATGTAACTTTCTCTGTAAAACCACTAAGTTGATTAGACTTGTTTATTTATTCAGATCCAAAAGAGTATTTGCTTTTGTCGCATTTATTCCCATTTTGCCTGCACAAGGGGCCCTGGAAGACGAGTTACCAAGGAACACAAAATTTTAATTAGTGTATTTTAATCATTCAGGCTTTTCAAGCTAATCCACAGACCCCTGAGAATTCCCAAGATGCAGCTCTGTGCTGCTTTACCATTTATTGTTGAGTCTATTATAATTACTGTTAGCAGGTGGGGGCAGGGAGACGTTTAATATGTTTTTCCATCTTTATTATAATTACTAGGAAAAAATGAAAGGATGCTGTTTCATTAAGTTTAGAGATGATGCCATTTTCCCCCTGTTTTCCCCTCAATCTCCTTCCTGCCTTTGTTTCATAAAGCTATTGTACTGGCTTTCATTCCAGGGCTTTCATACGTTGCACAGCTTTGTGAGAAAAAAACAACAAAAAGAAACAGATCTTTTATTAAGAACAGAAGAGAGGGAAGATGGTCTTAAAGAACTTAATTTCTGAGACAGTTTCCCCCCCGTTTTTTTCTAATGCAAGCTCTGAGAATGAAGTTGACACATCCTCTGAAATACAAATGTTTAATGGAGTTGGACTGGGATCAGAACAGAAATCCAGAAAGTAGAATATGTTTGCTTCTCTTTCACACTCCTCAGTAATGAAAGATAAGAGGACTGCAGTAAATCTTTAAGCCCCATGCTTTTGGTTCTCTGCAGGGACTTTAGCATCCTCCAGAAATATTTTATGTTTGTCTGCTTAAGTACTATTTTGACGCTCCCTCCTCCTCTCGAGCACCACAGCAATTGTGAATCTTAAACAATCAGACCGCTGAAGTGGTGAATCAGATAACCGAAAGTTTTTCTCTATTAAAATCCTTTTAGCATCTCTTTTAGCCACAGTCCCCTAAAGATTATATAAACAACTGACTTTCAGCACAGTTGCTTTGCAGCAATTTAAAAGTGTCTTTGAAACATGATAGGCGACACATCAGCACTGCCATATGGGTTGACTAGTTGATCAGTGCTTGTAGTATGGTTATGTTGGAGTCAACTACATCGCATAAAACTTAACGCTCGCCATCATCTCAATGTCTGTCAAGGGCACCATTTTGGCAATGGATCACATCAATTTTCTTAAGTGAACAGAGCTGAAGCTGTCACTTGGCTAGAAAACAGCATAAACAAGAAGCATATTTTATGATTCCACTTGCAATCGAAAGGGAAAATTCATGACTAGAAAATGGATAAAAAAAGATCTTAACACTTCAGTTACTGAGATTTGTGATGGTACAGTATTTATATCACATTAAGGAAACTTGTAAGGTCTTTGTGTGAGAGACTTTACCATTACGAGACAACAGAGTAAAACTGAGTGCTTGCTTTGTGAGGGACTGGATATACAGCATTTTCCTCTGTTTAGGGTTGAGAGGTTGTATTTGGACAGATGATTTTAAGGATAAGGGCTCATACCCATTGAGCCTGCTTTGATTAAAAAAGTTTTTTCATATAACATCAAATTTTACTTGTGAAGATTCTCTAAAATGTTTATTTCTGAGCTGAATATTTTAAATAAAAACTTGAGTTGTCCTATATTTTTGTCTGATATCAGCAATAAAATGTGATATTGGAAAATATATCAATCTTTCATTTTTATTTTTTTTACATTTTTAGACAATATGTACATGTTACATATCAAACTCTTCCGCAAAATCTCATGTAACTTGAGATGCTCAAATATAAGATATATCTTGCATAGTTTTCCAGATATGTTTCTTTGTTTTTTTGGCACATCTTACAAAAATCATGTGATCGTGGCACCATCAAACCATGTCGTCACTTGCAGGATAAAAAGCTTGGAAATGTATTCTTCCAAATGTCAAATTTGCTGCAAAGGGGATGATGTATATATATATTTTTTTATCTGAAATAGTTTTTTTTTCTTAATGGGGTTCAAAATTTTTCGGTATCAGAAATTAAGAGTTGGTCCTAATCAGTACATCGGATATTGGTAAAAAAAAAAAGAACATCAAACATTCTTATTAATAACATATTAAGATTCACTTATAATTTGATTGTACTTTATGAAATAAGCTGAAAAAGAAAATAAATATCTATAAATGAAAAGAAACCGCTTTTCACTAATGGGCTCACACTACACTGATGGTTGATCATAACAATTAAAATCTCTGCAGTAAATTATTTTCAAAGAGAAGTACAACTGTTTGCAGCTGGGTTTTTTATACACTTGTTGGTTTGTCATTCACAAAAGTGTCACCATGTGTGAATTTTGTAAAACCTAATTTACATAAGTGGTTCTCTTACCTATTAAAGAGCAAATACTGGGTAAAAACTCAGTGTTTGGGGGAATAAAATCACTGTTATTTTTTTCAAATGACTACATTCTGGAGGACAACATGCACATCTCTGATGTCCAGATTTAAAACGATTTTAATTCTTTTGACTCCTGATTCCTTCACTGAAAGGCTTGTAGGTAGTATTTGTTATCCGAGGTACGGCTTAACAATGGCTCCTCTCCATCAAGACCAGAGCTCATTTCCTTTCCCATAAAATGTGGATTTTACTTGCTCATACATTGATTTATCCCTCAACGATTCCAGTTCTGATAAGATCTGAAAGTTAAACCAACTCTGGACTGACACTGGTACCAACTCAGAACTTGCCAGTGGAAAAGGAGTATGTGTTTTCTTTAGAGGTCTGCATGTTCACATCCAATATACCAAAACAAACAAACAAATTATGTTAAAATTCTGGTTATCAGGCACTGGAAAAGTTAATATTAACAGTTCCTGTGTTGGAGGTATATAACCTTCACATCCTGTTGTTTTTTAAGCAACATTTGTGTTTTTCATCTGACCAAAAAAGATTCTCATTTCCAGTACCAGTTTTACAACTTTGCTTCATGACTGCTACAAGCCTGAAAACAACAATATCTGCAACAGCACAAGTCTGCTTTTTTTTTTATTAATACTCTCAAATACATATATATCACTTGGACATAGAGAAAATTGTCATATAATATGCAGTGATCTATAATGTCCATTGGTTGTTTTTACCATTTCTAATTGTCTAAAATGTAGTTTTGAGTTGCAGAAAGATTTCAACGTGGTAAGAAGTGAATACTGGCTAAAAAGATTTATCTGAGGCAATTTTACATTGAAGACTTAATTCCAGCATCACAATTGGCCCGAGAGACAAAGCACTCTTTGTCAAATATTGATCAAGTTTAGATAAGCCAAAGTTAGAACAACATAACTCAAAAAGTGTCTACTTAAAGTGAACTTACTTTTATACCTAGAAGCACTTAGAGCCAATGAGATTGTGATTATTTTCAGGCGGAAGCTCTAATGGCAAAAGGATCTCATCTCTCCAAAAGAAAAAAAAATCTTTTACACTATTTGTGGATCAGGCATTGATCTGCATAACCCCTTTTTCTTATCACTTTTTCTTTATTCCATTTCTATGATATCCTGAAAACGTCACCAAAATCTGTTCATAACTTTTTGAGTCATGTCACAAACAGACAGACAGACAAACCAACTCAGCAGATACGTGACCTGACAAAGTGATGATCTTATCATGATATTCACCTATTCTGGTGCCAACTAGTTAGTCACTTCCTGGTTTTAAAGTGCAAGAGAAAGTAATATGAGTTGAAACTCTTGTCTGTCTCTGAAATTCCTGCAGCTAAAGTGTTTTCAGCACCACACCTTTGCTCTTTTCAGACCAGAAAGGGGATGGGAGCATGCAGTGATCTCAAGTGGATATTTTCATGTTTTCATGTAAAATTCCACATCTTCTCATGAGGTGGCTTTCAGACAAAAATGAGATATGTTTCAGGACAGGTCCTTGGAAAAAATAATTAATAGCTGTTAGAAGTGTGAAAGGGCATCGTAATGCAATTATAGAGTCTTTGTGAAGTGTCAAGATTTTGGAATTATAAAATCACTCTGGATTGGCAGTAGTAATTATGTGGGTGAAAAAGACTTTTTCTCACATGATTGTTGATGCTCACTAACAACTGCTCAAATTTTCCAGTCTGTGTAATGCTTTCCTGGTTTTATATGCTGGTGTTTTCATAGAATTTAGGTTATGTAATCTTTTTTCTCCTCCTGTTTTGTTGGTGTCTATGGCTCTCAACTTGTCAATCAAAAGGGTTTTAGGCCATAATTAATATGCATTATTATGGTGAGATGTTGGGCTTTTTCTTTTTTTGGTTTAACTTCCATCAGAAAATGCCACAAATTAAAACAAACCATTATGATATGTAGTTTTAGAGGTTTGTGAAGTCTCAAAACCTCCAAGAAATTCTTGTTAAATTTAGAATTTGTATTTCTTTTTAATTGTTTTTTTTAAAATTACCACACCTGATGAGTTTGAGCGAAGAGCAAAATGACTAAGGTAATAAAGTCATCTCGCTCTCTCTGCCCATGTGAGGCATTTAAGGAACATCTGTATCTGAATGCATCCAAATTTTCAACCTACGGGAAATACTCCAGTAAAAATTGGGCAAGGTTAAAAGAAGATAAGAGTCTCACCACAGACAATCTGGCTCTTGGTTTTGAAACAAATAATCAGTATGATGTAACTTTGCACTTCCTAAATACAATTAAAATTTAGCAGCGGGCACAGTTAGCTTTAGCATTAGCTTGGCTCATTCTATCTATCCTGTGTATTTTATTGAAGCCTCTTATTAAAACTAAAAGTAAAACCAGTAAGGTAAAAATTGAAATTATTTAGTCTTATTTATATTCGATGATACCCTGATAGCGTACAGATATTATTTAAACCTCAGTATGTTTTTAAAGTTAGGTGAGGTGTTTTCTTTTTTCCTTTACTTTGTTTTCACATATTTAAATAAACAGAAGGTCTTCTAAATACGGTCAAGGTCATTTTCTGGTAATCTATTTTTGTGCAATTATTGTACTTATTATTATTATTATTATCAATCAATTTTTATTTGTGGGATTTGAATAGTAATGGCTTGCTTCTGGTGACTCGGCATGCAGTCCATTTTTCTTATTGTGCACCTTGAAAACATCCACACCGCTTGTTTCTCAACTAAAGTCATTTTCTGTGCATCTCAAGCAAATTTCCTGACCGTTGCGGCAGTCCTCTTTGTTTGATCAATCTGATTGTTGGTTGGTTCAAACAGAATCTCTTCTTCATAAAATTTTAATCAGTTTTATTTGTGCTGTTTCTTTTATTATTTAAAAAGTCTAAACATGGTCGTTTGACTATTAAAAGCTTCACTTGAGCACTAAGCATTAGTGAAAGAAGACTTTCTGTGTTATCATTCATATTCTCAGAAAAATGGCCAAAAATAAAAAATTCTGCAAGGATATGTAAACTAAAAGCACTGTAAATATAATCTGTAAATATGTAGTTTATGTTCATCTTGCTTTCATCACAATTGTGAACTGTTTGGGGAACATTAATAAATTCTTATGACTACTAGTGATTGGTATGTGTGGCCTTTTGCGACCATCTGTAAACTCTATAGATTATCTATGATACACTCTCCCTTATAGTAAATTAAAGCACAGCAAACCCATTAAAAAGTTATGCTGTTTGTTTTTGATGGATTTCTGTAAAAAATTAAAGAGAAATCTACCTGCATCAGTGGATATAGTAAAACTGCACACTTTTATCTAGATTCCTTCCCACACCAAAGCAGCAAAGAACCTAAATCAGTGGTACAGTAACTAAAAGACTTCAGTGGACCTCTCCACAGGGTGGCCTTGATAAGCTTTGTGGAATAATAATGAGTGCATCTGTTCTTCACACAGACAGCCAGGTGATGCTGAGGGTTTTGTATAATAGCAGGGCAAGTGATTCCATTAGCATCATGATGGGTCTCATGGGGTTATTTAGGGCAGAAAATATGTTTGTTGGTGCTTTTTCCACACCGTCACCTTCCTTTTTTATTTATTTATTTAATAATAAGCATGATGTCTATTTTAGCATGATGCAACACATATCCCCTTTAGCCAGTTTGAATTTGAAGGTCCATATGTTTAGTGAGGGGGGCTATCAAGGCCTGATAAATGTGGCATTATACCATCAGACTATCAGACTTTTCCCCCTCACATGGCATCCTCATTCACATCATACAAATTACTGTTCAATTTGGCTGCAATCATGCTCTTAACATGGAGCTGGTTTGGAGAGGAGCTTTTCTAATTATGGGCAATCTGTTAAAAGATTGTTGTTGTGATTACAGCACAGACATATGCCATAGTGCAGAGTACATACAAAGTAGACCCCAGCTTGGTAAAAACAGAAGACCCTGCTTAATTCTCTAAATTTACAGATTGTCTGTTTATGTATCGATGGTGATATTTGATAATATTTCTGTTACTAATGTTTGCCGTTCAACAATGCAAAGATCTGAAAATTTTATTTCAGGGTTTCGATGTCAAATTAAAGGAAACTTGGACACAATTAAAGTCCTGTGTTTCAGTGCATAAACAGCAGATATCGGGATAATAGGACATTTTGTCTTATGAAGGGCCAAAAAAGGAGAAAAAAGAAGCCCAGCTGGTTGTCAGGTGATTGTTTACTCTCTTTGTGGAGATCTGCAGGAAAAGCTTAAAAGTTTTTTTTTTAAACCACTACTACTCATCCAATAAATCAACCACAAATATGAGGAAAAATGCACCTTTTTACCAATACTGTTTTATTTATGCCAGAAAATGTTGAACCTTGATTTCAGAAAGCTTGCTGGTTGGTTTCAGGCAAAGCTGTTTGCTGTGGCTAACACACATTCTGGCTAAAATTAGCACCATACAGTCAAACACTTGTGAAAAGCAACACATATAATTGTCATTCCTGTGATGGACTGGCGACCTGTCCAGGGTGTACCCCGCCTCTCGCCCGTTGACAGCTGGGATAGGCTCCAGCCCCCCCGCGACCCCGTTAGGGACAAAGCGGTAGATGATGGATGGATAATTGTCATTCTAATATACATCACAAATGTTATTTCCAAAGGCCTTTACATTTTAATACTACCCAGTGAAATACAACTCCAAAGTTTTCTTCTTTGAATGTTATAAAATGTTTTCTATGGTTAATGAGTTTTTTTAGCCTCTTTGTTACATTTTATATGCAACTTCCTGTCATTCAGGGTGATTTCTCCAAATCCACTTTGAAAGGTGAAAGATTTCACTTTCACCTTACTTCCAGAGTAGATCAAAATGAGAGGTGGGTTTTTGCACAGCTGTCTAATATTATATAGGTTCATAAAACTGCAAGACAAAACTGCAGGTTGACTTGCATGTGAACAAACTCTTGATAGAGAATAGGCTGAAATATTTATGTGCTCCAGATTTTAAGGCATTTTTAAATAAAATTTTAGAGAATATTTTAGGGAAAAAGTGCTTAGTTCAATTCAAAATTGCAGGAAAACTGGAGCCTATACCAGCATTTACCAGGTCAGAGGCAGCACCCTGGACCAAAACAAAGTCATATTGATTACTATAAATTAAAAGCTGGTAACTTCTGGAGTTAAGTAAACAAAAGCAAGCATCAGTTTTTAGTTTCAGAAATACAGAAAACATTGTAAAGCAGGTAGCACTCAGAATGCTATTTCATAGTAACTTTAAAGACAACAACCAACAACAAACAAAAGACGTTGTTTTTAATTTAGTCATAGATAACATTAATTATCACAAATGCAAAATGTGGTGTTGTTAGAAACTATTTATTGCTGCGAGGATTTTCATGTGAGTTCTTTAGCCTATTTATCCATCTTTTCTGAGGTGTTGGATATTCAGAGCCCAGATCAAGAGAGTTTGAATGAGCCACTGCTGCAGCTTTGAAAAAAAGACTTGCTTTATATCGCCTTAGAAAAACTGCACATCCACCCAAACCACCACACGTGCCCTCTTCCTGTCTCCTTTTATTACACAGCCATGATCCTCTTACTAAAGCTTCCTCTCCAGCAGAATACCATATGTTTCCAGTTAAGCCCAATTTCTTTTTCTCATCATTCAAGACAAGCATTCGCCAAGCCAAAAGCGTTGAGAAAGCCCCACTTCTGCCATTCTTTTGATATTTTCCTCCCTGACATATCGCAGAATATTTCAAATCGCTGAGGTTTTAAATTAATTTATGGCCACAACAAAAGAGCTCAGCATTTTAATAGCATTGTAAGTAATTTTAAGTTAATTCCATAACCTCTGAAATAGAGTTCAGGCAGCCACTAAATTGTGGTTGTCGTTGACGAACACAGAGGTCACACAGAGGGTTCCAGCTTATTCATCAAAGGATTAGTGGGATATCATTTTTAAATTGCCATTTTTTTAAGCAGGGCCTAAAACATGTCACTGAACCGATGTGGAGAAAAACATTGGTTTAAATTGATTACCATATTTGTACTCACTCGTATCATAACTGAGCAACAACTATTGTGTTCAGAACCGAGCTTAAAATGTCAGATTTTTCATAGGATAATTTCAGTGCAAGTCAAGAAATGCACAGTGCACGTAAATCCATTACAGCCCGTATATGAAATATTCGACACAGTATTTTGTTTTATAATGTGTGAAAGTACTTATATTATTTGAAGCAGAATCTACTATTTAACCAGGAAGTGCGTAATCTGCTTGGTCTTGAAAAAGCCTCATTGTCTCTACACAAACAACACGAGTTTAAAGGGATTTTTTCCCCATGCATTCAGTAATATAACAGGATGGTTGTGGTGTCAACTTCTTTTTAGCATGAATCCCTCTACCCCACCCCCACCATCAAATGTAAGCTGTTATAAGGCCCAAAGGTGCTCAGTAGTCTATTTTCCAATGATGTTGTCAACCATGTGGCTTACACCCCTGAGAGGTGAAGGTAATCAGGCTTTTCATCTCCAGAGGAGGGGCGATGTCGAGATCTTGGCTGACTTCATATTTTCCTGTCTTGGTGAAGCACCACTCTGCTCGACTGAATCTTTTACATGTAGGTGGACCCATCTCCCTAAGCGTGCTTTCCCGTGTTATATTTTCAGTTGTATTGAGAATGTACTGCCAGCTTCCTAATGAATGCTTATTTCTCTTTTAGAAAACGTTTGACCAAACCAAAACATTTAAAACCAGACACATGCTTACATTTTCAAAATGACTTTTAAATGTGCAATTAGATGAACTTTTGATTATTATGTCAACATCTGACATATTTCAGCCATAAAACATTGAAGAAAATCGGTTCTGGTATGTAATGTGATGACTGTGTATAAGTGTGTTCATGCTCTGCGCGTCTCAGGTAAATGAAGTGGAATCAGCACTTAGGGATAAGATCAAAATCACATTTTAAGAAAAAGCTGGAAACCCAAAATTTTTCCCATTAAAGAGCAAATTTCCTTTAAGGCTTTGAAATCACTTTTCCACTGAGACCACATCCACGTTTACATTTCTTTTGTGTAGGAGTTGAAACAATCGCTCTCTTCGGTGCGCCTCCCCAAAATAGCAGACGTACAAGGCTTGTAAGAAATTAGTCAGTTTAATTTCCTTGAGTAATGAAAATGTCATGCACCATTTAATAAAACTGCAAGAAAAAAGTCTGAGTTGCACACGCTGGAGATAGCTCTGGCTCCATGGATTTGAAACTTTGACAGTTGCCCCTTTTGATGTTTTCTCTGAGTTTTGTTTCTTTTTTTTCTTGATGTGATTTTAAATTAATCTCAACAGCTTGGATGTAAATATGAAAATGAGACTTGTTTGGTCTCCCCCTGACAACCCGTAGCTGCTGGCTGAGGTAACCGATATCTCTTTCCCCTTTAAACTGCAAATTATTTTACGTTTATGAGTTTGTCTCATCTTCAAGGTCAAAAATGTAATTTTTGCTCTTTCAAAGGGTTATAACCTTAAAAGAGAACCTCAATCCTTGCTGATTAATGAGAGACTCCTGCATTTGATGTTTCAGCTGTGACATTTTAAACTTTAAATATTTTATATGCATACCTATGAAAAAAAAAGAAGATATTCATTCATGTGGAATAAACGCTATTGCAGAGAAGAAAGGCTGGGCTGGGTATCATTTTAATAGAACAGTTAGAGTGCAATGGTTTTTCTTGGTGATTTTTATTTGAGGTTTTTATGTGTGCGCAAGCTGATTTAAAGGCACACTAAATCATTGGGGATGGGGAGTAGTGGATTATGCATTTAATCAAGGAGTAGGCCTTGGGAGAGTGCTGGTCGAGTCACTAGGGCATCACTGAGGGGTTTGCTCTAACATGGGGCCTATCCTCTTTGTTCTTCACCATAATGGACCATTTTTACATAATTTGTTAGGAAAAAATGAGAGCACGCGCTTCTGCTCCAACTGTGTTGCTGCTGTATTGAGTAGTGTTTAAAATGGAATAACTCCGTCACCAGCAGTGCTTCCAGTCTGTATGACCCGGCTCTTATCAAAACATTTTTGCATCATCACCATATGTTGTTTCTTTCAATCTAACATTTTTATGTATATCACACTGCTTCACTTCCACATATGTTCATCACATATACTGTAGATTTTGTTTTTGCTATCTGCTAATTATAACTGAATATGTCTGATAAAAGAAGCTATGTCATGGTGTTTTTGTCAAATATCCAGTTTAGCACCTATATACAATATATAGATCAGAGGTTCTAGAAATGGTAGGTTAATGAAGCTAACTTGTTCATGTCTGTGGAATGAATTAATATACATAGATATGTTCTGTGTTTGCTTTCAGGAAGTATTCTGGCAGCAAGCTAGGATTTCTGATATGGAGAGGAGTATATTTTAAGTCTTACATTGTGTATTATGAAGTTTACCAAAATGAATGAGTGGGAAACCTGATCAGTTTAACAAGATGCTAACTCAGAACATCTTTAAAAATATGGTCCTTCATATGCATCACTATCAGTTTTATAATCCAAACTACAGTTTTACACAATTGTCATTTTGTCCATACCAACATTTTTTAGATAATAACTGAACTTGTTATTCTTGGATTGATGATTTTTATAAAACATATTTTATGTTCTAAAAGGATCTGACACTATCTGGTCATGAAAATAAGTCTGTATGTGAAGGTTGAAAATTGCCCACATGGTAGTGATGACCAAATTTTAACATATATGTATTTTAGCCCTAAACATGTTTTCTGAGAATGAAATGTGAGTTTAGTGCCCAAATTCAACAAGGACATAAACATCTTCTCATCTTGTACAAACTTTGGTACATTTTTGCACTTTGCTGCTCCCTAACAAAGGCAAATTTAGCCTCTGTAATATAAAGTCTCTTCTCATTGCTCTCCAGGCAATTGAAACCAGTCCAATGTTGACTCATGTCTGATCTCTTGCTTTCTCTTTCTTTTCTTTGATTCCGCTGATTATGTTTTCTTGTGTTTCTTTAATGAATCACCAATGGTGTACGTTCAAATGTGATGCTACATGCTAAACAACAACACAGCTACTTGGTCACTTGACACTAGACTACAAGGTAACAACAGCTTTCTCAGAAAATTAGAATATTGTGAAAAAGTTCTTTATTTCCTGTAATGCAATTAAAAAACATGAAATGTCATACA
>JBAMIG010000014.1:13966301-13981143 GCA_037177335.1 Kiunga ballochi
CTGACTACTTCGCGGATTTCACCTATCACGGGTTATTTTTGGAACGTATCCCCCGCGATAAACGAGGGATCACTGTATATGTATATATATATATATATATATATATATATACATATATATACAATGCATTGTGATTTCTGTGCAGAGGACCATTATAACCATATTACCTTTGTAATAATACTCATTTTAATTGCTGATTACATGTGAAATTGGAAGCAATCCAGATTGTTTCTAGTGGGTTAATTATAAAACATCCAAGATTTTGGTGTGTAATTCAAATTTTCGGTATGAAGTTTTTTCTTTTTGTTCTCATTTCTGGTGAAACTGACTGTTAAAGCAGAAAGCTTCACAAATAGGAGCGTAGAATTTTCACAAATATACAATGTTTGTCTTGTTTGTGTCATTACGCTTATCTCAGCTCCTGCAGTGTCTCCCATGAAATTGAAATACAATGACCAAAGGATCACAACATCATGCTGGATATTCCCATACTGTATTTTTGCGTAGTACGTGCATGCATGTTTAAAATATGTCCTAAAGCAAGAGTTTTTTGCCTCAAGAGATTTTAGTTTTTAATGCAGGTGTGCAGTTATCATCATGAGGCATGTTTATTGTACTGCCTGAAAGATGTTCCACACTACTACTAGTCAGATAATATATGTGCCTAGTGCTTAATGGATGGTCTTTCCTGGCCAGCAAATCTTAATATATAATTTAAAAGCAAATGCTTTGTACCTTAAATGTGTGCAACTGTCTCGAGTCTTGATCAGTTTGACAGCATTCAAATCAAAGAAACATTTAGAAGGCAAATAAAAATGTTTAAATTTGTTGTTGCTGACCTTTATTTTTATATAGGTAGAAACTGCAAGCATTGATTTTCCTCTGTTGTTGTGTCCAATGTGTCTGTGTATGCCTGCATATGGTTGTATGTATGTAACAGGACTTCAACTTTCTCATCATCACGCGGCATTGTTTGGTCTGTATATACCATAAGCAATTGTGTTTGTGTTTTCTTTCAAAACATTGATTTAGTCAATTATACAACCTAATTTCTTTTTAACCTGCCATAAACATGTTTTGCTATCTTGCCAAGCAGCAGTTAGATAGGTGAAATATTTACCTAAAGTAGGATTTAAACAGGGACATGTTTTCGGTAAGGGCACGGTTTGTTTTCTCCTCCTCTTTGCTCCTGTGGGGGATTAATAGTGTCAATCACATTGACTGGCACCTCTCAAATCACACCCTTGCAGCAAAGTGGCTGATTTTGTCAGGGAGAGAATGGCGTTATCGGTTGAACCTTGTTTAGAGACTTACAAAACCGCTAAACCCGCAATTCATGGGAGATCTGTTTACAATCTGCACCGGCCATTGACTGCTAAACAGCCCGCATAGATCCATCCTGGGCCACTCCAAGGAGGAGAGGAGCAGAGCAATTACATCCTCAAACAGCAATCTGAGGCTAGGTCGACATGCAAACAGACATCAAGTACACACACAAACACTCACAAATTCAGACCCAAGCACTCCGTTTGCTCAAGACGTTGCAGCGTCTTGTTAAGCTTTGGATACGAACATGTGTGGCCTATCTAATGTTGCATGTGTACTTCGCGTTACAGGTATTTTGCTGACATGTAGGCCTGGGTATCTGATTTCACTTTGCCACATAGATAAAAGTAGCATTAGAAATCTGAATCTGAAATCTTGAAACCAAATTCTTTTAAGGTAAAGCAGTGAGACGTTTGAGCTCATTGTTGGAAAATACATTTGCTGTTGTGAGATAAGATTAGGGAAATATATTTTTTCCTTTTTCTGTGATTATCTAATGAGTCTTTTTTTTGCATGCATATAGTTTAATTTAAGCTAGTTTGAGCTTTCTCACATGGTGAAATAAGCATGAAAAGGTTTTTGCTGCCATGAGACTTCGTAATGCTTTTATACACGATGCAGACAATGTCTTATCACTATCAACTTTTAATTTCCTCTCTTTGCATCATTTTCAAAATATCAACAGATGTCAAAGTAAAATGTGTGTTAAATGGGAATTAGTGTACATGCAAGGTTTCATTTAGTATTTTGACATGTGAGTAAAAGTATTGATACATGCACTGTGACTCAGGTGTGTGTACAATAGGGCATTAAAAAGAATCTTTCAAATGGCCTCTTGAATACATACTATTGTGAACCCTCACAATGTTATATACTATAAGCAAGAAAAGAGATTTCTAAATGCTTTTTCTGTTGAGGGCTAAGCCCTTAAAAACCACACAGTCAGAAAACCAAAGCTGAATGTAACCGAATGTTATCAGCTCTGAAAGTTAGATTAGCAGTAACATCTCAACAGTTTCATTTTTCCCTTAGTGAGAGTGTTAGTTGGCAAGCCGTCAGGTTTTTTAGAAATCTAAATCTAAAGACTGTTCTTTGTAGGAAACTGTGCCTAATGGAGCATTAAGCTTGCCTTATAATGCAAGGCAACGAACTATAAAGATATCACAACAAGATTAAAAGCATTAGAGGCAATGCAAGTGGATCATTTTATTTGGTCTACTTTCCCTGCTTGTCAGCACATTTATAAAAAAAAAAATCATTTTTGTGGTTGTTAAAGGATATATGGCTTTTTAATCCAAAATGGATGATTGTTGTTTTAAAGCACCGAAAGTGTTTCTTGATCAGAGCGCACTAAATCATCATTTCACTAGGTGTGATATAAAACACAACTTCTTGTCCAGTGAGGAACATAAACATGTACGTTCCTGTTGGAAATAAGCATATACACAAATCTGGCTTTCTGACTTGTAACAAGAAATACTGTTATACATTAAAAATAACTAAATTGGATTTTGATATTTTATTCATTAGGTTGCAATAAATATTCCCAGAATACTGCTTGGTGTTATAAATTCCTGTGTAGACTATTTTTATTCTATATAAACCTGATGTTTAACCAATATGTCACAATAGGTGTCCGTCACACTTTACGGGTCTTGAAATCTAAGTCAGTCTGTGTAGTGCCTGAGGCATTAAAGCTTGAGGATGATGCAAACAGCTAAGTATATTGCTCCATCCATTAAAGGATTTTAATAGTTGAGTTACATTATTGATTTTATTTTATAGTGATAAATACATCACTGATTGAAGGTTTTTCCACATCAAAGATAAATTGCATTAGCCTGGCTTTTTGAGGAGCTGGAATAGAGATTGGATGTGTGAAAGCCATAAAATCTGTATATGTGACAACTGTGCGAGTGCAGCCTTTTCACAGTATTGTTTTATAAAGCAGTAATGAGTAATCAGAGGAAGGAACTATATGTAGCCGGACTCTTTACACACTTTCATTTGTCATCTAATGCAGCATATAAAAAGTAAGCTAACCCCAAAATGTACAAAGCTTGAAATTGACATCTGAGAAAAAGTCTTTAAAATTTTCCCTATCTAATTTAATTTTTAACTTTTAAATAAAACTGTGGAGGGTAACACAGTGTTGGTTAGCCACTCATTACACCTAAAAAAGACACACTATACCATAACAAATAACCAATAAATATAGGAAATAAATACATCAAATGATGTGGGCATGAGTTTTTTTTTAATCTGAATTTTGGTATTTAGAAGATTCAGAGTGAATGATGATATGTGACAATCAGTCACAGCAATTAGTGTTACTGTTAAGAAGCCTTTTTGTTTTCTCTCACCCATACAGAATGTCACAAATAAATCCTCACTTACATTTGCATATTAATTGGATCTGAGACGTCAAGCATCTTTCATTAAGCAAAATGATCTGCATATTTGGAGACATAAAATAGTTTATTTCAATGTGGGAACAGAAGTCATTGAAAATTGACCGCATATGGGATGTTAACTTTGGCTGATCCATTAACCCTTTACCCCCTAGCGGCATATTGAACACAAAGCAACAAAAGGCTGATTAACAATGTGATGATGTTTCTTAGACTTCCACAATGCAAAGCCACATGCAATAAAGAATCTATGAGTTGAAACGATATTATAAGGTATTATTAGTCTCTTATGTTTTTTTTTTATACTGCAGTGCATTTTAGATAAAAATATTTGATAAATGAGGACCACAGTACATCGTTGTGCACTGTTTTGCAGGATCTAATGAGAATGACAGCTTTAATATTTGTGAAAACAAGTAATTTGTGCATGCAAGACATTAACACAGGGATCCAGACTTTGATTGGTTGTATTAATTTCAACTGTCCTTTTCAAAGTTGCAAGTGGACCTGGGTGCAACAGAAAAGAAACAGTTGTGAGTTAAAAGATTTAGAGCTTAACAAGTAGGTCAGGATGGGACAGATTCACTATCGCTTATACAGTGCACAAATCCTGTTTTGGCAAAAAAAAGTTCTTCGTTTGTTAGAAAGAGGCATAGTTAGTAAGAAGAAGACATGGGCACAGTGACCATTTCGTTTAATTCTTTTGCATTTGTATTCATGGTAGTTTCCTTTATGTACTGTAAAACTCAAGAAGGAGACTATATAAATTAATAATGCTGAGAGCTTTACTAAACTTTTACAAGTAACTTCCTGCCAATCACAGCCATGTTTAAACTAAAGGAGCCTGCCTTAGCATTAGTTTCTGACATTGTTATGAAGGTTGCTGGAAGGAGTATAGTAGAGAGTTGAAAGACATACTTCTTATATTACCGGAAAACTAAGTAGGCAGCCATGCAACACCTGCACATCTGAACCTTTATTATGCAGTTCTTTCTGTTTTTTATTTTTAATTTGCTTTGGGCTTGATTTCACTGAAATAAAGCCAATCAATGCATTTGAGCAGATAAGTAAGTTCATGCTTCAACAATCTGTGTTTCAGTAACAACAAGTAAACCACCTGTAGCCTACTGTATTTTCTGTCAAATACATCTGATAGTAGTTAGTGCTGAAATACTACTAGGATCTGTACTATTAATATAGTTTAGGATTTATTAGGGATTTTCAGATAGATAGATAGATAGATAGATAGATAGATAGATAGATAGATAGATAGATAGATAGATAGATAGATAGATAGATAGAAATACTTAATGAGCCATTGGACTATGTAAATCCTTTCAGTGATAAGGATTTGTATTAGAGAAGATAAAATCCAAGTGAAAGAACTTGCATTGTAAAAAAGAGAAACCTGTACTTGTTGACCATATAAAATTAGCTTGTTAAGTTTTGTTAATTAATACGTTTGTATGTTAATTTTTTCCTTATTGTTTCACTCTGGCATTTAGCAAACTGCTTCACAAAAAACCCCAGAAACAAATGGGCAAGTTGTGCTGACTGTGGCAGCCTTTGCTGACATCACAAAGGATGCAATAGCTTCTAACAAAGTTAATTTTTCAACATAGATTTTGACATAAAGAGAGTGTTAACCAGCAAACAAGGATACCAAAGATGTGCCATTTCCAAAATCCTTTATAGTGCATTTCATAACTAACTAAATAAATAACTAAAGAAGGCCTTCTAATAAATAAAAATAGCAAGAACATCCGTCATGTTTTCTGTTCCGTAACTATTTGAGTTTTGCTAATAATCTCTGATGTGTAATCTTGTATTTTATGGTTCATGTTTTGCACATTACACTTTTTATCAAACCTAATGACAATAAGATTTTGTGCATAATTATTACAGTATACTATATGTTTTTACACAGCACCACAGTTGAACTACCGGTACCAAATTTACCACTAATGCCAGTAACCAACGGTACCGATGACCCGTTGGTTCTAAGAAAGAAATTACAAACTATAAAATCAATTTAACAGCATAAAAAGTGTGCCATATTTCCATGCTTGGAAATTCTGTTACTGCATAAACCATACTTGCTTTTGAATCAGCAGTTTTGTTTTTTTCTGCTTTTCGGATTAGGTCTTGAGGGACCCAACCCTGTGATTATCAAAATCCCTTGTGTCATCTGCAGTTGTCTTTCAAAGTTATTCTCAATAGCTGCAACTCTGCTCTACTAATTACAATAACAACCAACTTCCCTTGAAAGCATCATTTGAACATAATGCCCTATTGTCTTAAGATTGTGTTCTTCCAGTGATAAAATTCTTTTTCGTAGTACACTCTGTTCTCCAAAACTTAGTAAAATCCCAGGACAATAAGAAATGCCAAACAAAGTGGACAAGTGGGGTACGATGTTGTTAGACGGAAATCTTTGTGAGTCAGACAGAACCGTTCTTTGTTTGCTGTTTCTGTTGGCCATTCTGAAGGGAAAAGTGACATTGGTTGTTTTGATGTGATTAAGGCACAGAAGCTGGTAATGGAAAGGCTGTGTATGGTGTGGTCTACATAGTTAGGGGCTGGACTTGTGAATAATTTGATTAGGTTGCAGGGGAATATATCTGGAGGATTATGTAAATGGCGGTGCCCCCATGCAGAATTCTTTTGAACTCTTCAGAACTCACATCTGCCGGGGTCGACAGCTAGACAGGATGGCTGCCTTCTTGTAGCCTGATTCCTCTCTGTTAGAGGAAGGTGTTTAAAGGTCATTTTTGGTACAAACAGACTTGTCCTCAAAGACCTCACCGTTCCAAAGAACTTCAATTTATTTTTTGTTGATGCCTATGCAATTATCATTTTCTTTGAGTCAACAATAGCTGAGCTTAGGACAATTATTGTTGTATACTAATTAACCAGACTGTGTGCGTGTGTGTCACCAGTAACCTCTTGCAAGATCTGTATGTACACACAAGAATAGCTTTGACCTGTTTACAATATATTTAAGGTTAAATCTGCCTCTCCCTCTGTGCCGTCTGATTATGAGATTTTCCCCCAAGCCTTATTTGGTGTATTTCTGGGTGGGGATGTGTTTGTGTTGAGCACTATGGCAACCAAAGTCAAGGTGACCAAGAGCATGTAGCACACATTAGATTACCAGAATAGAGGCAGGAGACAATGCAGTCAGCACAAAATACTATTTATCTGCAGCCTGATTGTAGGGATTTCAGAGACCATCCCTGGGCTGGCTGTGGATTTATTGTCTTGGTGAGTCTGACCACTGCATTGTTAGCTGTATGAAAGCAAGAATATAACTGCTTGTACAGTGCCTTGTGTACATTTTATTTACCTAGTCCAGACACTTTACAAAAGTGAGTACTTAGGTTTCATCTGAAGTGAAGTTGGGATGTTAAAGCAAACAGTTTGAATGATCCACGACTAAACGTGTTTCTGTGAAATGTCATAGCTTGTGGGAAGAATTGCAAATATTATCTTCATGATGTACTTATGGAAACATTGCTTTTGTGCTGGTGAGAGGCTGATAGTATGTCATAAAGTAATAATCTATTTTGAAAGACATTTAAATTTGAGTTAAAGCAGCTTCAATACAGATGTGTGCTTAAATTGTTTGATCATTCTTCCAAAAAGTTAAAATGTGCTAATATTAGCAACCGGCTGAAAGTCTTTCCAGTTGAGAAAAGCACATGTTGAAGTTACTCTTGTGGACTGCAAGCTACATGTGCAGGCCTTGGCCTTAAGAGATTATTGTGTTTCGGACTGCTCTGCAGAAATCTGAGGCAATAGTGTCAGCACAGTAAATATGTGGTTGTCAGGCTGGATGACTAGCTGTGGGATGCAGTCACACTTAAAAACACTTGGAAAATATAATAAACAGCTCTTGACCTCTTATTTTACTAAAACTTCCACCAACATGTAAGCTCCCACACTACAATAAATGTGTGAAATATGGGGAGTGTCTGTCTTGGTGTTTATGCGGACTCTCTGTCAATTCCCCTCTCATAGAAAAGCTGAAGTCCTGAAATATTGACTGAAAATAAGCTTGACAAACCTCCCACTTCCCTTCTTTCAGAATGTTTTTTCGTTCCCAGGAATGTTTGCAGGGCAGTGAGCTTCACCAACAGGAAGGATGATACAAGGACATACTGTAATTATGTTCAAAGATACAGATTCAGCCCAGTTTTCACTTGTAAAACTTGAGCAATCAGTTTTGGAATCTGAAAGAATCCTCTTTTGTGGTTGTTTTGTGCTATTGAAAGAGTCTGCTTTGCCCCGGCTTGTGACCACTTGTTGAAGGGGTTGGGAGTGATTTAGGGAGGGCAGCTGGATAACAGAGATTTTATTTATCTATTCTGAGAGCCCTTTATTTTTGCAAGCAGTTCTCAGCTTGCAGTTGCTTGGCTTTATGGGAGATTTTCTGAATTGTGTGAAGCGAGTATGACTAAATGGAGGAACAGCTGAGAGGGGAAAAGGGTGTAAAAAAGTAAAGAAAATGGAAAAATGCCAGAAATGTTAAGCAGAGGTCAAACTAATGCAACTTTTTGCTGCTTATTACAAAAAGATGAGGTGCTGTATATTTAGGAACATCTTTCCTTTTTAATTTAACATATGAATGTTTTTAATTCTAACTGATGTTGCTTTTTGATAATGTGCACATATTAAAAATCCAACAAAATATCACAACAATAGCTGATAGAAATAGAAGAGTTTTTTTTTTTTGTGCGGCTTCATGAAACCTCTGCAGGCATCAGAATATGTGATTGTTCTATACCGCTACGTGTGTGAGGATAGATATGGAAGCATTATTACCCAGGAGAGGTCATGGGTCAAGTATTAAGCAAGCTGCCTGCTTGGATTCCTGCATCAGAGATTTCACTCTGTTGGCCCAGGAAATACTCCTGAGTCTTGTCTAAATAATCAAGGAGTCCTTCAGCGTGCAGTTTTCACAACTGATAAATAAACACAAGAGACTGAGATTAAGAGGAAGTATAACTGTAGGGAACCCACAGTGTTAAAGTGAAGATTTTCTCTCTTAAGTATAAATCAGAGGTATAATATATACAGATCCTTGCTATGGAACACATTGTTGGTACAAAGCTGTTACCTTTAGTCTCATTTTCTCAGTTCCATAACATTGTTGTTTGACCTTCTACATAGGAACAGTGTGTTTTAGCCTTATTCCTCTTAAAATAAAGGAAAACAATGGAATAGGCATGGAAAGGAAGCTGCATCTCACCCTATCAAAAACAGATTAGAAACTGAAGAAGAGGCCAAAATACAATAAAACTTCAATTTAGTTTCCTCTGAATGTTTTTGCAGAAATACCTTTAGTGCTGGTTATGTAAACCACGTGTGGGAATTTTTAAAGAAGCACATTTACTAAAATTCATTTTAGATATGTCTCAACTGTGTTATAGTGTTTTGCACGGCTGTGCATGTACTTTATTCACATCAGTGCTTTAATTACTATTAACATGGTTGTTGTTGTGAAAGTATGAGTCGTGGCTGAAGTAGTAGAAGTGGCTTATGGGATAGTAGCTGTATTTATAGTCTTCTCTCTTTTATCTGATCATGCTGCTATTCTTTGCAAGTTTGTGGCTGGCCTCCTGTAGGAATCTCTACAGAGGGACAAAGTTAGAGTGAGCATTATCACACAAACTGGAAATAACTCCAGAATTCAGACAGTGCCTTATTGGGTCATGAATCCACAAATGGGAAGGAAGTGAACTAAAATTTATTGACAGGCTGGTGTTTTTTTTAATCCAGATGCTCGACAAGATAAATTCATTTAGAGTTTCTGGCTTTGGCTTTCTTTTCTTTTTTTTTTGAGAATGATTAACAAGACTTGCATAGTTGAAACTGACTGGTTTTAGTTTAGGTATAATATGTGTAAGACCAAGAACTGGCATACATAGAGATGTCTGATCTTATTGTCTTTAGTGTGTTGAGGAGAAAAAAAAACAACTGAGTGATAGTAAAACTACTTATTTAAGAAAGCGCTGAAGCACAAAGTAAAAAAAAAAAATCCTCTGTGGATTTAATATTTGCAAGAATATTACAGCTGAAATTGCTCCCCAGTAATATGATACAACTACACAACAGTCATTACAGTAAAGTGCTCCTTGAAAATAAGACAGGGTACTTACATGAGTAACTGAGTATGAAAACCTCACAAACTGTCTATTTATGGATACATTTCATAAAAGCACCCGTCCTTTCCAGAACATGCCTCACTTGTGTTTTGTTCTATTTTTGACCTGATTCTGTCCTTGAAAAGGACAAGAAAACTGTCAGTCTGTGTGTGTGTGCATGCATGTGTTTGTGTAGCAGTTGTGGTGGGGTGTGTGGCGTCACAAGTGCTCCAGTTTAGGAAAAGTGACACTTTGCCTTGAAAGACTCTTCGGGTCAGTTAGATAAGGAATTTAGTGGCTTTATCACAAATGCCACTATTTAATTTAAAAGGGTGAGGCACTTAGGATCTGGCAGCAGTCTTTCAGTCTAGTGATAAATTTGCAAGAAAGTGGAAAAGATTGGAGCCTGAGAGCAGATTAGCAGGATACAAATATAGAAGTGACATTATAGTGGGTATTAGTCAGGTGCTGAACAAGTGGCTGGTTCCTGATAGCCCTGAGAATGGGGCCTGACTGCAGACTGGGAGGGCACTTTGCAGGACACACAGTGAAAAGACAAGATAAAGTAGATGGAGAAGCAACAATAGCTTAAAGTTTCTATGTGTTGGATATTTGCTGTCTTGTAGTGTATTAATATAACTTTTAAATAAGGTTTGACAGCTTTTTTCTTTTTTTTGTCTTTATATTGTGTGTTCCTGGATAACACGTGGCAGAAATATGCAGGAGCCTTTGCCAAAACAGGAAGAGGAGTTATTGTTACAAAAGACTAGAAATAACTGGATTACTCACATTGTGTAGAAAGTTGTAAAAGCCTATCATTCTTCCATATTGTGCACATTGCTGTTTTACATCTGTGGAAAACCTTACCTTTGACCATTGACAAACTAACAAAAGTCCAGCTAGATGATGGTTACCATTAATAAATACATCATGCTGCTCAGTATATAAATAAGTCATTTATTTGTTTGTGATCTACAACTGTTAGAGGTGAGGGACCATTATATTGGCCTGGCCAATTCTTAGCCAGAAGACACCCATGCAGGTTTCTATACAATGTCATCACATAGGTACATGCACTGAGGTTAGTGAGTAATGCACATCCCAGTATGTATGGCAGAGCCAAGCTACAACACAGAGATGACAATGAGCTGCACCAATTGTCAAAAAATATGACAGGAAGTTACACAATATTCCCGTGGACTCATGAACCTCTGCCAAAAGCATTGTGGAGATTGTGGATGCAGGTCATTAACATGGAAGTCTATGGTCACATGTATTCCAAAGGCAGCAAAATAGTTTCTGTGCCCACTTTATGCTCCTAATACTAATTTAATTCTGGGTCGAGCTTTACTTCTTGTAACACAACAAAGAACATATAATTATGCACAGAAAGAGTGTCAAGAATCCCCCCATGTAGGGAGGGGTTTTTAGCTATTCCCTTTGGAAACTATGTCAATGTTACTTGGAAATGTCTTAATATTTATTGTCTAAAAGAGTAAAGGGATCTAGTTATCATCCAACAGTGTTGTCAATTCTGGCCAATGTTGAACATTAGACATGCAGTCACTTGTGTCTTTTATATTATGCTTAAGGTGTAAAAAACAACTATTTAGGTAATCAAATATTCCATAACTTGTGATAGACTGGGCGCCAGTGTAAACCCTGCCTTTCACTTGTTAATTGCTGGGATGTGCTCCAGCTTCATTCTAACATAGTTTTCAAAGAAAACAATAATACATTCTATAAAGACACACATAAATATCTTAAAATGAAAGACTTTGAAGACTTTCTTTCATTTGTAAGTGTTTTGGTAACTATCTATCTACTACTAGCTACTTGCTCTCTATCTGATGTTAAGTTGGTGGTCAGGAGTGAACAGCTCTTTTTTGGCTAATTGTTTCTGCTGTAATAGTGTAAGGTAAGAAAACTCAAATCCTATTTAAAACCTTCTATTTCCTTTTTTTATCTTTATTAGTGAATGAGGAATAAAGATTGACATAACATGTTCACTAAGCCTATATTCTAACTAGTCATTAATTTTAAAAGCGCACTGATGGTAGCACTGTTGGTAAATCTGTGATTTAATTTTGTTTTATTTATATGTATTATGACTTAAAAATGAGCTGGCATAAAGAGCTCACAGGCTGCAGCAGCTCTGATAGAAATAAAACAAGGAAAATACGAGTGATTGCTATAGTGGTGCAGTTCTGTATTTCAGTAGTTTGCTTTATTTCTTCAATACAATAAATATAAGTACCTACGTTTTGGAGAAAAAAGAAATATAAAAAGCACCACCCAGCCCAGGCTAACATATGCTTGTGTCCATCACGATTGACAAGCAGACTAAATGAATATTAAAATCCCATTGTGAAAGGCTATCTTGTATTTGTTCTTCTCTGATCTCTAAATGTGTAAACCGGATGCTATCTGCAGCATTGATGCTGTCTCATTGTGAGCAGTAAACTTTGCTTTTACAAAGGTCACCTTTTATTATTTGTGCCTTTCTTTTTTTTTTTAAATGGTGCCAATTTTTTTTTTTTTTTAGAATTTTTTAGTGTTTTTCTCCTTATTTCTGTCCACCTTAGTTCTATAACATCAAACCTGTAACATTTATGTAGATAAAACAAGGTATCGAGACAAATAATTTGCATCAAGGATATTTTGTACTCGAGTCATTAGATTTGCTCCAGCAATCATGTTCAGCACCAGTGTTTTACACTAACGGTGGGATTTACCATTGGAGGTGTTGGTTGATGAAGCCCATAAGTACTTAGATGATATACAGTAAATAAATCTGACTCCTACACAAAGAAACACTATATGGGAGGAAATTTTTTTAAATAAAGTCAGTAAAATGTCAGTAAAATGATACAAAAAGTGGATAAAATTAACATTTGATATTAAGGCCTTGGAAGATTAACAAGAAAATTCACCTTACGTACATTTATGTCTAAATGTGTGTGTGACTTGTTTTTTCTCTGTGTTAACCATGTGATAGACTGGTGACCTGTCCAGGGTGTGTGCAACCTGCGCCCAAGGATTGCTGGGATATGCTCCAGCTCCATAACCTTCATTGAAATAAGCTGTATAGATAATAGATGGATGGGTGGCAATTTAGCATATTATAAAACATATGTTAACAAATCAGGAGAGGGTGTTGGAGGTATGCACTGTCACCTTATAAAAGAAAAAAGAACATGAAGGAATATGACACAAGCTTTTTTAATGTTGGCCTTATTTATTTTTATTGAAAATATCATAAACTGATCCACTTACAACTAAGCTGTACGTAAACCAACTAAGCAAACACCATCTTGCAACCTGGAAAACAAAACTGTTTCTCAAAATAGAAGAAGATTACACTTTTTGCCACAACATGGGTAATTATGCCTTTTTACATCACAGAAGTCCTAAAAGACATGCTACACATTGGTGCAATCAATGGCACTGAATACTCTGGGTCATCCAGCGACACATGGCATTTATAACTTGGAGAGCACATCTGGAAAACAGAATTGGACAATCCCAGTTGTGACAGCTACTGCACATTAAAGGGACCCAGATAGAAAAAAACAGACTTTCAAGGAGTTTTGTCATTGCAGGTATTTTGTGATTCCTCCATGTTGCCAAGTGTTCCTCCAACAGCTCCAAAATGGCAATGATAGGCAAATGATGTGTTTTAATGATTTTTTTCCTCATGGATTAGCAAATAAAAAATAGTTCTCTGCATCTCCTTGCTTTGTGTTGATGTCTCCTTGCAACAGTAAGTGCAGCCATTAATGTGCATATAGATTGTTTGCATCTTCCTTTGTTTGATATAGAAACTGTGTCCAAGAGCAAAACCTTTTCTGGTTTTATAAATTGCTTCACTTATTCACTTTTTTAAAATACATTTTCTCCTACAAACAAACAAATATATGTGTAGACACCTCTTATTACATATTCCTCGCAGCAGAGGTACTGGATGCAGATGTGCAATTTTGGATGCATGCAGACTGTACTTTCATACCCAGCTTCACGATGGTACAAGTCAAGAATCAAGCCAGGGTGAGCTGCAAAAATATGAGGAGTCCACTGTTTTTAAATAGAAGATGGTACAGGTATAGTTAGGAAGCAAGTAAAGATCAGCAGGACTTCATAAACATTATAAACTTATCAAACATGCAGATGCCATCAGTTTAGTCACTGACTGCATCATAGACTAAATCTACTTTTGTAAGGAAGTACCAGCATATCAACCAGTAACAAAGCTTGGATTACCACTATTTCTGGTTTGTCTTGACATTTCCTAAGTCATTGAATCACTCCACCTTCTGCCCCTACCTTACCACTTGATTTAACACAGAACCTCACTAGAGTCCCCTGGGCATGTTTAGCAGTGCCTCTACTGCATTTCCTTCCTCTGATACAAAGTGGAAGTCCATTCAATGATGGCATGTATCTCTGCTGGAGGGGTGAAAATTGATACATTCTGACTGTGCAGAGGAAGAAAAACTAGGTTGATTGATTAATCCATTTACCTTTTTAGTTTAAAACCTAGACAAAATCATCTATGTGTTGGAACATTTTTACTCTGATATGGCGTTGGTGGCACAATATCCAGTTTATCCAGTGGCCCAAATGCCACCAAACCTCTCCTGCTTTGTGAGAATGTCTCCCATCTCTTATGTTTCTAACTATCTTGTTAGATGGGTCTCAGTATATGTAGCTGGGGAACACATGGTCTGATGTAGTGGTTAGTCACACTGGCACAGCGCACAAGACAATCTTTTCTCCGTTATTGTTTACAACTTCCACCTCAGCTTGCCAGTACAACTCTGAGTCATGTCCCCTATGGGAGTTCTCTGATGACTCTGTCATGGCTGGGTATATTATAGAGCGACAGAATTCAGAGTACAGGACACTGGTTTACAAATGTGTGGAGTAAAAGTGACAGTAAAAGGTTATCCTGTTCAGGAG
>JBAMIG010000014.1:13981305-13993070 GCA_037177335.1 Kiunga ballochi
TCTGTCTGTGTCTGTGTCTGTGTCTGTGTCTGTGTCTGTGTCTGTCTGTCTGTGTCTGTCTGTCTGTCTGTCTAATTTATTTGTTGGGTTTTTGACTGTCTTTAAATTGTTTACTCTAAGTTTACAGATTTGTTTATTAAAAGACTATTATTACAAGCACCTGACTGCCAAAGGTCCAAGGTTCAAGTTTCAGGTTATTTTAAATTATCCCCAAGGGGCTTTTAGTCAGTAGTCAGTGTTGATACGTGACATAACATTTCAACACAGTTTAAACCTGAATATCATCATTCATAAGATGGATGTCAGCAAGGATAAATGATTTTTCAACAGATTTGTTCTGCATCATGGTTGAATTTATCAGCACACTGAAGGAATCAACACAAACTTACATTTCCATGCACTGCATGTGATTCTTACATTGAACAAATATAAATAATATCCCCTTGGATGCAGGAGCTTCAGTAATGTTTGGAGGAAAGAACGTTATCTGTTTGAGTGAGAGGGAAGAACAATGAGTTGTCAACTAAAGTTAGCTTTGGCTTGGTAAGCAGAGTGCATCCGTCATTAAGGTTAGCTCTAATAGCATATTATGTGGAATGATGTTTCCCTCTCTTCTCAAATATGTAAGAAAAAACAGTAACTTAAATATACTCTCAATTTGCCTATTAATATATTCAAATTTACTTTATGAATTAACTGGATATATAAAACATGAAAGCATCAATTAGCAGGTTATTAACATATAATGGAAAATAATAAAAAAAATCTAGTTTGGGGTAGTCAAGAATGTAATCATGCTAATGTTAGATTTAAGTTTTTTACTGTTTGCAATGTCTTCAAGTGTTCAAATAATGTATTCATTTAGTAAATTCATTCTTTTTGAACAGCTCTGAATGGGCCTCTGAGTCCATGCAGTAAGTGCTCAGTAAGCACATGAAACTGACATTGAAGAGATTAAATTCTCTATTTGGCAACTTCACCACAGATTTTATGCTGTAAAATCCATCCAATCTGTGCTCATTGTGAGAAAGAACTGAGAAAAGCAAGATGTCTTCTTTTAGCACAGTGACGGGCTGGACCATGTATTTTTGTTTTCTGACTCTTTTAACTTGATTTGCGTTACAAGCATTAAGTTTTTATGTAACACATTGAGCTCAGGTCTTACAGTGTTGCTGAAAAACACCGCAAAGAAAGTTACTGAAACTCCATCCATTTTCTTAACCGCTTATTCAATTCAGGTTTACGGGTAGGTGGAACCTGGCCCAGCAGCATTTTGGGTGACAGTTGTGGTACACCTTGGACAGGTCATCAGTCTATCGCAAGGCCAACACTCACACTCATTCCTATGAAGAATTTACCTTGCATGTTTTTGGACTTAGAGAGGAAGCTGGAGTACCCGTAGAGAACCCACGCTAACACTGGGACAACATGCAAAGGTCACTATTCGGACCTTACCCCAGGCTTGAACCAGCAACCTTCTTGCTGTGATCCCACAGTACTAACTGCACCACCACCGCGCAGCCATTACTGAAATTCTGTAGCCATATTAAATCTTCTATGATGACATTAAAACATTAGAATCATACATGTTTAAAATCAATTTCCATTTCTCTTTGTCTCTCTGTAAGATAACACAACCAGGAATTTCCATCCTGATTTTCCTCTAATCCGCGACACTCATTTCTATTACATTACTAAACTTGTCTTTTATTTTCATTTTCTCCCCCTCCCTTTCTTCCTTCTCTCCATTTTTTGCAACAGTTGGTGTGTGTTCATCTTGGCAGCGCTCCACAGCCTGTTTGATGTGGTTTCCAGAAGTCCTGAACTGCAGTCCCTGGCCACTCTTTCTGTCATCGGTAGACCTGCTGTCTCTTTAGCCTCCATTGACTCCTTTTAACCTCCTCCTACCTTCCTCACATTGAAGCAGCTGCTTTCCTTCTCGCTGCACATTTCTGCATGGAAATGATCTGATTCCCATTATTTGGTAGTAAACTGGATTTGGCTGCAGGCTGCATACATAAGCACACTCCTACAAATAGCGTTGGCTCTCCAGGCAGGCTTTTGCTACAAAGCAGAACATCTTCTGACACATTTTCAGCCAGTGGAGCCAAATTAAAGAAGGCTACTATTTCACTGTTATAAACTCAAATTAGGGAAGCTTACATTTAGGATTTTCTTATAAAGTCATAAGCCACCAAAGGCCTGTACTGTTTCTATCAGGATGATAAGTAAACCTACATCTAAGTTATTCCGCTCTGTTGAACCTCTTTTCTAGCAGTGACCTCCACTTGCTGTAATTTGAGTGATAGAAGGAGAGGAACAAGAGACTGCTTGATAGCTGCTTCAAAGAGGGCCCTGTAGAGGACAGTCAGTGACCCTATATGGGCGCCTTTCCTGCATATAGCAGCACGTTTAAAGGGAAACTGATAGGCAGGTGAAATATCTGCCACTTACAGAAAAGAGGCAGGGACTGGGGAGGGCAGACAGGACAGAATGGATATGGATTGGGTCACAAGGCTGACGAGGCCATCCTAAGGAAATGAATATTCCTTGCAAAGTACACTTGGTGACACTTAGGTCTAAGGACAAAACACGAGAGCAAAGAAAATTCATTCCTCACTTTTATTTGTCAGACAAAGGCCCCGTATCATGTTTTTTGAACATCACATGCCATCTCCCGCTTTATTGGGCTGTTTATGGTGGCATTACTACATGTCAACGCAACAGTTGTTGAAAATATATAGTCTAGTCTCATCTGTTTAGGCTTTAAACTAAAAAGTGAAGGGATTAATTAATCAAACTTTTTTTTTCTTTCTCTACACAGTCAGGGGGTATCCACTTTCAGCCCACCAGCAGAGATGCATGTTATCATGGAGTGGACTTCCACTTTGTATCAGATGAAGGCAGTGCAGTAGAGGCAGAGCTAAACATGCCCAGGGGGCTCAAGTGAGATTGGTGTCTCATTTTCAGGGGCAAACAAACACATACAGCAAGCAGACATGGCTGTCACATCTCCCTTAGCTTCTCTGTCACCCCTGAGGGCAGCAAGCAGGGGCAACCTCTGTGATCTGGTGATGCCACGAGAATCTACATGTATGCAGCGACAGAAACACGGACAGACACATACACAGAGATGCATCAGCATATGCTGCAGTCATTGCAGCTGTTGCAAAAACTCAAAATGCAGCAAAGATTTCTCATTGCCCTCCTGTTTAGATCAGCAGTCTGACCTTCCAAGCTGAAAAGTAGCACATTTAGTCCACAAACCTGGCTCCATTTTTAACTTTCCCAGATTGATCACGGATCGTACTGGCGCCGAGCAGCTGTATAGCTTTACATCAGCGAGGAGGAGGTTTAGTGGTTTTCAATAGTATTTCAGGATATCCTTGCTGCTGCTGCTGCAGTTTTTGGCAGACTAACAGCTGCCACCAGCATTAGTGTATGAGCAGACACTTCTTAATGTTCCCCAGCCCTGGCCTCATGTGTCACATGGACTCCATCCAGCCCAACCCAGTTGCTGTTCACATTGGCCTAATTGGTAAAAAATAAATAAATAAATAAAAGAATGAAAGAAAAAAAGAAGTAAAAAACAGTGTAAGACCAGCAGTTTGAGTTGTGCTTTCATTATGTTTTCAGCTGGATAACAATAAGTTGGTGGCTACAGTTTGCCTGCAGAAGGCAAACAGGGGGGAGACACCTTTTCTAATTATTAGCAACTTCTTATTACAGATGAAAAGTGATTACTTACAGTCTTTGGACCAAGGGAAATTGGTTATGTAGCACTGTTGCTAATAATTTGACAACACTGCCTTGAATTCACTGAGATGTAAAATTAATTCTTGCAGTTGTTTTCAGTGGGACTTTCATGTTTGCTTTGCTCACTGTTAAAAATCTGAGAAAAATACAAATGATTGGGCTTGGCTCAGTAACTTCATTGTGCAGGGAAAAGAATGCCAAACTGGATGGGCTTCAGTGGTTTTAGTCCTTTTGAGGGTTGGTGTGTCAGGATTTATGTATTTAATTACACACTCATTCTATTAATGTAAGTGGAGAAAAAAGTAAAATGGATAAAAAGCTCCATCAAGCCTATAAGCTTGTAGTTTCCCTCCTAATGAAAGTTGGCCACTGCTGCTGTTTAGCTCCCCTTGAACTGGGCTAATACTTGTCTATTCCGATTAGGATTAGTATATGTAGCATGGGCTCAGGGACCCGGGACACGTAATCTAATAAATCAAGATAAAAAACTCTGAGATTGGTTTACAGAGGCCTGGGATTTACTGTTGGCCATCTCAGAGAAACAGGGATTAACACAGCATTTGGTGCTGTAGTTACACCCCCCACCCCAGTTCAGAGGGAGATGGAGACCAAAGGAGAGGGAGGGTGGAAGATTTAGAGGAAGGGAGAAAAAGAAAAGGGTTGGCTAGAGCTTTATGGTGCCTAACAGACAGCAAGTTAAACTTGCAGTGACAAGGTCAGGTTAGTCCTTGTACAAAAGGCTTTGTTCCATAGGCAGATTAAAGGTCTCTCTGACAGATTTTACACTTTTGAATCATGTTGAACATGTTGGAAGTTAATCCCGTCTGTTAGGGAAAGAAGCAATGTTGCCACACAAATTAGGGATAGGTGCAGAGAAATGTGAGCGTATTGTTAACAATACTTTCAACACAATAATTACATCTGTTCTTAATTTGGTGTTAATATATCTTTGCTTGGATTGTGTTATGTTTAGTGTGTTTCTACCATAACAAAAGACAAAAGGTCAGATCATACTTTGCTAGAACAAAGAGATTTTTTCTGTTTTCTCTAGCAAACAAGAAAACAAAACAAAGTTTCTTTTGACACAGACATTTCAAACATCATGAGAAACCTTGTCGGTGGCGCGGTGCCATAGATGAGGTTTGGGTCTTTTTGGAACGCTGCACAAACTTTTAAACACTTGTGTGGTAAATACTTTTGTAATTCCTCAACACCTAAGCCAGTTGTTTTAAATTGCACCGGCTATAATAACTTTCCACTTCTCGCTTTCCACATTAACCCCGCCCACTTCACCATCTGACCAATCACACAATAGCTGCCACACACCAAAAAACCTCTACTTAGGGAATTATTAAGAACAAGCTGCATGTAAAAAGGGAATGATGACATTCTGGGAGAGAAAACAATTTCTCTGTTCTTGTGGAGCATGTAAGAGGCATAACAGATGAATAATGTAAAAGAAGCTCATGTCAGTTTGTATTGTTTCTCTAGTTCCCAGTCAGGCTTGAGTAGACGATGCAGTTAATTGGAAAAATTTCCTGCCGATTCTTTATTGCTTTTGAAAAAAAAGGTAGAAAGAAATGGAAGAAATTGTTTAATGGATATATTAGAAATTTTCTAACAGGATTATTTGCTTGTAATGTTTTCATTTCATGTGTGGGCTGCACAGTGGTGCAGTGGGTTAGCACTGTGGCCTCACAGCAAGAAGGTTGCTGGTTCGAGCCTTGGCTGGAGGAGGTCCAACCGGGAACCTTTCTGTATGGAGTTTGCATGTTCTCCCCGTGTTAGCGTGGGTTCTCTCCGGGTACTCCGGCTTCCTCCCACAGTCCAAAGAAATGCATCTTGGGGATAGGCTGATTGGAGACTCTAAATCTCCCATATGAATGTGTAGGAATGAGTGTGTGTGTGTGTGTGTGTAAGGTTGTTTGTCTATGTGTGTTGGCCCTGTGATGGACTGGCGACCTGTCCAGGGTGTACCCCGCCTCTCGTCCAAAGTCAATTGGAATTGGCTCTAGCTTCCCTGCGACCCTGTTCAGGGAATAAGTGGTAGATAATGGATAGATTTGGCAGAGGCCTATCAGGCTATATTCATCCAAGCTAGTTTGTAAATTTTTACTTGTCTTTTATAAGCTTGTTACATAATCCACAAGAAGCGAGAACTTTTTTGTTTCGTGCTGGAGGTTCCAAGAAGAAAATTATTTCATTTGGTTCTCTCGAACATGTTTGAAGACAGTTTTTAACACATTGGGCTGGTGGAAGTTTTTCCTTATTGGGCTCCAAGAAGTATTGTGTGATTGGTGGGACATTTGATGCGGGCGTGATTATTACTGTGAATAAGTATGAATTGGACAGTTGCTGTTTCAGCGTAGTTACTTCTGTGAGGTTAAACGGATATTTTTAACTAAACTGCTTATTGAGGTGGTGAGAAATTACTAGTGTAAATACATAAAGAAAAGTGTTACTTGTAAAGCTTTGAAAAACTACACTTCTGATTTGCATGTGTTCCCATTGAACAGCGTGTAACGTGTAAAATCTGATCAGCCGGACTCGTTTTACGAGAATTGTGGTATATGCAATGTTGCAAACTAAGCATTACTTTGCGGTTTTCTACTTTCTACTTTCTACTTTCTACATAGCTTTTTGAAGCCATCTCCCCTCATTTCCCTTTCTAAATCTTTTTACAACTTCACATTTCCCACTCTTTACTCTGTTCTGCCCCACCGTAACTGGTCAAATAAAAACAATATATGATATCTGGTGATGCTTTAATGCAAAAATAAAAATGTGTTTTCAAAATCTTTTGGCAATAATTGATTCTTTGAAAATTTGTAGGTGTTTCCATTACTGGATTTCTATTAAGATATTTTGGTTTTGTGCAAATCTAGGAGTAATGGAAATGCACCTACAGCTGCATGCACCTGACCTGTAGTGAAAACATTTTCTTGCTGTGTATGAAATAAGCAAGTCAATTTTTTTATTGCACATAAAATCATGATCAGACCACCTGCAGTGATCCCCCGTTGCAGATACAACTTTTTGTAAAGTAAGAATGGACCAGATCAGCAAGAGAGCAAGAACAAACTTCTTGCTTTTTGTGGAGGATGCAACAAGATTTTGGTGGAGCTCGGTCACAGTGATAACTTTTATCTGGATTTTTGGCCAAAATTGCATTCATTTACATAGTAACTTAACTGTAGCAGTAAGGATTAATCATAACATTGTACACAGCAATTGATAAATCATGAAGATTCTCCTTTGCTCTTCATCTTCTTTGTCTGGTACTTGTTTTTTTGTTTTATAAACAGAGGTTCATTGGGGCATGCATAATCAGCTTCTATAGTCCATGTGGATCCTAATCTTTGAACTGGACATGGTTGGCTGCAAAGCGGCTTGATAGACCCTCTTAGTTTGTTGAGAAGAACTAAATTTACATTACATGGGACTGGCATGGACTGCATTGGCATGTAAACAAATTTCATTTGACTCCTTCCCTCACTGGTGATGCTCAATGAATGACAGCTGGAAACTGACTTGAACCTGCAGCTTGGGGTCTTTTGTGGTTTTTTGTTTAAAAACATTTTTGCAGAGCTTAACTTCTGGTATCCAACCTGGTCACAGGGCAAAACATGAAGTTGTAATGAAAAGAAAAACGTATGCTTTTCATGTTTATAAAGATTACCCCCCCCTCCCCCAAATTTCATCCAGCATCCAAAGTCACATATTTCCAATACATCTGACTTGTGCATCTAGTATATTGTGTGTGTATTCAATGTGGGCAGTGAAAAACTCTGCAGGCAGATATTAGTGGAATGATAGTATTCTGTCAAAATGTTTCCTTAACCTTAACCAAAAGTGGTAAGAATAAGGGTCAAGCGTTTGCACTTTGCATTAATTTGAGTTATTGACATTCACCAGTTCATCTAATGCTCAAATGAGGCTGTTTTCACCTGTTAAATATAATGAAAGGATTTTAAATTGGCTCCTCAGTGGATTTTTTTCATATGCATAGTGTAAATAAGAAAATTGGGTCAAAAAATGCTATAATATTTTACCAACTTTTTAACTTAAAAAAAAACATAAAAAAAACCTTACATTAAAAAAACTTACATTATACTGTTAACCAAATGTTCATTTAAAAGTATTATGATTTTAATAATAGTTATTGCCACTGCTTGTGCAGTGGCAATAACTATAACTATTATTAAAATCCACTGCAATGTCTGACTCTAAATTTCCCTCTGGGATGAATAAAGTATTTTTCCTTTTCATTCATGTCTAAAAAGATTTAAATAAATTATATATAAAAGAGCATGCAATCTTAGTTTAAATTAGGTCAGATTATTTGTAGTATTGTCTCATTTGGATATGTCATTTAACATACTTAAAAGTTTTAGGACAGAGTATTTGTTCTCACAAATAAAACATCTTTTTGAAGTTTGGAATAATTACACATCCATGACAGTTGTTTTTCTGCATCTCTTTTCCCTATAAATGTTTTTCTGAGAAACACGACTAAAATATATTGACCTGAAATTTGAGCCCATTTCTATTTTTCTCTTGGCTGCCAGGGTTTCACATAAAGTTTTACATATCAAAAGTGGAATGTTCTTTCATCTGCTTGCATGTCTTGTTAAGCAATATCAAACACAGGAAATTCTTTCTACATCCACATATAAAGGTGGAAAAATCCTAGCAACACACCCCAGCTTGTGCAAAAGAGGCCTTTTCTTTCTTTCTAAGGGAACTGTTAGCAATATCACTGGGCAATTAGCAAGGAAACTAGAGAGAAATAGAGAAGCCAATTACTTCTGCGACTTAGCTAAAGGCCATTTTAAACTGTGTGCCCATGACATAATAATGTTTATGGTAAATATTATAGTTGGAGACAGTGAGTGCATGGCGTGAGAGGCTAGAAAAAAAAAGGCATCAATCTCATATCGAGAATAATTTATTAAGATCTGAGATGCGGCAATTACGTGGAAAGGGCCAAAAAGAAAAAAAAAAAAAGAAGACGCCAACTCTCCAGGAACCGCATACATGATTGCAATCTTGATTAAATCCCCCTGGATCTAATGAGTTGATTTTCTGCTGTTAATATTGCATTGGCTGATGATGGATTCGTTAAGATAATGGAACGAAGCTAAAATATAAATGACTCCCTGTCAAGGAGCAGATTTTCGTCATTTTCCGTCTGACACCTCCGCCGTGGGGATTTGGTGAGGCCTTTTTGTGTTTAGAACCATCAGGATCTGGAATACTAATTGCTCATGTGTGGACGCTTCTAATACCTCCTCTCCCCTGCACTCCCCCCACCCCTGCCTATCGTCTTGGTAAATATCTGCTCTACATCTCCACACAGAAACAAAGACAGCAGCCTCCCTCTTTTAACAGCCACTAAAAGTGGTCTTCTTTTTACAGAATTAAAACACATAAAGCAGATTATTTTCATTGACCTTCACACTCTCATTTCAGTGTCCGTCTAAAGTAAGAGGCAGTATATTTAAAGCGACTGTACATGACACAGAAACAACCAACAAAAACATTTAAACAGCAACACTTCTCTTATTGACCTGAACTGTTGAACTGAATAAATAATGCAGTCTCTTTTTTTGCAGAGCAGCTAAGCTGGTCTTTCTCTTTTTAAGACTTTTCACCTAGGTCAACTGGAGACGTAAGATACCTAACATATGGAACATTGATCCCTGTATTACAAATAAACCAGAAAACTGCACAGATCATATTTCTCTGAAGTGCAGCAGAAAGTAAATGTAAAATAAATCTACAATATTTCATTAGAATATTCTGAGATAATTGTTCTACAGTTAGTTTAACATAATTAAACAAGACAATATTTTGATTTGTTCAGTCGTCTGATAACAAGGTAATAGCCCTTTGTTGAAAATAGTAGATTTATGAGCAGTTTGAAGCAACTCCATATTCATTCATTGTCTTTGTTGTCAACTTTTATGCTTGAACCGACCCTTCCTTTGTGCCGATTATGATACTGCTTCACTTTCTGTGTGATAGTACTGAAGAACCAGGATGACTGGCCCGTAGCCGAGACCCCTTTTCTTTCGTGTGTCACTTTTTGTGTCCTTTAACATGGTTTTACTAAAAAGTCTTTTTTAATCAATCAAGAAGCAGGCAGAAAATAGGCTTTGTCATGGCTAGGCCTGGGGTCGTGTGATGCTTGCTCTGCCTGGTGACAGGTCTTCAAAAGGGATAAAAAGGAATATTTTTAGGGCAAAACGGGGGTTTCCATGGCACCGGCACTTGTTGCACATGGATCACCATTCTTTGGTTCTGCATGAGATTGAGGTTTCAAAGGGCAGGACAACAAAAATTAGGCAAGGAGGGGACAGCGGGACTGTGGAGGTAGCTGCCCTCAAGCCCCTGACTCTGTCCTCTCCTAGGGGAAAAGGAGAATAGGAGCCAGAAGTGACAGAACAAAAAGGGGCCTACTAGGTGCTGTCAAATATGCATGAGTAAATGACCAGTTGCTCGCTTTGCAGCTTGTTTGATATCTCCTAACGAAACAGACTAGTGCTCCTATTTAGTGAGAAGCGTATTCTCGCTGTGGCTTCCACTTCATGTAATTAGAGGTTGGTTCAACTCGAATGAGGTCACGTAAACTTGTAAGTTTCAGAGTTTATGTGTGGGAAATGAAACCAGGAAACTTAGACAATAGACTGGCAGCCATTACAGCAAAGTGGGTTATTATTTTGACCTGTTCTGTACAGCTGAGTGTTTGTTTGTATGTTCCTGTTATTTCAATTTGTAATAATTTAGACACTATGGTCTGATAACAGCTCAACTTGTTTACTGTCTTAAAATTAGAGCCACTTATATACTGTATGTGGGTTTTGTTGGTACATAAAGGATTAAACTATGAAATCATCCTTCTTTGAGATATTGTTCAGTGTAATTAACTTTATGCCGCACCTTCAGTTCCTCTAGAAATTATGCATTCTTCTGTCTTTGGGAAGTGGCGTTATGAGGTCAAGGTTTCTACATGTCAGGGGTCCTTTAAGTAATTTGCAATAATTTCCATAGCATAATCACTGCCACCTTCAATAACAAACAAGGTTACACACATGCATTTTGCTTCACGTAATCATGCAATCAGAGCTAAATATGTTGAAGAGCCACAGTTTGTTCACACTTGGATAGATAGAAACCTGAAGAACAGCTATTTTTTCAATCATTTTTGTGTAATGGAATGAGTGTCATATTGCTGGCATTCCACATACACATCAGATTGTGGTAAAAATGTAAAGATATATAGATGTCTAAAGCTGTGTGTTCATGTTCATCTCTTTGAGGTTCTCAGCAATGTGCTGCCAGTCTGTTTAAAAGGTTAACACTGTTGGGATATGTTTCTTGATGGGATTTTATCATGCCAGGCATGCTCTGTTTCCTGATGAATATATTAAAATTATTACTGTGCAAACAGAGTTTCTAATTACTGACCTGCTTGCCATTGTACTGTGCGTTCTGTATGCCCCCCCTTCTTCTTCATGCCTTGTTTATTTATCTGCACCAGTGAATACAGAATAGTCTATGCAATGTCATTTCCATCCACATGAAAATGATTTTGAAAATGCCAATCTTGCCTATTATACAGTGTAATTACTTGTCTGCTTTTTGATTTTATCATATCTCCAGCCAGAGAGATGATACTTGGAGAGGCTAAACATCTTAGTGGAGCTTTTCAGTTGATGATTTGTTGTGAAAAAACAACAACACACAAAAAAAAACAAAAAAACAAACAAAACAAAACTAAAACACAAAACAAGAACAACCAGCCAAACAAATAAACCAAAAACACGTTCTAAATTAATCAGTTGTCTGCCATGTATACAATGTCAGTCATTCATTCTGGGTTTTAGCTTTGTTTATGTTTGGCAGTCTTTATCGTATACTGTATGTATATATATATATATATATATATATATATATGTATGTATATATATATATATGTATGTATGTATATATATTGACAGAACTTA
>JBAMIG010000014.1:14001055-14013347 GCA_037177335.1 Kiunga ballochi
TTTAAATAAAATTTCCTGTGTTTTTTGTGTGAGGAAAAAATGGCAAAGTATAAAATTTGCCAACAGGGTAACAGGGCTTAGCAAAGAGTCAGTTCAGTGTATATAAACATGGTAGTTCTTAGTTTTTCTCTTATACTATTAGAGAGAAAAGTAAAATAATGACATTGGATGAAGAGAAATATGACAGTAATTTTATTACTTAACAGCAGATAGTTTTGAGGGGGTCAGCATTGAAGAGCTTTAGTGATGAGGTAAGCTTGCGATGGACTTTAATCTCTTTACCCGCTTTACAATAGCCTGTTTTGGTTTGAGGAGGTGGGGGTGGGTTAGTTGATTTTCCTATTCTCCCCCAAAGAATATTAAGAGCAAGTCAGGCTTAAATTGGCTTATTATTATTATGTGTTCTTCTGGCCTCAAATGAGATGAAGATGTACTTTTAAGAGACTTTGAAATAAATCTAAACAGGCATTACGATACTCATCTGTATCACTGCAACTTAGCTACTTCTGTAATATTAAGGCCCCAAGCTTAAAACCTACAGAACACTCTCCAAGCATAACAATGTAATAATAGCCTGTTAACAATGTCAGATGTACCCGACTGAGTTTAATCTGTTGCTGTGCCTGTTCTGGGTTGAACACAATAGTAAAGGAATAAAAAGTAGTTTATGCTGCAAGACCAATGTAATACCCATAACTGTCTTATAAAGGCTTAATGTCAGAAGGCTTTAGGGGAAGTGTCACTACAATAACACTGATCAGCCTTGAGCTTGGGAATTAGACACAGCAAATCTTTGCATATAACTTTGCAACCAGGATAGTTTAGAATGATGCAGGTGCGCAGTAACTCTGACAAAACCAATTTTAGAGGGTCATTAATGGAATTTATAGTCTTGTTAGACTAATGGCAAACAAAAACACAATACTAATGCTGCATAGTTTGTTTAGATAACAACAAGTTTAAAGTTTGAACCTGTAGAAATTATTTTAAAAGTACAATTTTATGGTCATCTACAGTATCTGAGCTACAGATATTCATGCTATAAACAACTACTTCCTCCTGTTGCATGTTTTTAATGAAACACATGTAAATGAATTAATGTTGTTGATGACTAAACTGCTAAACTGTTAATCCTGTTTCCCTGGATAGAGTCAACATTATCTGGCTGGTGTTGATGAAGTGAGTAGAAACACTATGTAAGTCATAAATCCACCCATTGTATACTGCTCATTCTAATGAAGGGCACAGGTAGCTGGAGCCTATCGTAGCAATCAAGAAGTAGGTACACCCTGGACCAGTTCATCTCTGGGGCAACACAGAGAGACAAACAACCAGTCACACATTAACTCCTAAAGACAATTTAGAATGACCAATCAACCTAAAATGCATGTCTCTGGATGGTGGGAGAAAGCCGGAGTAGCCTGAGAGAAACTAGGCTAATGCCAGTAGAACATGCAAACTAAGCACAGAAAGGCCACTGTCCGAGGCAATGGTCAAACCAGCGGTCTTCCCCCTTTGAGGCTGCAGCACTGTCTACCACACCACCCTGCAGCCCCATGCAAGTCATATGAATTCTATTGTATTTTTCAACACAAATAGGAAAAATCAATTAAAAAAGCTCTTATGCATGGATAGATGCTAGATGTGATCAATAAAGATTTCAGAGGGGTGGTGCGTTTCATTTTGAGGCTAGGCTGCAGCATAGTGCTGCGTGGGATCTGGACAGAAATGCAACTATTTGGACTGGATACACCCATAATTTGAATACATATTTTGGTACCATGTACCTGAGATTTATTGATCAGATCTGAATCATGTGATTAAGTGAGGGTGTCGGTCAAAACATAAGTCAAGGTCAGTCAACAGCACAAAGCCCAATCGTGTCTATCTTTTGTATTCAATCAAGCGTCACTGGTATTCCACTGGGAACCTTTGTGCCCTCAGCATATGGAAACTAAGGGCCCTTAGTTCAATTATACAAGCCCATTGAGCTTCAGAATATTGACATATCTCTGTATTCTGAAAATGTCATGGATAACGATCAACTAGTTCACCAGAAAAAGCTTTCATATAAACCAAGATTTGGAGGTAAGATGGAGAATGTATTGAATTTGTAGACTTGCTATAAGGTCAGGCTACTTGCATATACTGGAGGTAGATTTGAGCCTTTGTTTGGTGGTTTTTTTCATCTGTGGCAGTGCCTATCACACATCATTTGCCACACACAGTGTTCACAAAATAATATGTCTCATATTGTGAGCCAGGTGTTTTGCAAAGGTGGTGATAAGTGGGTTGAGTAGTTACAGAACAGATTTAGTTATGCTCAATGATCACTATTAATTTACATTATCACCACCTGGGTGCACACACTTTACCCATAGATAAAATAAGTAAAATACCTAAATACACATTATAGACCTAAGTAGAAGTTGAAGAAGTAGGCTTAACTTAGTTTTATGTGTATTCTGTAGAGCTCATCAACAAGGGCCAAAAGATTAGCAGGATATACACAATACAGTTTTAAAGTCATGTGACTGCTACTACCCCCCAAAACTGGCCTCCTGGTACATCTTAAGTTTTTTGACAAACTTTACGGATACCTAAACAATTGACCTTTATGCCACATTGATTTGATATGACATGTTTGGCATTTTAGTAGCACTGTACCGATGTATGAATAACAGACAGACACAATCTGACTTCATCTAATCAGGTTACAGCTTGCTATTTTCAACAGTTCCATTAGAAAACTCCAATCCTCCCCCTCTCTGTGTCTCTCCCTTCACCTCCCACACTCTCTACCCCCCATCTGCCCTGACCTACATGGTAGTCACATGGCCCCGGCTCCCTGGCTTGGCATTTTATGGAAAATCTGCAGGAGATAAAGCCACAGGGTTTAAAGTGTTATCCCTGCCTGTCCTTTGAGAAGGGCTAAACACTGAATGAGGTGTTATTGCATCAATGCTGTTGGACACACACAGGCACCAAAGAGGATATCTTCCTCCCTCCTTTTTCCTCTCCCTCTCTCTCCTCAGTTTGATTGGATTTAGTAGGGTGTCACCACTGTGACTTTGGGGGATTTCTCTTTTCCTGTCACTGTCTTCTGCATGCTTGCTTGGGTTATTTACTTTACTTGTCCAGAAAATGGACTGTGATCTGCAGCTTACTGCACAAGCTAGGGAGAGACAAGTGTCTCATGGTAGTTAAGATATCAAACAGCCACATAGACTCCTCCTTGCCTGCACTGCATTGCCTACTCCTTCGCTGGTGCTGTGGGCTTAGTTTTGCATTGTGACCGAGTCCCCTTCACACTGTTGTCTGCCTGTAAATTTTCTGCTGCCCTTGCTATTCAGCCAATTATAGCAAAAGAGCTTTAGTGATTTTTTTCCCCCCTTCTCTTCCTCGTGGTGTATATTTATATATTTATTTAACAAGCAAATGACAAGCATTGCTGAAGGTTAAAAAAATGCTGAATTTCATTGTGCATATAATGTCAATTTTTTCTATAGCTGGGCTAATCAATAGAAGGCAGCCTAATCTTGTGCAGAGTAAATACACACACACCGACTAATATAGCTTCCTCGCCTGTTGCATTTCAATTTGGAGGCTACTCTTTCCTTGCAGTTACTTGAAAATCCTATGATGATTTGAGGTTTGCAAAACAATTCAAAAGAAAATCTTTATTTGAATTTTAGAGCATTTTTTAAATCTACATTTTAAAAAATATTAAGTTCATTTTAGTGTGTTTTTTTTTTATTTATTTACATAACAGTTTCTTTTATAGACCTTCATTAACACATACCTATTTTTTCTAAAATAATGACTTTGGGAATGTGAGTACAGAAAAATTATTTTAGTTTAACTGGAGTTTGCAGGTCAGATGGTTGGTCCCTCTGCACCTATTTTAGCTTTTATGCTGTCAGCATCTTCACTGTCCTCCTGACATTAATCTGCTCTGTTCCATTCTGTCAACCTTAGTACTCGTAGCCATATATTCAGTAATTGGTTTAGAAGCCTTAAGTCTATCAACACAATAATAAGGTGTGTTGTGTTTCACTCCATACACTATATGCTTTTCCTCAAGTAGGTTTCTGAGTTGTTTAGTTTCTTTTGTGCTAAGGTACAGGATGTTTGTTTGGGGCCACAGAATGACTATCAATGCAATGTCAAATGTAATGCCGAGCCACAAAGCAGTTAAGGAATGCATCCAGAGTGCTCTGCCATGTTGCATTCTGGTGCTAAAATGACCAGAGCAAATATCTTCCTAAAATACTGGATAAGATAAGGCAGTCAAGACCACTTTGCGTCACTGCTGTGATTGGTTGTAGTGTTGCTGTAGCTATACTTGACAGGGCAAATGCAGACTTCCAGCAGTCCCTCTGCAACAAAAAAGGAACATCACATAGGTTTTATTGTTCTATCTCTCATAAAAACAAAACCAGAAGTTACACAAGTGATAATTGTGCATAAAAGCAGTGACACCACAAAATGCACAATGTTCCAAAACAAGAGCGCAGAAGAATAAAGGGCTCTTTCCACCAGTGTAAAGTCGGCCACGCCTAGCAGTGGGAACGGAAAGCAAAACTGCTTAATGTGACAAAATAAAGACAGAAACACTCCAAGGGAAAGTTAGAATTAGGATCCTGAAAGATTTATGCCTCCATTTTATTTATAATTTGTTTTCTTTTCCTTATTGGAATTGAGTTGCAACTGAATATTTGATGAACAGCCTAGAAGTAAGGATGTTATGTCAGCCAGGAAACAAAGAGAAACAACTAAGAAATGTATTTTGCAAAGTTTGCGCTTTGGAATAAACTAACATGCTTTTGCTTTCATAAGTGGCTTGTTAATTGAACGAGGGGGGGGAGTTTGCTATCTGCAGGTTGTGCTGAGCCCTGGCGAGGCTAGCTGTGCCTTTCCGTATGCACTGCACTGCTGGGTGTTCTGTGCTGGGTAGTCTCCATGCACAGAACACCATCTGCATTTTGCTGTTAACGCGCCTTCATATCCAAGGGAGGATTAGGAGAAAATCCCCAGGTTTTTTTCAACCAGTTGACAAATATCAGATTTGTCTCTAAAAAATTAGCTCCATCTATATCTTCCACCATATGACACACAAAAAAGATTATCTTTAATACCCCGCCAGCTTGAGTGTGGAAAAAGCAGATTAAAGTTTCAGTTTGGTCATATTTGCGCAGCCACTTCAAGTACAACACTGCTCATATTAGACAGTGCAGAGACTTCTCACAAAGAGTCCTACCCCCTCATCTACACCCACTTCTACCCCCAAGCTTTACCTTCTAGAAACAACATGTCTGCCTTGAAACAATTAGACATCATACTTAAATAATTCATCATTTCTCAGTCAGTCTTTCACTTCTACGTGTCCTTTAAACAGACAGATTGAGCTGCCGAAGGGGCTGAAGTGAATAACAGCAGCAGGTGCCTTTTCAAATGAAGCTTTGTAGTCTGCAGAGGGTGCTGAGCTGTTATTTTAGCAGCCCACTGGTGAGGAGCAGGGGGTGGCTGGGAAATGGACCTGGTAGCTGACCTGAGACCCTTGAGCTGTCCTATTAGCAGTCTTTACTCAAGTGAACATTATCACGAGCCGTGGATTCAGTTGCACTTACAGAGCAGAGATACAACAAAATAAAATGCAGCCACGGTCACCTGTTAAGTAAAAGAAGCCAAAACCTTGCTGCAATTTATTTGGAGAGTTTCAGAAACGTACTTCCTAAAAATAAGCTTCTCTGACCCCGAAGAAGGTCATTTGTGCCTGTCGTGACAGATTGTAAGGCTGGACATGCATGATTATTAGCCATCAGCATGCATCAGAGGGATTTAAACATACGAGTACTGTAAGATGCGCCTTAAGCTTCTGCTAAGTCAGTGTGTTCTTCCTGACCATTTCATTATCAAACACATAATCGTCATCTGCAGAGGACAGAACCCAAGGCCTAAGGCCCTACCTGGTGTCCTGGATGTCAACTTTCCTGCTTCCGCTCAAGACCACTGCCCCACCCAGAGGTTGCTTTATGAACACAGGAGCCCCATAAATGAAATTAAGGTGTCAATTAGTCAATTATGGTATAATAACTCAGAGGGCAGACATTTAGAGACAAAGAGAACCTTAGCTAAGTTCATTTCCTCCAGCCCAGGAGCCTAGCACTTGGCACACGTCACTCCCCACCCAGACTCGCTGAATAAGGGCCCCAGTGCTCTCCCTAATGTTATTTTCTCCTGGATATCTTTTTTGATCAACAATTTCCTTTCATGGGTTTGTTTTTCAGATGCAGGGATGCACTTTTTCTCTCCCCAATTTGGCTAGGGAGAATTTTATAATTTAGTAATTAAAATCTTTGTTAGGCTTTAGAAATTGCAGCTTATTGAATTTAATGGGAAGATGAATTTCAATTTTATTTGATTAGCAGGACCCCTGGCATAGGTATTTATGGAAAAAACTCTACAAAAATATGCTGTGTGGGCAATGATGGCATAATAGAATTACACATAATCGGATTCTACCATCGTGAATTTCACTCTAATTTCACTATAATTTTCCATTAGATAGCTGGTTTACAAATATTTGCTCATCTGCGATGGGAAAGGCTATCTGTCTAAAATGATTACCTAGCGAGCCTTCAGAAATACGTCCCCTTTTTTCTCCTCCGTTTTAAAACCAGATTGCGAGGGATCAAAATTAGGAAGATTGCATTATGGATGTCTGCATCCGGGAGAGCAATGGGGGAGATATGATGATTACGGCCGGGGGATGAAAGCAGTGTCAAGAAAAATGTATGACCGAAAAACATAGGCCTGTTCTATCTACAAAATCTCTGCTCTCAGCACACTGCAGTCCTGCAACCTGCTGTATCATGATTCATGACCTATCAAGAGTGTAGCACAAAAAAGAAAGCATGCAAACGTCCAAGTATCCCTTACACCTCATTCAAAATCTCTGTTAATTACTTTGTAATATCTATCTATAATGAGATAGTAGTGTTTGTATGTAGTGCATACAGAATACAGCCAAGCAGTTATTAAAGGAATCAAATGGGAACTGAAAACAATGGTAATGCGTGATGCAAACAATCAGCTCCAAAATATGGTGTTTTGCTGTCATCATTATCCTGACTACGTTTGTATGTAGGTTTAATATTCATTGTCTTCTCTTCTTAAAAATAAATATATAATGAAAAATAATCAGACGTGAGAGGGAATAAGATTTCACATCACAGACATCAACACTAGGGTGAACTCTTGTCGAGGCCCACTTTATAAGCTCCTGCTTCAGAATTAAGCATTTACACGTTCAATTTCCTGCCAATTTCACACAACATGACAGTGAATATCAACAGCAAACTGTAAGAAGGAAAACAAAAACTGTTTTGATTTGTTATCTTTAAAGTCAGGTGCTATGGAAAAACTGGTTCATGCTGCTTGCTTAACCTCACGTCATACATGCATACACACCACCTGTACTGGAGCAGACCTCCACCCCATGCCATCTCACACCCACTCCTTCCCATTTGCTCACTTGCTCCTTGCCCCAAACTGCCACAGACAGCAAGAGGGGTTCAAAAACACAATCTGACTTTCGGCAAAGGTCAGATTTCTCACTCGGCATGTCTCTGGGCTTTGGGCACAAAAGCCACTGAATTCACATCTTTCAACTGGGCCATAGCTTTTGTCCTGGGGAATGGAGGGCTCGGAGTGGGCCCTGCAACCGACCAGCCCCTCCTGGGGCGCACTGTTAGGGGCAGCCAAACGTCTGGCCCAGCAGCCCTTTGACTGATGTACCCCTACCATGTCACACGCACAGCAGCGCGTGCACGCACTCACATGCATACACACTCCACCTTGCCCTCAACATTCCCCCACATGCACCATACAATACCCTCGGACCACATCAAACAAAAAGCCCCACAGCTCGTTTTGAAAAGTAATGGTTTCATCCTCAAAGATGGCAGCTAAAGGGCTCGAGGGCTGTAATGTATGGAGGCCCAACTCCTCCCTCCTGTGCACATTGTTGTATGAAAACAATTCACCCTTGCATAGCAAAATGTTCCATCATATTATATATATTGGTTGTTATGATGGAAATTTTTATTGGTAAGATTTATCAGTCCCATCTTTTTTTTAAATCTTTTTTTTTTACTGTAGTAACAATATTTCACAACTTTTGCAACACATTTCAGTGAATAACTAAGGTTGGTAAACATGTTGCCAGTGTAACAGGGAGGATTTAACTTAAGTTTTACCTTAATGATCCACATGGTGTTAGGACTTACTAAATCTCACTAATCCACCTCCAAAAATATGTTGTTTGTGCTATATGTGAACAGTGAAAAACTGGGCTGACTGTTCACTATTTTTTATCACCTTTGTCACAGGATGACATTCTGGTTTCCAGGTTAGGCAAAACAATTAGGAGTATAACATAGCTATTGAGAAAAGTGAAGTATTATTTACAGTACGATGTTACAAAAAAGGGTGGGACCTGACAGAACTCTTTTAAGGACATATTCCTTTATGTGGGTAAGCAAGGAGGAGACAAATGTTTTTTCTCCATTAATGACTCATCATAATTTCAGAATCAACCAAAACCTGTTTTATGTACAAACTTTGCTCTCCTTTGACAGCACTCAGGAACTGAAGCCAGGACAATGTATCTTTGCATGATTGTTCACAGCCATAAAGTTTATCATTTCCTCTTTTCACAAACCAGTAAATGCTAGTTATAAAAGACCTTTATCTGAAAAATAAAACTGCTGTTGAAAACAGGAATATCCAGTTACCTTTAAAACTTTAGACTTTCTTGTTTTGTTGTGTCACTCTGTAAATTCTACATTCTTAACTAAGTCATGTTTACAGTACATGGGCATTATGTACAAATGGTGCAAAGGCACTTTGCATGCCACTGCGGAAGAAACTGCCAGGCAAATAAGGGGTTTGTCTTATAAAGTATTCATTGTCACCTGGTAACGGCCATCGTTTATCATTTCACCTGAAATTACAATGAAAACTGATATCTTATCAGAGGGAGGGAAGGAGAAAGACTGCACTCTATGGGAGAGGAGCAAAGAGAGTAAACTACATAGCACTGAAACAGAGAAAATATCTGTTTTGGAAGAGAAGTGAAAGAGTTATTTGCTTCAGGCTGAAGTGCAGTGGGAATTTTTTTGTTTCACATATTTTTGTAAAGAGTCTGTTTTTCTTGTAGAAGAAGAAAATGTGATGTGATTCAGCACATGAAGAGAATTAGCTCAGAAGTAGCCTTTAACTCATTATGTATGTATTGCACAAAATAAGCAAACATACACACATTAGATTTATTGTGAATTATCCAAAGGCTTCAAATCAATAAAAGTATGATATATTTTAGTAAACGTGTAATTTTGTTCCCTCACACCCCCCCTCCCTTTTTTTTTTTTTGTAAAGTGTACTTCTCCCCTCATTTGAATAGAGGCAGAGGAGGCTCCACCCCAAGAGAGTTGAAAGGCTAGAAGACCACAAAGATGGAAAGGCCAGCCCACTGAGGGAGGGAGAAAAAAACTGCTCCGGTTCCTCTGCCATAATTTCCTATCAGCCTATTCAGACAACATCACCAACAGCTTGGTCTGTGTGTGTGTGTGTGTGTCTCTGTATGGGAGCAGAGCAGAGAGAGCTGCACACAGAGGGAGAGAGAGAGCGTGGTGAAGGGGGAGGCTCCATATTCTTTCACCTACACCCCCAGCACCCCCCCACCATCTCGTCAAACCACAGGAAGGAGGGGCCAGACCCTAAGCTGCCAATCAAATCCGCTCGTGGCAGCCGGCATTATCTCAGCAACAAACTATTGACAGATTACATGTCAAGGAGTTTAGTGCTTGATTGAAGGAAGCCTTTTTTTTTAATCTAGTTACTTTTCCGCTCTATCCCCCCCTCTACCAGCCAGCATTCGAATGACTTTCTAACAGAGTTGAGTAATATTATGAAAGTTACATGTCTGAGAGGATTTAACTTCGACTTCCCTGAATATGGTGAGTACTCTTCTTCTTTTCTGTCTTTGTTAGATGTCTTTTATTAGCCGACAGTTTAAGGTTTGTCTCTATCTCTGAGTAAATATACAGAAAGAAGGGAAGTGTTTATGATTAAACTATGTGCCAGCGCGTACATATATCTAAGTGTTGCGACACCCTTATTTATAGCTGTTTGACAGTGCCCAAAGGTGACTGCAATATCACATATGATTGCCCATTTCTCCAGCTCATGACGCTGTTTCATGCAGCACACATGTGAGGAAAGTTCACAACGCAAGTTTCCTTTTCTTTTGTCAGGATTAATTTTTATTCTTAGAGTAGCACAGCTCCCATCAGGCTTGTTTTTTTGTTTGTTCCTATCCTTTGTAAACCATCATTCAGTTCTTTCATTTTAATATTTAGCTGTCTCGAAATACAGGTATTGGTTTTGAGCCACAGAGGCACTGGCAATGGCCTAAGGGTTTGTTGCCAAGGGGACAAAGCAAACAAACTTGTGTTGCTTATGTTGTCACACATGTAAAGGGAACAGGAACACCTTTCAGGTACCTCTCATTAGTGGATATACCATACACAGGTGTTACAGTATTTTACAATCCAACCATACTCATAAGTCATATTTATTATACTTTAGGTAGAATCATCATCAAAAACAATGATCACTTATGTGAAAATGCCCCTCTGAGGCAGGATATTTTTGCTTTTTGAAACCTCACAGCAGCCAGGTTTATAATAGTCATTGTGTGCGTACTTTTAGAATGATAAACTCACCCTGTTGTAACCGGATTACGCCTAATGAGCGTTACTCTTTTCACCACTTTACTTCTGACAACAGTTTTGTCTGTGAGTTTTGAAATAAGTCATATTTTAGGGTCATGTCCGTGTGTTGTGTGAACTGTTTGCATGCGTGTTTCCTAGATGCATTTACAGAGTGGTGTCTTCCTTTTATAAAGTGTGTGTGTGCATGTCTGTTAATCCTCCCCCTATATGTCATCACTACTCTATCATAGCTAAAGCATAATGATCGAAGATTGTTTTTTTTTAATAAATTGCGGGCTGTTTTACTTCCATCAGTTTCATCTGCTTTATTTTTTAAACACCTTATTTGAAATTTTTACAGTTTAGCAAAGGCTGTGAGGGTTTTTTGAACGGGATATTTTTAAAATGTCATTGAAGAGTTTTAAATAGCAAAAAGAGCTGTCATGAAATTATATATTTAACATTTGGAGTATATAGAGAGTGATATGTATTTCATACTTGAGGTAGGATTTGCTGCAGGCTTTTATTTATGTATATATATATATATATATATAAAATATAAATATTTTTTATTTACGTACTCTCATTTAGATTTGATCAACTTGTTTTTTCAGTTGCTCTTTATTGCAGTTTTGAACTCGGACACAGTTATCATAACCAGTGTTATTTAAAAAAATGTAAAAACAGTTTGTCCTATTTAATAAAACTCCTGAAAGGTGACATTATACCTCACCACAGGGTTTGACAAACACATGTGACAGACAGAAATGAGGGTTTGCATGGCTGGTAATTTAAGATGTCCTGCATTATCTTTTAAATAACAACAAACAAGTTCAACTGTTATCCTGACACACCCTAATTTCAAACTTTTTCTCAGCTTGGAAAATGTTTTTTTCCTCTCTTATGACTCATAATGTTGATTACCTTCTCCCTCACTAAGTTGTCTCATTAACCCTTTGTGGCCCTCTCCATCGTTTACGGCTCTCCTCAAAACCTGGATGAATTGAGGGAGAAAAACAAGCCCAGGTCTCAAGGCCCTCAATAACCTTTTATCACAATTTGGCAATAACCTGAATCAATTTGATGTCTTAAGCAATAAAATATGCTGTTGCACTTCTCTTTCTGCTGCTCCTTGGATGACAGTAAATTTACATTTTTTAATTAAACTAGTCGGAATTTTTATTAGGGGGTTGGGCTATGCTAATGGAAATGTTGTGTACAGCAGATTAACAGAGTTTTGAAATAAATTTAACAGAGAGACATTTGGAGAGGAAAAAATGCGAGTCATTGTCTTTAACCTCTTTCATGCCAATTTCTCCTGGGGGATCCTTGTATTTTAAGGAGCCCTGTTAGGGAAGAGTGCTTCTCAGCAACGAGGTGATTAGTATCGCCTTGTCAACCGAGGAAAACCACTCACATTCTTTGGATTTATTTATTTACGCCCTTGTTTAACTTATATAAAAAAAAAAAATATATATATATATATATATATATATATATATATATATATATAT
>JBAMIG010000014.1:14019151-14034151 GCA_037177335.1 Kiunga ballochi
CCCCCCCCCCCCCCCCCCCCCCCCCCCCCCCCCCCCCCCCCCCCCCCCCCCCCCCCCCCCCCCCCCCCCCCACCTCAGTAGGGATGAAAAATATCATGCCTGAGATAAGAACAAATTCCGCCGTTGATCCTTTGTCCTTATTTCAGCTACACCTCTTGTGTTTATGATGTTGGGTTTATGGGTCTTTTACATCCCTTATCAAAAATTATTTGATATAAATTCAATGTAACTGACCTCAAAAAGCCCCATGTGTAAATATGCCTTGTGGTACACTAGAAACTGACCTTGGGAGTAGAATACACAGTTATAATGCTTGCAAAACAAGACAATAAAATAATATTCCACATAAAGGAGGGAGTTTGGGTTAATTTTAAAAGAGAAGGAAAAATATGCTGTCTTTTTTCTTTTTTTCTTTCTTTTTTTCTTTTTTTTTACTGCAGCCATTAACTCAGAGCAAAGGTTATCAAGGATGGAATTTTTTAAAACTCTGTAATTTATGTAATCACCTGTTACTGTTACCTTGCCAGATAAACAGAGATGGTAGGAAAGGTTGAAAGCTTTCCTTTGAAGCACACGCATGTATGAACTGAGATGAAAAGATTTTCTTCCATATCCTAGTTGATCCAATCTCCAACTACATCTTAGATCATTGTCACTAGCCCCCCCACCCTCTGAATTTGCCATTTGGTGTCTGTGATGCTTGTCCAAACGCAGCCTTAGTCTGCCGGCTTCCACACCTGCAGGTAGTATATGTGTGATCTGTAAATTATGCTGTGATCATTTTGCACAGACTGCATTAACATGGGCTCTATGCATGTCAACCCATGAGATAAGTGTCTTACTTTTTGGCTTTGGTTTTGGCATTAGTCATCCTCTTTTGTTCACTGGCTTTATTCTTGCTTTATTCTTTTAGAAAATCTGCTTTAGTTTGTGGAATCAGGCTTTGCCTGCTGCTTTGAGGTCCCTGGTGGAGGTAAAACATGAGAGCATGTGTGTGAACATAGGCACACACATGCACTTGCGCTCAGTAGGCTCCCAGGCTTCCAGGCTTCCCCAAGCATTTACTGCTTTATTAAGCTGTCTCATGAACCCACTAGCAGAACATGAGAATACAGGAAAAAAAAAGAAAAGCCCATATTACTTCAATGATTTGATATCATTTGTGGACTACAAAATACTAGGCTTTATTGTGTGTGCAGGGAGAAAGAGCAGGAGCAAGAAGGGTGGGGGGGTGTTGGCTTAGAAATTCAGAATTTCAATTAGCGTACGTAATCTGAACCTGCCGGCTTTGATAGAAGCTTTTTTTTATACTAAGAATACAGCAGCACTTGTAAAACATTAATTAAGCGGACTTGTTTTTTTTAAAGGATGAAGTAAAGTGTTCTTTATGCAGTCCCTTTTCTCTGAACAAAAGGCAGTTACCTCACACAGAGGACCGCTTCACCCAAACCATTTGGTAAAAAAAAGGCTGATTTCAATTGAAGAAAAAAAAGGACAAAAAAAAGAAAAGCTATTGAGAGGGATGCTCTAAAAGAGATGATATCATATGAGAGCAGAGCCCTTCGCTGAAGAATAGAAATGTATCCCTGCCTCAGTGAAACCTAAGCTTGGTACAGGAAAACGAGCCCCTATTTTAATGACTTTCTACCTGACAGATGACTTTAGACCGCCTTTTGGATCACATTGCTCTGACTTTGTCTCTTACATCATCATATCATTGATTATTAATAGTTTATATGAATTGTTAATTCATGGTAATATGAGTTGTTGCACAAATAAATGCAAAATGATGGCCAAAAAATTTCAGTACTTTTTGTTTGTATTGGTGGTTTGTGACAAAGTTGAGGTATGTTTGTGTTGTCTGGAAGCCTGGTCAAATTTCTGTACTTATCAGCAAAGCATAGCTGCCTCAAACGGTCACGATTGCTTTGAACTGCTGCTGGAGCATCGAAGGAGAATTGCAACTTATTAACTTGCTTTAGCTTTATTTTCCCTGAATGCATCATGATAAATAAAGATTGTGATAGATCATTTACAAAGTTCATAAGGAGATAATGAGTGAGATATAAAAATATGTTAAAGGTTATTTTTTTTTTCACCTAGCATAGCTAATGGTTTTTATTTCTTGGACTTTATTGCAGAAAAAGGAGAGAAAAGGATAAAGTCCCTGTTGCTTATTTGCACACTGTGCTGTATATGCATTTTCCACAGACTATTGTAAATCCTCTTGCAGTGGGTGATGAGTACACATACAGATGATACATTAAAACTGCCATAACTCGCACACCCAGCAAAGCTAAAAATCAATTGGAATGGATAGTTAAGCTGGCCCCTAAAAATCAATGAGCAATTCATGTCCTTGATCACAGAGTGTCATTCCTCTCAATGTTAGAGGCTGATGAGGGCTGAACGCACTCACACATGCTCATGTTCAGCACAAACATACAGGAAATAAGTACACCCTGTCTTTATGGTTATACAGTAAGTTTTGAGTAAATTAGATAGACAGTTCAAGGACGCATTCTTTTTGATTCACTTTCATTCAATATCTTGCAAACAAGTTTCTTGCTGCCATCATGACTCAGTTTAATTCATTTGGTCATTTATAAACTAAGGAGCCACCTTTTCTTCTTTTTTAACATCAAATTATGCTTTAGTAAACTTTAAATAACCTTATTATGCAAGCTGGTGCATGAAAAATAACCCAAATAGCAAAGAGAGCTTGTTTTTTTACCATGCAAAATGTTGCAATCCATGACATTGTACGCCATGCCTGGTAAATAGGAGACAACCTTATAACTTTTAAATGGTAAGAGCATTGAAATGCTCATATAAGCACAATCAGGATAGACTTTTATGTTAGAAGAGGAAGGCAACAAGATTAGCCAGATGAAGAGGATAAAAATTCAGCTTCAAAATAGTAATTTTGCCCTTATTAATGCCATTAGTGTAACAGTCACAATGGATCAAATCAACGGATGACCGAAGCAACTCCCCTGTCTCTGTGCTATGACGGGATCATGTCGGGAACAATTTAGGTATTTTGTGTTGATGAGTGAAGTTTCGAGTGCTATAGCGTCCTGCAAACCAGCCTTAAATTATGCACACATAATAGTGATCCTCTTTTTTTTCTTTTTCTATTTCTCTTCACGGTTGAGCTCTTTCCGCAGATTTATTTAGATTTTTGTGTTTTTAACATTAATTACTGATTGCAACATAACAATAGAAGTGGCTGTTTTGTGGGGATCTGTTCTATGCTTGATTTAGAAAACAGCATAAAGACGGTAGATTTAGCTCCTGGGCTATTTGCTGCTCTCAGGCCATTCTTGTCACTCACGCTTTGCATCCCCCTGTCACCAGTATAAATGCACTGTCCAATTCAAGCAAATGACCCAGCAGAAATAATGTCTATCCAGGACTTAATTCACAGCTTCAAAACGAACCTTTTCCACAAGCAAAGTTCTCTTTATTTGTCTTCATAGTGTCTGGGATATCACTTATGTGTTAGCAGTTGCTTGACCTTAACAGGTGGTCCTCTTTTATGATCTGTTACTCTGGTAACAAATGAAAGCTTCATTCAGCCCTCAGCTAAATACCTTAGATTTGGGGAGAAGACTTTTGAAACAGTTGTCGCCTGTCAGGATATGCAGAAAGACCAAGTGGAACAGTTAGAAAGCTCAGCAGAACAGTTGCTCGTCTCCTCTTCGAGGTGAGAAATTTTCCTGCAGCTGTCACTCGACCTCTTTACCTCGTGTTTTTTCGGAGGGGTCTTTTTCTTCCCTCACTCTCATTTCCAATAAAGCAGAAATGAATGTTTGCGGCAACTGTAGGGGGAGGACAACTCCAGCATTGTGTTGTGTCACTCAAAATCCCACCCGTGTGTGTCCTCCTCTCCACGTTTCATCAGCCGCCAATCATCAGATGCACGTGAAACGACACTGACGGAAGAGTTTTCTTTCTTGTGGCTTGACTGCCTTCACAGCAGTTTTACCATTGAACAGTTTTTCTGTTTGGCCATGTAAGGAAACAAAATTGTTAGCTTCTGTTGTTCTCGCTCATCTCCACTGCTCTGCATTTCTCTTTTCCATTACCTCTTCCTTTGCCTGTCTCCTCCACCACCCCCCCACCCCCACCCCACACCCCCTCACTCAATCCATCTGCATCATGTCGATCTGTCAGACTGCCAGTGTCTGTTCCAATTAGATTCCACTTAATACACGTAACCTCGATTAACACGCAATCAAGCCCAGATAAATCACGTCCTTTAAGTCCCCCCTCTGCCTCTCCTGCGTTGCTTTGCATCACTCAGTTTCTCCCAACAAGCTTTCTGTACCACAGTCGTCGGTCATAGTGTACAACTAGCAGGCTGACTACAGGAGCAGGTAAACCTGTCCTCAAAGGGGACACTTTGCAGTGCAAACACTGCAATTTCACCTCCAACCAAATTCTCTGTCTTAGTATGTGTTTCTGGTTATGTAGAGTTCATCTTTGTGTTTTCAGCAGACGCTTGTTGGTGCCCTTCTCACCCCTAAAATTGAAGGTGTCTTAATTACATCTTTGGTTAAAAAGCTACAAAAGACACCCTGGCTTTTTTTCTACATTGTGGGAGGTTGTGTAGTCTATTGTCTCTGTGACCTTTTTAGCTGGCGGACAATTGGTTTGACTAGATTACAAATTAAGACACAGCACCAGGCACTTAGAAATCAAGTCTGTTAGAGAGCAGCTCTATTACTACCAGTCTGTGAAAGCCACTGGGCCATACATTTTAAGCATCACTTAAACAGCCTCAGAATGAGGCATCACATGCGCATTGTTCCATATCTATAATATATAAAGTTACATTTGCTTTAATGATTCCAGCAATGACACAGTGAGTCTTTGCCAGTGGCAGAAAGGGGAAAAAAACACACAAAGCCACTACCGAGGATTTATAGATGATAATTATTCTTTTAACAAAGTTAATAATTAACACTGTTTATGCTAATAGGAGGAGAAAGGACTGTTGAATTACCAAACAGCAAAAACCACTAAAAATACAAACCAAATGAAAACAACCCGGGGCTCTGAAAAAGCACACACAGCACTCTTGGGGTCTACTTTTATTAATCGCAGCTAAAAGTGCTAACACTGACATGTTGAACAGATTAGCGTCTTTAATAACAGGGCGGGTCAACATGGCCTCTGCTGCTGATCCATGAGGATATCCTGTCAGGAGGCAGATAACCTGTATGTTTCATATGCTGACCCCTGCCTCTGAGGGGTTACCTCCTGTGCTAAAGATATACTAAATCTACTGATTAGAAATGTAGTATTTTTTCTTACATATTCCTCTGTAATCTTTAATATTTCCTTACATGTAGAAAGATCTAGTTAATGTGTTTGTTTCTGGTTTTGCAGCCACATTGCGTTCATAAGTGGAAGCTGTGGCAGTTGCAGGTCTACTTTTGTTTCAAGCAGCAACAGCTTGTGTCAAACACATTCAGCCTGCTGCTGTGCAGCATTAATGCTTTTAAATATCTCAATGCTAGTTGGAGCTGACAAGGCCTGTCGGTGTGCTGTGTGCAAATAGGGCTAGGATTTAAGATAATTTAAGCTATGAGAAAGGCTCACGTTGATCCATTTCTTATCTCCACTACTACCTTGTCCACACATAGTCCTTTCATAATGTGCACACAGGTTAAGGGTCCAGCATTGCTCTTGGACACTGTTGCTAACATATTTGAATAAGTTGTAAATTTAAACTACAGTACATACAAAACTCTTTCAGCTTCTTGTCACTGTTGATCTCTATAAAATCAATTAAAAAGTTTTGCATGTTTTATTTCATTAGTATTGGTAGCAAACAAAATTGGTATTGAGTAATACTAATTTTGACCCCATGCTGGATCTTTATGAACTTATTCAACAGCCACAACAATGTTGCTCTGTCTCTTTAAAAGGGGTGACAGTTTTGACCATAAGTTGAGTTATTTTCTTTTCCCTTTCCCACAGAAAAAAAGCGGGGGGAAATAACACTGATGAGGTTTAACAGCTTCAGCCAGGCGATGGGCAAATATAATAAGTGTTTTCGTAGACGTCACCAATGATTATCTCATCTGGGCATTTTGGGTGAATGTAGTGGATTTAGAGGCTCGTCTCCCATTGTGCTGACATCACTCTTTCACAGACTGAATTAAATCATGGCTAGAATCATTTAAACTCTCCCAGAGTCTGTCAAATGAGAGTCTGGGAAAATTGTAAGGGACTACTGTGTGGTTTTGAGTGGATTCAGTCCAGGGGGATTGGAGAGAGTGCTGTGGAAATGGGGGGTAAATTTATTCTCACACAGAATAATTGGTTAAGAGGGGCTAATAATTCACAAATTCTTACGAGAGTTGAATAGATGAAATTGTGATACAGTTCCGAGCAATTGTGCTTTGTTCATAATTTTGATCACTTATTTCTCTGTCTGTCTATAATCAATTTTTCTGGTTTTATCCCTCATATTCTTTTCATTGAAGGATTTGAAAAGCAAGCTGTAAACTCTGCCTATTTTAATTTTGATTCGGCCGTATTTTTACACAACGTCAGAAAAAACTCTTACAGTACAGTCCCCATAGTTTGGCAACGCTGTATGGAAAATATATTGAGATAGTAACACCACCATAACACACTACAGGCAAGAAGAAACAAAACAATACCTGTGTATTTTATAAACAGGTTTTGCTGACTTATCCAGCATATCAGCCTCTTTTACTAACCACAGTTGTTAAAAATGCCTATTAAAGATCCTTATGAAAAACATAAATCAGTTTTCTTACATGAATGCAAAACTCCCAGAGCAATGTCTTTTTATTTCAATTTCTTTTTGCTTCCATGTGATGACATTGACTTGTGTGTGTATTAGTCATAAGATAGGCACCGTTAATATAACTGGAACACACAGGGATATGTCAGCTGTCCTACCTCACCACTCACATGCGGTAGTTGGCTACCCCATGACTTTGTGAAATGAATGAAGGTAAGACAGACAGCGAAAATGAGTAAGCGGAGTCAGTGAGGGAGTGTAGGGGTAGTAGTGCTCTGTCTGTGTATGTGTGTGTGTGTCGAGGGGTGTTGCTGCGAAAGACCTCAACTCAGCCAACGTGGCCTGATGTGACAGGATTAGCTAAGCCCTGGTGAACATGGCTGGTACTCTGAGCCTGTGTGTGTGTGTGTGTCAGCGTTTGTGTGTGGCAGGCAGGAAGTGTGCACAGCAGACTGGGAACCCAGAACTGCTGCTTGCCACCAGCCGAGCCAAGACAAGACATGGGAGATCAACAGCGTGTCAGCCCATCACTGCCATCAAGCCTCAGTCCCCCCACCCCTCCTCCTCCTCCACAAATGAGAAAGAGCCAGACCAGGGACGATAGAGCCAAAGGAGTCACAGATACAGTCAGGGGGAGACACAGTGGGGGACTAGTGGGCGGGCAGCTGGGGCTAAAGTGAACGTGAGTTGGAAAATGATCCTATTAAATTGAATTAAAGAGGCAGTCTTCATTTACCCCAAGAATGATGGATTTGGATAATTAAGAGTGTTAATGGGGACTGGTTAAGGAGGCCAGGGGAAACCAGTGGTCGGAGACATAGAGGAATGAGGCCAGGTCAGTCCTGCACTGTACACAGCCGGCTGGCCTGTAATAGATATTCTTGCACATGCACACTTTTTTTTCTTGATAAACCTGCATTACTGTTGTATAAGTCCACCATTGAGATATTCCACAAATACATAACCTGTTTCAGAAATGAAATAAAATATGAAGTGAAATCTATTTTATTCATCCCTAATAGAAATTATACATTGAGGTCAAATTCAAATTGAAATTCAAGTCCAACATCATGGGCCTGATGTGTGCTTTTGTAATAGGCCTACTGATCATCACTCTGGGAAAATAAAACTAATAGGAAAGTATCACTGATGAGCATGGCGGTTTAGTGTTCATATATTCTGTGGTGCTGCAGCACTGAGTGCATTACACCAGTTTATTGTCCTCATCTCTCGACCTACAGTAATTATCGCACTAGTAGTGTTTGTAAAGTGTATGTGTATATGCATGCACACGCGGTGAAGTGCTTCTGTGCTTGGGTTTTCACTTTGGTCAGTGCTCCAACCCTATCTGCATGTCCTTAATTCTTGATGATGTGCAGGCCTTAGGCAGTGTGTGCGTGATGGAGAGGATGCCTGTGTGCCAAGTTGAAGTGATTGGGCGGCAGGGCATGGGCTCTCATCACACTGAAAAATCCAGTTGCTTTGTCCAGCAGCCGAATAGCTTTATTGCATCATTAGTGTCCACGATCAAGTCAAAACAAGCGACATCCTGCTGCAAGGGAGCCAGATTTTTCAGGAACCAAGTGTAACCTGGGTAGTCGTAGGGTGGTTTGTTTAATTCAAATGGCTGAGGCATTAGTAATTCTGTTTATCCCAAATGCGCTGCATATATTGTACACTGCATTGTTTAAGGTTGAGGAGCTTATTTGGTGCGGCATTGTGGATGTAATCGATTTCACAAGTTGTAGAGGAGCTTGGTGGAAGTGCACCACAGCTCACCTGAACTCTGATTAGGCAGAGAATGTCTTAACTAAGGGGCTCAAATAATTTAATGCTACTTTTCTCCTTTCAAAAAAATTAACACCACAGTCGCTTGCATGTGTGTAACTGAGAGAGTGATAGAGTGTGGAAAAAACAATCTCATCAAGCAGGAGGCCGTTTGCTTAGCAAGAGCTGACAGTCTTTGTGTATGTAAATGAAGAATTTAGACTAATGGAGTTGAACCATTTCTAATTTTGTGATGGCAAGAGGATTTTGATTGAAAGTAATTAAGCAAGCTAGCTGTAAAATTAATTAAAGCAAAAGGAGGGGGGGACTTTTATTGGATTGGATAGCGATATAGCTGCTGTCAGGCAGGGGGACAAATGGGGGTGACCTGGATTCTCTGCCCTCCCTCCTCCCACTCGGGACTTTTATGTCACTTTAATCTCCTTAGAGCGGCTGGTGTGCATTTGTTTGAAATAATCAAGGAAATATGGTCAGAAATTGTCAGCTTTCAGATCTAATTTACCTGACAGCCTCGCGAGCGTGTGTGCACGCGCGAGCATGCATGTGACAGTGGCAGGTCCTTTTTTTTTTTTTTTTTTTTTCTTGGCCTCTTCTCAGCTTTGTGGAAAATGCTTTTGACAGTCTTGAAGCATCTTGGTTGTCGGAGGGAGGGGGAGAGATGAGGAACTTGGGTGGCTTTAAGATGGACATTTCAATGAGGCATGTTTGGCCGGGCTTAGCACCTCTGACATTGTTGTGTGCGTGCACATACACCAACATGCTTAATTGCCTCTCTAACATATTCCGACTCCATTTGGCCACTGTTCCAGTACTTCTCAGCCTCTGTTGACTGCAGGTAGCCTAAACGAGCAGAAACAGATTACAGCCATGGCAAAGCCTGTTATAGCTACTTAACTGCTGACAAATAAGATTGGCCAATCCTGTACAAGTAGAAATGGAACTTATTGATCTTTTACTTTGGAAAATAACAGTATCTAATGTTTAAATCTGTGTTCGTATCAGCGCATGTTTCCTTAAATACTAATGTTTGTGAATATTATAACTTATTACAGTTTTTACAAAGAACTAGAGATTTTAGTAAAACGATAAGTATTTAGGAGAAACATTTTTAAAGATGTTTTTTTTTAGCTTTTGGCCAAAAAACATCCATGATAAAGTTTTATATTATTTCCCAGGATTCCACAATGAGTGGGATGCCACCTTCTCTTCGTGGTTGTCAGTGCATGCTGGTGTTTGTGACACAGGTTCTCAGTGTGGCCCTCAATGTCCCCTGAAGACACAGTTAATTAAGGCATGGGCCCAGACAGTGCTTCGGGGACTCTCACCCACAACACCGTCTCCCTGCCTCCGTCACCTCATTCGGAAAGTGTGAGTGCCAGGTCTGCACCACCACTGCGGTCCCTAACGGGATTAAGAGTCCTGTAAAAAAAAAAAAAAAATAGGGCCTCAGCTCCTAAAGTCTGTCACCCACATTCATCCCCCCCAAAACAATACCAACCTCCCACCCCCACCCCAAAAGCTCATCATGGCCTCACTCCCCCCCATAAAATGGCTCCACCCAAGCTCTGTTTTATCAATTAATGTTATAAAAGGTAGAACAAAGAGCTGTCTTTCTCATGCACTGTAATTAGAGTGGGAGATCTCCTGAGAACTGGCATTCCTTGGGCCTGAAAAGCATGATTCTCACACCCCCACTCCACTTTGCCACCACCAGTCAGGCGGAACATGGCTCCTCGATGTATAAGGGTGATAATGTAAATGTAGTGTAGTCTGCTAGGCAAGTCTGGCACAACCTATTTTGCTGTAGCTTTATCTAAGTGTGAACAAATGAATGCAACATTTAGAAGAGTGATACATTATTAACTCTAATTGACTCCTCTATAACACTATACATTCACTGTCACCTTCGCTTTGGCTCACACAAGAACATGCTCCCCGAATCGCTCTTGTTGTTGTCCCTATTGTAACACGTTACGTGTCACCACATACTGTTAACAAATGTGATAAAACCACCTCAATCGAGAATATCAGGTATTGCTTTTACCTATGTGTGTTTTTGTCTGTTAAGGTGAGATGCTGTAGAAAACCTTATGCTCCTACACCGGTGTGAAAGTAAAAGAGAGAGAAAGAACTCCTGCTTTCACAAGCACTAGAGCTTTCGATCGGAGTTAGTTTTTACAACATATGCAAATGATTCCCCTTGGAAAGAGGGGGTCTTTAAATGACAGGTTGATATGTGATTAAACGACAATTAGAGTGCTGAAAATAAGTGTTGGCAGTAGGTCAAGCACTAGGCGGCTCAGCTAAAAGGTAGCAGACTATTGAACAAAAAACATTCCCAGGTGGAGGCCAGAAACAAGACCTCAAAACAAATTAGAAAGGTGAAAGGGGGACAAGGTTTGGCACCGTGTTCCAATAAACCCATAACAACAACTTCTGTGTTTTGCCTGAATGACAAAAGGCACTTTATTTTCCACGAGAGTATGTGTTCAACAAGTCACTATTAAACATAGATAAAGCTTTGAGCTTTTAGTCTTTACCATCATGTAAATGCCCCTTGTTGTAACAGTGCTAACACTCAACTAAGGTTACACCTGAATAGCATGATGCTAACCTTTAATGCCTCAAGTCCGGGTTTAAATAAGCTGTCACCCCACTGTGTGCTCCACCCCACGTTTTTGCCCTTTAAGTTAAAAGTACATTTACTCTGTCTCAGTCTTTTTGTTACAAACACACACACACACACACACACATGCACACGAACATACAGGCAGAAACATAAAAGGGCTCACGCTTATTCTGCTACAGATGGCAGATGGCCCTGTCCCTATAATCCCCTTTGATGCTGCAGTGGGCAGTAGCTCCTAAACATCTATGGAGCCAAAGCCCCAACAAAACTTGAGCTACTTTTCCTTTAACTGACCCCAATTGCCAAGGAGCTGTTAGCTGTCAGACCTGGTTAAGAGCCTTTACAGGGGAGAGTGAAGGGTGCACTCCTCTCTCCCTCCCCCTCTCTCTCTCTCTCTCTCTCTCTCTCTCTGTGTCTCTCTTCTTTTGACTTTCTGGGCTTTTTTTTTTAGTCTAGTTTTTTATTCCACCTCCACAGCTTGACTGTGATATCAGGCTGTCTTTGGTCCAAGTCACAGTACGGGCAACATTTATTTCTTTATAAAAAGGAAAAGAGTAAAGCTTAAAGACTTCTCATATTGGGGCCATAGATGCCAGAAGGTTGGCTAAGAGGCTTAGATTTCTTCAAAAGTGTTGATTTTAATTATGGTCAGTTGTTGAAAACAAAATAATGATAATAAAAAATGTAAAACTGCTCTAATTATTAATTTCTGATTTTTTTTATTTCAGTCTCTCTCTCTTTTATTTTCCTCTCTGGAATCTTTAAGAGGATGCTTCAGTTTAGAGAGCGGCTCAGTTAATGCTGATGAAACAAATCTGCTATCTCCACAAAACCTGGTTCGTTCTCTGATAAGATACATTTTCAAGATAAAAACAAGCTCATTAAAGAAGTTGGAAAATGTGACTGACAACTTGCAGAGAATAGATTATTTTATGTATTTAGCATGACTTTGATTCTCAGAGTGCTATTAAACATCCCTAATTTACATGAAATGTGTGAGCAAGCAGCGCTACAAAATATTTTGCTTCTCTCTTTTAATTATGCATTATGAATAAAAAGAAATAATCTTTAAACCTTTTTTTTAAATGACTCTCTCTATAGCGAGCATCGTTCTCTAGCCTCTAATAGGAGATCAGTGGTTAAATGTGTCCTCTGGTGACCCAATCTCTTCTGTTTCATTTAGAAAGGAACAGATTCCAACACAAGTGGGGAAACCCAAATTATCAGTGCGATTATGGAGAAAATTTCTCCACCGTTCGATTATGTATTATCATTTGTGAGCTTTGGGGGATAATCATACTTAGATTTGCTCACGTTTCAAGCAGGTCTGCTGAGATGTACGAAGCTAATGGGATTGGGCTTTTTTTTTTAGTCCTCTCCTGTGGCGTTATGGAGCTGGCAGCTGTACTCGAACAGAGGCGCATGGTGCTGAGTCGTACACAGGACTATTTCAAGACTGAAATGCGATTGTTTTAATACTTTAATCCACCTGTCCTTGGCATTCAGGATGTTGCAGAAGTCGCCTAATTATTTCAGTGCCCTCTATCCTTCCAGGTTGAAATACAACAGGTCAGCAGCACCCTACTGGTAAAAAAGGAAATATTATTTTTAACTTTTCTTAAAAGAAAATATGTAGTCCATGCTGTGGACAAAAATAAAAATAAGAAAAAAGTGAAGATGAGCGACTCCTGAATCTTAACCTAAAGATGAACAGCTTAATTGAAATTTTAAAAATGCATGTATGCAAAGAGGACTTGAAATACCTCAAATCATTTTAAAGAGAAAGTCATTTCACACGCAGAATTTTCTGATTTGTTCCAGGTTTTCAGTAGTGATTGTAAGCAAACACAAATATTTTCCTTTAATTAAAAAGGCCTCATCTCACTTTATCCTCCCCCAAGCCTGCTGCCAGCTCTAAACGACCCCCCCGACTACATGCACATATATTAACAGACACACACATTAGACCTAAATGTACCACTTAGTCACATACATTCATTTCTATTTGCACACACACAAAAAAAAATAGATTATTCTTTGTGTGTTCTGTTTTCATTTGACTAGTGGGGATACCAGCAGTGATGTGACACCCAGTCACTGAAAGCCCCCTGAAGGACAGTTACTGCCAACCCAATCCCCTGGCCTTAGCCTAGTATGGCCTGTTTTAGCAGAACCTGTTGTGGCACCAGAAAGTGGAAGGGTGGACAAGCATCGGTGGTCTATATGTGATCGTTTGCTGGGACAGCAGTCATGTCGCTTTTTGTATATGTGTGGTTTTGCAAAGGGTGGAGGTTAATAGTAATGCACGTTGATGGTTGCAGAGATACTTTATTTCAGAAACAGGGGCCTCATTAACTGTAGTCTTCATGAGACCAGTGAGCACTGGGCACATTAGGGGTCCACAGGAAGTTAGAGTACAGCAGGAGAGTGCATTAGGGAGGCCTGGGGAGACACACACACACACACATTCTCTCTGTTCCACTTCCACCTCCAGAGCTTTTCCATATCTTAATGTACCTTTCAAAGGAATTTGGATAGAGGTCAATAATTATGCTCTTTAAATTATTCAGTCCAGGACCAATGTAATTGTGCTTTTTAGAGCTCGGACATTGACAACATGGTTTACTGCACCACTTTTTGGGCTATGAATTGCTGCAAAGCAAGTTAAAGACCGGCTTTCTCTGTTCTTTTCACCTGAGTTTTGTTTGATGGAGAAAAGGTAGCACTTTTTAAATTAGTGGCTGTCATCACCAAATGTGCTGAACAAATTGTTCAAGTTCAGATCTCTTTGAAACGTTGCGTCATGTAGGGCTGAAGCGATGGTGGCGAACACGTTGCTGTCAGAGTACTCTCAGGCAACCAGCCACTGTGTGGGAAAGTTTAGTTTGGGATACAAGCTTGTTGATTTTGTTACGTTGAAAAGAGGAAAGCGTGAACTGCAAGGGTAGCAGAAAAATCACCCAACTTTCTCCACAAAGCCAGTTTGCCTGCACATGATAACACTGTCCATCCACACAAGTCCTCTGTCAGCGACAGATTATTAACACCTCACTTAAAATGGGAGAGAAAGTTTATTTGTTTGGATAGGGTTTATTATTTATATTGTTCTAGCTTGGAAAGGTTCTGACAAATGTGTCACATACCTGTAGTTTGGTACTATGTGCTGCTCAGTTTGGTGTCAGAGAAAGAGTCTGTACAGTAGAGTTTTGTTAGTGTGAGAGGAGGACTGTAATTACTGCCTGGCGATTCATCTAGTCAGTGCATAAAATAGTGTTTATCCAGTCACCCGTGTTTCTGTCGAGGTTGAGGGAGGGGAGGGTCATGTTTTGCACAACTAAGACAGCTAGGGCAATCAGGAGAAGAATCGTGCCTCCAAAACATTCAGCCTTTTCTTTTTCTTTCCCTCTCAGGTTAAGAGCTGGTGCCTTAGAAAATGAGATCTTCTTTTCTCCCCACTCAGACACACCCACACACACATAAACATAAAAAGCTAATTTGTTAGCGCCCTCATTTCAGAGGCCTGAGCAGCAAAATATTGTTGGGGGGGTAAAAGTGATGCTTCGTCAAATGTTGACATGTGTTGCAAACATGGGGCCTTCTGCGGCAGCCTCTCATGGAGTGGCTCGGGCACATTGTCTGCACACGAAGAGGATGCTTTGAAATAAGATTAGCCTCTGCACCCCCCACCCCCAGCCCCCCTACCCTTACCACAACCCCCAGCCCCAAGCACCCTCCCCTATCCATCCGGGCTCATGTGCCAAATGTGTATGTGTTAGTGCTTCCACGCATAATAAGC
>JBAMIG010000014.1:14036050-14050927 GCA_037177335.1 Kiunga ballochi
TTCAGGACCAGGCTCACCTGGATCACCAGGCTCACCTGCCACTGACACAACTGTGAAGAAAAAAACGTAAACAGCAAAGACAAAAAGGGAGAAAGTAAAGCAGTGAGAGAAAGTGGGAAGTTGCAGATCCGGCTGTATTTACAGATCAGTTGTTAAAAGAAGCCATTTAAGGGGAATGCACCAGTTCCAGCACTTTGACAGGCGAGGTGCCTGTTTAAAAAGAAAAAGACAACTATGAACCAGAGCGGGAGATAGTCAAACATAGGCTTTTTGCTGTTGAAGACAGACAGAGCACGGGGTGGCGAGGGAATGAGTGGGTGTTAAGTGACTTCATTTGTAGTCTATTTAAGGTATGTTTTACTTGTCCTTGTGCTGCTGCTCCTCCACATTTTATAAAGGGCTGCATTTTAGTTAGCACAGCAAGGGAATAATGATCAAGTGCACCTCTCTAATTTCTGTAAATTCAAATGACTTTTTCTTCTGCATAAAAAGCCGCATTTGATTTCACTATCGCTGTCAGGGGAGATTTGCCACTGATGCAAACATTGATAAGAGTCAAACAAACAGCCCAACTGTGTTTCCTCCATCAGCTTATCATGAATGTATTTAAGAGAATAAGATTTCAGATGTTTATTTTTTCAACATCCATGTTCTGCTCTTTTTAACATCCTATTTTCTTCATTACTTGTGGAGAAGAATTTTTCAGGCCCACTGGGCGTTGCAGTCTTGTCTATCCTGTACTTTTTTGTGTCATTAGAAGGAGTTGGTTGACTCAAATAAAGGTGATCCACCCTCTGTTCAAATGATATCAACAGCAGGTCCAGGATATTACGTGTAGAGTGTAGATACCCTTATCCTGTTTCTGGCAGCCATAAATGGAAAAACAAGTCCAGATACATGCCTAACCTGATCATTATTGTTTTAATGTTTTAATAGCATATGATCCTGATCAGTGCAGTTCTTTCCCACAATATAAACCATCATAAAAGTTGGTTAATATTTGATTTAAGAAAATAAAAAAAAAGGGGGGGTCAAGGTTAATGCAGTGTCCGTCTGAGTACGTACTTAGCTCATCACAGTCATTAATGTACCTTTCAACATTCATTTTACCCTTAAATGAACTTTTTCCACATTTAATTGAGTTGCTAACATAAATTAACACAGGCATATTTAGACGTATTAAGTTCTGTTTTATAAGAGAATTTGTCCCTATTTAGAAGCAAACAGTGATGCAACTTTTTCCAACAGGAGAACTAATATTCTCTAGTGTTGATATTACAATGTGAAAAGTGCCCCACAAGTAAAAGAGAAACTAGAAATTCCCCACGGCACACTGGCTGGGAGCATTCAAATCTAACATGCCAGTGTCAATGAACACCGTTTTCTTTTTTTAAATAAAAAGCGTACAAATACACACGCACACACACACACACACAAAAACTGTAAAATAAAAAACCTGAAATGCAAGAGCCGATAGGCATCTGCTTTGTGTTTGTGTACGAATTTGTGTGTTTGTCTGTGTATGCGCATGTGCACTGCTATACACACTCGCACATAGGGCACAAAGCACATGTTATCACTGTCAACAGTGGCAGTAGCAAACAGCAGCAGTTGTTCTGTGTGTGTCTGCGCTGCGTACAAGTGAAAGTGTGTGCTCTTGTGCGTGCCCGCAAACACTCTGTGTCTCACTGGCTGCTGGCTCTGAGGGACCCACTGTAAGTCAATCTGTGTGCTCATATGCCTGTGAGTGAGTGTGTGAGTGAGCTACTACTGTACTACACTTCAGGAGCCAGGGCACAGCCTAGTTGCACACACAGGGCTGTGCAGGGCTGCAAAGGGCCGAGGGCCAGCCCCCGCTGCACACCACCCACTTCACACCTGTCTCTGTCTCTGTACTGTGCGTGAGGCTCTCATTGTAGCAGTGACAGGAGGGCGCCCGTTAAGTGGCCTCTGTGTGTGTGTGTTTTGTTCCCCCATGTGGTTGTGGGGTGGAGAAGGGCGATGAAGGACCCCTACTGGTAAAGTGGGTAAACTTGCTCGGCTTCGACATCCGCGTAAAAGGGATAAGGGGAGGGTAAGGAGGGAGGAGAGATAGACAGCAAAAGAAGAGTACAGAGTGGGAGAGAGGAAAGGAGTGAGAAGGAGAGAGGGAGGGAGAGGGGGAGAGAGGGACCAGAGCTTTGGCAGAGAGCAGTTGTGGAGAAAATGCCTTGCTTTGTGGAGAGAATTCTTCCAGGGCAGGAGGGAGAGGTGAGACAGAGCGCTGAGGGCGGTTTGCTGCCAGGTAAGACTCTCACATACACCCCTCCCCCCCCTCCCCCCCCATACAAACACACACTCCCAAGAGTTGAGTGTTACGTTGTGGATGGCTTTGCTACTATTTGCAGTTGGCATGAGTCAGGCACGCATGTGTAGTGATGTAGTGGGTGGTGTCAAAGTGAGTGTGCGAGTCAGGAAACAGCAGGTGGAATGTTTATTTTCTGGGAAAAAGTGTAATTTTTTTACACATATTTAAACAGACCGTGCTCTAAATCTCAGAAATATGTTTATATTACTTTAAAATGTTGCCTCTTCAAAAGTTTTGACTTGTGCTAGGCCTTGCTGCGTTGCACTCTTCCACTTGTTACATCTCACTGTTGCATTTTTTATATTCAGTGCAGGAAAGAAGCATTTGGTCGTTGTGAACAAAGTTTCTGTTTCTTTTAAACATTGTACATTAATTTTTAACATGTTTGACCTACCTTAAGCTTGATGTAAGTAAACTTTAGAAAGAACTATTGTACCTTTGTCATTGATGTACATTATGTAAAATTCTCATTAATTACTTACATCGCAAATAGATATTTAAGCTCAATCAAATTTATAATTCATATTTTTTAATAATATATATTAATAAAGTACTTTTACCTAATGTTTCCCTGAGCACCTTTCAACACTAAATATAGGAATTGTTTAAAAGCACCCAAATCCCCCCGGCTCTGATGCCAGGTAATTTGTGGTGTTGGTTGGGATTGATCTGGCTGTGTAGATACAGATGTTCTGATGGAGAGGTTTGTCATTGAAGGGATTTTCCACTCTGCTGATGTAAACAGTGTCTGTTGAAGAAAGGCTAAAGAGTCTTTTTCCCTCTTGTGAAGACGCGTTTCTGAGGGGAATTATCCTCCTTGTGTACAATTAGATTTTCTCCTTTTGGTTAAATAAATACTGTGTCTCTGAACATAAACATAGATTTACACGCTGCCTCTCGAGCGCCTCAGCCTGGGCCTGAGATTTCTTGTGGAGGCAGAAGTTGGCTGACTTCAACTCTTCGCTTGCTGTTTATTTGTTTTTTGAACAAATGGAACCAGCAGAGTGAGAGGTGAAGTCAGAATTGAATTTGGCTTGCGTTACCGTGGCGATCTGGCAACCGCTCCCACGTCCCATAGGACTGCTTCGGTTGCAGTGTGCCGGGCACGTGTTCATCATTTCATTGATGTGCACTGTATGCTACTGGCCTGCACACACGCAGTGTATATGTGTGTGTTTCTGCATCTCAGTCTTTGAGTAGTGGGTGGTGGTAGCAGCATTCACGAGAGAGACATTTTACTAAGCAGACATTTCCCCCTCTGTTTTCACTCTGACCTGGTAGGAGATTGATGACTGAATTGTGGAGTACATGTTAACAGTAACGGGTGATTTATGAAGATACTTAGGGTAAGTGAGGCCGCACAGGCTTGAGGGGAAGAAAAAGATATAGCCTTTTAAGTTAATGCAAAAATATTGCCTTTTTAAGTAATAATTGTTATTACTACTGCAGGGGTTTGGACAGAGGTCTGAGTTAAAGTTGGATGTGCACAATGTACGGTGTTAAGCTTTTCCTTTTCCGTTAGCTAGAAGCCCTCCTTTGTTGCAGGTTTTTTAACTCTGACTCTGTTAAACATGGGACGTTTTTGCAAGAAAAAGATTTAAAGAAATAAAAAGTGCATCTGGATTCTTAGCCGGATACATTATTGGATATTAAAAGGTCATTTAGGTAGCTTAATTCAGACATTTGAAAAGGAAAAAAAGCTACTTTTTCCTGGGTAAACCACAATGGAAAACTTTTCTTGGATGAACCCTTGCACTGCAACAAGTGCACTGTGTGTTTTGGCAGCGCCTCTTAGCCAAAGATCCCTCAGAAAATCTGCATGCAATTTTAGAAGAATCAGATTCTTTCCCTCTCCTTGGCTTGTGAACTCACTCGATATTATGCGCTAAGAGAGAGTCTTCTCTCTGTTCAAATATAAGATTCAGTCCACTTGGATGTGATCTATAGCGTTTTTAAGAAATAAAGCAATTTTAGGGAATATTGAACAGTGCTTCCTCTGGAAGAGGGATGGCTTTCATTTTTTTTCAAGGCACCTCTTAGACTGAGTGAAATGTTTCCCCTGTTCGCTCAGGGACAACTTTATTTCTTACCAGGGATTTAACACTCACTCAGTCCTCTCATAAATACAGCGTCCCTCAGCCCTTCGCTAGCCATAACTCATGCTCTAACTCTCTAGCTAACTAAACTCATATAGCAGAGCCAACACTTGTTTGTCTTTTACCTCAGTCTTTCTCCCTCACTCTTCCTCCCAGTCTCCTTTCCTCCTCTGTGCTGATTTATACATGACAGAATCTCCTCTGACTACCATCTCACTGCGTTGATCTCCTCGCCCCACTCGTGGAGTGGGTTTTAGAAGAAATGTGCATTTGAATATGAGCCAGCCTAATCTGCTTGAGGCTATTTAGAGTGAGTCTAATGCTCCAAGAATGAGCGAGAACAACACAGGAGAAAATGCGGACATCCCTCTTAGCATGTCACAACACAGCTCAGGTCTCCAAAGAACTAAGCAAGTCTTTGATTTGCTGATGGAAATCTTTTGCAAAGAACGTAAAATTGCTTCTTTCGAGGCACCTGTTGAGGTTACAGTCTCCTAAAAGGGTGAATGTGCCAGGTTTGTTCATTTTTCTCTTATCTTTACTGGACCTACATGTGAATAAAAAAAACCCAAACTTTTTTAATGTGTATTTCAGAGGTACAGTAAATAACTAACTCACAGCTGATAAAACTGTGTACCTTCCAGCAGATGAAAGTGCTCAGATGGGAAAATACAGTATGGTGGAAGCAGTTTAGTGATCTGGTGCCGACTGGCATTTTGGGAGGAGATGGCCTTCCTGGCGTGGTTCCCGTATTGGTTGTTAACAGCCTGCTGGTACCTTCTGTTCTCTCTGTTCAGTCCCACTGGTCCGACACTGACAACTCCTCAAGCATCTGAAGACCCTCTGAAGTTAAAATCGTCCATTTTGATGTCTCATAGCAGCACCCTGCGTTTTGTTGTCTTTGCATCTGAAAACACAGGCCCTGCTTGGAGGAATTACCCTGAGTACTCATTGGTGTCAGATGGGGGGGAGGAGGGTATCATCTCCCACCCCCTCCTGAGCTCCTTGTTCTCCTTACTGTCCTTCCTTTCTTTTTGATCTCACCATCAAATCTTCCCTAGTTTTTATGAGTGACGTTTACCCGAGAGCAGCTTGGGAAATGGCTGGCTGAAGAAGACGTTTTAGAAAATGTGCCTGAGCAAGCCATCACCTTTGATAAAGCCATAGTTCCAGTGGGAGAAGAAGAAGAAAGCTAAAGAGTGAGAGCATTGTTGATAATGAAAAATGCCATGAAAGAGGGAACGTCTCTCTGATCCCAGCTTGTTACACCAACAGTGTTTAGTAGAACAGATACCGCAGAGCATCTCTCTGTTGCTGTATCACAATGAGTGTTTGACCCAGATGACTGATCTGAATCTTGGGCACCACTGTGCATGTGCTGCACATTAGTTTGGCACCAAAACATTCTCATAACAAAGGGAGTCACTCTGGTGCTGCCATCAACGCTGGCATTCCTTCAGCTGTGTTACCAGTTGGCAAAAAGCTGGCAAACACTTGAGAGAACAACATAAAAAGAAAGAAATGATGGGGAGGCTGAGGGTAGCTGGAGGTAAAGAGAGAAAGAAATGTTAGCTTTAGTAATTACTACCTCCACCGAGAAGCAGAGGAGAAGACAGTGAGGCAGGCAAGTGCATGAAGGAGGCCCAGTGTGCAGATAATGACGGGGTATCATTGTAGCTCTGACAGTGCTAATCTCAGTTCTCTACAGTGTGTGTCTTTAGTTTTGTGTGTATGCAGCAAATGTAAATACAGTTAGGATGTATGAAGGTTGCAGCACAGTATCGTTGGCTCATGTTCTACCAGGAAACCAACAACTTAACAGTTTATCCAACTCTTTTGACAGTTGCTGTTGCCTCCCCCTCCCAATTCTGAAACTCTGCAGCCTCTTGGTAATCCAAGCAAACTTGCTTTTATTTATTTAATTGCAGAAAAGTGAAAAAGAGATAACAAAGAAAGGGTAATCAAACTTTCTTTTTTTTCTTTTCTTTTACTTTTCCTTCTTTCTATTTGAAGTTGTGAGACAGTCATTTAAGGCTGAACACACAACACAGGAGAAAGTGTTATGAATATGTATCAATGCAGCATATGGCAGCAGTAGCGCTGGGACTAGGTGTGTCCAGAAGGTAGAGTGCTGCCGATGCATTATTCTCCATTCAAATTACCAAAGTAAAAATGCAGCAGGGAGCTGCGAGGTGTTCACTGTGTATTTAGATGGGACAGAGGACCTAATGTGCAAAACAGCAGGAACTAAAGAGCTGTGATGAGTAGTTGGCCATTTGAATTTCCTTGATTTAGCAAATTTGTTTTTTTTTCAGCAGATTCAAATTCAGCACACTTAGTGACATGAGTGTGATTAAAAGTGATATTTCTGACACATTAGGATGCGCACAGGAAGTAACCTCCTCTAAAGCGTTCATTATTAGATGCATGACAGACCTGAATATTTATAAAATAGGTTTTAATAATTAATAGCAGCAATCTGCTCCCGTAATTCATCAGATTTGCACTTCAACAGAGTATCCGTTTTCACTTTAAAATAATAATAAGTGGAATATTAATGTTGCAGAAATGTAAAACGGGCAGCTGGTTACGGTGCAAGCGAGCGCTCCATGCTCACTTCTGAGGCTTTCCTTTAAACCTGCCACTTTTCAAATAAAATTACATCTTAAGCCGTCAACGCTGCACCATTTTAAAACCTTCAGTTGTTTGTGCTAGACAATTTAGTGAGAGGATTCTCACAAATGTGGCAAGTCATGAAGATAAAGCTGCAGGAAATGAAGTGGGTTTGGTATAGAATGCAAAAGTAGTTGCTGTGGTTTTATCAAAAGCAAATTTATTTGTTTGAGTCAACTTAGCAGCACTTCCTTTTGTATACTGAGACCCAAAATAGACAGCATTCTTTTTTTTCCTGTAAAGCAGCTTTGCTTGTTTCATCATTTCAGTCATTTTTACTGAACCCCCCTCGTTCTCTTCTCACCTACACCCCCTCCCCTCCTCCTCCTTTCCCCTTTATAGTGCATGTTGTTTTATAACACCTTTAAATTCAGTCACAACACATTCCTGCCTTTACTGAACCCCCAGAAACACGGATGTTCCTGTTTAAGGTGGAAACTGCCACATTTAGTTTGTGTCTTAACTTTTATTTCACTGCTGTCACTAATAGGACGGTGATTATTACCCTCACCAAGGAACAATTTTTCATGAGTGTGTGGAAATGTGAAAGTTTCTGCGAGAACAATTGACATGACCTGCAGCCATAAAACAGAAAGGAGCCTGCTGTCTACAACCCTGCAAACATGTGCACAACACACCTACATGATTAATATTGGTTAGAGCCACTTAACATACAGTATATGTTTACAGTGTATCGTGCACCTAGCCGCATTTCCCCGACCACACAGACACGTAGAAGGCAACTTAAAACATCTCATGTGTCTTGCCACTTCTGTTCTTGTTGTCAGCAACGCAGTATCTCTAAAATCAAAGTTCTGGTAGAAGAGTTTCAGTAAGAGGGTCTGCAAAATGTGAATTATGTGAGTATGAAGACTCATTTGCATCACTTCGTCTCTCAGAGTGTATTTTGATCAAATTGTATTTGTGCTTCGTGACAGAAAGACGTTGAACAGCAGAATGATGCAGTAGAAAATAATTTTAAAAAGTTCATTTTTCTTTGAGCTGTGGATCATTTTTGGACAGGTACAGAAGCTGCTCAGGATGACATTTTAACAGGCACCTTTGATTCATTCTACTGCATGTAAAGTCCAAAAGAGGAAAGTCTGTCAGGCAGAGCAAATGTTTTAATGGTAGCCGGGGATCGATGCTGTCAGCACAGGCATCCTGTCTGGAAATACATGCTTTTTTGGGTTAATGTCACCTCCTTTCTTTTCAAGGAGAGAGAAGGGAGAAGAAGGAGGAAACTGAGTGTGTGTTGGGGGGTGGGGGGTGGGGGGGGGGTGTTAAAGGAGGTCAGCAGGATCCGATGCAAACATGCCAAACTAGGCTGAATTTAGGGAAACTGCTTGAAAAACATTGACTCGCACTTTTATTCACGAGGCCCTTGTGTCTGAAAAACAAATTTAAAATGTAACCTTGGAAATCAATTAAGAAGTCCCCAGGAGCTGGAGGAAAAAAAAGAAGGTTAAGGTCCACCCGTCTTTTTCCTCCACCCTCCCCTCCCTGCTTGTCTTTTCCTTCCCTCCACTTAAGAAAGACTTGGATCTGCCCGTCAGAACAGCGGTTTGTGCGTGTAGACTTTGTCAGCAGTGGCGTTATTTAATTTTTTTTTCTTTTTTTTAACGGCAGAGGGCCTTATATGCTGTCAAAATGTCTTAAGAGTCTTATTAAAGAAATGCCACAGCTCATTTCCTTGTAATGCAATTCATATGCTGGTGAAAGAGGGCATGTCTAAAGATCTAAACAGCTTTGCTTTTTAGGCTTCACATTAGGGGTTATCTGTGAGGGCTTGTCATTGATTGACATTATCTGGCCTGACAGGGCCTCATATCAAGGTTAACCTCATGGACAAAAGCGCCACCCGCATGGACACCCAAACACACTCTCTCTCACACACTTCTCAACGTCCTGTTTAGCGGGGCGTTATGTACATGTGGCAGCTTCATCTGTGTGTGTAAGCCAGGTGGAGATAGCCAGACTTAATTGATAACTAATGGAGCAGCGTGTGCTGAGTTTCCCCTGGAGGATCGGCACCGTGAGCGTGTGTATTTGTCCTGTAAAGACATAGTTAAGGTGATGGTAGGAAGGTGCAGATGGCTTACTCGGCATTTACAATTTCATGATTCTGGTGAATTAAATATGGCTCTAAAGATCCTAACAAGGAGTGACACACACAAGTCTTTCTGAACTCTTTGGCAAAGTAGGCCATTTTCTCCACTACAGAAAAGTGTTCAACTGATACTTTATGAGTACAACACACACACTCAGACACAACTCCCCTTCTCCCTCCCAACAAGCCACTAAGGCAAAGAGAGATCCCCGTGACCAAAATACAACTGAAGCAGTTAATCTGTACAGATATTAGCTCAAGGGCCCTTGAGAGGTGCACTGCTGAGCCCCTTCTCCACTGTACTATACACTGCCTTGCTCCTGCACCAAGCACAGCAACCATGGGGGAGGGACACAGGGGTCGTCTGCTCATTTACCATGCTGGTTGGCTTATCAAATTGCACTCCTGGTGTCATGAAACTGAGCATGAGTCTCAAAACAAAGCCGCAAGAATAAATTTCCCTTGTTTCAGCCTGTGGAGACATGGGACTGTGTGTGATTGTGTGTGTATGAGTTTTTTTTTTTTTTTTAAGTTCTTGCCTACACTCCTACATACTTACAAATTAAGTCATCATCTGGTGCCAGCTGTGAGTCCAGATTTGATGTACAATTTTAACAAGTTAGCCGTGTGTCCCATAAATTACCCTAAGCAGCAAACTGAATAAAAGTTGGCTGTTTCGGTACGAAGCTGTCAGAATGGTTCTTGTCACTCATGTCAGAATGTTTTTTTCCTCCCTCAGACCATTTTAGATTGCTTGTCCTCTGCTCTGGAAAATACCATAATTACCCTGTTTGTGATGAAGCTGGGGGGCGTATTTGTCCTTAGATCTCAACTTTCCTGCCTGATTGCCCTCAAGTTCAGTGTCTTTCCTCCTCCATCTGTGCTCAAAATATACATTGTTTTCTTCAGCCATTGTCCTGTGCAGTCAGTGAGTGTGTTACAAGGACCGTTTGTGTCTGATTTTGTCCTGCAGTGTCTTGCTTTTTTTTTTTTTTTTTGTGACGGTGTGACGGTAGCATGGCACTTGGCTGAGGGCTTGTGTTTGATCATACGCCATGGACTGAGCTTAAGTGAAATAGTCCAAATGAGTTCTTCAAGGTCAGCAGCCCCAGAAAGACTGCAGACATTTACAAGGTCAAGCAAAAAGTGCTGTATTGATAAAAAAAGAAAGAGCGAGAAGAGGAAAACAAGCAGGCAGATGTGCTACCTAATGATTACATTTAATGCAGATTTGCTAGAAAAAGGGACAAGATAAGGGGTAGAGTTTAGAGCAAAGGAGAATACATATCCACGTGTCTGTGCATGTATAAATGTTACTCTGTCTGTGATGTAGCATCGATCTTGTGCTGAAATATAACAAAAAAATCCAATAGAAATCCAGTAGTTCTAAAAAGAACAAAATGTGACAGATTGGTGCTGGTGGCAGTTTCCAGGGTGCACAATCTCTTTCTTCATGCCTGAATCATTTCCCATCATTGCTACAATTTGTGTGATCTGTAAAGTACAGTGTGAAAGTACTCTTTCAAAGATCACAAGCAACTCACTTCTCCTGTTTTGACAGTAATGCACTTATCATATAATCTCATCAGCACCGTGTTTTATGACAGAGGTAACAGTCACCAGAAGTTCCTTTTTTTTCATTTAGTCACTTTATGAACAATGTACCTTTTGTACTCTATCCACAGTGCTATTATCTTTTTATGAAAATAGGCACAGTAATAGACTCTTGTCATCTTTTATGTAGCTTTATCTTTCTTTATCTCGTGTTCTCTCTATTCCTTTTTCTCCCTCCTCCCTCCACGAGTCATAGCAGGCAAACCTGCCAAGTTAGTAGAGCTCCAAAGTGGATCAGTTAGTAGCAGATTTAGATTTGAGGTAGGGAAAGTTCCTTCCCTGACCCAGTCAAACCTGTTTACCAGGAGGGCCTGGGAGAATCCCACATACTTTGCCACCCCTTCTCATCAGTGATCATCCGCAGTAACTGTTTTGGTCTTTTGGAGGTGTAAACCCACTTTACCAGTTCCTTTTCTAAATCCCATCTTTATACAGACTTCTCCTCAGATGTATGCAGCCAACACCCCCATCTATCAACTAGTTGGCAATGGCATTGTTTTTAATCATCAGAACCTCAAAATTATTATTATCGCTTCTGATGCGGCAATTAAAACTTCAGGTCAGAGGCACAACGAGCGGTGATCAGCAGCCGAGCTGAGAAGTTTTAATTAGACGATCAGAACCATTAATGCACAAAAAAAGGTGTGCGCTGGGAAATTAACGGGAACGTCTTAATCAGGGTTAGCGACTCCGAAGAGGAGTCAAGTGAACAGAGAGCAAAAAACAAATCATTTCCGCACCACTGGGACAAAACTCAATTAAATATGCATGCAGAAAAATGGAAATTTCTCAGCATCCGCTGCACCGACTGTTAGAGAACTGTGGCAAAATCTCACGGCAGGGTCGGCGACCTGCTTATTGTTATTCTTCTGTAATAAAAATGAGAGAGGGGCCAGATGCTGGGGTCTGGATGCGATGGCGTAGTTGTCCATCAGTGGCTTTCCGCTTGGCTTCCTTACGACTGTTGCTTCTCTACCATGCAGTGAGGAAGCAAGACAAAAAGAGAGACAGAGGAAACATTCTCTTCTTGCAAGCTAAAGATTTACAAAAATAAAAACATTTCCAAGCATGTCTGTGAAAGCTTGCCTGTGTGGCTCTGTGATTTTCCTGAAACACACATGCATACTCTCTCTCTCGCAAACATCTCCCATGAGAGCCAGAGACATGAAAGGTTCACTGAGCTACACACTGGGAGCCTTGTCGATTAATCTGCCAAAGGTTCATAAAGTTATAACCAGACTCTTTTTTTTCCCCTTCTTTTTAAAAGAGCTACTGCAACTCTCGGCAGCATATTGTAAAATAATCCTGAGCTGAACAGACATCTCCCAGACCTTGTTTGTATTAATTAACTTGAGATATTGCGGGGGGTTTGTCCCTGTGTCAGTCATGTTGGAACTCAGCAGGAATCTACAACAGGCTCTGTCTCTCTGTTTGATTAGTTGAAGAGATAAGCTTCAGTTTAAACAGGTAATATCTACCTCTCTTATATACAGACCCCTCCTGTGTGCTCGCTCCATACAAACTGAATCACTGCAGGGAGTTAGTGTTTTTATGGGGCACCACTGTTCCCTGAACTAACAACAAAGTCAAGTTTTTCAATTTTTCTTCGCTGCATCTTCTGCAAGTTTACTGCAAGAGCACTTTGGACATTATGTGCCCTTTGTTGTATGTTAGACAGACATAAAGCCGCAACCCTGCTAGTCACAACCGTTGTTAACTCCCACATCCTTTAACCGGCGCAGGCTTGATTACACTCTGTGCACGTTCACACAAATAATGCACTTCCAACAGAGTTATTAAGATTTGAAACACCACTTGATTGGGCATGATATCATTCTGGCACACAGACACTGCATCAAAAACCAAAAGGACGTGTTGGGCTTAGAGCTGTGGAACAGTTAGTTTGTCATTGAAAGGAGATAGATGACACAAATCTCGTCATCCAGCTCTGAGAAGAAGCAGAACCCCAAAGAACTAATGCTCGATGCGCTTTTTTGACTGAAGATGAAAAAGATTCTGACGCAGTAGAAATGCATTTAAAATAGTTTCTTGACTTTTTCCTCATGTTTTGGCCTTATACAGGCACTACGTGGCTCTTCTTTGTGGTCCTGCACTGTTTCCAATAAAAATAATGTCACTCTTAACATAAGCAATTGGAAAAATTAGTTTCAGCTGTTGTGCTCAAACTCAAACCTGCCTGTTTTTTCTTACTCCCACTGCTTACTGAGGTGTCTCCTCCTTGACAATTAGCACACCAGGCTAAAACAGAGTGTAAATAATGTCCAACGCGTGTGACAGTGTTGTTTTTCTTTTTGATATTCATTAATAAGCAGAAGGTTTTCTGGACTTATAGAAGTGTGTTTGTGTGTGTGTGTGTCAGAGACAGGAGAGGGGGCATTTTTCCCAGAGGGAAAAGTTGTTCTTTCATGTAGGTCCCCAAAGATTTTATCTCATTGTACGCTATCATGCACACAAATGACTTGAAGTAAACAACTTAGCGTTACCATAGCAATTCTTATCATAACCAATGGGGGGGGGGGGGGGGGAACTGCTGTGGACAGAAACTCACAGCATAAATGATAATTCAGACTACATAAACTGCTGATCAGTAGCGTATTCCCCCTCAAGGAATGCACATATTCATTTGTTATTGTTTCAAATCCTGGTTTACCTTAAAAGACATGACAGTAAATTGTTTGTTAGATTTTTCAGTTTGTGGCTCGGTGGGTTGTGGTTCTCCTCCCATGTTCCTTATGTGAACAGAAAATTGTTCATAAATAGGCATTAATGGATAGACACCACCTTGTAGGGTCATTTCCTACAAGCGGCTTGAGAATGCAACACAAAGGAAATCAGTAGTTAAAGCATGAAATACTGAACACAGTAAACTTAAAAAAAAAAAAAAATCTCCAGAGCAACACCCAAATGACCTCAATCTCCCTTTGGAGATTACTTCTGGTAAGAAAAAAAAACAAACTTAAAAATTTATGCCTTCCATGTCCTAATAGTTTTTCCAGCTGATGCCTTTTTTCAGAATTATTGTCTTCTAAAAGCTGACCCTTTCACCTTCTGCCTGCAATTGTCTAACACTAAATTGTAGAGTAATGTGTGTCTAATGTACGTTCCCCTTAAAACTACATAAATCCTGGAGTCATTGTTTCAGATAGGAAGCCTGCAATGTAAATACAGTAACTAAGAAAGCATGTGCGGGTAGCACAGAGTTCATTGTCTGGCGACGGTGTGATCTGTAAACTTCCTTAAATTGCTTATCCTCTAATGATTCCACAACTTTTCAAAAGAAAATGAAAACAAGATTTTATGTTGCTCCAATGTGATTTACATAATGCCGGCAATGGTTCATCCATGATTGTGCTTGGCTTTATGGCTGAGGGAAAATGAAGAGGCTCGTACTTATTGTTATAGCGAGTGGATTGAGTTTTTAAGATGAAACTTTGTTACCTCTCATATCACACATTTTTCTACACTCAAACACAAGCCAGTATCGTGTATTATCTCAGTGTGAGTGTGGCTCAAACAGTATATCTGCTGTGCCTTTTATTCCGCCTGAAAGCTTTACTTTTACACGCTGAATAAAAAAAACCTTCTAGCTCTAAGTCCAGATGATTCTTACGCTTTAAAAAGAAAAATATAGAGACTGTGCTACTCAGTTACTTTCTACTGGCTTTTGGAAAAGTCCTTCATTAATTGTCCAGAAAATGCATTCAGAAGGTGAACTTTGGGGGGAGCTTTGTAAATGAAGTGAAAGGTAACACAGTGCAGTTTCTGCCCTAAAAAGGCATCTCTGGATATGGAATGCCACAGGCAGCTGTTCCTGCCTCATCAGAGGACATGTTATAAAGATAGCCCCACTTGGGTTGAAATAATGCCACCCATTCCTGCCCCAAAGCATGCTCTATCATGTGCTATTGTTCACAGAGGCCCCACTTGGAGGAGGGGGAGTGGGGGGGGGGGGGGGGGGGGTGTAGAGATTTTTGGGATCGCCAACCTCTTGCTGAGCCTGGCCCTTCTGATCAAAA